>JANUYF010000004.1:317248098-317935598 GCA_026167975.1 Phrynosoma blainvillii | reverse complement strand
TGGGTGAATGGGGGAAAGACTCCCCAAAATGGTAAGATGCCAACCAAAGTAGGGCATGCAGAAGCCAATGAGGCCCCATTACTGCCTTTCTGTGTGTTTTTCTCAGGGCATCTCCCCTGCCATTCCCAGGCCCATGAGATCCCCTGGTCCAGTTGTTGCGCTGACCGCCTGGGGCCCAGCTTTTGCACCCCTGCCCACCTCACTCTGGAAGGCCTCAATCTCCCCTCTTTGTCCACTGCAGCAAGAAAACATCCCCACTTCTTTGCCAACCAATAGACCTCTTTAATTTGGGCAGAGTCCACTTTCTTCTCCCGCAAGAGAAGCCCTGAAGCTGGGCTAGGAAGAGCCAGCTGGGTCCCTTCCTCTCTCCAGCCGTGGTCAGCCAAAAGCCTTCAGAGAGGGAGAGCGTGACGACCAGGGAAGGTGAAAGGCCTCATCATGGACACACCAAGGGTCAGTTTTGTCTTGTGGTGGCTAGCAATTGAGAGCGCGCTCCCCCTTCTTGTCCAACTCTCTTGTCCTTGTCAACAACCTAAATGTGCTTTGTCTGCCCCGAGACTCTTCTCCTCCTGTTTCCTGTGTGAACATATTTTCAGAATCTGGTTATTCGTCGAGTGAGTCTGGTGGCACCAAAGACACAAATCCGTGAGCATCCAAATGTGGAATGATGCACTGCCCTCATTGCAAGGAAGAACATAAGCCGATGCTGGTAAATTGCTCTGATTACATACAGGTGGCCTGGAACCAGGGGCGTGGGGGTCCCTTGTTGTCCTGTTATGAATTCCTTATCCGTATATGAAAAAGCAGCCCCACAGTTGCCACAGTTAAATGCTGCATGTGTATTTGTGTGTGTGTTGGTGTGGTCCATGGAACACCCAAGTCCTCCTCTTCCGCCACCCCACATTTCTAAGGGACCACCGAGTCTGCCAGGTACCACTGTTTGCTGGAGGGCAGCTGGAGACTAAAGTGGTCCAGGTCCAGGTCGGGGGGGGGGGGGGGGGAAGACCCCACCAGGTGGGGCCCAGCATGGTGTGACATCTCTCAGGGTCCAGGCTATCCACATGCCCCATCCATGCCAGTCTGTGACTCAGGAGGGCAAGCCACAGATCTCCTGGCAGAGGCACTGGAAGAGGCTGTAGAAGAGGCAGAGGATGAGGGTGGAGGGCACCAGGCTGACCAGGACGATGCCCAGGTTGAGGTGCCCCTCCAGGAGGAGGTAGAGGCCGAAGGGCAGGGAGCTCAGGTAGGCCAGGCAGAGGACGGCCAGCAGGAACCGGGGCAGGTTGCGGCACGAGCCGCAGGGCCGGCACTTGCCCAGTGGCAGGTAACAGGGCAGGGAGCCCAGGCTGGGTGGCCGGTAGAGCCGCATCACCTCCAGCACTCCAACCCCTTCGGGGGCAGCCAGGTCCTCGGGCATCTCCAGGAGGGTGATGACCAGGCAGTCCGAGGAGGAGCTGTGTCGTCCGTCCGCCAGCGGCTCCAGGACGCTGGGGCACAGGAGCACCTCGGGGGACAGCGGGGGACCCCCAGGCCTACGAGCCCTTTCTCGGCCGCTCAGCAGGGCCAGCACCTGGCCATCGTCCGGCAGCCGGCCGATGTCTCTCTCAGGCACAGGGGTCTCCTGGCGGCAGAAGGGGCAGCTGAGGTGGGCAGGGGACTCCTCGGCGTCCGCCATCCGCCGCAGGCACCGGGCACAGACGCGGTGGTGGCAGCTGAGCAGCTTGGGGCGGCGTGTTCGGCTGTCAAAACTCTCGTAGCAGATCTTGCACTCCATCTCATGGGCTGTGAAGACCAGCGGGGGCTGAGAGGCACCCACCTTGCCCTTGGCAGGGGACATGGTGGCCTGGATGGTGACCACAGTCGAGATCAATGATGGAGAAATCTGTCTGGAGGAAAGAGAGAAGAAAAGAGGGTCTTTCAAAAGGGCACCATGTTGGGCTCATGGCCCGATCTCTCAGGACTCCCAGCTAAAAAACCCAATGCAATTCTAGGCTGCGTTAATGATTATTTGGAGGTTTATGACTTTTTAAATGGCTATCTGCTTTGATTGTGTCTTCCTGCATGGCTGAAAGGGGTTGGAATGGATGACCCTTAGGGTCTCTTCCAACTCTGGGATTCTATGATTCTAAACCAATAATCATACTCCTCCAGTAAGTGAGCTGGTGATGCTGGAGAAGAGTGCTGAGGTTCCCATGGACAGCCAAAAGGACAAAGAAATGGGTTCTAGAGCAGATCAATCCGGAAACCTCCCTGGAAGAAGCCAAGATGACCAAATTGAGGCTGTCATACTTCCGGAGAGGACTCTTTGGAAAAGGCAATAATGCTGGGGAAAGTGAGGGATGTAGGAAGAGAGGAAAGCCACAGGCCAGATGGAGGAACTCTATTATTAAGGGGGTCCCTATGGGAATTTATTAAGGGGTTGCAGGGATTAAGCAGAGCAGGGGAGGACAGAGGGATGTCTTGGAGATGGCTCATCCAGAGGGTCATTGCCATGGGTCCAGATCGACTCAAGGGCAGTTAACAACAACAACAAAAGTGAGCTGGAGTCACACACCCACAAAGCCCCTGGCAGTCACCCATCCCAACCCTAGGAGTTATGCCTCACAGGTGTCTGCAAAAAACCTCTTGTTCTGAAAGAGAAAAATATTTGCAAGGCTGCTTTTATTTTTTATAAAGGGTTCTCCCAATTCCTTTATTTTTCCCTGCTGAGTGTTTGGTCAAGTAATCCTGTCCCAAAGTAAAAGAAGTACAGCCTCTCTCGCCCACCAGCCTCCCTTTCCCTTGTGCCACCAGTCTTTCCCGGGACCCTTCCATCTCTGATTCTGCCCTTTTTGCCAGGAGCTCGAAGCCCCGTAATCCTGCAGAGAGAGAATAGTGCCTTAGCATCACAGGCCTGGCCCACAGCATGGCTGACCCTTGCCCCTTGCCCCTTGGGGACATTTATGGCCCAAGGGGAGAAATTGGGCACCTGCCGAGTGGGCGCCCATCCTGCGCCAGGCGTTGTGCCAGGCTTCATTTCCTCCACAGTATCTGCGCAGGCCAAGGGTCCTCCAACAGCTTTGCTTCCCCCCCCCCCCCCATCACCAAGCATGGCCAATGGCAACAGATTCTGGGAGCAAAGGCCCAAAATATCTGGAGGTCCAAAGACTGAGTGCTGCCTGCCCTCCGAGGGCGCATGGAGGGGCAAGAATCCACCTGGCCATTGGGAAGTGGGTGCCTGGGTGCCCCTAAGGGCCAGGACTGAGGAGGGGGGCTAGGAAGTGATCATCCCCCCCTCCCCAAATCCCCCCCCTGGCAACCTGCCTGCCAGGTGGTCCCACCTGCAACACCTTTCCAGGAGGTGGACCTTGACCTCGGGGGTGGTGGAGGGGGGCTTCGCTTCCTCCCCAGCCCCACTTTCTGGCCTGTGAGGTGGCTCAAGGGGGGGGGGGGGGGGAGAGAGTTTTTGGCCCTGCCATTGAGACAGTGGGGGGGGGGGTAGGGACGAGACAGAGAGGGTCTCCCATGGCCAGCACAAGAGGCAAGACTAGGAGGGTCGAGGTGGGCAGGCAGGGCTCCCATCCCTTGCCCCAGAGACACAAGCATCCCATTGCCACACACACACACACACAGCCCCAGCCCCTCAGGAGCACGAGCAAGAGCCAGAGCTCTCCTTACCTTGCGGGGGCTCTGGCCGAGGAGGAAGGGGGGTCCGAGGGGCCTGGGGTCCAGCTGCCCTCTTTGCCACCCAGGGGGGGAGCGCGGGGGGGGCGGTTGGTGCTGCAGCATCAGGACCAGACACAGAGAGAGAGAGAGAGAGAGAGAGAGAGAGAGAGAGAGGCAGCCGCGGGCATCCGCCTTCGCCGTTGCCTTGGCAACAGAGGCGGCCGCGGAGCAAAGGATGCAGGAGGAGGAGGAAGGCAGCCAGGAGCTGGACCGCAGCATCCTCCCTCTCTCGCCCATCGCGGCCCTCCGATGCCAAGAGGAGTGGAAGGAAGGGATGAAGGGAGGGATGGATGGATGGATGGGGAGCAACACTGGAAAGCATGGAGGGAGGGGGAACCTGCTGCTGGGCTGTACCTCCCCCTAGCCCATGCTGGGGGACGATGGGAGCTTCAATCCTTCAGGGGGGGTGGGGGAGACAGCGCCGACACCACACCTTGGCTGTCTGGAGCAACGCTTCGCAGGTGTCCTCCCCTGCCAGGAACTGTGGGCCAGGGATTTGGGGTTGTTGTTGACTGCCCTTGAGTTGATCTCGACCCATGGCGACCCTGTGGATGAGACATCTCCAAGGCCCCCTGGCCTCCTCTGCTCTGCTCTGCTCAGGTCCTGCAAAGTCATTCCTGAGACCTCCTTCATAGAGTCCATCCATCCGGCATGGGGCCTCCTTCTCTTTCTGCATCCCTCCACCTTTCCTAGCATCCTTGTCTTTTTGCATGAGTCCTGCCTTCTCATAATATGACGAAACTATGATAGCCTCAATTTGATCATCTCCGCTTCCAGTGAGATGTTCCAGGCCTTGATCTATTCCGTGACCCGTTTGCCTTTTTGGCCATCCATGGGATCCTCCTCAGCGCTCTTCTCCAGCCCCACATTCTCTCCAATGCGTTGGTTTTCCTCCCATCTCCTTTCTTGACTCTCCAGCTCTTCCATCCATCCGTGGTGATGAGGAATACAATGGATTGGACCAAGTTGTATATCTTTACACTTTAGAATCTTTTCTAGTTCTTTCATGGCTACCCTTCCCATTCCTAGTCCTCTACATGACTTGCATGATCCTAACTTTTATGCCCAAGGGACCAACACCAATCCAAGGGTTTCTCTCTTTCCTGGAAACTCACTGTGGACCAGTAGCTAATGGCTCAATGGCCAGCACTGGTCCAGAGGCCGCCATTTTGAGAGGCCCTGGTGCAGCAGAGACATGGACCTGCTCCTTGCTTGGGTTTTAACCAGAGTTGTGGGAACCCTCCAGAAGCCTCTTATAGCCCCTCCGCTTTGGGCCCCTGGGCACACAGGGGTGGCAGGATGCTGGGAATTGGCATCTTATGTCAAGACGCACATGTATTCATATTCTAAGCCACACGTGTGTACTGAATGCTAAATAAAAAGCAAGACTGAGGCAGGACAGGTTCTGTGCTAGCATAAAATGAGCAGAGTGGGAAGTAGTATAATACCCCCACCTTTCGTCAAATCAAAAAGTGACAGGTGCTCCGCCCCTTTTTGGTTCTTAGTCCCGCCTCCCTGTTTTTGGGGTGGTTCTAGGTTTTGGGGTTCTAGGTTTTGGGGTGCTAGGTTTTGGGGGTTCTAGGTTTTGGGGTGCCACTTTTTGGGGGTGCCAATTTTTTTTTGGGGTGCCAATTTTTGGGGTGCCAATTTTTTTTGGGGTGCCAATTTTTGGGGTGCTACTTTTTGGGGTGCTACTTTTTTGGGGTTCAATCGGTAGCCCCCCTGAACCCCAAAAGTTCGGCCATTTTTGTTTTTTGCAAAAGTTGTTTTTGGGGGGTTGTGTGACCCCTCTACGGATTCGTCTCGGGCCCCCCGACCACTAGGAGCAGCTCCCATACCTCTCCGTCCGCCGGTATAGCCGCAAGCCGTGTTCGAAGATGGCAGTCGGCGGCCATTTTTTCTGCGCCGACTTTAGTTTTCGGGGTGGTTGTGACATGTCTCCGGACTCGTCTCGAGCTCCCGAAGTGAACGGTTCAGAGGTCTGTTGCGTTCTGAGCTTCAGAAAGGCGCACCGTCCAATCTGCTACTGTTCGCCCCTCCCCTGGGGGTGTGTTTTCAAAAAAGGCGCGCTTTTGAGAGAAGCTTATTGGTCCAAGGGGCAGTGGGGTTGTCTCTGATTGGTGCAAATGTCCTACGCTTCTGAGCCCCTCCAATGGCGTTTCAGGCGAAGGGACCACCGCCCTTCGGCGCTGGGGTATATGAGGGAGTCCCTGAGATCCGCACTTCACCCCGCTACCTCGACTACCGCCTTGCTAACGCCTGCTAGCGCTTTTGGGGCTACCTACCTGCAATGGAACCGATGCCTGAGAGATCCCCTTCGGCTGCAGAGGCAGAAGGCCCCGAGGTTTCTTCCCCGGATTCTCCAGTGGCAGCGGAGAAAGCCACAGAGGCCATGCCCGAGAGGCCCCCCTCGGCTGCAGAGGCAGAAGGCATCGAGGTTTTTCCCCTGGATTCCCTTGCGGCAGCAGAAAAGGCCACAGAGGCTGTGCCTGAGAGACCCCCATCAGCTGTAAGGGAAGTGGCCATCCAGACTTCTCCGGTGGATTCTCCTATGGCTCAGCCTGAGAGGAGAGGAATTAAGAGGAGGGGGAGAGACCTTGAGACAATGATTGAAGAACTTCGCAAACTATATGAAGCAACCACAAAGCTGATAATTGAAGAAAAGATTTATGGTTCTCCTAAAAATTTGAGGAAGCATTTTGAAAGATGGTTATGTGAAGCGCATCCTGACTGCTTGAGATGTTTACAAGAGTCGTCTTCAGATGGTGGCTATAATGCTGAAATCTCCAGCGATGATGATGATGATGAAGAACTTTACATACTCCCAACGAGCAGCGAAGATGAGGAGGAGGCCATTTATGAAGAAATGAGACCCTTAAGCATGGTAAATATGATATTGAGAGAAAATAAGCAGGCTCTCTGTAATTCTCTCTCTCTCTCTGTGTTAACATCCTTTTTTCTTTTTGTTTTAATGATAGGGAAAAGATGAAGAAGCTGAACAGACCAGAGTGGATGGGAATTCTAATACAGAAGTCACAGAGGAGCTCTGTAAAAATTCAAAATGCTGCGTGGCGTGTTTCTGTCTAAATGCCAGCAATTCAGGAGCAGAAGAGGAAGACAAATAGACGAAAGAGCATTCTATTTAATCTGCTTTTAAAATATAAATAAAACTATCATTATTTTAAAAACTGTGTCTTGTTTTAAAAAGGGGTGGAAGGGGTTGGAATGGGTGGAGTGGCCGCCCATTTTCTTATCTGTTCAGCACATGGTGGCCGGCAGAGAGCCCAGCCCTCTGACTTCAGGAGTGGAAATTTACAAGGAGCAGCATCTATCTGGAGGCCTTCTACGCTGCTTGAAAAAACAGAACCATTGTTTCTTTAAACATAACATAACATTTTAAAAAATGCTCAAGGTATAAATATTCTCACAAAATGAGCTTTTGTCAAAAGTGGTTAAATGCCATCTGTGTGTAGAACCCTTTGCTGGTAAAACAACAAAATAAAACAACAAACAACAGAGAGAGCTGATCCCCCCCCCCCCCAGGCCCCCCTTGTGATGTTAAATAATGTCTGATCACCCTAAGCCATGCCAATAGAAATTTACAAGTTCCTATAAGTGGCTTTCAGCTATCTATATCTATATCTATATATATATATATATATATACAAGGTTCATACTTTTAGGATCTCAAATAAAAAAACATTAGCACTGGGTTTGGGGCAACACAAATACAATGAATGGCTTTCACAACTGTGTGGCTCAAAAAGCACTTTTGTAATTATGCAATCCAGTGTAAATGCATAAAAAAAATATATGGGAAGTTTTTTCAAACAGCTGGCCACTATGAGAAATAAAAGAAGAGGGGGTCCAACTGTTTAATCCATTTTGAACAAAATGAAACATGTGGCATAAGTTTATGGATACTGGAGGTGGTAAATAATAAAAAGAAGAATTGTTTAAGGACATACATGTTAACAAAACATCCTCTGTTTTACAAGGGTTCCTATTTCACAAAGGAATAAGCTGGTTACCAAAAAGAGCATGGCATAGAGTTTTAAAATTGCATTTTGTACCATTTTAAGGCTAGGCTAGAAATGTTTGTGGGACAATTTCAATAAAAGAAAGAAAATAGTTAAGTATTTCCCTCAAAATGAGAAGAAACCTTTTAAAAATGAATTTTAAAAACCCTTTCGAATGGAGAAGGAAACCCCCCCCCCTTCTCCTTCCTCATTTGCAAAAGAATAGGCTTAACAACCAGATGGCGCTAAAGTTGGTTTAGCCTGCTCCAGCCAGCCAGGCAGGCAGGCAAAGTGCAAATGACACAAGGGCATCTAGACCGACCCTCAATGGACATGCAGGAATTCCTTATTAAATTTAAAAATTCATATTTACAATATGAAATTTAATTTTTAAAACAGGATCATATTTTTATGGGTTTATTAAAGCCTCCACAGGGAGAGGTGCAGGAGGGAGGTGTTCCCTTAGAAAAACAGTTTTATCAGTCCTAAACATATTCGGTGTTCAGAGCAAAATACGTCAATAGAACGTCACCATGTTGAGGCCGTTTTTTGTTTTAAATGACCCAATCAGAATTTCTAAAAATTAGTAAAGTTTAAATGGTCCAATGGGTGAATGTTTCAAGGGAGGGGTCCTTTGAAAGAAACACCATAAAAAGGGGGTCCAAGGGCCATTCTGTCTCAGGCCTACCCCTCTGAGTGAATACTGCTTCAGGGCTCTTCAGATCGCTGGTGAGTATGATTTTCTGGGAATAAGGGGGGGGGGGGATTTCCTAGGGCCATCCTTGATGATGTCCAACATGGCTTCCAGAGGGGCTGGGGGCTGCAAAGGCCCCTCTGAGCCATGGCTTCCATAGGGCCTGAGGGCTGCTGGGGGTCCCTCCTTCCCATTGTGTGTGGCTACAGGAGAATAGATATTATTAAATGCCATTATTAATTGCAATTGTTATTTTCTATTTTAGTAAGAATTTAAATGATGGATGATGATTTTGGTTACATATCTGATCGTGAGTTAATATTTTTCCCTCTGTCCTGTCTGGGGTTTGGGTTGGAGTTATGACAAGAAAGACCCTTAAATAATTGTTTGAATTCTTTCCATTCAGAAGATATGGTGGATTTGACATCCATTTTTCAAGAGCCTGTAGCTACCCAGAATAAAATCACGAACAGCAGGCCTGCTACCCCTGGCAAAAATTTAGGTAAATGTTCTTAACTGCTCCCCAAGGGGGGCATGGGACCCTTTGGGGGAAAGGGAAGGGGGGAAGGCTTTTGAGGGTGGTGGGGGGGGTATGGTGAACATTTTCCCCCTATTGTTTATTTATTTTTATTTTTTCTGTAATATTTCCAGGTCATTACAATGCTGGACCTAGGAATCCGAGTCACCAGAAATGGCAGAATTTTACTCAAGGTAAGTTTGTGTAGTCTCCCTTCCAGCATGGAAAAATGTAGTTACCATTGATGTGAGTGTTTTGCATCTGTTTGCAAATGGCGGGGGTGGGGATGGGGCTAGGAGTAGTTTTGAGAAAGGCAGGACTGTGAAATGTTGACTTAAAAGGCGGTCCGAGTGACCATTTCATGTATTTATTTTTTTAATGTAGATTTTTCCAGCAAAAATGAGTATGACCCGCATAACCCGGCTCTGACAGCAGCCTTACCTTTGGTTAATAATCAAGAACCCAAAAAAAGGCGGGCTTCAGCAACTATCACCAAATTAGAGCAAGGGGCAACAGGAAAGGCAGCTTCAAATCCACCAGCTGAAGCAAAAAATGCACCAACGGCCCCTAAAAGTTCGGATGCTGTCAGCTCCAACCGTGGCAGGGATCCGCGTAAGGCCATGCCAAGACAAGAGAATCCCCAGGAAACAGCATGTGCTGGAAATCCTATTTCCAACTCGCAGCCGCCCCCAACCTCCTCTAATTCTGGGAAAAAAACAGCTGGCAACACCGAATCAGCAGATGATGATGATGATGAAGCAGAAAATGCTTCAGCTGATGCTAAACTTTCTCTTTTGGAATATTATCATTTAGTCATGTCTAAAATTGAGGCTTATGATGTGGAAATGAATGTTTTGAAAAAGCAGTTAGAAAAAATTAAAGATCTGATAGTGGCTAACCCTTCAAGACCGAAATATAAGCAAGAGGTAAAAACTACCATTTCAAAAATTAAAAAAATGTTTAAATCTTGCGTGTGTGCATTTTTAAGGGGAAAAGGTGGAAATGTAATGTTTGCCTCTGAGTCTGTAAGCCAATATTCTCTAAAGTCTGTGTGTTTGGAAAGAGGGAGGGGGGAAGCTGATGGTTTCAAGACCATGGCAGTGCCTTGTAGCCTTGCAAAAGAAGCTGAAAACTCTGCATCTGCAAAAAGCCACCAGCTCACACCACATCCCGGCCCTGATTGCCTTTTGGTTGGTGCAGCCCCTCAAGCCTCTCCTGATGAGTTTTCAGTGCCTTGTAGCCTTGCAAAAGGGGCTCCCGGACCTGATGGCCTTTTGGATGGTGCCGCCTCAGAGACCCCTGAAGCCTCTCCTGATGAGTTTTCTCCATTTCTGCAAGGAGAGGGAAAAAATGGACATGGTTCCAGCCCTGACTTCCCACCCTCAGAAAAACAGCAAGACTATACCTCAACAACTGCTGCTGCAGAAGAATCTGAAAAATGTGTGGGTTCTCTTCTCCATGCTTCCACGGAGGCAGCCATTATGGTGGGAGGGACTACGAATCCCAACATGCAATGGGGCTGTCCTAGTGACATCATAACCCAGGAAGATGTGTCTGCGTCCTCCTCCCCCTCCTCCTACCCTCCCCTTCAGAGGCAGTCTCTCCTCCCAGTCTTTCTCCACAGACCCCGGGGGGCTTCAGTTCTTGGCAATGGGGGGGTGGCGGTAATAATAATGAGAGTAATCCAAGCCCCCCGCTCAGCCCTGGGAGCCACAGCTCTGATCAAGAGCAAGGAGAGACAGCCCCTAATCGCAACATGCAAGGGGGCTGGCCATGTGCCAACATAAGCATGGGGGCAGCCATTCTGGGGGGTGGGACTGTGAATCCCAACATGCAAAGGGGCTGTCCTAGTGACATCATGACCCTGGAAGGTGTGTCTGCGTCCTCCTCCCCCTCCTCCTCCCCCTCCCCTTCAGAGGCAGTCTCTCCCCACAGTCTTTCTCCACAGACCCCGGGGGGCTTCAGTTCTTGGCAATGGGGGGGTGGCGGTAATAATAATGAGAGTAATCCAAGCCCCCCGCTCAGCCCTGGGAGCCACAGCTCTGATCAAGAGCAAGGAGAGACAGCCCCTAATCGCAACATGCAAGGGGGCTGGCCATGTGCCAACATAAGCATGGGGGCAGCCATTCTGGGGGGTGGGACTGTGAATCCCAACATGCAAAGGGGCTGTCCTAGTGACATCATGACCCTGGAAGGTGTGTCTGCGTCCTCCTCCCCCTCCTCCTCCCCCTCCCCTTCAGAGGCAGTCTCTCCCCACAGTCTTTCTCCACAGACCCCGGGGGGCTTCAGTTCTTGGCAATGGGGGGGTGGCGGTAATAATAATGAGAGTAATCCAAGCCCCCCGCTCAGCCCCCCGCTCTCCCCTGGGAGCCACAGCTCTGATCAAGAGCAAGGAGAGACAGTCCCTGCAGGCCCCCTTCACACAGGCTCTTCACACAGCAATTCCATGGCCCCCCTCCAGCAGGAACCGAGGCCCCCTGGTGTCTATGTGGAGAATGTCACAACTTGGCACCGAACAATCCCCAGATTCAATGCCAATGTTTATACACATGAATTCAGGTTTCATAACCTTGATCAGATAGCCTCATTCTCACAGGCTGTGGAAGTTTTACACGGTGCCATCCAAGACCTCCTTGACAACTTTTTGAGTAATTTGGAAGATGGAGATGTGGTTCAGATGAGGTTAGAATCACAAGTTCTGCGAAACCCTCTTTTCTCTCTTAGGAGAGGAAGAGATAACTTTAATGCTGAAGACTTCCTAAATAATATTGAAAACCTCTTGCAAAGCAACACTGAGATCTGCATAGATTCGGGTCTAAGGCTTTTTATCACTGTCATACGTGCTCCACGAGGGGGCGCACGCAGAATTCTTAAATCTATTCCATCTAGCAAAATTGTGGAGATGAAGAGGCGCTTTTTAATAGATTTCAATTGTGTAGGACAAAACTTGTGTTTTGCAGGGGGATTATTGGGAGCTTTAGCTGTAGATGATTGCACAGATGCAGAACTGTTAGCTGATGCTAAAAAATTACATAGGGATCTGGGGTGGGCTTATAATAGGAAGGTAACCTTCTCAGATCTACCTGTACTGGAGCAGCATTTAAGAATTAATATTCAAGTTATTTCATGGGGAGAAAAAGGGTGGGCTCTGTTTAAAACAGATGAGCCTAGATATTCAAAAACCTGTTTTATGTTTTTCCACGAAAATCATTTTTATGGAATTAAAAATGTAAGAGCCTTTTTTGGTTCAAAAAATTATTGCAGTCTCTGTCATGCTTTATATGATAAAAATCATAGCTGCTTGTACATGTGTGGGTCATGTAGAAGGATGGATTGTACCTATGATGATTTTGGGTTGATCCATTGTGATATTTGCAAAATACTTTGTAAATCGCAAACATGTTTGCATACCCATCTGAATCAAGCTTTGGAGCAACCGGAGCTTTGTCGCCCCCGCGAATGGTGCAGGGGGTGTCAAAGCTATGTTAGGCCAAATCATGATGGCCGGTGCCCAGGGAAGCGCTGTAGAATATGTAAAATTATCCTTGAGGGGGGAAGAGAACATCTCTGCTTTATGCAGAAGCTGCCAAGACCGGTAGTGAATAGTAGAATTGTCTTTTTTGACATGGAGGCCATGCAAGACACGGGGATCCATATTCCCAATTTTATTCATGCTCGGTCACTGATGGCTGAGACAACCCCCATTTTTAAAAGTAAAAGAAAATGGACCCATTATAATAAGGAATGGAGCTTCAGGGGGGAAAATTGTGTTTCAGAATTCATTGAGACCTTCACAAAAAAAGCATCATTCAGGAATTCTGTTTTTATCGCGCATAACGCGAAAGCTTATGATAGCTATTTTATCGTTAGAGAGCTTATTCGGCAAAAACTCGATCCTGACCTAATTACCCAAGGAGGAAAAATCCAGGCTGTCGTGCTGAACAGTCTGAAAATCACCTTCATTGACTCTCTTAATCATTTACCAATGGCCCTAGCCAAGCTGCCATCCTGTCTGGGTTTTGAATCTGTGAAAGGTTTCTTCCCTCATTTTTTTAACACAGCTGCAAACCAAAACTATGTAGGGCCCTTACCGGCCCCCCATTTTTATGGTGTTGATACAATGAAACCTAAAGAGAAGGAGGAATTTTTAAAGTGGCACAATGAGAATTTGAACAGGCCTTTCGATTTACAGAAAGAATTGGAGTATTATTGTAAACAGGATGTTAAAATTCTGGAAGAGGCTTGTACTCGATACAGAGATGAAATAATTTCTATGACTAGAACGGAGGAGTTCATAGAAGACAAGAATGGTAACTACAAAAAACAGGTCACAGCTATAGATCCTTTTCAGAGTCTCACCTTAGCTAGTGTCTGCCTGAAAATGTACAGGTTCTGTTTTCTCAAGCCTGAAACAATTGCCATCCCTGACCCTAGGGATTACCATGGCATGGTTAAAAGGTTCTCCACTGCTTCCATTCAGTGGCTGACGTACATTGAACATACAGAAAAGATACATATCAGGCATGCCTTAAAGGGTGGGGAAGTACAGGTTGGTTCTTATTTCCTAGATGGCTATGCCTTTGTAAATAACCAAAAAATTGCCTTTGAGTATTTCGGCTGCTTTTTTCATGGGTGCAGGCAATGTTATTCCCTATCTGATCGAAATCCTCTGACAGGTTCCTCTTATGAATTTCTTTACAATGCTACTCAGAGGAAGCTTCAGTATTTGAAAAAATGTGGTTTTGAAATTAGAACTATTTGGGAACATGAGTGGATTTCTATGACCAAAACAGAAGCCACTCTTCAAAACTTTCTTACAGCAGCCAAGTTCCCAGAGCCGCTCTGCCCCAGAGATGCGCTCTATGGAGGCCGAACCAATGCCATTTGCCTCTATTACAAACCCCAGCCGGGGGAGCGGATACACTATTACGACTTTACCAGTCTATACCCTTTTGTCAATAAGACGAAACCTTACCCAATTGGGCACCCTACAATTATCTATCAGGATTTTCAAGATCTTGAAAACTATTTTGGCTTGGCTAAAGTGAGGCTGGTACCCCCGAGGAAGCTGTATTTTCCTGTTTTACCCGTAAAAATAGGAGGTAAGCTAATGTTCCCTCTCTGCCGCACATGTGCAGAGAACAGACAATTATCCCCGTGTTCACACAGTGTTGACCAGAGAGCTTTGGAAGGGGTGTGGTGCACTATAGAATTGAATTTGGCTCTCAAAACAGGCTATAAGCTGTTGAAAATTTTTGAAGTATGGCATTTTGAAGAAAGATCTGAGACGCTGTTTTCAGAGTACATTAAAATGCACCTCAAGCGGAAACAAGAAGCTTCAGGCTATCCCGATTGGTGCGTGACTGATGAAGATAAAAACAAGTACATTCAGTCTTATTATGATAAGGAGGGCATAAAACTTGATGCTGGGGAGATACGTAAGAATCCAGCCAAAAGACAGATTGCTAAACTGTTTTTAAATTCTCTATGGGGTAAGTTTGCCCAGAGGGTGAATCTCCCAAATACAGAAATTGTGAGGGATCCAAATTATCTTTTCCAACTTCTCTTTTCTGAGAAATATGAAGTATCCTCATTTGATTTTATAGATGACGAGGCGGTGTGTGTAAGTTGGAAGCAAAATAAAACCAGGATAGTGCCACCTTCTAACACCAATGTGTTCATTGCAGCTTTCACTACCAGTTTTGCTAGAGTTCAACTTTACAATCTTATTCAGAAATTAGACCGGAACTGCTTATATCATGATACAGATTCCGTCATTTTTGTGAGCCGGGAAGGGGACTGGGTTCCTGAGTTGGGGGACTACTTAGGAGATCTGACAAGCGAGGTCCCTTCAGATCAACACATTACAGAGTTCGTGGCGGCTGGGCCCAAAAGCTATGCCTACAGGCTATCAGATAATTCTGTTTGTATAAAGGTTAAAGGGATCACGCTGAATTCAGCCAACAGTGAGAAGATTACCTTTAACAGCCTGAAAGATTTGGTTTTTTCATATGTCTCAGAGAGAGCTGGACAGCCCCGTCAAGAGATAGTAGTGGAACAAAACGGAATTGTTAGGAACAAAAATCAATTTCTGATAGAAACCAAGCCCCTCAGGAAAACGCAGAGGGTTGTTTATGATAAAAGGGTCATTGTGGATGATTTCAAAACTTTACCCTACGGCTATTGAAAATATGGATACCCGCCTACAGCATCCTTTCTCAATGATTTTGTCAGGACCTAGCAATTGTGGGAAAAGCTACTTTATTAAAAATGTATTGATGCATGCTGATCATGTGCTTTCTGTCAAACCAAATAATGTTGTATGGTTCTATTCATGCTGGCAGCCTTTGTATAAGGAACTGTTGTCTAAATATCCCTTTATTCGCTTTGTGGAAGGCTTACCTCTTACTTTGGATGATGATGTTTTATTGCCTGTCAATAAAGTTAATCTGGTGATACTGGATGACTTAATGGAAAAAGCTTGTGAAAATGAATCTGTTCAGGTGGCTTTTACAAAGCTCTGTCACCATAAAAATCTAAGTATCATATATGTAGTACAAAATTTATTCTGCTCCGGGAAGCAGGGGCGAACAATCAGCCTTAATGCTAAATATATAGTGGTCTTTAAGAATCCCAGAGACAAATTGCAAATATCGATTCTGGCTCGCCAAATGTATCCTAAAAACACTGCCTTTTTTTTGGATGCTTTTAATGATGCAACCCTGAAGCCCTTCCATTTCTTATTGATAGATTTGCAAGCGGTAACTCCTGAAACACACAGATTACGAACAGGTCTTTTTCCACCTGATCTTCCGGCAGTCTATGTTCCAAAAAAGCCTTTAGGCACTTATAAAAGGCGCTAATTCCTACATAGTGGATTTTTAAGCCAGCGTCGTCAGCTGAAGCAACATCAGCATGTCTGCCAATATAAAGAAAAACTGGGCCCTCTTGAAACTTCTTATTAAAGCCGGTCCCAAGCAGAGAAGAGCCATTTTATGCGGGGCTTCTGAGAGTCTCATAGCGGCTATTGCTGAGATAGCCCTTAATACTGTGAAAGGTAACGTCCCCCTGAAGCCTGCACAGTTTAAGGTCCTGAAAAAGCGGAAGGCCTTCATCAAGCAGCTAAGCAATAAAAAGCTGTCACTAAAAAAGAAAAAGCAACTCATTGAGCAGAGCGGAGGCTTCATCGGACCCTTGCTCGGTTTTGCTATCCCTCTCCTGACCAGCCTGCTCACAAAGTAAAGATGGAATATGCTGAGAAAATGTATCTGGTTCCCAGTAAGCAATTGGAAACCCTGCGAGGAGAGCCAGAAAATATCAGAAACACGGTGGTTAGGCGCCTGGACTCGGACATGCGAGATATTCTCTTAAGGACAGACTTGTCTGAATATGAGAAGGCTAAGCTCTACACCGGTGTTCTACAGCGTTATCTGACCCTAAACCGGATTGGTGAAATGGAGAAAAATCCCATTCTCCCCGAGCTTCTGCCACCACCACCACCACCATCACCACCATCACCACCAACCCCCGCTCCTCCTGAAAAAGATGCCTCCATTCAAGAGATTTTGGAAGGTGTCCATGGTCGCTATAGGAAAAATGCTGAGCTTCTGCTAAACAAATTAAGCCAGCATAAAGACATCTCTTCGTGGGATGAGCGAGGAACATTTCTGTATAGAGGAGCAGCCCTGCCTGGGTCCAATATCATCGATCTGATCAGAGGCATCACTCATTCTAACACTGTCCCTGAGAAGAGGAAACCCAAAGGATGGGATACCTTTCTGAAAGCTCTGGCAGAGCTAAATATACCCACTTCTCTTGTGGGAAATATGGATGTTAGACAAACAGTAGAGAACTTGAAAATACCCTCCTTACCACCAACGACACCCCGTTCCCGAGCAAAAAGATCATTCAAGAGACCTCCATGGTTAAAGCTGGAAACCATCCCTGAGTCCCCTTCAGCAGCCCTCGTTAAGAAACCTGAATGGCTAACTTTCTAGCCTGTGTAAATAAATAAATAAATAAATGCCACAACATTGAATCATAAATCGGTCTCTCTCTCTTTTATTGTATCAGTTTTACAATTGATTTTTACATAGGGGGAAGCATGTCTGGACATGTTGAAACAAGCTGTAAGGCTTCTGGTATAGCTGGGTTCTTCTGTCTCTGATAAACCTTATGACCATCCGATCATTTTTTAAAACATCATCAGAATACAGCTTTAAAATCTGGTCAAAAGATAATCCACTGGCCCTGCTTTCTAAAAAGAACACGCAGTGGTACCCGCAGGTCACTGCCTGGGGGTGCTGCAGCTGTTTCTGTTGGAACACCGTCTCCTCGGTCTGGTGTTCTAAAAACTCTGCAATGGTCTTAGGGAGGCGGGGATCATCGGGGGCCATGCCATAGGAATCAAAAAATTCTCCTGGACCCTCCGGTGGCAGGTGGATAGCTATCCAATGTTCTCCCGGTAAATGGTGAGGGTGGGTGTTCACCACTAGCCCGACAGGCCTTTTGGCGATGAATCTCTTTGGAAGCAGATCACTGGGGTATACGTCTAGAAAAGACTTGTTCCGATATAATAGCCGCGATATCTGTCCCGTGTTCATCTTCACATATAATCAAAGAGAATGTTTCTGCTGTGGTTGATTTCAATCACATTGTCAAACACTCCATACAGGATCATATTAATAGTATTTGGTAGGGGAATAGCAAATCGGATCTCGGCTCTGAGGTTCCCTGTTTTTATTAGAGAATAGTGGTCAGCGCAGCTCTGTCCTGGAGTCAGGTCGAATCCGTACAAGGTATACCCATTCAAAAACTCATTGCGATTAATCAGAAGGGCCTGGTCTTTCATTTCTTTTCCCGTCACTTGTACTAGCTGCATGAACTCCCTGACACACTGCTCCTCGGCATAATTGGGTTGGAGGGGCTTAGATGGCACTTGGACCCCATCAACATATAGGGCCATAAAATTAACGTTGAAGTGTTTGAAATTGAAGGGGTTTCGGGTGTAGTCTCCGCTAAAAGCGGCATTGTCAACAAAGCCTATGACTATTTGCTTAGGTAGCTGGCCCAAGAAGAGGTTTTCCTGGTTGCATACGAGGCTGCCTCCGGGTATACTGAACACCTTCATACCCACACGCTCGATGGGGTACTTGGCATTAGAGGTAAGCAGCGCTTCTGCATGCCCCAAGCGGACACCCGGTGATACTTTTACCCTTTTCACAAACAGGGCGGCGTTCAAAATATGCAGTTTGTAATTCTCTTGTCTGTTGGCACTCATCAGGCAAAATGCGTCCTTGGTGCGGGTGAGTTTAATTTTCACATCCACACCATTCAGCAGCATTTTATCCTGAAAGAACAAATCGCTGTGCAGAGGCCCCATCAGTTCCCATTTTCGACTGCCAGCAGTTAGAGCCGCCCTCGCTCTAAATCCCCTGTTTCCGGCATCTGTGAGAAGAGTTTCCTCCATCAGGCCAGAGGTATCTTTATGGAAGCCCCCGGCCGTGAACTGGGTGCTCAGGGTGTCACCGCTGTAATTCAGAATCAGCTCCATCATTGCTCTGTAGGGATAGCAGTTGTTGCTCTGCGTAATGAGTCTATCCCCCAATGTGACATCAAGCTGGCTAAAAAGAGAGGCTATGGGGTAATTGACTAAGGCCACTCGAGCAGCATCATCGATATTGGAGTCATCCTCTTTTGTTATTTTACAGCTGATGTATAAAAGAGTGTTGTTTAGATCGATGTAGTCTTCGCTGTTTCCTGTGATATAAAAATCCAGAGGCGCATTGGGAGAAAGGGCCGCCAAAGGAGGGACCTCGATATACATACTGCTCTCGATGCTGGTTTGGGTTGGGGATAGTTGAAAGAGATCCAATTCGGACTTAGCACATTCTTCAGAGGTTCCGTGAATGAATGCCATCTTAAAATATATCTCTTCTATCCCTTTTCGACCCCCTTTTTTTCTTCAGCGCAGCTTTCTTCTTCTTCGCTGTCCGCCGCTTCTGAATCTTTGTTTGCCACACTACCATCCTTTTTAAAGGCATCGGAGGCCCCTGGCGATGTTGAGACGCCTTACGCTTCACTCCGCCCCTTCTTTTCAAGTAGGCTACACCAGAGCCCTCCTGGGGATGTATTTTGTTCATAACTTTTCCCACAACGTCCCCGGCAATGTTGTGCAGCGCTGTCTTAACATGAGGCTTGATAATTTCCAGACCTCTCCTCAGAAGCGGAACAGCTTTTCGAAAAAGACCGCGAAATATTCCTCCCAGCCCCGCTCCATACATCGTAGGTGCCCCTATGAAGCCAGGCAACCCCTGCCCCGCCTGAGCTCTGTAGTAGGCTCTGTAAGCATCGATGTCCCCGTAGTCTTTCAACACAACCATTTTTCTTAAAATTTAAAGATAGGCTTTCCTGGGTCGGAAGTGCAACCTCACTATCACCTTCCCAAGACGAAATGGTACATGTCTGTTCAAATCTGTCTTTATTTCAATGGTAATGGTGTGAATGTGGCTCTTACTGACGGGAGTATAATGTGGCTTATCATAGATCACTGTGATGCACTCATGACTTTTTCCTCTGACCGGTATGCAGCGCAGCAGCGGCACCGAAAAATCCCCAACAATCTGATGTTCTATAATATCTGTGTACAGGTACAACGAGGTGAATCCTCCGGTAATGTCAGCTGCTCGAACTGTTGCTTTCCTGGAGTCTCTATGGGGATCATATATACCTAATATACGGCCTAGCTCCTCGGGGTGTGAAAACTGATAAACATGCGGTCCTCTAAACTGCACTGTGCCTGTCACTATATCATAATAGAGATATACATCATCTAGACGTGCCAGTATAGCAGTATTCATGGCTTTCACAATATCGGGGATGTCCTTGTAATAGCCTTTCTTCAGCTGGAACTCCCAGTTCTGTGAATCTCTGGACAACTGAAATGGCGCATTTTCCTTAAGCGTGTACCAACTGTTGGGGTACTGTATCTCTGCTAGCCCCACTTCCCATTCTCCTTGCAAATCTAGAGGTTGAGCCAGTTGTATTGTGAAATTGGAATTTGTATTATGTGGATAGGCGTCTCGACTGGCGTTACTGGGGAGGGTGATGTAAAATCCAGCACTCATTTCTCTCACTCCTTTGATTTCTGTTCAGGATCTGTGAGCTCTGAAGCAGGCACCCAGCTGTTAAATTTATCAGGCCACCCTGACCACTTTACCAAGTAGTATTTTTTCTTTTTTCTGAACCTTGTCGATATAATTTTTTCAATTTGGTAGCTTCTATTCTGCAGGTCCTTCACTTTTTGTAATTCCTCAGGGTAGAAACCTCCCAACACTGCTTCACCATCATAATCTTTTAGCTGGAAAACAGGCCTCTTTCCTCTTCTGTGGACCTTGTCAACTATGAAAATTTCCTGGGAATACGTGCCTTCATAACTCTTTTCAAACCGGCCCCTACTTTTTGATACCCTCACATGATCTCCTTTTCTAAAGGCAGCTTTTTGCTCCCTCATTTGAAAATAGGGTCCATAAACTCTTTTCCAAATCTGCAGAGAGTTGGAAGAATTCACATCCTGAGGCCTCTCTTGTATAGTTCTATGAAAGCTGCTATTATAACTCTTTATGAGTGCAGGTAATATGTCAATATACTTGAAGGTGTTGTTGGCAGTAAAGTATCTCCACATTCGTGACTTTAAAGTTCTGTTGAACCTTTCCACTATCGCCGCTTTGACTTCGCTATGTGTTGAAAAATGGTGCACCCCGTGCTCCTTTAGCAAGTTTTTCACCTTTTTATTTAGAAATTCTTTCCCCGCATCTGTTTGCAAATGGTGGGGGGAACGACCTGACCCCAAAATAATGTTGAAACCTCTGTACACCTCCGAGCCTGTCTTGTCTTTCAAAGGTACAGCCCATGCATATTTTGACAAAATGTCCACCACCGTTAAAATATATTTATACCCCCTATTGTATTTTTGTAGACTTTGCATGTCCACCAGATCCGCCTGCCATTGATCATCCACATCCGAAACAACTGTTCTGTTTCTTAGGAAATGCTTTCTGGCTGGTTTATGAAGGGTATATGCTTCTTGGTCCCTTAACCACTCTTTCACATGTTTTCTTGTTACACCTTTGTGCTTGGAAGCTTCTCGAAAGAGAGCTTCCACTCCTCCAAAGCTCCCTGCTCCCCCTGGATTATAATATATCTTTTTCAATAGCTCATTCTGAGAAACCATATTGACAGGCGCACATACAGCAATAAAAGCACAATGTCAAAAACACACTATTTTATTAATTTTTTTTTTTAAATATATTTACTCCTTGTTAACACAGAGGTCACAAGAATTGAGGAAATAAGTATATTTTACACGGTCAACTATTTTTTCAGCGTAGCGTAAATACACTTTATCTCTTTCTTTTATTAACAGCGCCACAGTGTCTGAAGGGAATTTTGAACTTAAAATACGATTTTGTATTTGAGAACCCAATATCAGGTGCTTTGTGTTTAAACTGAGGCAGTCAAGGGCAGCTGCAAGGGTGATCACTGAATTTAAAAATTTCTGCATATTCAGCTTACAACACAGAGACTTTAAAACAGAATTAATATATGCACTGTCCCACATTATGCAACAATGAGATTCTTGATTTCCTTCATCAAATAAGCAGCCTAAACAACTTTCCTTTAGTCTTCCAAATTTTACATGTTGAATTATTGCGAAAAACATCACGGGAATCAGTCGGGTCATCACTCCTGCTCTTTTCTTTGGAGCCACTAGATGGTTCGGATCAACATCCAACTCGAATGCCTGACTGGTTTGTTCATGGGCTTTGCCTTCATAGACTCGGCCTTCCGTCACATAGCAGCTACAAAGTTTCCTTTCTTCGTTACAGTCACCCCATTCCTGAAAGATAAGATTACAACTAATTTGAAAACACTTTAATATAACATTTCAGATGCCTGATCCCAACCCACCCCACCACCGCCTTTCATACATACCTTTGTAACACTGACTGATTCCTCCCCAGACTCTGCACTGTGTTCGGCCTCCACACCATCCGCATTTCGGAGTTCCTCTTCTGATTCACAGACCGCTGAAAACAGCTGCTTGATCACCTCACATCTTTCAAGGGTACCACGCTTCCCCCCAAAACGGGGTTTTTTGGGTGCAGGAGCAGATGGAGCTGTGAGTACTGTCACCGGCGTCTCCATTGCAGGTAGGTAGCCCCAAAAGCGCTAGCAGGCGTTAGCAAGGCGGTAGTCGAGGTAGCGGGGTGAAGTGCGGATCTCAGGGACTCCCTCATATACCCCCGCGCCGAAGGGCGGTGGTCCCTTCGCCTGAAACGCCATTGGAGGGGCTCAGAAGCGTAGGACATTTGCACCAATCAGAGACAACCCCACTGCCCCTTGGACCAATAAGCTTCTCTCAAAAGCGCGCCTTTTTTGAAAACACACCCCCAGGGGAGGGGCGAACAGTAGCAGATTGGACGGTGCGCCTTTCTGAAGCTCAGAACGCAACAGACCTCTGAACCGTTCACTTCGGGAGCTCGAGACGAGTCCGGAGACATGTCACAACCACCCCGAAAACTAAAGTCGGCGCAGAAAAAATGGCCGCCGACTGCCATCTTCGAACACGGCTTGCGGCTATACCGGCGGACGGAGAGGTATGGGAGCTGCTCCTAGTGGTCGGGGGGCCCGAGACGAATCCGTAGAGGGGTCACACAACCCCCCAAAAACAACTTTTGCAAAAAACAAAAATGGCCGAACTTTTGGGGTTCAGGGGGGCTACCGATTGAACCCCAAAAAAGTAGCACCCCAAAAAGTAGCACCCCAAAAATTGGCACCCCAAAAAAAATTGGCACCCCAAAAATTGGCACCCCAAAAAAAAATTGGCACCCCCAAAAAGTGGCACCCCAAAATCTAGAACCCCGAAACCTAGAACCCCGAAACCTAGAACCCCCAAAACCTAGCACCCCAAAACCTAGAACCACCCCAAAAACAGGGAGGCGGGACTAAGAACCAAAAAGGGGCGGAGCACCTGTCACTTTTTGATTTGACGAAAGGTGGGGGTATTATACTACTGTGGGATCGTGGTTTGAGTGTTGGACTAGGATTCCCAGAGGCCAGGGTTCGAATCCCTGCTCAGCCATGGAAACCCATTGGGTAACCTTGGGCAACTCACTCAGCCCTATTAGAGGAAGGCAATGGCAAACCTCTTTGGAATAAATCTGGCCAAGAAAACCCTAGCAGAGGGTTCCCAGAAATCTGACTCAACTTGGAGGCACAGAACAAGAAGGCCTTCTTTTAATATTTCTTAGTCAAATCACATTATGGTTATTTATGTCCCTCCTTTCTCCAAGATATAGGGACTCAATGTGCCTACCAACACATTTGGGGCGGTTTGAAGGCCAAGACTTTTTATTACACCCCTTCCTTTTACAAAACCCTGCAATAGTTTCTCCTTTGGGTCACTCTGAGCTGCATGAACGATTTCATGGCATCAAAGAGCTCCCAAGTTCATCCTCCCAGCCTGCTGTACTCCATCCCTGACAGACTGCAATGGACACGAAAAGAAATAACAACTTTCTCGACATCTGTGCAACGGTAGAAGAGAGGACATCTTCTTTGTTGGATGTTGTTAAGCAGAGGTTGGATGGCCACCACTGAGAGGCTGCACCACTAGCACTGGATTTCCTGCTCTGGGATATGAGGGTCAGACTAGATTGCTCAACTCTATGGGATGCCCACCTACCTTCTACTTCAGTATTCCCAGCAGAGGACAGCCCTCCACTTCCTGAGGCAGTCTGCACCCTCCGTTCCAAGAATCCTTGCCATTAGCCACCTTTCCCTCATGTTTACTTGGCATCTACTTTCCTACGGCTTCCAGTCCTCCGTTTTGGAGTAGCCAAGGCCAAGCCTGCTCCATCTTCTGTACAGCTGCCCTCTGAATATTTGGACACTGCCATCATCCTACCCCTTATGCTTCTAAACATTTAGCATTGCCATACATTGTTATTCCCGGAGGAAAGGACTTTGCTGGAAGAGATTTGACAGCTGAATACACTGTCCGAATTTCAAACAGCATTAGGTTCATATCCAGCAGTTTTAGCCAGATGGATTTTAAATTGTGAACTTCAAATGAAATGTTAAATTATTCTTTTAATGTGTATGTCTTATTTGACCTTTCGAATTGGTGTGCATTTTTAACTGATGTCATGCATTTGTTAATTTGTTGTTCGCCACCTTGATCCATGGGGAGAGGAGAGTATTATGGAGTTTATGATGATTATGATTGTCATTTCCTGGAAGACATGGTGCTGCTTCAGCAGGCAACACCAGCGCTTTGGCCACTCTTTCTGCAGGCAGATCTGCGCTCTCTCATTTAACCGCCATCACCTCATTCCTAAAAGATCACACAACCCTGTTACCTGGATTACTAGCTAAGGTTACCTGCCCAGAACTGTCAGGTGAGATGCTCTGAACATCTTAAACTAGTGTATAGGGAAACACTAGTGTGGCATAGTAGTTTCAGCGTTGGATTACAACTCTGGAGACCAGGGTTTGATCCCCTGCTCTGCCATGAAACCTACTGGGTGACCTTGGGCAAATCACATGCTCTCAGCCTCAGGGGAAGGCAATGGAAAACCACCAACAGAGGCTGGATGGCCATTTGTTGGGGTGTTTGATTGTGAGTTCCTGCATGGCAGAGGGGGGTTGGAATGGATGGCCCTTGTGGTCTTTTCCAACTCTATGCTTCTATGACCTCTGAACAAATCTTGCCAAGAAAAGCCCAT
The DNA here is from genome assembly GCA_026167975.1 of Phrynosoma blainvillii. Lineage (NCBI taxonomy): Eukaryota > Metazoa > Chordata > Lepidosauria > Squamata > Phrynosomatidae > Phrynosoma > Phrynosoma blainvillii. Next base: position 317,910,875 of record JANUYF010000004.1, on the reverse strand, counting down.
GATAGGTTTGCTTTAGGGTCACCGTAAATCAGAAACGACTTGAAGGTACACAACAACAAAGGGAAAAGCAGGGCATTCCAGAGTATTTTGAGTCCCCACCCATCATCCACAGTACACAAGGTGCTAATGTGGGCAAACTGTCACAACCTCCAATATGCCACAGTCCATTATTTGAAGATAGGATGGGATGAGAGTAATACAGGAGAGCATTGAGGGGGAATGGCCCTATCCTCCAGGGCTTCTTAAGGCAAGTGATGTGGGGGCATGACAAGATTTTTGCCCCAATATGCTATGGATCAGCATCATATTTCTGCCTATTAATGGCACCTTCTTTCCTGGAAGCCCACGTCAGGCCACAGGACCGCTTCTGGCCAGTTGCTGGGGGAAATGCAGTCCACTACTTGCCAACTGGACACCACTCTGTGTAGCAGTGCTCTGGGAGTATAATGGCACCTCACACTCCAGCCAGACTCCCTGCAGTGGCAGCTGGCCACTAGAAGATTCAGAGAAACATCTGCTTCACAAGGAGCTTCTTTGTGTGTCTAGATGTCACAGACCTTCTGACAATTCCTGTTCAGCTGCTGAGACCATTCTTTCATCTCTCTGTGCTGCAGTGCAAGGAGGAACCACAGACCCATCCAATCTTGCTGACAGGCTTAAAAGTCCCAAGCTCTGCATGTGCCCAGGTCAAAAGAGTCAATGAAGGGGCCCATGGGGCTCGACTGCAGGCCTCTAGCTGTTGTTGGAAGGGCAGGAGACCCTGCCTCGGCCCCAGAGGCAACTGTGCTTGGAGGAGCAGATAGGGCCTGGAGGAAATGCTCTGCCCACACCAGATTTAGCATGCGGGAGTGCAAGAACTGCAAGTTTCAGCTTTGCCTTTTGGGAAGCTGATAGCATGTTTGGAAGAAGACAGGGGAAACGATGGAGAGCCCCTCCCCTCTCAATACCAGCCCTACGGCAGAGACAGTTGGTTGAATGTCCAGCAGTACCAGGACAGCATTTGAGGTTCTTATATCTTGAGGCCTATATAAGCTAGTGCAGCAACTGCATTTGGCTTAAGGCCCTGTGAGCAGGAAACCTGCTGAAGTCCTGTTCGACACTGGAGCAGCTAAATTCCTGCAAGTGCTACTCTTTCCCCACTTGCCTCACCTGAAAGAGGACCCCTTTCAATTCCAGAGCACCAGAGGATCTCATTTGGGGGTCAAGCATTTTGTGGGCTTATCCTCAGGGTACTCAAGAACTCACTTTACTATGTATGAAAGTCACCAAAGTCCCAGGCACTGTAATGCTGGTTTTTAATGTCCCTCAGAACTAGGAAAACAAAATCAAAAATAGACTTTTCTTTTGCTCTTTTTGATAAAAGTAATAAAATGGTTAGCACTGTTAAATTAAACCCTTTAAAAAAAAACCTCCAACAAAGCCTGGAGCTTCAGATAAAAACCATGACGACTACAAAATGGCAGCCAAGACCTCTGTACACATAGACACACAAAGGAACTCCTCTGCTCTGCGGTTTACAGGAAAGAGCTTCAGTGAAAACACGCAACTGGTACACCAGGGGAAGAGCCAGGACAAGGCAGCAGAATGGCCTGGAGAGAGCAGAGCGGCCGACACACAGACATGTATTTACACAACAGACACACAGCGGGACCACTGCCGTGCAGACCACCATAGGCTTGCTTCCTTCCTTCCTGTGGCGATGCTGGGCTGTGGGGGGCATTCCTGCTTCAGGCAGCCTGGCTAGGTGGGCCCACCCTGCTGCTGTCCATAGTTCCTGCTGCAGCCGGAGATGGCTCTTGCTGGGAGTGGCAATGACACCGGGGAGGGAAGCAGTAGGCACCACCATGGTCATCCTACAGATGTCCAGGCCAGCAGTCTGTCCAGCTGGCCAGGGCAGCACGCCTGCCTGCCCCCTGCAAGTGTCTGCAAATCTGGAGGGGAAGGGAGATGCTGCCGGACAAACCACCCACTTCAGTGTTTCAGGGTCAGATGTTTCCCTCCACCCCAAACCACTGAGGAGCAGGGCCCCTCCCCACTGACCATTAGTCTAGTCAGTTCACTGTTGCTTAGTTGGGGGTTGTCTCGCCACTGGTGCTCTGCTCCTTAACTGTCTCTCGGTCCTTGTCCGAGGCTGAAGAGGAGGAAGATGACAAAGAGGCGGCAGCGGTAGTGGTTGAGGCGGTCAGGGTCCGTCCCGAGTGCTTGTATGCGGTGACCAGCTCCTGCAGCCGCTCCGGCGTGGGCTCCCACTTTGCAAAGCCAGCATCATTTTGCAGGAAAAGGACAACGGTGTTGTGCACAGCTTTGTAGTACATCTCCTCCCTGCAAAGAAAAGCAAAGGCTCAAGAGTTGCCCCGAGCCCTGGAGGGGTGTATCATCATCCCCCTCCCTGCCCCAGCTGTATTGGCTACAGCAGCAATTCCACAGGAAAGGGTATATGGCTCACACTCTGAGAGAGGTGAGTATGAAAATAAGTGTGAGGAAGGAATCTTAGACTTATTCCAAGACTGAGGCCGGGGGGGGGGGGAAGGAGGGCTCCTTCTCCCCGCAGCCTCCCGCGGCCTCAGTCTTTCAATGGGCTGGCGCTGGGATCGCTTCGATCCCGGCACCAGCCCATTCAAAGACTGAGGTCGCGGGGGGAAGGAGCCCTCCTTCCCTCCGCGACCTCAGTTCAATGGGCTGGTGCTGGGATCGGAGAAGTTCTCCGATCCCAGCACCAGCCCATTGAACAACCGGCCTCCGGCTAAAGGGAGGAATCCTTTTTTCTTGGATTTTCTTCCTTTAAAATTGGGTGCGCCTAATATGCCGGAGCGCCTTATATGGCGAAAAATACGGTAGCTGTTCATGGTAATAATTGGCTGTGAGGGGATGCTGGACTCTGTCAGCAAAAGGGCTGGGATACTTCCCTGCTATAGAACACCTGCTACATTATTACCACCAATAAAGCTTCTCCTGTGCCAGAAAGGTGTGCCAGTGTTCAGCACCAAATGAATTATTGGGGAGGCCTGGAACTGTGCCCAGTTCCACAAGAGAAACAAGTACTGGAAACCTGGCTCACCCAGTTAAGTCCAACAGTGGGAGGCTGAAACCAACAGAAGGAAGACTTCTTCACAAAATACCCAGTTAAACTGTCGAGTGTGCTCACATAAGCAGTAGTGATGGCCACCACCTTATCAGTGGCTACTAGTCACGAAGGCCTCTGTGCACTGGGGAAGACAGAATACTGAGGCAGAGACACCATTGGTCTACTCCAGCCTTAGGCCTCTTGGGATGCTTTCCAGTTTCTGGCATCTAGAATCATAGAATCATAGAGTTGGAAGAGACCACAAGGGCCATCCAGTTCAACCCTCTTCTGCCATGCAGGAACTCCCAATCAAAGCATCCCCGACAGATGGCCATCCAGCCTCTGCTTAAAGACCTCCAAGAAAGGAGACTCCACCAAAATCTCCAAGGGAGTGTGTTCCACTGTCGAACCGCCCTTACTGTCAGGAAGTTCCTCCTAATGCTGAGGTGGAATCTCGTTTCCTGGAGCTTACATCCATTGTTCCGGGTCCTAGTCTCTGGAGCAGCAGCAAACAAGCTTGTTCCCTCCTCAATATGACATCCCTTTAAATATTTAAATAAGGCTATCATATCACCTCTTAACCTTCTCTTCTTCAGGCTAAACATTCCCAGCTCCCTAAGTCAGGGGTAGGTAAACTGTCCCCTTTAAGGGCCAAGGGACTTCAGCTCCCAGAAGCCTCAGCCATGTTGGCCAATAGTCTGGGATGTTGGCCAATAGTCTGGGATTCTGGGAGATGAAGTCCTTCGACCCTTAAAGGGGACAGTTTGCCTACCCCTGCCATAAGTCGTTCCTCATAGGGCTTGGTTTCCAGACCCTTCACCATTTTAGTTGCCCTCCTTTGGACATGCTCCAGTTTCTCCACATCCTTTTTGAATTGGGGTGCCCAGAACTGGACACAGTATTCCAGGTGAGGCCTGACCAAAGCAGAATAGAGTGACACTATTACTTCTCTTGATCTAGACCAGGGGAAGGCAACCTTTTTAAGACCTGGGCTGGTCTCCCGTAGCCCAGGTCTTGGATGGGCCGAGGGGGGGGGGGGGAAATGGCGCCACACGCGACCCCCCCGCACACGCTGCCACCGCAGCCGCCACCGCAGCGCACGCGGCCGCCATTTTGGAAATCAAAATGGCAGCCACAACACGTTTGCGCATGCGCAAGAGTACTGCGCATGCGCAAACACGTCACAACTGCCATTTTGATTTTCAAAATGGCCGCAGAGCGGCAAAAATGCGGCGTGGCGGCAACCTTTGGCCTGGGCCGGTAAGTCCAGGGACCGGGGCCTTAACCGGCCCCCAGGCCGTAGGCTGCCGGTCCCTGATCTAGACACTATACTTCTATTGATGCAGCCTAAAATTGCACTGGCCTTTTTAGCTGCTGCATCGCACTGTTGACTCATGTTCAACTTGTGGTCTACCTGAACTCCTAGATCCCTTTCACACGTAGTCTCGTTTAGTCAGGTGTTCCCCATCGTACTTTTTGTTTTTCCGCCCTAAGTGCAGTACCTTACATTTCTCTGTGTTGAATTTCATTTTGTTAGCTTTGACCAGCTTTCTAGTCTGTTCAAGTCATTTTGAATTTTGATCCTGTCTTCTGGGGTATTAGCTACTCCTCCTAATTTGGTGTCGTCTGCAAATTTGGTAACTATGCCCCCAATACTGTCATCCAAGTCACTGATAAAGATAACGGCAGCCAGACTGGGCAGGGCTGGACTAGAAGAACTTTATCTGAGGTAACAAAGCTCAGTGCAAATGTACCAGAGCCTAAGAAGTACTGCTAAGGGCTGAGGCTGCAGATAGTCTTCAAGATCAACAATGGAAAGCAGAGGATCTGCCCCTAGTGTCTGAGGGAGGCCAAGTGTATTCTGCCCTGAACTTCAGCATGCTCTCTAGTGTCATGGCCATCTGAAGCAGTCTTGCCTTTTTGTCTTCCCTGAATGTCCTGCTCACCAGCAGACTGAAAAGACATCAGAGAAGCGAAATGCAACTGCCAAGGGTCACCCACCCAACCCATGCCAATGGGGAGTGGGGCACTTTGAGTCATGTGGGTATGTTTGGTCTATTTCTCTGAATAGGAGTTGGGTATGTTTGGTCTATTTCTCTGAATTAGGTTGTATCCCTCTTCCACTAAATTCCAATGAGACTAATCCCACCAGGTTTCAGTGATGCCTATTGTACATATTTGACTCAACCTGTGAGAAAAAGAGATTCCACCTAAACATTCTTGACCAAAAAAAGTGTTTGAAAGTGGGATGGACTGTCTCAGAGGGTGATCAACCCTCCTCCTGTGGAGAGTCTGGATGGTTAACTCTCAGGTTAACAGGAGATTTCCTGCATGGAAGGGAGGCTCATTCTAGATGGCTCTTGTGGTTCCTTGCAATACTATGATTCCCTTTACTGAAGGGATGCTGTACAGTTCAGTCTCATGGTGAAAAACCTGCTGCCAGAGATCCAGGAAAAAGGGGCAGACAGGCAGGACCAGCCTGCGCTATGGCCCTGGAGAAAAAGCCTGCATGTTTGTGTAGCATTCAGACCTCACAGCTTACTTTTTGCAGACATGCTGGGAGCCGCTGCGGTACTCGTGGTCAAAGGCAGGCAGGATGAGCTGGTGCCGCTTGAACCTGCTCTGCTCCACCTGTGTCAAGGCTGGGGTGGGCGGATCCCGCCACTCGGGGATGAAGACGATGAAGGACAGCGGCTCACTGGAGCTGTCCAGCAGTTTCTATGGCAATGGGGAGAAAGGAGCAAATGTACTCAACTGCAGCAGGAAAACTGAGGTATCCCAAGTGCCCAGTCAAAAAGGGAGCCCAGAGAGGCAACACCATCTTCAGAGCCAAGCGAAAGCCCTGAACCACAGAAAGGGGGCACATACCTCGAAGTGGGACACCATGGCATCCATCAGCTCCTCACAAAACGGAGGGTTTGCCTCAAACGAGCCACTGATGGGAAAAAACTCCAGGCAGGGACTGAATGAAAGAAGAGAGAGACAGAGGCAACCAAGGCCAGTGAGGGAAAAGGAGGTGGCAGCAGAGGGGAAAGGCCATTGGCCCTGCCCTCACCAAGAAGACAGACACACACACCTCACCAAATCCCATGCAAAAGAACAGTCACATAGCAATCAAGGGCCAAGCAAGAAGGGTTTGTGCCCCCTCTTTCCTTCCTCCCCCTCCAAACCCACATGGAGGACTGCCTTGAGCCCCTTGGCACTCACCCCCTTGATCCAAAGTAGCCATCTGTGTCCAGGAAGGCTGAGCAGTACTGCTTGAAGTAGCAGTTCAAGGGGGAGGCAAAGCATTCGAAGCTAACACCAAAGAGCTTGTGGAGGGCCTCAAAGACATGCACCGGGAGTGCCCCTTGAAGGCTGGTCCCTTCATAGAGCCCAATGCCAAACATCATCTGGAGAAGGCCAAGGAAAGAGAGCCCATTGAGCAACCCGCCTCCAGAGCACAGGCATTGCTCAGAAGAGTTCCCTGTTTGACTATGACCTCCCAGAATTCCCCAATCAAACCCAGAAAGAATGGCTCTTCCAGGTTCTGTGTGCAGGGGTCACAAGTGTCTCTCCAGAGAGATTTCTGAAGCAGTGGCCACCATCCCCCATCTGCCACAGGAACCAGTGAAACTGGCGCTATCAGCTCAGCAGAAGAGCTTGTCCCTTTTGCATTTTGACACATACATAAACCCTTAGTTGGCCCCAGCCAAGGAAGGCAGGCTCTACCTGGTATCGGCGGAGAAGGCACCAAACCCTTGGCAAAAAGCGTTCAAAACTGGAGTCATCAATGCAGCTGTACCGGTACAGCAGCCACTGCAAGAGAAAGGCAGTCACTGCAGAGAGAATCAAAACGGAGGGACTGAGAGAGGTGGGTGGACAGGTGGACTGGTAGGAGAGCCCTCACCACTCGTCTCTGCCTGTGCCTTCCCTTACTCCCTTTTCCCCTTCAGCCAAAAGGAAAACAGTTTTACGGGAGAAGGCCAGGGGCTTCCCTGCTCCTGCTCCGTACCAGCTTGCTGAAGTAGTTGCGGCTGACTTTCACCATCTCGCCCTTGTAGCGGACACACACCACGTTATTCTCCACGTGCATCTCCACATTTGGAAGCGGTGGGGATGGGGCAGCCAACCGGACGGGGTAGCAGTAGACGAGCCGGTCCTGTACCTCAGGCGCTTCCACCTCAGCTGCAGATCAGACTATGTATGTTAGTCCTGCACTCCCCTATTTATTACCCTCCCCCCACAAATAGGCTTGAAAGATGGACCCAAAGGGCACTCCTACATGCAGTCCACGCCCACTCCGCCACACCTCTCCAGTGCCCTGCTGTCTCCCACACCTAACACCCAGAGAGGGATGTGAACAGAGACAGGGATGGGATGGCAGGGAGAAAATATGTTAGAGTTGAAAGAGACCCTAAGAGCCATACAGTACAACCCCCTTTTGCAATGGAGGAAGATCCAGTCAAAGCACTCTCTGTGACAGATGGCTATCCAGCCTCCGTTTAAAAATCTCCAAAAAAAGGAGGCTCTGTTTAGGGGAAGTTTTCCACCGTTGTCCTCTTTTGAGGCTGAGAAAGTGTAACTGGTCCGAGGCCACCCAGTGGGTTTTCATGCCCAAGTGGGGGAACTGACTTCCAAGAGTTGCAGTTCAAGACTCAGTCCACTACACTATGCTGGCGTCCATCGTATGTTGTCACCCCCTCTCCCAATCTATCCGCCCCCTACTTCTTCCTCCCTCCTACCAGATATATTGTGCTCCTTGAGGATGGCCAGATGCTTCTCGCGAATGCGCTTGACGTACTCCAGAGAGATGTGGTAGATCTTGCTGCAGATGCCCTCTACGGAGTCCCTGGCTGCTGCGGACACATGGGGCCCACATTGCTTGCGCAGGTGCTCTAGGCGATCCTGTGGGGCGAGACAGCAGGGCCCTCATGCATTCCTAGTGGCTACCAGCCTGGGCTCCCATGCAGGAGGACCCAGCACGTGGCGGGGGGAGGGACTGACCAACTGACTGACCATGTAGTCTTCCTTGGAGGCAGAATGGTCCCGCCGCAGCCAGCTGAAAGTGTCCTCCACGTTCCACTTCACCACCTTCCTGCTGTCTGGAGATGCACTCCTGCATAGACCCAGAGGCCCACCCCAGCCCCAAGACCAATTTAGCTTCAAGCACTTTTGATCAAACCAAGCAGGAAATGTATTTAAATTCATTACACTTTTAAACTTTTGTGATTTCCTTTAGCTCTCTGATCATTGCTCCACCAAGTTTATGGTTACTGGCAAAGGCTCTCGTTCCACTTGATTCTCACCATTCAGTCCCACAATCTACAACCCTGATTTCATCTAACTGATTTCATCTAAATCTGCACATGTCATGTGGTTTTAAATTGTTTTGTTTGAACTTGTCAAACAGCTTAATATGATTTCATTGTACTCTACTCTGGGATTCTAAAACACTGAGCAGGATGCAAATACTCCAGCATACAAATAAGCCAGCAAACCACAGATTTCTTAAAACAGTATCTTTAGAACACAAATGGTATTCTCAGTGTTTGCTTCTGCCCTTTCCTGGAGAATTCTGTCTTCCCACCACCAAATTCCTCATTCCTGACTACAGTTCTCTTTCTCCTTAAATTTCAAGGCTCAGCCTTTCCTGTTCGGAAGGAGAGTGTCCCTGCAATATTGCAGGCAGCCTCATGTTTGGCTCCATCTCCCTCCCTCCAGCCACCAACAACCACAAAGAGCAGAAGCTCCAACCTGGATTCAATCAGCCTCTTGGCAGCCTCTGCATACTTGAAAAGGAGCCGCTTTGCTTCTTCTCGAAACTTGATTCGAGACAACCTGCAGGACATGTAAAGAGGGGACAAGAATTCAAACTAGGCTCCCAGATGTGCTCCTGCTGCCACTACATACACTCACACATCCTTCTTGTGAGTATTTGCAGCATATGTCCTCTCAAATTACCTGATGGGAATGTCATTCATGATTTCCCTGAACATGGAAGGAGAAACGACTGGCTCACAGTTGCTTGGGAGCAGAGGATCCGATCCTTTGTCCACCACCTTTCGCTCCAGCATCCAACGATTGAAGGACTCTCGGGGAGGATCTATCCCTGAAGGAAATGCAGGATTGTGAACATCAGGAGACCCTGTCCAGAACTAGGCAAGATTCTATGAGGGGGTAACTATGGGAACTGGGGTAGCAGTTCTGGGCTGGAGCTGATTGCTGTTCCATACCTTCCCAAGACTTCTTTGGTACCCAAAACTGACACCTATCCCTGTTAAAAGGTAAGGTTTGTTGGTAGTAAATGGATGCAGCTGATGGCCTACAGTAAAGGAAAATATCTAAGCCCTTTGGCTTCCATAGGTTTAGTCTCCCCTTACAACTTGTGGCAGAACCTGGCTCCTAAACAACAAATGGTACAACCTCAGGGCCAATAATCCAGATTACCAGTGCTAGATAACAAGTTCCCTGGGCTAGGGTGTATCATCCATCCCTATGACAAGGACCCTTGAAAATGGAACCATCAGGTTATATAGAGCCAAATCAAATGAAGGAATCTGAACTGTGAAACCATTGACTCATCTCCCATTCTAATAGCTTTGGTGAGAACAGTATAAACCAGTCACAAGGAGACTTTATTCCCCTGGTGTCTGCCCAGCTGACTGTGGTCTTCAACTGCCAGGCTAAAAGACTAACTGTTTAGCAGGGCCTACTCAAGGAAAAATAACCCTTCTTGGACCAGGGGACAGCTGTTCCTCTTTGTCCATGAGGCTGACAGGGCTCTAAACCCTATGGAGAGGGTGGGATGGAAGAGAACTCACCTTCTCGCTGCTGGCAGAGCTCCCGATAATGCTGGCGCAGTTTCAGCATCAGCTGGGAACGGAGGAGCTCCACCTCTGGGTGGGGGCTGAGCATCTCAGAGGGGGCCCGCTGCTTGATCACAGCATTCGTCTGGATGTCCAAGTCCCAGTACACCCTGCCAAAGGCAAAGAGAGAAAAAGAGATAGAATGTCCCTGGGGAGGATGGGAAGCTCTGCTCAGAAGGCCCTGCGCATCGGTCCCGTGGCAAAGCCCATGACTCACTCCGTCGGCCGCAAGAGAGCCATCTGCTTGTCTTCAGGAGAGACACCCCACAACTTCAGCAGGGGAGTCCCTGGGGTGTTGGAGGAGTTTGGGGCTGGCTGAGCTGGGGGGTTTCCTGGCACATCCACCTGATAGGGAGAAAAGGTCAGGTCACTTTGGGAAACCTTAGCAGTGGCAGCAGGAGCATTATGGACTGAGGTTGCCAACGGGTGGGCATCTGCTTGTCCCTTCCCTCTTCCTGAAGTCAAGGAATACTGGGCAGAAGGGAAGCAGGAGCCAGTAATTGGAGAGCTCCTGATGGAGAAACAAGAAGGAAGACAGACTCACTACCTGCAGGACTAGGCTGAAGGTGTCAGAGAGAGGCATAGTTCTCTGGCTGACTGCTCCAAACTCCTCACCTCACTCACAAGATTTGCCTTCAGATGAAGGGCCCTTGGCCACACCACTTCTCCAGAAGAATGCCACCTCAGTCTGGACGTATGCTACTCAGAGCTTAACAGCACCCTACAAACAGGCTTATGATTCCCTGCCCTCTGCCAGGAACCCCATTATCTCCACCGCCTCAAGCAGAAACATCATGCATAACTCCAGTGTGACCTGAGGGAGCTGAAGGCTCATCTGGGTATCAGGGCCTACCTTGGGCTTTTTTACACTGTTGCCACTGGGCTGAACCTCCTCAGAAAGTCTCCGTTTCTGCACCTTGTTTTCAGTGGCAGCATCACTAACACCAACACCGCCTTCTGCAGGTACTGGAGCAGCATTCAGGCCAAGAGGATCAGACTAGGAAGTCCAGAAAGAGAACAATTAGGTGACGGGGTCCTGGATTTCCCTCACCCCAGATCTGGGAACACAAGCAATCTGTGCCATGGCTGCTTGGCACAGAAATATGAGAGGAGGCCGGGAACAGGACATACAAAAAAAGTATTGGGTTCCTGGAGCTCCCTTCCCCCTGTCTGATCATACACACACCCCAGCAGCACCCCCCCCTTCAACTCCAGCCTAGCCCAACAACTCACAATCACATCATGCTGTCCCAGTAGTGGCATTTCCCAGAGCGACTGGTTGGTGAAGCGGTTGAAGTAGTACGGCCGGTTCTCACGTTTGCTCCAGCACTTCTCCCAGCCAGCTTGCACCAGCTCATCTGGGATGGGGAAAGCACCAGTATTAGGGGTTGGGAAAGGCAGCATGAAGAGGCTGGTGGTGAGCAGCAGGGATGGAATTGGAAGCCACCTTCCAGAGGCTGCAGATAGGAATCCCCCTCCCTGCTCCAGAGCTGTTGAGAGTAAGCCCAAGGCAAGCAGGCGTACCTGGCAAGTCCTGCACCAGCCGGATGGGCTTAGGAGAGCTTGGCTGGTTCTGGTGAGAGGTGCTGGGAGAGTGGCTCATCAGAGCAGCTTCCTCCCTGGTGCCACCGTGGTTCTCATTGGCCATTTCGCAGCATTTGCACTGGAGGGGGAGACACAAGGCAAGCACATCAAAACAGGCCTTGACAACACGCCCCCGCAGCACCCAGCAGGGAAGAATACTGTGCACCCACATTCCTGCTTGACCTGGAGAAATGTACTGAACCCAACACACAGGTTCAGTCCTTCCCCCCTGCTGTCCCAACCCAAACTAGGTGAGGAACCAAATGCAAATCTCATGCAGGCCCCCATGACTAGGGCACCAGTAGCAGCATGGCAACACCTGAAGCACAGAATATTCACCCAACAGTCCACTTCTGGCCCCCCAAAGCATAGCAGACATGAATAGAAGGCAAGCACCTGCTCCAATCCTTCCTGTGCTTCAGAGCCCTCATCTAATCTTCTCTCTTTCTGCACAACAGCTCCCTCATGTGCAAACCAGGAATAGAGAACAGGAAACAGGCAGGCCGCGAAAAACAAGGCCATGAGATTAAAAGGTTGGGAAAGGAGCCAAACCCACACAGGTAGTCTTCCCCCACTCAGACACAACACCTGCTCTGCCTGCAGCTCAGCTCATCTGACAAGCTGCCTTGGAGGCTCCCAGTTGCATCCTGTACACCCTTTGCTATCCTTAAGATGCCTCTCAGCTACCATCTCCATCCTAGACTCCCTTCTAATGAGGACTGGGCAGGGGCCAACTGAGTCTGGAGGCAAAACTTGCTATTGTCCACATTTTGATCAGGCCCTTTTTTTCTGGACCAGGTTTGGAAACACCAGCCTGCAGGAGCAAAGGCAGGATGATCGGCTACAGATATATCTATCTGCCTTGCCTGTGTCACACACAGGACCTCAAGAGGGGCAGACACCCTGCTTGTGGGACTAGGATGTACCTGAGAATACTGTACTGCTGTCTCACAGCGCCCAAGAAAAGTGGTGGCAGGATGGCTCTGGCCTTGGTTTTCCAGTTCTGGCAATAGCTTGAGGTGTGGTTCTAGTATGTAAGCTCTCCCAGCCCATTAAGGGGGGTTGCAGACTGCCAGAAATAGTGCAAATTGAGTCCACTTTTAGGGTTAGGGTTAGTGCTAGGGAGTCATGGGAACTGTAGTTTATTGTGGCACCAGAGCTCTCTGACAGAAAAGGCTCGATGTCTCAGAAAAAAAACATTTCCCATGACTCCCTAGCACTAACCCTAAAAGTGGACTCAATTTGCACTATTTCTGGCAGTCTACAACCCCCCTAAGTTACTCTCAACAACTCAGCTGAGCTCTGACAGAGGTTTCAGCTGAATTGCTCATTGACTGCTGGAGCTGTGCTCAACTGGAGCAAAGTGTAGCCAAGGCTTCAGCTGTGGCAGCTTCATCAGGCTGCCTATATCCTAGGACAGGGGTAGGCAACCTTTCCCCTTTAAGGGCCAAGGGACTTCAGCTCCCAGAATCTCAGGAGCTATTGGCCAACATGGGACTATTGGCCAACATGGCTGAGGCTTCTGGGAGCTGAAGTCCCTCGGCCCTTAAAGGGGAAAGGTTGCCTACCCCTGTCCTAGGGGTTCCATACTCACTTATCAGCCCCATCCCATCCCTTATGTCACTGCCAGAAGCGTAATGCTGTGAGGTAGTACTGCACTGCACGAGTTAAAAAGACAGTGGCCCTTGTTTGGTTTGCAAGACAACTAAGCCACTATGACTCTTTGCCCGAGACCAATTCCTGTCCCAACTGCCTGAGATATATTCTCTACACCAGTAAAGATGGGAAAGAAGGGAATAGGCCACCCTGAGGGAGATCCAGAACACCACTATACCTTCTGTCCTGGTCAGGATTAGCACCAGGATCAGGATTACACAGCTTCACATGCAGTCTACAGTGTAAAGTTAAAACCCACGTGAAATGCAGATTGTATCTCAAGCTCAGAAAGGACAGAGACAGCTTAGGAAGGACTCTTTTGGCTTCCTCCTTGGGAGACCTCCACATTTCACGGGAAAGGACGAGAATGAGCGCAAGAAGCCGCTACAGCAGCCACCTGGGATTGGAGCTGTCCTGCCTCCCAGCGCTGGGACCAGGTTTACTGTGGATCTGGAAGAGCTTGCACCTTTACCAGGCCCAAGGGGCCTTTGTGGTATAGTAGGGACTCCTCCACCTCACAGGGAATTACAGATTTCAACTACATCCAATGTCATGGCAAGGAACTAGTGCTGAGCAAAGGTGCTGCTGGTGTTCCTTAAAACAGAATTTCAACCCCCTTTTGAAAAACTGCAATTCCCAGGGTCCCTTGGGAGAAGTCAATGCTGCTTACAACCTCTCGACGGGTACTTTATGACTTGATCTGCCTATCAGGCTGGGAACAAGCAGCCCCCTTTTCTTTCTCTCTCTCTCTCAGCACAAAGGAAAAACAGAACACTAGTGAAGTTTATGGAGTGTGGCATAAACACTGCCCAGTTTAATCAGAAAGAAGACCCATGAAGCGACTGAACCCAAAGTTTAACACACGGCACAGAGCGTCCAACACATCCAAGAGACTGAGAAGAACAGGACAGTTAAATGCAGCTTGAGCATTTCAAAGTGTGTGCGTTTTGCAGAAACAGTAGCAGATACCCACGGAGCAGGATGGTGGTGGTGGTGGTGGCAGCACAACACTTGAGGTTGCCAAAGTCCCCGGGGACTGGAGTTTGAGCTTCTTTTTGTCCCAGCAGTTGCCCCCAGCACCTACGCAGTCCTACTTGCACCGGGCGGGCGAGTGGGCAGGATCCGGGCTGCCTGGCTGGCTCTCTCGCTGGCTCACCAGCGGTGTGGCTACTTGCTGCTTTGCTGCCGGTGGCTTATCTCTGTCCCAGTGGAGGAAGAGGAAGGCGAGAGCCTCATGCTGCTGTCAGGGGACTCAGCTGGCCCAGGAGCTGTGGGGCTGCAAGAAAGAATTGGGGGAGAAGCGTCAGCCACTGTGGCTGACGCAATGGAGTACAATGCCAGAGACTAGAGTGAGTCCCTGCTAGTAGTGTTTTAGTATAGCATCATGTATAGGGCAGGATAGGTATAGTGTTTTAACTGTTGGACTATGACTCTGGAGACCAGAGTTCAAATCTGGGTGACTAAAATGGTGAAGGGTCAGGAAACCATAAAGCCGCACAAGGAGAGACTTAGCCTATAGAAGTGAAGGTTAAGAGGTGATATGAGAGCCCTGTTTAAGTATTTGAAGAGATGTCATATTGAGGAGGGAGCAAGCTTGTTTTCTGCTGCTCCAGAGAATAGGACCCAGAACAATAATGCAAACTATGGAATGGATGCAATAGATATAAACGATGGAACCCAAGGCGAGGGGTGCACATGTCCATAGAGGGAAAGATGGAAAAGAGATTCCAGCTCAATATTAGGAAGAACTTCTGAAGGGTAAGATCTGTTTGACAAGGGAATATGCTGCTCTCTGGGACTGTGGTGGAGTCTCCTTCTTTGGAGGTTTTCAAACAGAGGCTGGAGGCCCATTGGTCCCAGAGAGAGAGGGCTTTGATTCTGTGTTCCTGCATGGCAGAATAGGGTTGGAATAGAGGTCTCTTCCAGCTCTAGGATTCTGTGATTCTATCTACGGATGCTGCTGAACATATTTCAGGGCCAGAGTCCAGTATCATGAGCTTGGAAGTCCTTTAGGGGGTTGGACTATGTGGCCCTTGGGGTCTCTTCCAGCCCTAGGATGCTAGGATTCCATGAATCCCACGCCATGGCACACTTTCTCAGCCTCAGGTAAGGCCATGACAAACCCGCTCTGGACCAATCTTGCCGAGAAAGCCCCTTAGAACTTGAAGAAAGCTCGCAGAGAGCACAGAGAGAGAGGCCCAGCCACCTCAGCCTGGTCCGGGGACGGAGGAAGGAAGGAAGGAAGGAAGGAAGGAAGGAAGGAGGCCGGTGCTCCTCGGTCTCTGGCTCTGGCTCGGAGGAGGGCGGCGGGGAGGGCAGGCCATTGGCTCCGGCGGCCCTCCGAGGGGTGGATCCTCCTCCCGGCTCGCCTTGGCTGCTGGGCTCGGCCCCTCCGCGCCTCCAGAGCCCGAGACGGAGCCCGGGGAGAGACAGGAAGATGCCGCGGCAGCCACGAAAGGGACAAGCCGAGAGAGAGGGGGCCCTGAGGGAGGGAGCGCCGGCCGGGCTCCTTCTCCTCCTCCTCCTCCGAAACCCCGGGGAAGCGGGGCGGGTGGAAGGGCGGGACCCATTTCCCTTTGGCCCTGGGGGCCCTCCTCGGGTCCCCAAAAGGAAATGGCGGCGGGAGGGAACGAAGCAAGGAGGGAGGGAGGGAGGGAGGGAGGGAAGGGAAAGAGGCGCGCGCCCGCGGGGACGGGGACGGGGACGAGCGCGGCCCAAAATGGCGGCGGCGGCGGCTGAGGCGCCTCCCCCTCGTCGTCTTCCTCCCAACCCACTTGGCTCGCTCGCTCGCTCGCTCCCTCCTCGCCGGCGCCCCTTTCCCTCAGAGGTGGACCCTCCGGGCGCCGCGCCTTCCCCCCTCACCTGTGGCCCCGGCGCGGGGTGCCTGAGGGCGGCTGAGCTTCCCGCCGCCATTCCGCTGCTGCCTCAGCCTGGCAGCCGCCGCCGCCATCTTGTAGTCGGGACCCGCGGGCGGCAGCGCGCAGGCGCAGGGCACGCCCCCCGAGCGCTTTGCGCAGGCGCCCTTCGGCGTAGCTGGTCTGGCCGCGCAGGCGCAGTGGACGCCCCTCGACCGCCGAGCGGAACGAGCCCAAGGCGATGGCTGCGCATGTCCGTGGAGGAGGAGGCGGGGCGAACTTGCGACGCGCAGGCGTAGACGCGTTCTGGAACTTCTGCGCCTCTTTCGTCGAGGGTTCGAATCTGGGTTGGGGTTATATTGTTCACTTTGTGTGTGTAAAAAGTGACGTGTTTCATTTTGTAGGGAAAAAATATGCCTCCTTTCAGGACATTGCCTGCCCTTTAGGCGACTCTTCTGCCGCTTGTTGCCCCATTCTGAGCAAAACAGCTGGTTGGGCCGCTTGTTCCAGCCTAAATGGGGAGACAAAGGGACTCCCTTCTCCTCTTCTTCCTCCTCCTCCTCAAGTGGCAGGGAGTTCCAGAGGTGCAGGAAAAGGACCATGCACATCCCCTTCCATCTTGTCCCTTGGCATGTGGAGGGGCAGGGGAGCATAATTCAGCTGTAAATTATATTTAAATATAATTTATATTTATTGTGCTTTATAGACTATAGCAAGGCCTTTGACTGCATAGACCCTGAAAGGCTATGGAATGCCCTTAAAGACATGATGGGAGTGCCAATACATCTGATAGTCCTGATGGGGAATCTGTACTCGGGACAAGAGGCTACTCTCAGGAGAGAAGAAGGAGAAACAGAATGGTCCCCAATTGGCAAAAGGGTTTTTTCATTCAATTTATATGCAGAACATATTGTAAGGAAAGCAAGCTGGACACAGAAGAAGGAAGAGGGAAAATAGGAGGAGAAAACCTCACAGACCTGGAACATTTGCCAAGGAAAAATGCAGGCTTAATGTTGGGCATAAAGAAAACAAAAATAATGACCACCGAGAACTTACACACATTCAAACTAGACAATGAGGAAATAGAAATAGTAAAAGAGTTCCCATCCCTGGGATCAAACATTGATCGGAACGGGGACTGCAGCCAGGAAATCAGAAGAAGACTAAGAATGGGGAGAGTGGCTATGAAAGAACCAGAAAAGATCCTAAAATGCAAAGACATACAACTCAGCACAAAAGTCAGAATCATAGAAGCCATCATATTCCCTATTATTCCCATGGATGGATATGTGAGAGTTGGACAGTCAAGAAAGAGGACAGGAAGAAAACGAATGCATTTGAGAGAATAATGTGGGGCTGGAGAAGAGTGCAGAGGATCCCATGGAGAGCCAAAAGGACAAACAAAAGGGTCCTAGAGCAGATCAAATCACAGAGATCCCTGGAAGAAGAAGCCAAGATGACCAAAGTGAGGCTGTCCTACTTTGGAGACATCATGAGAAGAGTCGAGTCTTTGGGAAAGACAATAATGCTGGGGAAGGTGGATGGAGGGAAGGAGGAAGAGAGGAAGGCCAGATGCCCGATGGATGGACTCTATGAAGGAGGTCAAGGGTTTTATGGGTTTGCAGGATTAAAGCAGAGCAGGGGAGGACAGAGGGTCTTCTGGGAGATGTCTCATCTTTGGGGTCATTGCCATGGGTCGAAATCGACTCAAGGGCAGTTAACAACAAACAGCAAAATATCAGGCATCCCATCTGCACAAATCTTTCTCTAATCCAGTTTTAATGGGGTGGGAGGCTTATAGTTGGGTTGAGGGAATGTTTTTAAACTGTTTTTGTTTTAATACTCCTGTATTAAACAACAAATTATATAAATAAACACACTACGCCCCCTTAAAAGTACATTAAATTCAGATGTCAGTTAAAACCAAAGATTAATACCATAAACAAAGTTAAAAACCATAGACACTCTGGGGATATAGGGGGAAATATGGCGGGGGGAGACTACAGAGGGGATCCTGGTAAATTTACCAAAGATTGGGAATAGTTCCAGGTATATTTACAACATAAATTTGATAATCTGATTCCTTCTGGATTTGATGATGGTTGAATTGGTTAATTTTTGTTCACATAGGTTTGTGCAGTGGGTAGATTAATCTTAAAAATATTGTAAAATTTTAAAGTATTGGAAGGAAAATGTACAGACTGCCAGAAACAATCCAGCTTGAGTCTACTTTAACTGCCCTGGTTCAGTGCTAGGGAATCATGGGAACTGTAGTTTTTTCTGAGACATTGAGCCTTCTATGGACCTTATCAAACGCTGGCCAGCAAGCAAAGTATAAAGTGAAGTTAAAGTGAACTAGATAGATTCCGTTTCGCTTGCACGGCCATAGCGCAATGTTTTTGCTGGCGGCGGCGCGGCCATTGCGCAATGTTTGGGGCCTCGGACATCTCCCCGGTGGAGAGGCATCTCCCCGGAGGAGAGGCGGCTCTGGCCACGGAGGAGGAGGCGGCGGAGGCTCCTTCCCGCACCTTGCCCTCCCTCCGCACTTGCCAGCCCTCCAGCCGGCCCAAGGCACCGGCGGAGAGGCGGCTCTGGCCGCGGAGGAGGCGGCGGCGGCGGAGGCTCCTTCCCGCGCCTTGCCCTCCCTCCGCACTTGCCAGCCCTCCAGCCGGCCCAAGGCACCGGCGGAGAGGCGGCTCTGGCCGCGGAGGAGGCGGCGGCGGCGGAGGCTCCTTCCCGCGCCTTGCCCTCCCTCCGCACTTGCCAGCCCTCCAGCCGGCCCAAGGCACCGGCGGAGAGGCGGCTCTGGCCGCGGAGGAGGCGGCGGCGGAGGCTCCTTCCCGCGCCTTGCCCTCCCTCCGCACTTGCCAGCCCTCCAGCCGGCCCAAGGCACCGGCGGAGAGGCGGCTCTGGCCGCGGAGGAGGCGGCGGCGGCGGAGGCTCCTTCCCGCGCCTTGCCCTCCCTCCGCACTTGCCAGCCCTCCAGCCGGCCCAAGGCACCGGCGGAGAGGCGGCTCTGGCCGCGGAGGAGGCGGCGGCGGCGGAGGCTCCTTCCCGCGCCTTGCCCTCCCTCCGCACTTGCCAGCCCTCCAGCCGGCCCAAGGCACCGGCGGAGAGGCGGCTCTGGCCGCGGAGGAGGCGGCGGCGGCGGAGGCTCCTTCCCGCGCCTTGCCCTCCCTCCGCACTTGCCAGCCCTCCAGCCGGCCCAAGGCACCGGCGGAGAGGCGGCTCTGGCCGCGGAGGAGGCGGCGGCGGAGGCTCCTTCCCGCGCCTTGCCCTCCCTCCGCACTTGCCAGCCCTCCAGCCGGCCCAAGGCACCGGCGGAGAGGCGGCTCTGGCCGCGGAGGAGGCGGCGGCGGCGGAGGCTCCTTCCCGCGCCTTGCCCTCTCTCCGCACTTGCCAGCCCTCCAGCCGGCCCAAGGCACCGGCGGAGAGGTGGCTCTGGCCGCGGAGGAGGCGGCGGCGGAGGCTCCCTCCTGCGCCTCGCTTGGTACATCCACAAAAATCCGAATGTCAAAAGATCCCCTTTGACTTCGGATCAAGTGGGTGAAATACGTTTCAGCTTTGGATATTGTGTGGACACAAGGAAAGGAAAACGTTTTAGCTTTGGATTGCCTTTGGATATTTTCTGCTTGGGACCCCGTGGGATAAGGCCCTATGTCAGAGAGCTCTGGTGCCACAATAAACTACAATTCCCATGATTCCCTAGCACTGAGCCAGGGCAGTTAAAGTGGTCTCAAGGTGGATTATTTCTGGCAGTCTGTAATGATATAGGCTGATCCCTCATTATTTGGAAAGCCTCTTTTATCATATTGTTGATGTGTTATTGTTTTGTGTGTGTGTGCTTTTCCTGTGATACAGTGTGTTTCATGTGGATTAGTTGTTTCATGTTGATTTATGTATTATGGGTGCAATAACTCAATAAAGATATTATATAAAAAGAAGAAGAAGGGACCCTGGAAACACAAAACCAAGCCTACCCCAAGAGTTGTTAGAAGGATGCAAGAAAGAGAAGAGAAAGAATGGACAGTCCATTTTGAAGCCAAGTGCTCCTTTGAGTGCATGCGATTCAGTGCATAAAACACTCTTAATAAACCCTGGATGTCTTTGTTTCCCCTCACATTTCCCAGGTTTCCTCACCCCACCGCAAATGCACATTTTGCATCCAAGGGCACATTAAAGGGAGGACAAACCACCCCGGGCAGCCCCCTCAGCTTAACCAAGAGGACTTTCCAGGGTGGTGCCCAGCTGGCCACAGCCTTGACCAAACCCCAGGGGCAGAGGGCAGTTGTCCCAGGAAAGGAGCCATGTGGCTGGACAGACAATGCGAAACCCTTCAAGGAGGCAGTTTTTCTCTGATGGAGACAGGGCAAGTTGGAGGCTTCGGCTGCTTCTTATGTATCATAGAATCTTAGAGTTGGAAGGGATCCCAAGGGTCATCTAGTCCAGCCCTATTCTGCCATGCAGGAGGACACCATGCAAGCCCTGCCTGGGACAGATGGCCATCCAGCCTCTGCTTAAAAATAACATCCAAAGAAACAAGAATACTGTGTCCGCTTCTGGGCTCCACGGTTCAAAACGATGTTGGAAAGTTGGAGCGTGTCCAGAGGAGGGAGACCAAAATGTTGGAATGCCTGGAAACCACCAAGCTCTATGAGGAGAGATTTAGGGAGCTGGGGATGTATAGCCTGGAGAAGAGAAGGTTAAGAGGAAACGTGATGGCCCTGTTTATATCTTTGAAGGGATGCCATGCTGAGGATGGGGCAAGCTTGTTTTCTGCTGCTCCAGAGAATAGGACATGGAGCAGTGCATGCAAACTACAGGAAAAAGAGATTCCACCTCAACATTAGAAAGAACTTCCTAAGGGTAAGAGCCATTCAACAGTGGTGGAGTCTCCTTCTTTAGAGGTCTTTAAACAGAGGCTGGATGGCCATCTGTCTTAGGGAGGGCTTTGATTGTGAGTTCCTGCATGTCAGAATTGGGTTGGACTGGATGACCCCTGGAGGTCTCTTCCAACTCTATGATTCTTTGACCCTCCAAGGGAATGCATTTATTTATATCCAGCTTTCTTCCAAGTCTGGGACTCAAATTGGCTTATAAACACTAAAACAGGTGGAGCTAAAGATTTCACATCATACAAAGGTTAAATATAATTCACCTTTGATTGTGTATTTTCCTGCACAGCAGGGGGTTTCTATGGTAAAATTAAAGGCAGATAAAAGCATAACCATTAAAAATGAAGAAATATGAACAATATTGTACATACAGTTGTTACCTACATTGCAGGAGGTCCCCAGCAGACACCCAGAAATAGTATGTAATGGGGAAATTGATTTAGCTCAATGGGAACCAGTGAGAGGGTTTTGGGAAAATATAAAGCTGAGATCTTAAGCCTTTGAATACAAGTTCGGAACCCAAAAAACTCTAGAAGCAGGTTCCAAATTAGTTTATTTATTAAAGGAATCAACACACTCTAAACACACTCTTTCATACCCAAGAACTCACGACACGAAGGTAGAAAATGATAGCAAGTTCCAGGGGTGTAAAGAGGCACTACTATACTGATCCTGAAGCATAGCTTCAATTGTGGGGCTACTGGAATGAGGATGGCTCAATAGCTGCCTGCGACGCATGGGGTGGCCGGCTACTGAGGTGTCTGGTCAAAATCAAACAGAGGATCCATCCAACTTCAAACTAGGTCAACTTGCTATTGTCCAGGCACATGTATTTATAGTCAGAAATGGGTCCTGGGGCAATTTTTCAGGAGATAAATGGCTTTTCCAAGAGTTAAATTACTTTTACAGGAGGAAAAAATGGAACAAGATATGTGAGAAACCTGGACAATCGGTGTAAATGCCCTCAAACAGAGTTTTATTCCCAGAAGGAAACTCCCTTTGTCTGCGGTATGCAAGCAATTTCCAGATCCAGCACCCATCATCATACACCTTGGGTTATTCTGATTCTGATCTTGGGCAATCCCGTCATGGCCAAGTGCCTTCGCTTCTCCCATGCCAAGCCATCCAGCTTTCCTAATATGGTATGGCTGCACTGAGGTGTCCCCCTTCTGGTTACCTTTACAAAACACCCCTTTCTGATGTTAATTTGATAGTCTACCCACCCACCATGGTTTTGCCATCTGTGGATTTGAGCATCCATAGATGGCCCTGCCCCATTGTCCTTAGTTGTGCCAGGTGCAGGTGGCCGTGGCAGTGCGGCTGTGCGCATGGCACACTGCCATTAAAAACCACAAGACTTGAGATCCCATGGTTTTTGGCATCTACATGGGGGTGGAGGTCTGGAATGGAACCCCTGCAGATATGAAGTGCCAGCTGCATAAACCAACAAGGAATGACTGGGGGCTGGATCCTGGAGTAACGCAGTGCCATGCCTGAGCCCCCCTGGCCTCAAATTTTCCTATCTAGGCAACGTCCTGCCCCGGATGCCCAGCATTTGCAGCAGTGGGGCTGGCACGTGGCACGCAGTGCGACCTGGCCCACCTCAATGTGCCAGCCTGCCTTCTGAAGTGCCATGTTTGCAGCCGACGGTGCTGGGAGGGCAACTGGCTCTGTGATGGGGGACTCCTGTGGCTGTACTGCCCAGCTCCATATGAAGAAGTGGACTCATAAAGCTGAAAGGGGACCTGGTGGGGCAGTCCACCCAGCACAACTGTGTTTCTGGTGCTTTCAGCAGAATACGCCCGTTGTACTATGGTGAAATTTTTGCCCTGCACATATAGTGTGACAAACACATGCATGTCACTAACAGATGCCAACCACAATCTGTCATGGTCTGCACCTCAGCTAGAAGGGCTTGGATGGTGTCTTCCTGCATGGCTGAAGGAAGGTTGACTGGATGGCCCTTTGGGATCTCTTCTATCTCTAGGATTCTGTGATTCTGCACAGGGCTTAATATGGCAAAACCAGCACTTTGAATTGTGCCCAGAAATAAACCAGAAGCCTGTTGCAAGAAGGGTTACCCTCAGGCAAACTTATAACAAGGTTTCCTCGGCAAGATTCATTCAGATGAGGTTTGCCACCATTGCCTTCCTCTGAGGCTGAGAGAGAGTCACCTGCCCAAGGTCACCCAGTGGGTTTCCAGAGCTGATTCAGAATTTGGACTCTGCTTTCCCAAAGTCCAGCATGCAGGCCACTACATCATGCTATCTCTCAAAGGTTTTCTCTGCCATATTTCTTCTGAGGAGCTTGACCAGTGCCTTCCTCTAAGGCTGAGAGAGTGTGACCAGCCCAAGTTCACCCAGGGGGTTTCCAGAACTGAGCAGGAATTCAAACCCTTGTCCTCCAGAGTCCTAGTCCTCAAAGTGCTCCCAGCAGATCTGCTGAGACATTTGCTGTGCTGTGCAAATCTGCTGTGCACATTTCTTTGGCATTTGCAGCCTGAAGGTGGCCACTTCCTGAGACCTGCCTGAGGCTGGCCGGTGTCCCCAGGGGTCTGGACACTTGTGGTCAGCGAGGGGATTCCTGTGTAGCCTGGCCTTACAGAGGGACTCACCAGAAGAAACAGTGGTGGAAGTTATTGGGTCCATTTTTGGCATCTTTGGGTGGGACTGAATATGAAAACGGTTTTACTGCAGGAATGATTTGTGTGGTTTCTTGAAAGAACAATTTGTGGGTTTGGGTTGCTTAAAAATAATTTTGACATTTACTGGCCTCGAGATCAAACGCAGCAAATATAGTTAACCCAGCATTCTTGTTCATTTGCATGACTCTCAACATGTTAACAGCCCTATAATTTCTGACAGGTCACGCGGCTCCCATTTTGGAAATCCCCAGATTTGGAGCGGCTGCTAAATGTCTTCTTGGCTCGCCTGTTACAAAACTTTTCATCAAAAAACAACAGCAGCAACAACAGCCAACGATGGAAGTGCCTCTCTTTTTTAACTCAGATTTTAATAGACTGAAAATATATGTCTTAGTGATGGAAGGGACCCCAAAAGGGGATCCAGTCCAGCCCCATTCTTCGGCCATGCAGGAAGACCCCGTCCAAGCCCTCCTTGGGACAGATGGCCATCCAGCCTCTGCTTAAAAACAGCCTCCAAAGAAGGAGACTCCAAGACAAGGAGACTCCGAGGCAGCAGCATATCCCTAAAGTCTCGATGGCATTTCTTTTCTTGTGTTTGGAAAGCACTGGTTCACATCCTAACCTCTGGAGCAGGCTTCTTCCATCTGACAGCAGGGTTTGTTTAGCCTGGAGTAAAGAAGGTTAAGAGGAGACATGATAGCCCTGTTTAAGTATTTGAAGGGATGTCCTATTGAGGATGGAGCAAGCTTCTTTTCTGCTGCTCCAGAGAATAGGACTCAATGGAGCCTCAATGGATGCAAGCTACACAAAAAGAGATCCTACAATTGAAAAACTACACGGGAGAGTGTTGTTTCATTTAATCATCACAGCAAGAATGTGTTTTGTCTGCCATTGGAAAGGAGAAAAGATCCCAGAAGCTGAGGAATGGATCAGGAAGGTATATGATCTAGCCAAGGTGGACAAATGGACAAGACTGATATCTGATGGAAATCTGGAGGAGTTTCCAAAAGACTGGGATTGTTTGGTAACATATTTCTCCCGAAAATGAGGCCCTACACTACAGCAATGGAAGGTTTCAAAGAATAAAGGGTGCAAAGTTGTCGGAATAGTTTAGAACCAGCAGAAAAAGACAGTAGTGTGATCTGAGAATATGCAAAAATAGATATTTAAATATTTAGGTAGAATTTTAGCATACATATTAAGCAAAGGGCAATATAAATAAGATCAATTAAGAAGCAAGACTGTAAGGTAGGAAGTTAGAATCATTTTAATGTATGTGAAATGTGTAAATGTTATATTAATGTAATACTAACTAATAACTATACCAAGAAGGAATATCTTCTTTTTTCCCCCTTTTAGTCAAGGGAAGTTTATATCCAAGTAGGATGAGAAGGAGAGAGGGAAATTATGAAGGGAACGTAAGTATTGGAAGGAAAGAGTAAGTAGTAGGCAAGCTAGTTAGCAAGAATGAGTATGAGAAGATCAATAGGGAAATTTATTGTTTTAATTATCTTTATTAAACAGTTTATATAAAAACAATAATTACAATAAAATTATTTTTAAAAACCCTTACTATTAACATCTTGTTATTTCCACATTTTCTTCTTCATTGTCCTTCCAAGTCTATGTTTCTTTTTTCCTCTTCTTCTTCTTGATTCCTGGACCATTGACTTCATACTACTCTATATCTTATCAATAGGGAAATTTATATGAGATGGAGGGAAGTCAGGGAAAGAGAAGAACGGAGAGGAGAAAAGTAAAGGATGGAAATAAAAGTTAGAGGGAAGATAGAAGAGAGAAAAGTGGATTGGAATACAAAGAGTAAGGGGGGATTTTATGGGAAGAAAGAAGAATATTTCAATATTAATCAAGAAGATAGTCAACAAGGAACAGGTTCGTTGGTTAAATCCTTTTAAAAATGTATGATGAGTTAGTGTTTGTTATGTAAAGGTCTGTCAATGTTTGTGAAAGGATATATGTAAGGTTTGTGAATGTGGCTCTGTCAGTAAATGTTATATAATAATAATAATAATAATAATAATAATAATAATAATAATTTATTTATATCCCACCTCTCTGTGCAACACAACTGTATATTATACAGACATCAGATCAATAAAAATATCTTTTTTTAAAAAAGGAAAAGAGATTACACCTCAACATTAGGAGGAACTTCCTGACAGTAGGCAACCTTTCCCCTTTAAGGGCCGAGTGACTTCAGCTCCCAGAAGCCTCAGCCATGTTGGCCTATAATAGTCCCATGTTGGCCAATAGCTCCTGGGATTCTGGGAGCTGAAGTCCCTCCTTGGCCCTTAAAGGGGAAAGGTTGCCTACCCCTGCAAGAGCTCTCCAACAGTGGAAGATGCTGCTGCCTTGGAGGCAATGGAGTCTCCTTCTTGGGACGCTGGTTTTTGAACAGAGGCTGGATGGCCATCGGTCGCAGGGAGGGCTCTGACGGTGTATTCCTGCATGGCAGATGAAGGGGGTTGGACTGGGTGGCCCTTGGGGTCCCTTCCAACTCTTTGTTGTTTGTTGTTAGCTGCCTCCGAGTCGACCTCAACTCATGGCGATCTTGTGGAAGAGATGGCATCTCCAAGACTCCCTCTGCTCCTCTGCTCCGCTCAGGTCCTGCAGATTCATACCTATGGCCTCCGTAATTGAGTCCATCCACCTAGAATGTGGTCTTCCTCTCTTTCTACTGGTGGCGCAGTGGTTAAATGCCTGTACTGCAGCCATTCACTCATAGACCACAAGGTTGCGAGTTCAATACCAGCCAGGGCTGAGGCTCGACTCAGGCCTGCATCCTTCCGAGGTCGCTAAAATGAGTACCCAGATTGTTGGGGGGCAATCAGCTCACAGTTGTAAACCGCTTAGACATCCCATGCGCGATATGAAGCGGTATATAAATGAAGCTGCTTTGCTGCTTTGCTTTACTGCCTTCTACCTTTCCTAGGGTTATTGTTTTTCCTAGCGATCCATGCCTTCTCACGATGTGTCCAAAGCACGACAGCCTCCGTTCGGTCATCTTGGCTTCTTCTTCCAGGGAGAGTTCTGGCTCGATCTCTTCTAGGAGCCATTAGTTTGTCTTTTTAGCCATCTGCAGTGTCCTCAGCCCTCTTCTCCAGCCCCACATTCTCCCAAAAGAGTTGGTTTTTCTCTTATCCGCTTTCTTCACTATCCAGCTCTCGCACCTGTTGAAGGGTGATGGGGAGTACAATGGCTTGGGTGCGATTCTGACTCCAGTGTTCAGAAGTATGTCCTTACATTTTATGATCTTGTCCAGTTCTTGCATGGCTGCCCTTCCCTCTGTGTGTGGGGCGGGGCGGGGGGGAGAGAAAGAAAGAAAGAAAGAGAGAGAGAAAGAGGCCAGGTCAGCATGTCAGGGCTACTTGGGACAGAAGAGTCCCACAGAGACCAAGATAGTGGACATTTACTAAGGTCCCTAAACTTACATTTAAGGAGTTTTAAAGTTAATCTAAATTTAAAATTTAAATTTAACTTTTTTAATTTAACGTTTTAAAGATATGCAGATGACATCATAATACTAGCAGAAAACATTATAGGCTTAAAACACCTACTAAGGAAGATCCAAGAAGAAAGTGCAAAGGCAGGCTTACTGTTGAACATAAGGAAAACAAAAATAATGACCACCGAGGAGGACCTTCGCAAGTTCAATCTAGAGACAATGAAGAAATAGAAATAGTCAAAGACTTCCCATCCCTGGGATCAAACATTGACAGAAATGGGGATTGCAGTCAGGAAATCAGAAGAAGACTGTGAATCGGGAGAGCATCTATGAAAGAACTAGAAAAGATCCTAAAGTGCAAAGATATACAACTCAAAACAAAAGTCAGAATCATAGAAGCCATCGTATCCCCTATTATTCCCATGGATGGATGTGAGAGATGGACAGTCAAGAAAACAGATAGGAAGAAAACTAATGCATTTGAGAGAATGTGGGGCTGGAGAAGAGTGCTATACATATATATGCATATATATATATGCATATATATATATATATATATATATATATATATATATATATATAAACATATATAAATATATAAACATATGGACAGATAAGAAGGAAAATAGGAAGAAAACCAATGCCTTTGAGAGAATGTGTTTCTGGAGAAAATGCTGAGGATCCCATGGAGGACAGCCAAAAGGACAAAGAAATGGGTCCTATAGCAGATCAAGCCGGAAACCTCCCTGGAAGAAGAAGCCAAGATGACCAAACTGAGGCTGTCGTACTTCTTTGGACACTTCATGAGAGGAGAGACAAGACTCTTTGGAAAAGACATTAATGTTGAGGAAGGTGGAGGGAAGGAAGGAGGAAGCGAGCGAAGCAAAGCAGCAGCTTCATTTATATACCGCTTCCTAGCGCGCTATGGGATGTCTAAGCGGTTTACAACTGTAAAGCTCATTTACAGAGAGGAAGGCCAGATGCTGCCAGATGGAGGGACTCTGTTATTAAGGAGGTCCCTATGGGGATTAATGAGGGGCTTGCAGGAGTTAAGCAGAGGAATGGAGGACAGGGGTCTTCTTGGAGATGGCTCATCCAAGGGGTCATTGCCCTGGGCCTAGATCGCCTCGAGGGCAGTTAACAACAACAACAACAAAGTTAATCTCACTAGCTTCAAGTCCAACAATTGGTCACTAGATGTCAACATTGAGTCCTATGCTGGGAGAAAGGTGGGATGACATCTAATAAATACATAAATAAATAAATTTGGGGAACACTAAGGACTCTTTTAAGTTAAAAAAACCCCAAACAAACCCAGATGTATTACTGTGTATCACAACCGTTTGACGCTATTTACTTATTACTTACTTTCTATCCCACCTTACTCCTGTAATGAGACCCAATGTACTCACTAGACTAGACTATGACTGCATCCGCACTGCAGAAATAATCTGGTTTGACACCACTTTAACTGCCATAGGTCCATGCTGTGGGATTGTGGGGATGGTAGTTTGTTGCGGCTCTGCTCTGGTACCATTCCCACAGTTCCATAGCATGGAGCCATGGCAGTGAAAGTGGTGTCAAACTGGATTATTTCTGCAGTGTGGACGCAGCCAATGGTGGCAAAACAACTTCGGCATCCCACCTTGGGGTGGCTTCTTGTACAGAGCCTTGCAATGCACTTTAATTATTTGAAAACACTTTTTAAAATTGGAGGAGGCTTTGCTCAGAGTGCATTCTTCTCATGCAGTGTTTGGAATTAGGGCAGCCCAAGATATTCTGCTGCCTAAGGCAAAGGCAAAATGACATTCAGAAACAGGGGACTGGTGGCCCATTCTCGCTTTGGAACGGTGTCCTTTATTATGGCGAAAGGCCCCTGGTTAACTTAGTATTTTGGAGCGTTATAACGCCATATTGTATGTCTGTAAATTCATCTCCATCAAACCCTGGGCTGCAGGGCTGCACCCCCAAATCACTCTTTGATGGGTTGGTTCATGGATGGCTGGATTTCCCCACTTCTTCTCATCCACGGAAACCAGGGTGACCGGATGTCCTACCTGCAAAAGAGGACAAGGCACTGTGGAATGTAGGGCATTCAATGAAAATGTAGGACAGGTCAAAAGGTAAAGGTAAAAACACTCCTGTAAATGTAAACTCATGCTTTACATTTGAGTCATGCTCAAAATGGAGAACATCTTGAAATTCCTCCTGGACCGATGGATGAAATGTAGGACATGTCCAGGAAAAGGAGGACACCCCGTCACCCCTTTGGGCCTGGCCATGGCACAGAAACATGGGTCAGAAGCCAGGGATCCAGGTAATTCTCACCTCAAACCCAGGATGACCAGATGTCCTACACTCAAAGTGGACAAAGGCACCTCAAAACGTAGGACATTCGGCAAAAATATAGGAGAAGACCAAATTAAAAGCTAAAAACACTCATAGAAATGTAAATTCATGCGTCTTAGTCATGCTCAAAATGGAGAACATCTTGGGATTCCTCCTGGACAGAAGGTTGAAATGTAGGGCATGTCCTGGAAAATGAGGACAACTGGTCACCCTGCACTGTAGAGATAATGCAGTTTGACACCACTTTAAGTGCTGTTGCTCCAGCCTTGGGAATCTTAGGATTTGTAGTTTTACAAGGTCTTTAGCCTTCTCTGCCAAAGAGTGCGAGTGCATCACAAAACTACAAATCCCAGGATTCTGTAGGATGGAGCCGTGGCAGCATTATTTCTACAGTGTAGATGAACCCAGAGAAAGGCTAAAGACCTTGTGAAGCTACTACACATCCCAGTGTTCCCTAGGATGAAGCCATGGCAGTATAATTTCTACAGTGTAGAAGATACACCCAGGGAAGGCACTAAAGACTTTGTGAAACTGCAGATCCCAGAGATCTGTAGGATGGAGCCATGGCAGGTAAAGTGGTGTCCAACTGCATTATTGCTACAGTGTAGATGCACTTGAAAGTCCAAGGGCTTTCTTGGCCAGATTTCTTCAGAAGAGGCCTGCCATCATTGCCTTCCTCTGAGGCTGAGAGAGCATGACCTGCCCAAGGTGCAGCCCTTTCCTTCCTTCAAAACCACAACCACCAAGGGTTTATTTTTAGCATTTCGCGCACATGGGATTTCCCAATAACCTCAGCTGGACCAAATTCCCTTGTTGGTTTGCAACAGCTTAAAGATTCATGGGGCTGCGGCCCCCAAGATGAACCCATGAATTGAGGGTCAAGCGTTTGGAGCTCAGGGGCAGGCAATGGGATAAGGATGCTCAGCCGTCGCCCCACGGAAGGAGGGCAGCAGAGGAGTTTCCCTGCTGCCCTGGGCCACGGACCCCCCAAAAGGCCACCCAGAAGAAAAGGAAGGCACAGCCCTTGCCAATACTTTTGCAATCAATCAGCCAATCAATCAAGGAAGCAAGCAAGCATTTAAAGGAATACATAGAATCCTAGGGTTGGGAAAGGCCTCCCAAAGGCCATCCAGTCCAACTCCATTCTGCCATGCAGGAATACATAGGATCCTAAAGTTCAAAAGGACCCCCAAGGGCCATCCAGTCCAGTCCAGGAATACATAGCATCCTAGAATTGGAAATGACCCCCCAGGACCATCCAGTCTAACCCCTTTCTTCTGCCATGCAGGAATACATAGGATCCTAGAGATGGAAGGGAACCCCAAGGGCCATCCAGTCCAACCCTCTTCTTCTGCCATGGAGGAATACATAGGATCCTAGAGTTGGAAGGGACCCCCAAGGGCCATCCAGTCCAACCCTCTTCTTCTGCCATGGAGGAATATATAGGATCCTAGAGTTGGAAGAGACCCCCAAGGGCCATCCAGTCCAACCCCATTCTGCAATGTAGGAAGACACAAAAAGATTTCATTTATAGCCCAGCTTTTCCTCAAGAGTGGGAGTCAAGGCAGCTTGCAGAATAAAAATAAGTGAAAGTATAACCACACGTAGTTAAGCCAAAATTAAAAACATTACGATTAAAATATTACTGTATATAGAATTTAAACTATATAAAATATTAATGTAAAAGCATACCTAAAAAACAGTATAGCAATAAAACAGAAAGCCCCATTACAAAAGAACAACCAAATGCCTCCTGGAACAGAAAGATCTTTGCTTGGCTGTGAAAGGAGGGCAAGGAAGGAGCCAGGCCTCCCAAGGAAAGGAGTTCAAGGATGTAGGAGCAGAAACCATGAAGAATGGGAGTGTGCCATCTAGATCAATGGTTCCCAAACTTTGGTCTTCCAAGGTGTTTTGGACTTCACTTCCCAGAAACCCCAGCCAGCATGGCCAACAGTCAGGAATTCTAGCAGCTGAAATCTAAAACATCTGGAGGACCAAAGTTTGGGAACCACTAGTCTAGTCTAGTAGAGGGAAGTCATAGTGCCACTCTATTCTGCTTTGGTCAGGCCTCCTCACCTGGAATAATCCTGTGTCCAGTTCTGGGCAAAACAATTCAAAAAGGATGTGGAGAAACTGGAGCGTGTCCAAAGGAGGGCCACTAAAATGGTGAAGGGTCTGGAAACCATGAAGCCCTATGAGGAACGACTTAGGGAGCTGGGGATGTTTAGCCTGGAGAACAGGCGGCTAAGAGGGGATATGATAGCCCTCTTTAAATATTTGAAGGGGTGTCATGTTGAGGATGGAGCAAGCTTGTTTTCTGCTGCTCCAGAGAATAGGACACAATGGAGCAATGGGTTCAAACTAAAGGAAAAGAGATTCCACCTGAACATTAGGAGTCTATGCTTTGGTCAGGCTTCACCTGGAATAATCCTGTGTCCAGTTCTGGGCATCACTATTCAAAAAGGATGTGGAGAAGCCGGAGCGTGTCCAGACATGGATGACCAAAATGGTGGAAGGTTTGGAAACCACCAAGCCCTATGAAAAGCAATGCAGGGAGATGGGGATGTTGAGCCTGGGAAAGAGAAGGTTTTTAAGAGGGGACATGGTAATTGTGGGATACAGTTTTCTAAGTACCAAATCAAATTAATCAGGACCAAGCAAGTGAAGCAGTATTTTCCAGTTTATTATTTACCATCTTGCAAGAAGGAAGGGGTGTCCTTAGGCGAGTAGGCACCCCCCCCCCACTTGACACAGCATGCTTTTATTCCATTTTTATGGCAGTATTTTTCCACCCCGTAACAACATTATTGGCTAGTTAAGGCATAGGATCAATTTTAAGACCACCTTTTTCATGTATGTAAAAGCCCAACCCACAACATATCTGTTCATACATCTCATGACCATTTAAAATAGGGATAATTTACGCATAGGAGGGCCAGAATAATGCATGAGTCAATTGCGCAGACTCAGTTAGTGTCCATTTGGTGACCTCTCAATTACCTTTAGAAA
Source organism: Phrynosoma blainvillii (assembly GCA_026167975.1). Lineage (NCBI taxonomy): Eukaryota > Metazoa > Chordata > Lepidosauria > Squamata > Phrynosomatidae > Phrynosoma > Phrynosoma blainvillii. The sequence goes on along the minus strand of JANUYF010000004.1, from coordinate 317,878,505 downwards.
GAAATGCTGTTCTTGCAATTAATGGGGATGAAACTATAAATCCATCCATTCTTATCTCTGTTTCAGACTCTGCCTTCCTCCCTTTTTCAAACTGGGCATTTCTTATTACAAACCAACCCAATTATTCTTGACACATTTGGCCAATCTCAAGGCAATGTGTTTATAAATGACAGTATTCAAGTGCTTTTATATAATTAGAAACCTAAAGCCCCAAACACTTTTTGTAAAGTCTGCATGAGCTACAAAAAAACTTTATCCTAAAACTATACTAGATATATTGAATGTATAGTATATAAGTAAGTAAGATGTGAGTATATAGGATTACATGTTTTTCAGCCCCTACCTATGGGTTCTTAACTCTTTTTATGCGCCTTTTGATTATCCTTTTTATGTTTAATTCAAATTTATTTCTCTCAGTAGTCATATGTAAATATCTGAAGGGATGTCATATTGAAGAGGGAGTAAACTTGTTTTCTGCTGCTCCAGAGAATAGGACCCAATGGAGCAATGGATCCAAACTAAAGGAAAAGAGATTCCACCTAAATATTAGGAAGACCTTCCTGACAGTGAGAGCTGTTCAACAGTGGAAGACGCTCCCTCTGAGATTGTGACGAGTCTCCTTCTTTGAAAGCTGTTTTGAAGCAGAGGCTGGATGGCCATCTGTCCCAGGGAAGAGGGCTTGGATGGTGCCTTCCTGTATGGCCGAAGAATGGGGTTGGACTGGATGACCTTTGAGGTCTCTTCCAACTGTAGGATTCTAGGATTCTGTTTGGGTGGTGGGCAGACTCATAGGGGGAGATGGGGTCCTAGACCCAGGCCACCTAGGGCTTTATAGGTGATAAACCCCACTCTCTTTCTTCCTTTCAAATGCCCATTACTGGGGTCATTTGGGGAGGGCTGCAGTGTGAGAGGGCAGCCCAGAAAGGGCAGATGGGGAAGAAAGTCAGACCACACACTGACTAGACCAGAGTTTTAATCTTCCCCCTCCGGCGTCACTTCGAGGTCAGTTTAGCCCCTGTGAAGTGGGAAGGGAGCCCTTTCCTTGCATTCCTGTCGGTGGTGCAGAGGGACTAAAGCCAGCCCCAGGGAAGTGGGGCAACTCCAGCTGTGCTGGCAAGTCAGTGCAGGCTCCTGGGCCAAGAAAGAGGGAGACTTTTGGAAACACCTGGAAATTGGGCACTGAACCAGTGCAACGGTATCACTGGAATGCAGCATTCCCCCCCCCCCAAAAAAATCCACATTTTACCCCCTTTCCATACCCAGAAAAGGTACAGGGAGCACATTTTAGAAAGAGAGAGAGACTTGTGAAGCTTAAAAGAAGATGGAGGCATTGCATTTGCCACGGTGCTCTTGTTGAGGAATGAGCCAGGTAAGGGACCTGTCAGCGTAGCCCAGTTTCGGCGGTTTGCCTGCTGGGATTCAGAGGGAGCCAGACAGGGGAAGATAATGGGCTTTTTCTGCCCCCTCCAACAAAGGGCATGTCAAACCCGAGAGGCCTTTTGGTTAAAAGCTGTGTAAGCCCATTAATTAGCAAAGAGACATTCCTCCTCTCTTGGAGACGGAGAATTTCCCTGGGATAAAGCCCGCTCAGGCATATAATGGGTGCTCTTGTTCTAAGAAAGACTTTGCCTTGAATGCCTGCGCCTGAAGAAGAGATTTGTGTGACCCAGAAGTGTGTGCTTACAACCTTCCAGCAATGGAAGCAGGGCTTGCCAGATATGAAACAGCCTTGGCAAGTTATTGTACGTACTTCTTTTGGAAACAGGTAGACCACTCCTCTGCCATGTGCAAAGAGGGCTCCTTTGGGGGCAGATGGCCTGACCCACATTTGCAAGGGAGTTTTTTTGGGGGGGGGTTGCAGGGTGGTTTCATGGAGACGTGCTAAAAATCACATTCTGAACGGCCGGAAGACGCCGCTTGCTGTGGAAGGAAGCTCTCTTCGAAATGCACTTTCAATGGATTCCTGGCCCCCCACCTTCTCTCTGTAAACACGCTGCAAACTGACCGCTGGGCCTGAGTCCTTCATCACAGCCACGACCGGCAGCCCTGGGCCAGCGGCTCAGCTGGGGGTACCAGATGCGAGTTCCTCCCCACAACCCTCCTTTGCTGGAGTCCAGCTTGTAAGCAGGAAAAGCAAAGCAAAGGGCCTTCAAAGGAGGACTTCTGGGCCATCAAGTCGGATTCATCTTATGGCAACCCTAGAAGGATTGACAGACCTCCAAGGCACCATCATCCCCAGCCTACTCTTGCAAACTCAAGTCTTGCAAACTCAGGGCAGATTCCTGGGTGGAGGCCATTCATAATACAGTCTTCCCAGAATCCTACAATAGATGACACAGAATCCTCTTTTCCTATTGCTTTCCATGTTGTTGTCGTTGTGTGCCTTCGAGTCATTTCCGACTTATGACAACCTATCAGGGCAGACCTATCATGGGTTTTTCTTGGCCAGATTTCTCCAGAGGGTGTTTGCCTTTGACTTCCTCTGAGGCTGAGAGTGTGTGACTTGCCCAAGGTCACCCAATGGGTTTCCATGGTGGAGCACGGATTCAAACCCGGGGCTCGAGTCCTAGTCCAACACTCAAACCACTGGACTATCACAGGCTCCAGACTTTCCATTTTGTTGTTGTTGTTGTAGTTGTGTGCCTTCAAGTTGTTTCCGAATTATGGCAACCCTAAGGCTGGGATTTACTTGGTGAGATGAGTCCCAGTTTTGGGGGGAAGGGCAGGATATAAATAAACATAGTAATAATTGTTCAGTGGAGGTTCGCCATTGCCTTTCCCTGAGGCTGAGAGAGTGTGACGTGCTCAAGGTCACTCAGTGGGTTTCCATGGCCAAGCTCCAGAGTCATAGTCCAGTGCTGAAACTGCTATACCACACTGCCTCTATGCTTTCCATTTTACTAAGTTATTATTGTCTTTTCCAATGTCACATCATCTCATAATCTGTCCAAAGTATGATAACCAAATAAATACACAAATAAATACATAAATAAATAGAGCTCAGTTGAGTCATTTGGGCTTCGAGGGAGAGTTCAGGCCTGATTTGCTCTTGGACATATGTCCTTGTTATCCAGGGCCCCCCATGGATACCCAAATCTGTGGCCGTTCAGGTGCCATTAAAGACAATCGGATAGCAAAACTGTGTCCCCTATATAAAATGGCAAAGACAAGGTTTGCCTTTTGGGATCTATATATATTTAAAATATTTTCAAGCCGCAAATAGTTGAATCCTTGGATTAAAAAATCAAACTGTACTGATCTTTTTGGCAGTCTGTTTGCAGATCTCTCCTCCAGCAGCACCTTCCAAATGGTCCGATTTTCTTCTGGCCAGCTTTCTCCCTGCCGGTTCGGTCCAGTCTGGTCCGGTCTGGAGGGGGGTTAAAGTGTGGTCCACTCAGAGCCGGACGCATGGTCCAGGAAGATGACCACCCCCACCCCCCCCCATCCCCCCGTTCCTGCTCACAATGCCTTCCTTGCTGGGATCTGGCTGCGTTCACACACTGGAAAATATTGTCTTGCTTTATTTATCTTCCCCAAAGGTGGGGCTCAGGATGGCTTTCAAGATAAAAAGAAACAGAAGTTAAAAACACATGATGCTAAAATAAACCCAAACCCATGCAAAAAAAAAAAAAAAAAGGTGTGCCTAAATGGGCATGAAAGCTGTCTTTAAAGCATGGGTTTAAAAGCAAATAATAAAAGCAGGGCAGCATCCCATGGAAATTAGGATTATTTATTTATTTATTTATTTAAGTTTCCTGCTTTTTTCTCAGTTCCCCTGAAACTCAAGGCAGCCTAAGTCCTAACAAAATTTAAATTTACCAGTAAAATTCCATACCCTTAAAACTTTTTCTTTTTTGCTTTTTGTATTCCTTCAACTCGTTTCTGACTTACGGCAACCTTAAGACAACCCTATCCTGGGGTTTTCTTGGCAAGACTTATTCAGAGGAGGTTTGACATTGCCTTTGCCTGAGGCTGAGAGAGTGTGACTTGCCCAAGGGCACCCAGTGGGTTAGTCCTAGACCTAAACCACTATACCGCACTGGCCATTAAAGCCAATAAAAGTCAAAAAATACAGTGGGCCCAACTGAGGATACCAAAATCCGTGGTCGCTCAAGTCTCATTAAATGCAACAGCATAGTATAATGGTATCCTTTATATAAAATGGCAAAATCAAGGTTGGCTTTTGGAATTTATATATTTTGAAAATGTCTACAAGCCATGGATGCTTGAATCTGTGGATAAAAAAAATCCATGGACACAGAGGGCTGACTGTAATTGAATTATAAAGAGAATTAAAAGTAATTTACGAACATGTCCACTAAAAACCAACAACAACAACAACAACAACAACCCATATAGAGAACTCACCATTTCATTGAAAGCAACTTCCCCATCTGAGGAAGTGGATTTACGGTAAGTCTACCAAAGCTCATGCTATAACTTCTTTTGCTCAGATATTAGCTGCAAGACCATCCCTTTGCATCACTCCCCGTCAACTGAGTGTCCTCCAAGGGCCCTCCAAAAGCCAAAAGAGCCTTTGCCTTCCTCTGGGAGGATGCCATGGAGGGTACCAGTCTCGGGAGGGAGTGCCACAGCCAAGGAGGCCCTAGCATTGCCTGGGAAGGGGATGGGGAGTTTGGGCTCTGTCTTCAGGCAGCAAGAAGTCTTGGGCTGGCACCGCAGCCCCCAAAGCGCAGTGACTCATGCTTCAGTTTCTCTGGAAAAAGGAGTTTGCAATGAACTTGCCAGGTTCCGCTGTGTCACCTGACTTTTGCAGACCAATTTAGGATTTCCTGGAGAACATGCAAACACGAGAAGGGATTCATTCTTCTGCAGATTCCTTCTTCGTAGGGAAGAAGGAGCAAGCTCACTTTCTGCTGCTCCAGAGACACAAAGCAAGGGATTCAAGCTGCAGGAAAAGAGAGATTCCACCTCAACATTAGGAAGAACCTCCTGAAGGTAAGAGCTTTTCCACAGTGGAAGATTGTGGTGGAGTCTCCTTCTTTGGAGGCTATTTGAAAGCAGAGGCTGGATGGCCATCTGTCACAGGGAAGAGGGCTTGGATAGTGTTCCTCCTGCACAGCACAAGGAGGGTGGACTGGATGACCCCTTGGAGCCTCTCCCAACTCTATGATTCCGGGCTGGATGGCCATCTGTCTTTGTGTTGTCATTGTGTCTTCTTGCATGGCAGAATGGGTTTGGGCTGGACGGCCATTGAGGGTCTCTACCAACTCTGGGATTCTATGTATTCCTCCATGGCAGGAAGGGGTTGGGCTGGATGACCCTTGGGGGTCTCTTCCAACTCTAGGATCCTATGTATTCCTGCATGGCAGGAGGAGGTTGGACTGGATGGCCCTTGGGGATCTCTTCCAACTCTAGGATCCTATGCATTCCTCCATGTCAGAAGAGGGTTGGACTGGATGGCCCTCGGGGGTCTCTTCCAACTCTAGGATCCTATGTAGTCCTCCATGGCAGAAGGAGGTTGGACTGGATGGCCCTTGGGGGTCTCTTCCAACTCTGGGATTCTATGTATTCCTGCATGGCAGAAGGGGGTCGGACTGGATGACCCCTGGGATTCTCTTCCAACTCTAGGATTCTATGTATTCCTCCATGGTAGGAAGGGGTTGGGCTGGATGACCCTTGGGGATCTCTTTCAACTCTAGGATCCTATGTATTCCTCCATGGCAGAAGAAGGGGGTTGGAGTGGATGACCCTTGGGGGTCTCTTCCAACTCTGGGATTCTATGTATTCCTGCATGGCAGAAGAGGATTGGATTGAATGGCCCTTGGGGTCCCTTCCAACTCTAGGATCCTATGTATTCCTGCATGGCAGAAGGACTGGACTGGATGGCCCTTGGGGTCCCTTCCAACTCTAGGATCCTATGTATTCCTCCATGGCAGAAGAAGGGACTTGGACTGGATGGCCCTTGGGGGTCCCTTCCAACTCTAGGATCCTATGTATTCCTCCATGGCAGAAGGGGGTTGGACTGGATGGCCCTTGGGGGTCCCTTCCAACTCTAGGATCCTATGTATTCCTCCATGGCAGAAGGGGGTTGGACTGGATGGCCCTTGGGGGTCCCTTCCAACTCTAGGATCCTATGTATTCCTCCATGGCAGAAGAAGAGGGTTGGACTGGATGGCCCTTGGGGTCCCTTAAAACTCTAGGATCCTATGTATTCCTGCATGGCAGAAGGACTGGACTGGATGGCCCTTGGGGTCCCTTCCAACTCTAGGATCCTATGTATTCCTCCATGGCAGAAGAAGGGGGTTGGACTGGATGGCCCTTGGGGTCCCTTCCAACTCTAGGATCCTATGTATTCCTGCATGGCAGAAGGACTGGACTGGATGGCCCTTGGGGTCCCTTCCGACTCTAGGATCCTATGTAGTCCTCCATGGCAGAAGGAGGTTGGACTGGATGGCCCTTGGGGTCCCTTCCGACTCTCGGGTCCTATGAGTCCACGTAGTTGGAGACATTCAGAAGTGACAGCTGAGAAGGTGCAGAGTAAAAGCCACTACCACCCGGCAATGGAGTTCCTTGGCTAACCTTGGAGGAGCCAGTCTCTTCTGCCCAGACTCCTTTGGAGGGTTGTTATGAAGCTAAGACTGGGGGAAAGGCCACATACTCTGCTCAAGGCTTTTTCCCTGAGATGAGTCCAGTCCTGTTCCTCTGCCCAGCTGCCTGGCGAGAGGAACATGAATCCAACCGTCCCTGGGATTGAAATGAGGCTGGAGTCCTCTTGGTTTTCAAAGAGAACACTTCTAGAGGTCCACGAACCCAACAAAAACAACAACAAACCAGTACTTGCCCTGGGACGCTTCTGCCCTTCTCCCTGGCCTACACTGCAGGGAGGGCTCTCTCACATTCACGTTGGAGGCCAAGGGGAGAGGCAGGACTTCAGGAATCAAGGCCCTGCTCCTGCCGAGGTCTGCGGCAACCGATCCTCTGCATCCATCTCTTGCTCTCTGGTCCCAAAGCAGTGACCAGCCCCAGGGATCTCTTTCTGCAGGATTTGGGAGAGGGCAGCCTGGGGAGAGGAGAGGTTTCGGGGGGAGGTCAGGGGTTCAAGCCTACCTTCCCTACAAATGGAGGGACAGGCAGCTGCATCACCCTCCCAGACCTGGAACAACCACTGAGGAAGATCAAGGCAGGACTACTGTTTAACATCAAGAAAACAAAAATAGTGGTTGCAGAGGATCTACACAAATACAACACAGACAACAAAGAAATAGAAGTAGTAAAAGCGTTCTCATATCTGGGATCAAACATTGATAGAAATGGAGACTGCAGTCAGGAAATCAGAAGAAGTCTAAGAATGGGAAGAGTACCTATGAAAGAACTAGAAAAGATCCTAAAATGCAAAGACATACAACTCAGCACAAAAGTCAGAATCATACAAGAAGCCATTGTCTTCCCTATTATTCCCATCAATGGATGTGAGAGCTGGACAGTTAAGAAAGAAGACAGGAGGAAAACCAATGCCTTTGAGAGAATGTGGGGCTGGAGAAGATGCTGAGGAGGACCCCATGGAGAGCCAAAAGGACAAAGAAATGGGTCCTAGAGCAGACCAAGCCGGAAACCTCCCTGGAAGAAGCCAAGATGACCAATCTGAGGCTGTTGTACTTTGGAGACATCATGAGAAGAGAGGACTCTTTGGAAAAGACAATAATGCTAGGAAAGGTGGAGAGAAGAAGAAGGAGAGGAGGGCCACAGGCCAGATGGATGGACTCTATAAAAGAGGTCATGGCTATGAATTTGCAGGAACTAAGCTGATCGTTGGAGGACAGAGGGTTTTGGAGATGTCTCACCCACAGGGCTGCATTGGGTCAAGATCCGCTGGAGGGCAGTTAACAACAACGGCTACTCCTTGGCTACTCCGGAAGGACATATAGGGACCCTTTCCAAACTGAGACTGGACTGGCTTGCGAACGTCAGAGGGCCGTGTCTGAAAATGGCTTCCATGGGGCTCCGCATGGCAACTGAAGCACAGCGCAGATGCTTCAGGCCCAGCAGGTTGCAACTTTGGGAACCCTTGTGGCCATCCATCCTTGCCCAAACTCTTGAAGGGGGAGGTCAGAACCGACATTGAGTGAAGGTGTCGTATTGAGGATGGAGCCAGCTTGTTGCTCAGGGTGCAAGAGCAGGAGATTTCGTTTGCAGCAGAATACCAGGGAAATGGAGACGGTCCAGTTGCCAAGCCAAGGCCCTCTGCCCCCAACTTGCCACAGGAGACAAGCCTTGAAAGTGGACCCTGGTCAAGGGATGCCAGGCAGCAAAGACCTTCACAGACCCCTTGGCCCAGCGGATCCGATCTTGCAGGGCTGTTGTGAGGATGGAAAAGCGAGCCTGATGTGCGGCAAGGAAAATGCGTGCGGCAGACTTCAAGGTGACCAGACATCCTCCTTTTCCAGGACATGTCCTACATTCCAGCCCTCTGTCCAAGAGGAATTTCAAAATGTCTCAATTTTGAGCATTGCTAAGAAGCATGAATTTATATTTCTGAGTGTTTTTAGCTTTTATGTTGTGCATAAATGCCATGTTGTGCATTTTTCTTGAATGTCCTGCATTTTGCAGAGCGTTGTCCTCCTTTGTGGTTATGAGGACATCTGGCCATCCTGGGAAGACTTAGGACTTATATATATACATATAATAACATGCATATTTAAAAATGCATACACATATAGCAATAGCACAAAAGACATAACATGGAAACCATAAAATACAACAGTACAAAAAACTTGGGGCTTTTTAAAAGGTGTGTTGGCAGGCAGGAACTTGCAGAAAGACTTCCACCCTCCAGAAAATAACAATAAGGACTTGGAACAGTTACTAAAACCATAAGGCAAACATGCAAAGGCAGGTCGGATGCTGAACATAAAGGAAAGGAAAATAATGACTATGACGAGAAAACTGAAATAAAAGACTTCTCCTACCTTGGATCAAGCAGTGATCGGAATGGAGGTTGCAGTCGAGAAATCAGAAGGAAATTAGGAATGGAAGGGCAGCCATGAAAGAGCGAGGAAAGATCCCAAAGTGTAAAGATCTATCTGTGAACACGAAAGTGAGGATGGTCCACGGATGCCATTGCATCTCCTCTTTCTTTGAATGGATGCAAGAGCTGAGAGTGAAGAAAGTGGATAGGAAGAACAGCAACTCTTTTGAGATTGGGGCTGATGGAGAAGATAAAGACCAGGGAAGAAATATATAGATTGAACCTGGACAGAAAAAGAGGCTGCAAAGGGATCTTGTAGCACCTTTGAGACGAAAAGAAGCTTGTAGCATTTCTTTCTGTGAGTCTCAAAGGTGCTACAAGATCCCTTTGCAGCCTCTTTTTCTGAGGTGGCATTATAGCTATATGTCTTTGGATTCTAGACAATTCTAGAAGAAAGAAAAGTAGTAAAAGAGTTTCCACAAGTGGGATCAAACACTGATCGGAACAGGGACTGCAGCCAAGAGATAAGAAGACTAGGAATGGGGAGGGGGGCTAGGAAAGAACTAGAAAAGATCCTAAAATGCAAAGATAGACAACTGAAACAAAAGTCAGAATCATACAAGAAGACATTGTATTCCCTATTATTCCCATGGATGATGGAAGGGAGAGCTGGAGAGTCAAGAAAGAGGAGAGGAGGAAAACCAAGGCATTGGAGACAATAATGTGGGGCTGGAGGAGATGCTGAGGAGGATCCCATGGAGGACAGCCAAAAGGACAAAGAAGTGGGTCCTTGAACAGATCCCTGGAAGAAGAAGCCAAGATGGCCAAACTGAGGCTATTGTACTTTGGAGACATCATGAGAAGGCATGAATCATTCGAAAAGAGAATAATGTTAGGAAAGGTGGAGGGAAGGAAGGAGGAAGAGAGGATGGGGGCTCTCTCTCTCTCTCTCTGGGAGGTCCCAGGTGTGGGGAGAGGGAGGAGGGCTGTTCTTCCTCCTCCTCCTCCTCCTCCTCCTCCTCTTCCTCCTTCTCCATGGCTGCTCAGGGCCCCCCCGCCCGCAGCCCCCCTCCTTTTGGCTGCTGCCTCGGGGGAGGGGGGCAGGAGGAGGAGGAGGAGGAGGAGGAGGAGGAGGAGGGGGCGGCGCTGGGACCCCGGGGTCTCTGCCTCCCTCCTCCTCCTCCTTCTTCCTCTTGGTCCAAAGGCTCCCGGAGGGAGGGAGGGAGGGAGCCCAGCCCAGCCCAGGCCCCGAAAGAGATGCTTCGCCCGGAAAGAGGAGGAGGAGGAAGGCTGGCAAGTGCCCCGGACCCAGAGGGAGAGAGAGAGGGAGGAGGAAGAGGAAGAGGAAGAGGGCATCCCTGCCCTGGAAGGGGGCTTCCGGACCCTCTCTCCTCCTCCTCCTCCTCCTCTTCCCCTGGGGGAGGGGGCTTTTCCTGAGGGGAAGGAAGGAAGGAAAAAAGGGAGGAAAGGGAGGGAGGGTGGATGTCGAGGGCGGGGGGCCTGTTTCCTCCTGAGTCCGGCCCCCCCAGCAGCCCCCTCCCTCCCCCCTGGCCCCAGAGAGGGAGGGAAGGAGGGAGAGGGGACTCCAGGTCCCATCATCCCCCTTTGTCCCTGGGTCGGAGGGGAGCGCCCAAGCCCGCCTTCCCCTTCCCTTCCCCTTTCCTCTTCCCCTTCCCTTCCCCTTGAGAGGCGAAGCCTTGGGAGGAAGGGAAGGGAAGGGAAGGGAAGGGAAGGGAAGGGAAGGGAAGGGAGCCGGGGGTCCTGGGGGCCTCCTTTGCAGAAAGCGGGCGGAGGGAGGTCCAGAGGATGGATGGATGGATGGAGCCCTTTGGCCAGCAGTCCCTTTGGCCACTTCCTCCCTCCCTCCCTCCCTCCCTCCCTCCCTTCCTTCCTCCCTTCCTTCCTTCCTTCCTTCCTTCCTTCCTCCCTTCCTTTCCTGCTGAGACACTTTGTAGCCCCTTTGTAGCATATTAGTTACAATGAGTCCAGAAACACACAGAAATACATACAGGAACAAATCCATCTTTGCACACTGGAGCCAGTGAGGAGCAGAGCCAAAATCAGCAGAGAAGCAACGCCGCCGGCTCTCGGTCCGGATTTAAAGCAGTATTTAAAGGATTACAGAGAGGAGTGGAAACTAGGCTCAAAGACACATTTACAATGCAAGCCCCTTGGTCTCTCAAAGATTAAATTGCAAGAGAGAGAGAAAGAGAGAGAGAGAGAGAGAGAGAGATCGTGGAGGAAGGCCCCTTTGAGACTCAATGGAAGGAAGGAAGAAGAAAGAAAGAAAGAAGTTGGCAGCATGAGGAGCTTCCCTAGACCTCAGCCTACTTCCTCAGGTGCATTGAGTCTCTGCTCCACTAAATGCATCTGAGGAAGTAGACTCAAGTCTAGGGAAGCTCCTCATGCTGCCAACTTCTTTCTTTCTTTCTTTCTGAGTCTCAAAGGTGCTGCTGCTGCTGCTGCTGCTGCAAGATCTCTCTAGGTACTGTTTCTACAGACTAACAGGGCTACATCTTTGGATTTCATTGGTAAGCTACTTAGAGAAACTTGCACATTCCCAAGTACGACTGAAACAAAATAAATACTCTACCGTCCTACACTCTTCCCTGCCTGAAGGAAGGCAAAAAATGGGATGATCCGCACCTTGGATGGGTGTTTTTGCACCAGGGCTGGGCCAAAAATCCACCCGACACGAGATCCTTCTGGCGGAGTTTGGGGAGACCAGGCTCTCCTTCTTTGGACCTCTTTAAGTCAAGTTTTGGTTGGCCATTTTGGGGGAGTGCAGGGCAGGGGGTGGACTATATGGCCTTCGGGGTCCCTTCCAACATTAAGACTATGATTCTGTGATTAATAATGTAATACCCCACCTTTCCTTCTTCCAGCATGCGACCCAAGGTTCTCATCAGAAATTAAAGTTAATCTAGAAAATGTAATGACCAAAAAAAGTTTTTAAAAACACCAGTTAAAATGTCAGTACTTTAAAACTGTACTTATAGAATCATAGAATCATAGAATCATAGAGTTGGAAGAGACCCCAAGGGCCATCCAGTCCAACCCCTTTCTTCTGCCATGCAGGAACTCCCAATTAAAGCATCCCCATGTGACAGATGGCCATCCAGCCTCTGCTTAAAGACCTCCAAGGAAGGAGACTCCACTACTCTCCGAGGGAGAAATGTGTTCCACTGTCGAACCGCCCTTACTGTCAGGAAGTTCCTCCTAATGTTGAGGTGGAATCTCTTTTCTTGCAGCTTGCATCCATTGTTTCGGGTCCTAGTCTCGGGTCCTAATAATACTTTAAACCTTTTACTTTTATTAGGACTTTCGGGTCCTAATAATACTTTAAACCTTTTACTTTTATTAAAAGTTTCCTTTTAAATAAAAGTTTCCTTTTAAAACTTTAATACATTAAAACTGTACTTTAAAACAGTACTTTAAAACTTTATTTTTATTCAAACTTTTATTAAAACTGTACTTTTAAAACTTTAATACGTTAAAACTGTACTTTAAAACCAGTACTTTAAAACTTTATTAAAAACTTTTATTAAAACTTTACTTTTAAAACTTTAATACTTTAAAACTGTACTTTAAAAAAGTACTTTAAAACTGTTGGAGCCAGTGAAGTGTAGCAGTTTGAGCACCAGATTGACTCTGGAGACCAGGATTCGAATCCCAGGTCTGTCATGGAAACCCACTGGGCAAGTCACACTCTCTCAGCAAAGGCAAACCTTAGGGTCAAGCCTTAAGGCAAACCTTAGGCTGAGAGAGTGTGACTTGCCCAAGGTCACCCAGAATTCAAACCCTGGTTTCCAGAGTCATTGTCCAACACTCAAACCATCACACTATGCTGGCCAAATTTTTAGTGGCAAATTTTCAGTGGGAAGGCTGCTTGTTGCATTAAGAGCCCTGCAGTCCAGCTCTTGCCTGGCACACATGGCACAGGCTTTTAAAACAGTATTAAATATTGTTTTAATTTTAAAAAAAAAAACCCAATTAAAATAATCTCACTAAATGCAGGCGGACAGCATTCGGCTTCTTTGCTGCAGCATCACACTTCTGGCTCATGCTCAACAATAATCCCAAGGTCCTATTTGCATGTAGTACCGCTGCCAACCAGCCGCCTCTGCTTTTTCCCTTTGCAGGGTCCTCTCCAACATCATCATTACCATCACCATCACTATTATTAGTTTATTTATTTATATCCAGCCTTTCTTTCTATACAGGGACTCAAGGCAGCTGAAGGCGGGACCATGGCTCGGAGCAGCTCCTTCCTCTTCCTCCTCCTGCTGCTGCTGCTGTCCTTTCTGGGGGTGGCATCTGCTGGCATCACGGAGATGCCAGGCTGCAAGATCAGGATCACTGCCAAGGGCTTGGAGCTGGGTAAGGAGCCCAGGGAGGGCATGGGGTGGGGGTGGCTCCCTCTTGCCCGGCAGCATTGGGACCCTTACCTGGGTTGGCCTGTTGTCTGGGCATGGATGGCCTCATGGTGCCCAGATGGGCAGGGGCAAAGGATGTGGGGATACTGAGGCTGGCTGGCTGCAGCCTGGGATGCCTCTGGCCAACTGGGAACTTGAGTGGGCAATGGGAGGTGACCATCACCCTCCTGGGATTTTGCAGTGAAGCAGGAGGGACTGCGTTTCGTGGAGCAAGAGTTGGAGAACATCACCATCCCTGACCTGCATGGCAAGGAAGGCCAGTTCCACTACAACATCAGCAAGTGAGTCTGAGGGTGTGTTGCCCCTTAGGGGAAATGGGTAGCGTAGAGGTCCTGCTGCCGGTCCTGCTGCCCAGATGCAACCCCCAAGTTGTCCCGACCCACAGCGCCCCTCGGCCTTTTTCCAGCCAAGGTGGATGGAGCTAAATTCTGCAGCTGGAAAAGGGTTAAAATGAGGAGGTGTTGCAAAGAAGGGGTGTCGAGCCTCCCAAGGAAGAGAGAGGAAGCAGGGCTATCACCTCTTCATGTGGAAAATATTGGGGGCCTAGAGCCCTCCCATCTACAGGATGGGGGCTTCTCATTGACTCCCCTCTCCCAACAGAAGGATATAGGTTCTGACACAGCCCCACACAATGGTCAGAGCTTGCCAGCCGCGTCAATTTGGCATTGCACAACCGGAAGCCAAAGCAGGGACCCTGTGAGTCGGGAGGGGGGTGGGGGGGTCTGGGTTAGGGCTGGGGGGGAGCTGGACTCCACACCTTCCCCAGGTGGGGCCCTCCCATGCTACACAATTATAGCACAGTGGTCCCACTAAACAGCCACGGCAACATCCTATGGAATCCTCCAGGCTGCAGTTCTGGGAAGGATATTCAGAATTCTCAGACAGAGCGCTCTAGTGCCTCCCCAAACTACAAATCCCATCATTCCAGACGATGCAGCCAAGGTGGTTAATGTAGAATCATAGTGCTTTGTGTAACTTTGATGGGCCCCTGGTGTTTGCATGGGCAACTGTGCGGAAGGGATATGACTGGTGAGGGTGTGTATGTGTGTTGGGGGGAAAGGCTTGGGTTGTGACCCCCAGAGGAACCCTCTGGGGTGGCAGCATGTGTCTTGGGACCCAACAGGAGGCAGGAATGGTGCTGGCACACCAAGGGCTTTGCTGCCGGGAAGGCAGGGCAGGCAAAAGTGTCATAGAGATGAACAGATGGAGATGAACAGAACTTCCAGGGGGCAGAGGAACATGGGGGGGGTCCTTGGTTTGAGAGAGTCAAGGCTGGATTATGGTGGTTGGGGGTCCCAAGGGCAGTTGTGATGGTTATGATGGTTGGTGGTTCCAAGGGCAGTTCCACAACAATGGTCTCTTGGTGGACACACGTGGGCTATTCAGGGAATGGTGGCAGCATGAAATAATCAGAAAAATCCATGGGGAAGTACAATAGAGAGGCTGCAAGAAAATCTTCCGGTGGACACCTGTGAGTTCAGTGTGGGTCTCCCTGCAGGACCCCGGTGCATTTGTCCCCCCGTTACCCATGCCAGGCACAGAATATGGGTGCCAAGGGAAACGTTGGAGATTCAGGAAAGGGCTTGGGGGGAAGGAGCTGTTTTTTCCCCCTTTGGTACTGGGGCACCAATTGTGCCATTGATAATTTGGCCTTGAGAAGGGGGGAGAGAGCTGTCCGTCTGCATCTGTCCCTGATGGAACATCTTTCTCTCTCTCTCTCTCTCTCTCTTTGAGTCCAGCGTGAGGGTGACCCACCTCCACCTGCCCTCCTCTGACCTCCGCTTCCAGCCGCAGCAGCACCTGGCCTTCGACATCCGCAACGCCTCCATCAGCCTCCGCTTCCGGCGACAGCTCCTCTACTGGTTCTTGTGAGTGCCCCCCATCCACACCACTTGGGGGGCCCATGGTCCAGCTCCTGGCACGGCTGGGGACCCCGGAGCCTCAGAGGAAGCCAGTGCCAAGGAGCTGTTCCTCTGAAGGCATCAGTGGGGCAGCTGGCAGCATTCAAATGGGTGGGCACCAGAGGCTGCACCCGTGCCTTCTGGGTGGCCTAGGTCATGGGTGGGCAGAGGGTCCTT
Organism: Phrynosoma blainvillii; assembly: GCA_026167975.1. Taxonomy (NCBI): domain Eukaryota; kingdom Metazoa; phylum Chordata; class Lepidosauria; order Squamata; family Phrynosomatidae; genus Phrynosoma; species Phrynosoma blainvillii. Next base: position 317,863,062 of record JANUYF010000004.1, on the reverse strand, counting down.
CTCCCAGGGGCATGCAGACCAACCCCTCACCACTACAACCCAGTCTGGCCTTTCACTGGCCAAATGGGATGAACAGCCTCTCTAAGAAGCCTCCAGCAGCAGAACGTTTGAACAGGCTGCACTGTTTAATATCAAAAATTCATGTTTTGCAAATGCAGAAGTGGATATCTGTCCACTCCACTGTTTTGTTTCCTTTCCCTAATTTTGTATTTATATTTTAAATATTCTTTGTAGTCCCAGAGCAGAACAATGGCCCTAATGCTGCTTATATCTAGCATAGTGGATGAATAACTCCCTTAGGCTTTCCCAGTCATCTTCTGAGCCAGACCCTGACCTTGTCCTGCTAAGGACTCATATGCCAAGCCAGAGCTTTAGAGAGGTTTCATCTATTCCAGCATTGTTTTCTGGAAGGACTCCTTCCTGGTTCACCTGGAAAGGATGGTGATGATTAAATCCAGGACTTTCTGCATGCAAAGTGGGTGCTCTGGCAGTAATCCTCTGCCCCTACCTTTGTTGTAGAATCATAGAATCATAGAATCCTAGAGTTGGAAAAGACACCAAGGGCCATCCAGTCCAACCCCCTGCCATGCAGGAACTCAAAATCAAAGCATCCCTGACAAATGGCCATCCAGCCTCTGCTTAAAGACCTCCAAGGAAGGAGACTCCACCAAAATCTCCATTGAGGGAGTGTGTTCCACTGTCGAACTGCCCTTACTGTCAGGAAGTTCCTCCTAATGTTGAGCTGGAATCTCTTTTCCTGGAGCTTACATCCATTGTTCCGGGTCCTGTTCTCTGGAGCAGCAGAAAACAAGCTTGCTTCCTCCTCAATATGACCTCCCTTCAAATACTTAAACAAGGCTGTCATATCACCTCTTAACCTTCTCTTCTCCAGGCTAAACTTTCCCAGCTCCCTAAGTCCTGTGGTCCTGCCTGATCTAGCCACTGGTATCTTCTGTGAGATCCATGAGTACCTTCCTGGACATTCAATCTCTGGCGTACAAGTAGCAGTTCTGGAAGGAAAAAAAATTCCATGAAAGGTCAAGAAAGAGAAATGCAGTGGGCTTGCCACATCGGTTGGTTAGCAATTTGTGGATTGGAGCCCCTGCTGCTAATCATATTATTCAATGGTGGTTCATGCCTGCAGATGCAATGATGTGCATGCGTACATGTCACTGTCCATTGAATAATATGGGGAGCGACCATCCACATTTCCCCCCCATTTGCAGGGAATCCTGGAACTGAACTTGCATGGATGGGAAGGGTCCACTGTAACTGGATTGGGATATATTCACAAATTCCAGCCGATTTGCAGAGGTTTGAGCGGAGGCAGTGGTTTCTTGGCACACTACATACACTACCATATGGCTTGTCATGATGCTGTCTGAACCAACGAACGCTTATCCCAAAGCACAGTCAATCAGTCTTAGTGAAGGGAAAACAAAAGACTTTTATTGCCGACGTCAGAAGCAGAAGCCATCAGTAGTGTGTTTAGGTCAGATCTAACAGGTCCCACGCACTACCATATACTAAAAGCACTGAAATCTATCAACTCCACCCCTGCTACTTGGTGTGCAAACTTTATTCCCACAGCTAAGCCAAACCGGTTTCTTCTATCTCCCTCCTGTCCTCCTACATGCCTTTCTCAAGCAGCAAAGCCTTACAGCCTGAGAGTAAAAAGTCCTCCTTCACGTTCCTCAGGTGGTCTTCAATAGCAGACTCCACTACCAAGCAGATTAACCAGCCATGGTACAATGCCCCAGACCTTTTACAAATGCCCATCCTCCCCAGCAAAACCAACCCCCAACCCCCTTTTCAAACTGCCCATATCTTATGGCAGACTCTGCTATAGATTCTGACCGATGCACATGTACCTTAAAGCATTCTCCTCAGAGAGGTTTTGGACCTCAAGGAAGCTGACTTTTGGCAAGGAGAATTATTGCTTGCACACCTCAATACTATCAGACCAGCCACCTGAAAGACCTCCACCATTTTACGCCGCTCTTTGAAGGTTTACAATTGGGATCTGTCCTGTTACGCTTGGACCCACTCCCCCAAATAGGCAGCTAGCTGCACCTGAATAAATTTGGCTAATGGAACATGATGGTTCCCATCAGTGCATTGGAAGAAGTGGCTGAAATCCAGGCAAGCTCACGCTGAAATAAACCAGAGGTGCTGCCAGATTCCTTCCTCCTGTGCCACCATTTTCCTTTTTCTGGACATTTTCTGGGGAAATGGAGGTTGTTCCCATGGCAAATGGGATGAGAGCCCCCCCCCCCGGTCTCACTTTTCGTCATCACCGTGGTCACCATCATGATGGCTGTTACTATTATATGATTTATTTAGATCCTACTTCTTCTCCATCTTTGGGGGTTTTTAAGCAGAGTCTGAATGTCCATCTGTCGCAGGGAGTGCTTGGATTATGTATTCCTGCATGGCAGAAAGGGGTTGGGTTGGATGGCCCCTTAAGGTCCCTTCCAACTCTATGATTCCACTTTGTCCCCTTCCCCTGGGACCCAAGGCAGCTTTCCACAGCAAATGAAAGGTCGAGTCAATTAAAACCATCACTCCAGTTAGAACATAAGCGACTTGCTCTGTCTTTGACCCTCGCTCCCCAGCTACGACATCGGCTCCATCAACACTTCGGCCGATGGGGTCCACATCCACACCGCACTAGAGCTCTCCAAGGACAGCAGCGGGCGCCTCAAGATCTCCAACTGCAGCTGCAGCGCCTCCATTGCCCGCATGCACGCCGGATTCAGCGGCACGCTCAGGTATTATCACTGTTATTGTTATTTATTGTATTTATACCCCACTCTTTAGAAGTGCTCTCAGGTATCCGCTGCCAGAGTCCTGCCCCTTCTCTACCTGGGCAGAATGCATGCCCTTGCCCTCAGGATCTCTTCCTCCCTTCTTCCACCAGAAGAAGCTTGGTCCCACCTGGAAAAGGTACCCCTGAGAGAGCCAGCCGCTCCTTTGCTGTTTCCACACTGCGCAGTTATAGAACTTGGATAGCAATAGCAGTGGCATGTCCATTTCTATACTGCTTCATAGTGAACTCAGCACTCTCTAATCTACGCGGTTTACAATCTCTAAGCCAATTGTCCCCAACAACCTGGATACTCATTTTACTGACCTACGAAAGGATGCGAGGCTGCGTCAACCTTGGGGTCAATCTCACAACCTTGTGGATGCAATATTGGCCTTTAAGCCCTGCGTCACTAGGACATATTATTCCAACTGCCATGGCTCCATCTTCTTGGACCCTAGGGCTTGTGGTTTGGGGAGAGGTACTTGGAATCCAGCCACTGTCCTTTAGTGGCCTGAGTCTTGCACTAGGACTCCAGGAGAACAGGATCACATCCCTGCTCAGACATGGAAACCCACTGGGCGACCTTGGGCAAATCCCACTCTCTCAGCCGCTTTCTAGGAAGACAAAGGCAACCCCCCTCTGAGCAAATCTTGCCAAGAAAACCCTGTGATAAGGTCACCTTCTGCATTCATGTGTTGTGTGCCTTCAAGTCATTTTCATATCATGGGATTTTCTTGGCAAGATTTGTCCAGAGGAGGTTTGCCATTGCCTTCCCCTGAGGTTGAGAGCATGTGACTTGCCCAAGGTCACTCAGTGGGTTTCACGGCCAAGCTGGGAATTGAGCCCTGGTTTCCAAAGTTGTAGTCCAATACCCAAACCACTATGCCGCACTTAAGGCTGCCATAAATTGGAAAGAACTTGAAGGCACAAAGCAACAGCAACTCAAGCATTTCCTATTAAGGGGCTATGACTTCCATAGCAGAGAATTATAAGCCTCTTACCTCCCCAAACTACAAATCCCAGAATATTATAGACTGGAGCCACGGCCAAAGGGTTCTAACTGTGAACCATGGGCAGCTGAAAGAGAGCCAGGGACCCGAGCCAGGATCGGGGCCCCAGAGGGTGGAGTGGGTCCCAGCAATGAGACCAGGGCCGTTGTCTTTGCTGGGCAGTCCACAGCTCTGGAGGAAATTCTTTGGTCGGCCATTGACCTCAGGGGGCTAGCAAAGGGCAGGCTAACTGTCTGTCCAGGTGTGGTGGTTATTTGCAAGGAGGAATCTTTGCTTTTCACTTGGGAAGAAGGCAAAGGGGATCCATGCACCCAACTTTTGCACTGTCTTTTTCTCTCCAGGAAGGTGTACCAGTTCCTGGCCACTTTCATCACCACAGGGATGCGTTTCCTCCTCAACCAACAGGTGAGACCCAGATTAGTCCAGAGTTGGGCCGTGCAGATGGAGAACACCCCCTCCACCGCTCCTGGCTTAAGGGTTCCTGGGAGCTGGAGGGAAGCACTGGTCATCTGGATGACCAGTGGGTGGGTGGGGTGGTGATATGGCTGCCTCAGAAAGCTTTGGGGTGGGATGCCCAGTGCTCACTTGGTTTTACATCTCAGGGAGCCATTGCCAGGCTCCGCAGCTGAGCCTTGGTTCCAAAGCTTGCACCCAAGGCCAAAGTGAAGGGAATACTACTATGCATGTGCAGAGTGGTTGTACCCATCCCACTTCTATCTGGCATTTGGGGGCAGGATCCTTAAACCCTCATGCCCTCCAACATTTCACCAATGGAAATTGGGAGACATGTAGTCAAGATGGCAAAAATGATTAATGAAGAAGAACAGGCCAGCTAGGAGAGACTGCATCCTGGGAAGGGCAAGATTCTGCCCCTCCATTCTGTCTCCTACTAGTTAATTGAGTGCAAACTACATTTGCATTTTGAGCTCAGTTTGCAGCTGAGGACAAAGAGAGAAGGCAGAACGGGGAGAAAGAAACTGGGACATTTTAAAAGCAGTTGAAAAAGTAGGACAGCAGAGAATTAATTGGGACCATCCTGGCCAAACTGAGATAATTGGAGGATATGAACCCCTTCGACCCTCTCTCCATGCCTCCAGGGATGAAGCCCTGTGCATTTGGCAGGATGGGGTGGGGGCAACCTGGCTTCCCTTTGGTCCTCCGATGATCCTCCTTTGCTTCCAGATCTGCCCTGTGCTGAACCACGCAGGACTGGTGCTCCTCAACTCTGTGCTGGACACTGTGCCAGGTGAGTTTGGCCCAGGGGGAAATGGCTCTTCACCGCCAGGTAAGCAACGGAGGGAAGGAAGGAAGGAAGGGTGCAATGAAGGCAGTGAGTGGTGTTATGGCACGTTGCTCTAGTTGGTTCCTGTTCAGGTATGAAGAAGGGGTCAAGATTTGGGAAGGGGGCTGGCCCGTGGGTCCTGGGAGCCAAGTCAGGGGTCAGGCCAGCCCAGGGCATCAATCACTCTTCCTGCCTTGCAGTGCGGAACCCAGTGGACGAACACATCGGGATAGATTACTCCCTGCTGGAGGACCCCGTGGTCACTTCAAACACCATGGACCTGAGTTTTAAGGTACCTGTGAGGTGGGAGGGAAGGAAGGAAGGAAAGAGGGGATGTTGCAGAGAAGGGGCATAAAAAGGGGAGATGGGGAAGGACTTGATCAAATAGGGCCACACTCCACGACCGGAATCCTCTTGGTGTCTTTTGCCTTAGTAGCTTCACCTACGGAAGCAGTGGGACCGTTTCCTTTGATGTGAAATGTCCACATTCAGTTCAAGGTTGTGGAAGCAGAGTTGTGTGTATGGTACCATTGCATGTCGATGGGCTTAGAAGTGCATTGTGTGCAGATGAGTATGCATGATGGTCTATGCCAGGGGTAGGCAAACTAAGGCCCGGGGGCCGGATGTGGCCCCTCGAGGCCTTTGGACCGGCCCCAGGCCGGTCCTGCCGCCTCCGCCGCCGCCCGCCATGATGATATTGATTACTGTTGTTATTACTTGTTCTTGGGGTTTTCTTGGCAAAATCACTACAGGGGTTTTGCCATGGCTTTTCTGGGGCTGAGAGAGTGTGCGTGCATATTTTTTTATTTTTTACATTTTAAAAAAATAATATATTTTTTATTATTAATTAATTAATTAATTAATTTATGGTGCTTCGGCCTCCCAGTTGTCTGAGGGACAGTAACACGGCCCCCGGCTCAAAAAGGTTGCCTACCCCTGGTCTTTGCATTCACCTGCCTATTGGGTGCTGCAGTTCAGTTGTCATTCAACACAAAGGTTGTTACCCCAAGATCTGGCTCTCTGCATCCCTCCTTTATCTGCTACCATTTTTAATACTGTTAGGTCTTGAATGTGTGCATGGATGAGTGTCTTCTGCGGATGGTGGTTTCCTTGGGCTACAAATAAAATTACATTTGGATCTGCACCCTGGAGTTCTCTTTCTTGGAACCGGTATAGATAGGCTTGAACCTCACTTTAGCTGCTGTCATTTGAGCAAATAAAATTCCCTTATTTGTATATTCATTGTGGGTGCCCTCTCAGGACCTTTGCATTTTGGGTAAAAAGATAGCACAATCAATGCGTAGCTCCAGACTCCAAAACCCATCTGCCCCATTCAGGGGCTCAACTCACTGTCCCCTAAGAGGAGCTGCAGGGTGGGTTGGGGGACTTGGGGAGTGGGCTGAGACCACTTGTGGGAACCTGCTGGAAGTCATTCTTCCCAGTGCGCCTGTTGTTTGGGGCTCAGCAGGGATGCCACATGGTTTTATGGCTTTGCCTAACTGTGCCCTTCTCCCTCTCTCTTCCCTCTTCCACAGGGCATGTTTTTTCATTTACGGGGGGAGAACGTGACGCTGCCCAACGTGGCCCCGGAGCCCCTTGTCAAGGAGACGGAGCGCATGGTCTACCTGTCTGTTTCGGAGTACTTCTTCGATTCTGCCCTCTTTGCCTACTATCAGGCCGGTGTGCTGAACATGGAGATTGCTGGTGCAGAGGTGGGTCAGGGGAGCAGACCTGCGGAGGGCAGAGGCATGTCAGCCTGGGGCTAGAGGTAGCCAAAAGCTGCATCAAGGAAGCCCCAGTGGTTGCTGAGCCTGATGCTGATGCTGTGCTCTCCTTCCAGGTGCCAAAGGATCTGGAGGTCTTGCTGCGAGCCTCGTTCTTCGGGAGCATTGTCATGTTGGTAAGAGTGCAGGAAACCCTGGAAAGTACCTCCGCCTGGCCTGAGCTTGGGACGAGAATGGCAGAAAAGCCCTGGGGATGGTGGTCTTTACAGCTTGGTCCCAGGCTATCTGACAGACTGTGTCCCCTTGTATGAGCCAGGTGGGTCTCGGGATCTGCAGGAGATCTCTCATTCCCATCACCTTTGGAGGTGTGGATGCTGGGGACACGAAACAGGGTCTTCTTGGTGGCTGCCCCCAAGTTCTGGAACTACCTTCCCTTCATGGGAACTGCCTTCGTGGGAAGGGTAGAAAGACCCCCTCATTGCCCTTCCATCAGCAGGAAGAGACCTTCCTATTCCAACAGACTTTTGATAACTGAAGGTTGTTAAAGAAAGGACATTTGCGAGTGTGTTGCACTAGTTTAATTGTACAGTGTTTTAATTGCTTTCCAGGATTTAAATTATACAGTGGGCCCTTTGGTATTCTCTGGAGTTCGGTTTCAGGACTCCTCGTGAATCTCAAAATCTGGATGCTCGTGTCGTATCATATACAGTGGTATAGTAAAATGGTGTCCCTTATGTAAAATGGAAAAATCAAGGTCTCCTTTTCGGAATTTATATTTTTAAAAAATATTTTCAAGCCATGGATGTTTAGCTCCATGGATAAAGAATCCGTAGATACAGAGGGCTGACTGTATGTTTGAAACTGTTTTTAGTGTTGCTAGCAGTTTAATTCTATCTTAATGTTGTCCTGTTGTATTTCTGAATTATGTTATATTTGTTTTAACTTGTAAGCTGCCCCGAATCCCAGTTTTGGGGGAAAGGCAGGGTCTAACTAAAGATAAATGGCTGGAATTTCCAATGGCAGTTGGAATTATGAGTTGACGTACATGAGGTCAACTCTTGGTCAAGTATATACATACGGACAAGGGCAGGTTTTGGGGCCATAATTCTGGATTTTGATATGACCTGTGGATAAGTCGAGGGTAAAACTTAGGAGCATGTAACAAGGATGTAAAGGATGAAGCAAAGGAAAACAATGCCAAAGAATCTGCAAAATTCCAGCAGGTATAACTGTTTGCGTTCACCCTAAAGGCTGGATGGATGAGAAAGTAAAGGAAGGTCAATGCTTCTAGGATAGATGACACTCTTGACCTTCCTATATATGAGAGAGTTAAGGTACAGTACTTACATTGACTCATGGATAAGTTGACTTTTTTGAGTTTGAAATTTTTGACTAAAATTTCTAGACTTGTACATGAGTATATACAGCAGTTAAGTATACTTAACTGTAGCTGACCTAGAATCTTGGGCAATAATAACAAGAGCAAGAGAGAAGGCGGATGGGGCACTGCAAGGCAGAGCCAGGACTGCCCCAAAGTGCCCCAAAGGCCTCTCCTGCAGCACCAGCTTCTGCCCCAGGAGCAACCGACTTGTGCAAGGATGCAGTTTGCTGAGCAATACACAGCAAACCAGATCCTCTTCAAGGAAAACATGCAGAAGTAGCAACAAAGGCAAACTTGGGATGCTGTAGGAAGAGGAGGCCTGGAGCATTTGCACAAAAGTGGGAGTTTAGCTGAGGAGGAAGGCAAATCCTTCAACAGGATGAATATGTTTGCAAAGATGTCCTCTGCTCATATCTGTAACAGAGAGGAACTGGATGTGCGCCAATGGCCTTGGCTTGTGCACGCAAAGTAGCTGAGCTGGCCAAACTGACTGACCCCAGCTTCTGGAGGGCAGGGAAGCGTTAAGGGCCGTAGGATTTCTGTCCTTGAGTCATCCCTGAAAAAGCTAGTCCTTGGAGGAAGCCAGAGGAAGTGGGAAGGAGGTCAAAGAAAGGGAAGGAGGACTGCGTCTTTGTTTCCGAGGACTGTGTCTTTCTGTTCCCCTTTGGTCTGGCTCTTCATGAGAATTACTTTGGTCAATCAATGACCAGCATCCCTCTCTTGATGAAGCCAGAGGTCAGGCCGCTCTGCACAGTAAACTCCCTCTGCCAGTTTTGGGGTCCCGGTGGGCTAACCTGAGCTCCCTTCTCCCTCTCTCTGTGGCCCCAGAACCCATCGGTGATGGATGCCCCCCTGCTGCTGAGACTCCAGGCCACAGCCCCCCCACATTGCAGCATCAAGAGCTCCGGCATGTCCATCTCCGTCACAGCCCTCTTCGACATCTTCCTGGCTCCCGTGGACCAGCCCCTTGTCCAGCTGTCCAGCATGACCATGGTGAGGCAAACAGGGGACGCGGCCGCTAGTCCAGGGGTCAAAGAGAGGAATTAATATGGGGGGGGTTGTGGGTTTTTCGGGCTGTGTGGCCATGTTCTAGAAAAGTTTCTTTCTGACATTTCGCCAGCATCTGTGGCTGGCATCTTCAGAGAATACTGGAATGGAAGAGAGTGGGTCTATATATACTGTGAGACCCTGGGTAGGGAGGGGTGATTCCCATGTAAACTGTGAATATTGGGGGGTGTTTTCATCCTGCAGTTCTGTGCCAAAGGGGTGGGAGGGCATCCGGCTGTCCGTTTCACCAGTGATGCTGTGGAAGATTGTAATGGAGGTGAAGGAGGAACGTGGCCTCATCCCAGCGGAGGATGGTGGGACAGTGACTCCACTCTGGGTTTTAGTCCAAGCTTCAAAAGCACTAGCCAAGTTCTGGGTCTACTTGGACAATAGGGTTGAATGCCTTGGGTGGCACCTTAAAGTTTGGACCAAAGCCCAGAATAGATTAGGCTGCCCCACCGGCATCAGGTGTGCTACTCTTGCACCAGTCACAAGGGATGGAGCCAAGGTGAGACTCCCGGCATCCCTTTCAATGGCTGTGGCCCTTGTCTTCCCCGCAGGAAGCCCGGATGAGCGCCAAGGTGGCCCTGCGTCAGAAGGCGCTGCAAGTCCAGCTGGACCTGAGAAGGTACGGATATGTTCATGTGTGGGACCTTATTTATGGGAGTGCGGAAAGCAAGACCTTTAGCCGCCGCCAGGTCTCTGGTGCTCAATGCTTCTCTCTTTGCCTTGCTCAGGTTCAGGATCTATTCCAACCAGTCAGCTCTAGAATCTCTGGCAGTAAGTGAAGATGGCTTCGAAGGGGGCTGGTTGTGGCTAGAAGTAGCCCTGGGCAAAGGAGGGGTCCTGCCTATACATGGCCTATGCCTGGGTCCCACTGAAAGGGGTCTGGAGGGAGCTTTCTCTGCCCCGGTTCCCAGGGAAGCAGCTGCTGGCCAGAACCAGAAGCCCCTCAGCTGGGGAAGCCTTCAGCAGTTTGATGAGGGAGCTGCTTCATGACCTCAAGCTGGCCCCACTCACCTGCACCCTCTTCCTCTCCTTCTCTCCGCTCCAGCTCATCCCACTGCAGACACCCCTGAAGACGCTGCTGCAGCTGACCATCATGCCTCTCATAAATGGTAGGAGTGGCTCCTGGGGCGGGTGGGTGGTCAGGCGCTTGACCCAGAGCCAGCCATCTTGCCGGTCAGCCTGCCTGCCCTTCAACACTCCTTTGGCTGAAGATTTGGGGCTGCATTTAGAGACCTACAGGGAGGAATGAACTCTGTCCATGGTCAGAGTCTCCTCCTCAACCCAGTTTCACACCATCCCCTTTGCCTTTCCTGCAGAGAAAACCAAGAAGGGTGTCCAGATCCCACTTCCAGAAGGGATGGACTTCGTGAAGGAAGTGGTCACCAACCATATGGTAAGCAGGGCCCCCAAACCATCTGGCCATACCTCTGCTGGGTGCATGAAGGGGGTCCCACCCACCCCTCATCGTCTCTCCTCCCTCCTCCCCTCGCAGGGCTTCCTCACCATTGGCGCTGACCTCCATTTCTCCAAAGGGTTGCGAGAGGTGATTGAGAAGTACCGGACGGCGCCTGGTCCGGCCCCAACCGTGGTGGCCGCTTGAGGGCTCCTCCCTCGCCAGCGCTTTCTGAACAGGACTTGCTCCCTTCGAAGGGCTGTGCCCACCCAACTGTCCACTCCGCCCTCCATGCATTCACCCACCAGGCGTTGCAAGGACGGCACAACAATGGCTGCTTATTCACGGCTGATGCCTCAGGACCAAAACCAATAAAGTTTAGACTTAGAAGAGGGTTCTCCCATGCCTTCCCAACATCTATCCTCTCTTCTTCCCTCTCTTCTTCCCTGCTACTAGTGCCCTCTGCCCACTACCTTCTCTCTGGAGTTGTAGCAAAGAAAGGATAACGAGGGAGGGAGTTTATCCCTGCCACCTTGCACCTCACTCCATCACCCACTTGCTAAGGAATGCTTTTCAGCTTGTCACACAAAACTCACCCACATACAACAAGAAAGAGGGTTTAGGATGGGGGACACCTGGCTAGACAACAGTACATGTGAAAGGAATCTAGGAGTCATAGTAGACCACAAGTTGAACATGAGTCAACAGTGTGATACAGCAGCTAAAAAGGCCAATGCAATTCTAGGATGCACCAATAGAAGTGTAGTGTCTAAATTGAGGGAAATAATAATGTTATTTTATTCTGCTTTGGTCAAACTTCACCTGGAAATGTCCAGTTGTGGGCACCACAATTCAAGAAGGATGTTGAGAAGTTGGAGCGTGTCCAGAGGAGAGTGACTAAAATGGTGATGGGTCTGGAAACCATGAATTCCTATGAGGAACGACTTAGGGAACTGAGTATATTTAGCCTGGAGAAGAGACGGTTAAGAGGTGATATGATAGCTGTGTTTAAGTATTTAAAGGGATGTCATATTGAGGATGGAGCAACTTGTTTTCTGTTGCTCCAGAGACTGGAACCTGTAGCAATGGATTCAAACTACAGGAAAACAGATTCTACCTAAATCTCAGGAGGAACTTCCTGACAGAGCTGTTCAACAATGGAAGACTCTCCCTTGCAGTGGTGGAGTCTTCCTTTCTTTGGAGGATGTTTTTAAACAGAGGCTGATGGCCATCTGTCCCAGGGAGGGCTTGGATGGCATATCCTGCATGGCTGAAGGGGCTGGACTGGATGGCCTTTGGAGTCTTTTTACTCTAGGATTCTATGATTCCTAGGACACTTTGGATGGAAGCTGCAACTGAAAGGAGGGAGCGTAGAGGACAAGACGTGTGTCCTTCCCTGACATTAAGAGATTCCAGTCCTTGCACTTGGGGTGCATTCACAGAGTCATAAGATTTGGAGGGGGCTGGAAGCAACAGTGTCACTAGGTGGGCACGAACCACATGGGGTGACATCCCAGAGGGGCTTATACATCTGGTGGGACTGGGGTGGTTGCTGGGAGAGTGAAAAGGGGTGCCTCTGGAGGCTGCAGCACTAGCCCCTCAAACAGCGGAGGTTGCCTGGGGTGTTACCTTCTGTTTTTTTGGCTGTAGCCCAGCTGCAGCCATACCAGAGCCTAAATGGCCCTCCAGAGGCCAGGGCAGCCCACTCACCCGTTGCCCCATTAGACTGGGTGACACCAACCCCAGGGACTCTACTGTCCAGAAGGACCATCCTAGTCTAACTCCCTTCTGCCTATGCAGAACACACAACCAAAGCTTTCCTGAGAGATGGTCTCTGTCCAGCTTCTCTTTAAAGACCTCCAGAGGAGGAAAACCCAGCTCCATCAAGGTAGTTCCTCACTGCAAGATGGGCAACTGGCCCACGCTCCAACACTCATGAAGATGTGTGCATGCCACTTTTTGTTTTGTTCTTTGAAGGGACTATCCCCCCACCCCATCCCCAAGTTGGAGCTTCTGGGTCTTCCTCTGTGGGTGGGTTGTAGGGAATGTTTACCAGGAAAGTGGAAGTGAAAGGAGAAGCAGACTCCCACCATCACCATCACCATCCAAATCATCTGCAGAGCTGCTCCAAAGGCTGCATGGCCCAAAATCCCCTTAAATGGAAGAAGATAGAAGAGTGCAATTTGGGGAAGTGGGCCCTGCAACCTGCCCCACAAAAAACCTGTAGGCAGGCCTTCTTTCTCCCCTCGTCTGCAATCTAGAAGCAGCTGGAGAAGAGGAAGAAGTCAAGGAATCAAAAGGTCTCTTTGACTGCCAAAACTGTGGCTCCTTTTGCTACAACACCTGGATTGGGGGGGGGGGGCAGAGAAAGCAACTTCCCTCCTGCCAGGCTCTCCCCAATCAATTTCAAGGTGGAGGACAGCAGGAGGTCATGGGAAGGCAGAGCAGGAGGAGCATAAAAGAAGCAAGAGATTCAGGGCAGATTCAGCCCCATGGTGGGACTTTCCAAAGGATGTGGGCCGGTAGGAATTTAACAGAAGGAAACTCTACACAAAAGGCAACTCCTCAATTTCAAGGACGGCCCAGGATTCCAGCTTCTTTTAGAAAAAAGTAATTTTAATAAGCTTGCCCAGGACTCACAGGAACAGAGAGGCTACCGCCCAGGGCATGAAGTGGCTTCTGCTTTTTCTTCATCATTGTCATCAGTGAGTCAGGATTGTTCCTTTTCACCCTGACTGAGAACTAAGGCTGAGAAGGGATCCCTTCAGGGACCAAAATGGGGCAGAGCGGGCATCGCCTCTGCCCCGAGGTCAGTGCAAATGTGCAGAGAGGGAGGGAAGGGACGAGGCACCCCCAGAAAGGATGCCTCCTATCACCAGAGCAGCATGGGAGCCCTGGAAAACATGCCAGGACGAGCCAGTCAAGACAGGGAGGGCGCCTGCGCCAAAGTCCAAGCAGCATTGAGGGGCAGGACAGCACCCGGTGCCCAGGGGAGGAAGTGAATCCCTGCCAGTGGATGTAAAAGTGGATGATGGGACTCCAGGCTAGTAGGGCTGCCGGGTGATAAAGCGCTGGAACATGTTGAAGGCTGCCCGGGGTTGGTCTGTGGGCACCATGTGACCGGCTCCCTGCAAAAAGGTGGGGAGATAAACAAAGAGAGTAAGGCATTTAGACACAGAGATTTAGGATCTTTGGGGTGCCCACCACCCTGAAGACTGTTTTATTCATCATTCCAGACTACCTGGACAGGTCCCTTGTCTATCCAGAAATGAAAAAGAAATGGGTGCATGTGGACTAGCTTTCTAGAGAGGAGGAACTCATTCCTTAAACAGGTTGCACATCACCATGCTCTATTCAACAGGCTAAAAAAAATGTTTTCTCAAAAATCAAAGCAGATCTCTGGCTATTTCCCTCATGCCTATTTTGCATTTTTCATGCACTCCGTTCCTCCTGCCTGTCCAAGAGAGAGTTCAGGACTTGCTCCCTTCTAACCACCCCTTTACCTTGACAGTGAGGAAAGCAATATTGGTGAACTCCTTCACGAATCCTCCAATCTGGTCTTCCCCGTTCTCATCCGTGTAAATCCAAGGCCGTCGAGACACCTCCACCTGGCAGTAAAAAGAGAGAGCAAACCCCCCAGTCCGAATTTAAGATGGATTCCTGCCTAATTAACATCTAACGACATAGCTGTGTTAGTCTGGGGCAGGGGTCGGCAACCTACGGCCCGCAGGCCGGTTCCGGCCCAGGACGCCGGACTTACCGGCCCAGGCGGACCCCTGCCGCGGCTGCTGCGGCTCCGTGCCCTGTTTTGGTCGGCGCGTGACTGAGCGCGCCGCGGCCGGCATTTTGGTGTCCAAAATGGTGGCCGCGACGCGTTTGCGCATGCGCAGGGTTTGCGCATGCACAAACGTGTCGCGGCCGCCATTCTGATAAACAAAATGCCGACCTCAGCGTGCTTGGTCGCGCGCCGACCAAAACAGGCCTCGGTGGAGGAGGCGGCGGCGGCGACGACGGAGGAGGAGGCGGAGGCGCCCCCGCCTCCCTCGCCTCCGCCCTCCGCTGCCGCCGCCTCCCTCCGCCCCCTCCGCCTCCCTCCTCCGTCCGCCTCCCTCCTCCGCCTCCGCCTCCCTCCTCCGGCTCCGGCTCCGGCTCCGCCGCCACTCGCTTTCGTCAGCGGGCAACAGCGCGCGACACGGCCGGCATTTTGGCCTCCAAAATGCCGGCCGCATCGTGGCTGTCGCCCGCTGACGAAAGCGAGCGGCAGAGGCGGTGGCGGAGCCGGCGGCGGCAGGGGTCCGCCTGGACCGGTAAGTCCGCACGCACCCTCCACCGACACGCGCGCCCCCCGTACATGCCGCCGCCGCCGCCATGCCATGCACAGCGGCGGCATGTGGGGGGGCGCGCACGCACACCCCCCCTTGGCCCAGCCGAGACCTGGGCTACGGGAGACCGGCCCAGGTCTCCAAAAGGTTGCTGGTCCCTGGTCTGGGGAATCGAATGCAAAGGGATCTTGTCGCACCTTTGAGACTAAGTGGAAGCTAGAAGTTGGTAGCATGGGCTTTCCTAGACTTGAACATACTTCCTTAGAAGCGGTGGAGTGGAAAGCCGAGGGACAGACCAATATATACAGTCTGTGTTTGAGAATAACCATAAGAATGCAAAAATTTGTAGGTGTGGGGATGAAGTGACAAGTTCAGTTATAAGGATGGTCATGGGGGAGGGGGGGGGAGAAGGCATGAGGAAGGATGTTGCCTAAACCCAAGGTCAGTAGATAACCATATCAATGAGTATTGGGAGGTAGTGTGGGAACCAGAAATGAGATGTGATTAACTGGCCAAGAAAGCCCCCAAGGCTAATTAACAGGGTTTGGGCTACATGGTCCCTGGGCGCACCTTTTATGACCAGGCCTCTTTTATGAGCCAGTATAAATATTCCCGCCAGCATTCCTGTTATGTACTGTGTATTGATTTTATATGGAGGAACTTACCTCTTTTATATGTTGTCTTAAATTGTGTCTGGTTTAATAACTTTTTAAGGGAGGGAAGGGGGTTAGTTGTTCTTAATTGTTGTGTGATGATTTTATGATGTAAGCCGCCCCGATTGCTCTCAGAGGGGCGGGATATCAAATATAAATTATTATTATTATTATTATTATTATTAAATTCTAGGATTTTAAGAGCACCTGCCACACAGGCCCCCATTATCTGGCTCACCTTCTGGCGCAAGGAGTCCACGAACCACTCATCTCCCAGGAAGTTGCAGGCCATGTCTACATCCCCGTTGTAGAGCAAGATGCGGTATTTCTGGAGCAGAACCAGCCAGAGTGAGAAAGGAAGGGAGAACAGAGGGAAAGGAAGAGCTCCCCCAAAGCCTCTCACCCTTCCCAATGCTTTCCTAGAGCAGGAGCAGAAGGCAGCGGTTTCACCACCCAAAGTCCGCAATGTCTCCTCCAACTCACCATGGTGCTGAGCAGCTTCAAATATTGGTCATTCATCTTTGTGTAGAGGCGCTTATAGCCACGGCTGACATCAAAGCTGCAAGGGAGAAAGGCAAGCGGTGTCACCAGCAGGCCCTTCCCTGCCCTAATGGCATCCTGGGCCCTCTCCCTGCCTGCCCACCTGCCAGCCTTCTTAGTTCTCACCTGCACATCTGCCACTCTGGCGCTCCATCCACAATGTGCAGAGCCTTGCGCACCTGTGGGTCATTCATGTAGCTGGAGGGGGCGGTGGTGTTGGTGCAGGGGGGGTCCAGCCGCACGCTCTTCTTGGCCGCTTGCAGCCTCAGCAAGTTCTGGGGAGGTAAAAGTGTTGCCCACTCCATTCATCACGGTCCTAACTGGTTAAACCACTGCTAATCCTGCTGCTCTCAGGGACTTCATGGCTTCTTTATGTTTAGTTTGTAACTAACTTTGAGCCAAGGTGGTGTAGTGGTTTGGGTATTGGACTATGACTCTGGAGACCAGGATTTGATCCCTAGCTTGGCGATGAAACTCACTAGTTGCCACTGGGCAAGTCACATGCTCTCAGCCTCAGGGGAAGGCAATAGTAATCCTCCTCTGAACAAATCTTGCCAAGAAAACCCTTTGATAGGGTTCCCTTAGGGTTGCCATAAGTCAGAAATGACTTGAAGGCACACAACAACAACAACAACCAACTAACCTTCAAACTACAAAGAAGATGAGGATGAGCTATATTGCATAAAATGTTCAGCAGACAGGTAGGAACAGAGGAAGTGGTCTTGTACAGAGATCAGACCACTTAGTCCAGTACTAGCAGGAGGAAAGTGCTTATCCTGCTGCTCTTCCCTTCAAGTGGGATGCCAGTAAAGTTCCTTCCAAAATTAGGAAGAACTGCTTGACTAGAAGGACTGTTCGACAGTAAAAGAAGAGATTGCCTTGGAGGGCAGTAGCAGACTTCCCTTTTTTGGAGGCCTTTGCACAGATGTTGGTTAGGCATCTCTCAGGAGTGTTTACGCTGTGGATTCCTGCATGGCCAAATGAGGTTGGATTAGAGGACCACTGTGGTCCCCTTCCAACTGTCTGGCTCTCTGATTCTGAGTACCAACCAGGCCCAACCTTCCTTACTTCCAAAGTCAGAAGAGATCAGGTGACTGGATTCAACAACATGTGACATTTCTAACAGAACTGTTGCACTGACTTCCCCAAGAATATAGACTGGCCAGTCCAAAGGTCATAAAGCACTTGCATGCTAAGCCATAGCAAAGCACTTGCCTGCACACATAGATCACCCTGCCATACTAGTCTGGAATCATCCTAGCTTTTAGGCACATCAGAGAGACAGCGGTAACTCCCTGAGATGTTTGTGCGCTCAGAGCATCCTCTCTTTCTCTTCTATCCAGCTGGGTAGCCTCAGATCAGTCCCACCTCTCACCTCATTCTGCTACTTAAGTTTTTTTTTAAATCCAGGGCCACAGGACCACTCCTCAGAAACCATGGGAAAGGGTCACAGCCTCACCTGCCTCCAAGAGTAACGCATCGGCTGCTGGATGAAGCTATTGCCCAGGTCATGAGTGACCAGCACCCCATTCTGGTACCTGGAAGCCAGAGAAGGTCAACATTTAATACCCAGGCTCCTCTATGGCCACACTCCCCCAACTTCCTCATGTGAGAAAACTTTGATGCCAGGGTAATTCAAACTCCATCCCCACCCCAAACCTGGCTACTGACCAGGGCCCAGGAGGTCAACCTGCAAACAGCCAGGCGTACCTGTAGTGGCCGGGCACTCCGCCAGCACACGGGGCATAGAGGTTGTAGATATTGAGGCCTGACTCATCCACAATGCGGATCATCTCAGCCATCTGCAACAAGCCACGAGAATGCTGGGATCCAGCCGCTGACCAAATAGATATTTAATAAAGCACCTCTACCAGCCCCCACCCTCTCCTAAGCAGACTTGGGAGGAAGACAAGAGAGGGAGATGCCCCAGGATGATGGTCTACTCACAGCAAGGGTACAGTTCAAGTTTTTGTTGTCGTGGAAGTTGCATTTCCCATCAGAGCAGCAGTATGTCTGCAAGTCTGTCCAGAGCCTGCAGTGAAAAGAGAGCAAGTTCAGACTCCTCTCTCCTTCCCTTACTGCTGGGCTGGACTCATCACCTTGAATGGCATGCCACCATCAGGCGGCACAGACCAGCATGGCACAAGCCCATGGCTCTGCTGCTGTGCCTTCTGCAACCGAGGAATGAGCCTCTGCCCAGACCCTCACCTGCTTCCCAGGAGGCCATGATAGTAGGCAAAGTAAACCAGAGAGTTGTCGTTGGTCTCGTAGCAGGAGAGGCCATTGCCTACCGCGATTCCCTGGAACACACAAAACAAGGCAGGGGAGGATCAGCCTCCTTGAGAGGAGTGGAGCCTCTGCGCAGCACACAAGCTACACCAGCACAGTTATTCTTGAAAGAAGGGACAGGTTCTCTTGAGATTAGTCATGTGTCTGCTGCTGAATTTTGTCCTCCTTTTGTTCAGGTGTCAGATCTTGACTAGCAACTTCTTCCATTTGACCTTTTGAGAACTTTTAATAATGGGGAAGCTAAATACAGGGGTGGAAGAGAGGACGGGGTGCATCTCAGGTGAAAGGCTGGCATTTGAGTGACATACACAGAAAGTGTGTGATATACACACACTTTTACCTGAGATGCACTACTTCCTCTCCCACCCCTATATTTAGTTTTCCATTAATAAAACTTCTCAAAGGTTCAAATGGAAGAAGTTGCCAGTTAAGATCTCATGTCTGGTCATTTAGGTGCTTGCCAAATGATCTTGGAGCTGCCAACAACTTGCCACCCACGACTCTTTGGAGGCAGGCTCAGTGCCAGGAGGAAATTGGCAGTGGCCTACTTTCACAAGTAGTGCATCCGATTGCACCGCTGCCTACACCATGCCACTGCGGCCGCCACCTCCTCCTCCTTATATAAACATCTGCCTTGTCAAGAAGGGTTGTGGGTATTTATCTTCTCCCTCCCCAAAGGACCCTTTCCCAACATACCCACACCTACCTTCAAGTTGAGGCTGGGATCCTGCATAACCCACTGTGCCAGGGTGGGGATATAGATCCCTCCATAGCTTTCCCCAGTGAGATAAAGATCCTTCTTGCAGTACTCTGGGTAGAGGCGGAAGAACTCCTTCAAGGCCAGGTAGTTCACCCGGGCCACCTGCAAGGTAGAGGAAGACAAAAAGAGAAAGAAACACATGTAGCAGGCAATGGTGACAGCAGTGGGGGTCCTCAGAAACACCCACCCAACCACCCTCCAGCCCCGGCATCACACTCACCTCTGTGTCATTAGTCCGGTAGTCTTGGCTATCTGAATAGGAGTAGCCAACACCCACAGGGGACTCCAGGTACAGCATGTGGGCCAGCTGCAGAGAAAGCATCTGGTCACTCTCAGCACCCACAGCCTCTCCCCACAGAGCCAGCTGGCGGCCAGCCCCACAGCTCCAGAAAGCAGGGGCCCTTTCCTTTCACAACTTCAATGACTTCTGGCTCCCCACTCATGTTTCGTAGGGGCCATCTTGGCTGGGGAGAAAGCGAAGGAGGACTCACCTTGTTCCAGGCATAGTCATTGTACTCAAGGGAGGCCCCGTCAGGCTGAATCTGCAGGAGCAGGAGGAGGAAGAGGGAAAGCCAGTGTTATCATGACATACCAGTTCATGTGTCCCAAATCTATAGCAATCACTGGGAGGGTGAATCACACCCAGGTCACAGTTTCTGATCAGCCCCCAGATTTTTGCCTATTTGTTCATCCAAAGGAGCTAGGTAGGCTATTATCTGTGATGACTAGGAACAAAAGAATCGTCTGCACATTCCAGCAAGCAGGAGATTACCAGTCACGAGGTGGATGCAGGTATCTTTAGATGTTACCTAAGAGGCACTAGTGAGCCCCTTGTGGGGCAAAGGTCCGCACACCCAGGGCGGAAGCATCTCCACCATCCACCCACAAAGCCCTCTGGTGGCAGCAACAGCTCTCAGCTTATGCACCGGGATCCTTTCAGCCCCTTTGGGCACCAAACTACTTCCACATACCAGCCCCCTCCAAACTTTCTCTTTACCACTTGTGGGGAAGCATCAAGATAGATCACCGTGAGAGATCCTGTCTTCCCACCCTTCCCTAGAAGATGACTTCATTCAAGGGCCTCTCCAAGACCAGAGGGAAGAGGGAACATGCTATAGAGAAATGGGGGTGTGTATCTTTGCCACTGACCCTGAAGGGGCCGTGCTCGGTCAGGAGGCCTGTCACGGAGCTGCAGCCGGGACCACCATTCAGCCAGAGCACCAGGGGCTTGTCCTGGGCAGCATTGCCACCCTGGGCTTCCACGAACCTGCAAGAGAGATGGACCAGAAGTAAGAGGGGAGCTGTTTCCCTGCCCAAAGGAGCTTATTTATTAAAATTCTATTCTATATCAAAAGACCTCTGGGTGGTGTACAAGTAAAATCAACCCGAACAGATTAAAAACAATTTAAAACAATGAAAAGAATGTAAATATGGTTATATGAAACAAGTTGACAAGTTACAAAAAGTTTTAAATTATGTACATGACCATTTTGGGGTAAATCAAGTTCCAAAGACTTTGGTAAACGACAGTGCTTTTACTTTGTGCAGAAAGGAAATCTATGTTGGTGGCTATGAGGCCTCCAAGGGAAGGGCAAGTCACAGCTTGGGTGCCATAGCTGAGAAGGCCCTGCTCTCATGTCCACCCATGGCACACTGACCCCTTCCTGGTGAGGGGGGTGCACAGTCCCCTTGACAGACCTCCGACAAGGCGATGATAGCCTGGTATCCCTTTTCTCCTGCAAGAGCCAGGAACTTGCTGGCTGCTGAGGGTGGGAGAACGTGGGACGCCTCTTTCCCATGGCCAGGCTGTGCTTGCTTGCTTTCCCTCCCCCCAAACTTTACCAGTAGTGGAGGTGCTTGTCCTTCTCCACATCCAGGTAGCCTGAAAACTGCCTGAAGGATGGCTGCTTGGAGAGGCCCGGCAAGTAGGTGATTTCGTGCCCAGCAGGAGCGGCCCTGGCCCCAGAGGCCAGCAGGACCAGCAGCAGCAGCAAGAATGGTGGCGGAGAACTCATCACCTGCAGGGAGGGTGGGTTGAAGGAGGAATAGGAAAGTCCCATATCTGGATCCATACAGGTGTGTGTGTGGGGGGCACCTGGAGGGGGAAGGAGACCCAGGCTTGGGGGGGGGGGGGGCTGGGGCCCAAGGAAGGACTCCTCCAGCACCCAGGTTTTCACAGCCGGATTCATTGCCCCTTCTCTGTAATGCTTTTCCTCCAGTGGGACCTTCTTTGGGGGGGGGGGGGAGAGGAGAAGGCTGTCAACCAGGAGGACCCCTTCACTCACCTACAGCCCCCCCTTTGCCCACTGCCCTCTTCATTCTTGATGGGGGGCTGTCACCAGTTTCTAGAGGGGACCCCCACCTCTGGAAGAGGAGGCTGTCAAATAGGAGAGCCCCCCCCATCAGCCACAGCCCCCTCTCTCCCTACAGACCCCCTCTCCATTCTCAATGGGGAGGCTGTTAACCCTGGGGAGACCCCTTCTTTCTCCTCTTTCCCTAGTGCCTCTCAAGGGGACCCCCACTTCTGGGGGGGGGGCTGTCAACCAGGAGAGCCCCTCCTCACTCACAGCCCCCTTCTCTCCCTACAGCCCCCCTCTTGCCTGCTGTCCTCTCTATTCTCAATGGAGGCTGTCACCCGAGGGGACCTCCTCTCCCCCCCATTCCTCACCTCCTCCAGTCTCTAGAGGGGATCCCCATCTCTCAGGGAGGGGGGAAGGTCGTCAACCTGGGGAGACCCCCCTTGTTCATCCACAGCCCCCCTCTCCCTACAGGCCCTTTTGCTCACTGCCCTCAAGGGGGGGACCCCCATCTTCGCCTGCCCCACCAGTGTCTTGAGGGGGTCCCTCCTCTGCCCTCAAGGGGGGGGGAGACTGTCATCCAGGGGAGCCCCTCATTCCCCCATCCATTGTCCCACTTGTTGGCTGCCCTCTCCATTCTCAATGGGGGGGGGGTGCCATCCAGGGTGGGACCCCCACTCC
Organism: Phrynosoma blainvillii; assembly: GCA_026167975.1. Classification (NCBI taxonomy): domain Eukaryota; kingdom Metazoa; phylum Chordata; class Lepidosauria; order Squamata; family Phrynosomatidae; genus Phrynosoma; species Phrynosoma blainvillii. Next base: position 317,840,865 of record JANUYF010000004.1, on the reverse strand, counting down.
CCAATCTCTTGAGAGAACCCCCATCTCTCAATGGAGGGGGGGCTGTCAACCGGGGGAGCTTCCCTGCACTCGCAGCCCCCCTCTTTCCCTACAGACCCCTCGCTCCATTCTCAACCAGGAAAGCCCCCCACTCTCACCCTAAAGACCCCTTTGTTCGCTGCCCCCAATGGAGGGGGCTATCACCCGAGGGAGGCCCCTCCAGTCTCCCAGGGGGGCCCTGCCTCTTAAGGGGGAGGCTGTCACCCAGGGGAGCCCCCCATTCGCCCGCCCCAGCCCTCTCCATTCTCAGTGGGGGCCCCCTTCTTCCCTCCCTCCATTTCCCAGCCCTCCCCAGTCCCTCGAGGGACCCCTGAGCTCCTCCTCCTCCTCCGCCGGCAAAGAACCCCCCCCCAAGACCCACTCACTCACTTCCTTCCTTCCTTCCTTCCTCCTCCGGCTTCTGGGTCCTCTTTCGGGTCCGGAGAGGCATGTGACTGGCCGGGGAGGGGAGGGGCCAGAGAGAGAGACCAGAGGGCGCTGCCTCGGTCACCTGACCGAGGGTGGGCGGGGCCAGGCGCCGTATTTCCCGGAGTGCGCGCGCACCTCGAACCCCCCGCCGCCGCCGCCGCCCTTCTCAAAATGGCCGCTTCCTGAAGATAGGCCCGCCTCCCTCCTTCCCACTCCATGACGTCACTTCCTCTGAGCGACAGGTTTTTTTCCATAACAGCAAAGGAGGACGTTCCAAAGTGAGAGCTAAAAAAGGAGACTCGTGTAAATTATTATTGTTATTGTTAATGTTATAATATTTATATCCCGCCCTTCTGCCATTCATCGTTAAAAACCAATACGATTAATAACATACAAAAATTACCACAATAATTAAAATAATTTAAAAAATACAATTAATAACATACAAAAATTACCACAATAAAATAATTTTTAAAAAATATAATAACATACAAAAATTACCACAATAATTAAAATAAATAATACAATTAAAAAACATACAAAAATCGCCACAATAATTAAATTAATTAAATAATAATACAATTAAAAACAAAAATCGCCGCAATAATTAAAAATAATTAAAAAATACAATGAACAACATACAAAAATCGCCACAATAATTAAATAAATTAAATAATAATACAATTAAAAACACACAAAAATTACCACAGTAATTAAAACAAATTGCATGCTAAAATGTCAAATGCTTTCAAGAGGATAAAAATGTTTAAAATACGTACATTAAAACGGTATGATTTGGTTTCGCAGGGTTTCTTTACAGCTGCGTTGCACTTACTGTGACATTTTTATTATGGACTCAGCCGTATTTTTCTGTTTCACTTTTCTGTTGTCGTTTAGCTGCCTTCCAGTCGGTTCCGACCCATTGAAGCCAATGGAGGCCATGATGACCGTTGCCTGCGGCAGAAGACAGACACCCTCAAACTACAACATCCTACGCACAGCCTGAATGGATTTACGTATACACAGGGAAGGTTCGGTTAATGTGACTTTTTCAAAGAGCTTTCAGGAGCTTTTAATTATTATTATTTACATTTGAACATTTAAAAATAAAATTCTGGGGCCTCTCCGTTCCCCTTTCTTCACTGACCTTCACCTCGATTCCACCTTCTCTTTAAAGCATTTTGAATAGGTAGATACAGGTGAATGCCACAGCCCACTTTTGCCAAAAGGTAGGTGTTTGAGGGGCAGTGGGGTCAGCCCCAGTTTTTAGGGGGTCATCTGGTGTGGCCCCCATCCCCCAAGTGACGCCACTGCAAAGTCCATCCACCTGCCAGCATCTGGCCTTCCTCGCTTCCTCCTTCCCTCCATCCACCTTCCCCAGCATTATTGTCTTTTCCAAAGAGTCCTGTTTCTCTTCTCCTGATGTCTCCAAAGAAGTACGACAGCCTCACTTTGGTCATCTTGGCTTCTTCTTCTTCCAGGGAGGTTTCCGCCGTGATCCGCTCTAGGACCCATTTGTTGGTCCTTGTTCCAAGTTGTTTTCCAAGTCTGTGATGTTTTCCATTAGTAATATAGTGTCCCCTCCTGCTCTGCCCAGCTCCTGAAAACTCATATTTGTGGTCTCTTTAATAATTTTTTTAAATTAATAAATTTAATAAATGCTCTGCAGAGGGGCGGGATATAAATTATTATTATTATTATTATTATTATTATTATTATTATTAAAGTCCTTCCATCTGGCAGCATGTGGCCTTCCTCTCTTTCTACTTCCCTCCATTTTTCCTAACATCATTGTCTTTTCCAACGATTCATGCCTTCTCATGATGTGTCCAAAGTAGGACAGTCCAAGTCTTGTCATCTTGGCTTCTAGGGATATTTCTGGCTCAATCTGCTCTAGGACCCCTTTGTTTGTCCTTTTGGCTCTCCATGGGATCCTCAGCACTCTTCTCCAGAAACACATTCTCTCAAATGCATTGGTTTTCCTCCTGTCTTCTTTCTTGACTGTCCAGCTCTCACATCCATACATGGGAATAGGGAATACGATGACTTGTATGATTCTGACCTTTGTGCTGAGTTAATATTAACTCATTATATTATTAATATTAATTAATGGGTTTGGCTATCACTAAATATCCATCCATGGGAATAGGGAATATGATGGCTTCTATGATTCTGACTTTTGTGCTGAGTTGCATATCTTTGCATTTTAGGGTCTTTTCTAGTTCTTTCATAGCCACTCTTCCCATTCTCAGTCTTCTGATTTCCTGACTACAGTCCCCGTTCCGATCAATGTTTGATCCCAGATATGAGAACGCTTTTACTATTTCTGATTCCTCATTGTCTAGTTTGAATGTGTGTAAGTTCTCAGTGGTCATTATTTTTGTTTTCTTGATGTTCAGCATTAAGCCTGCCTTGGCACTTTCTTTGTTGATCTTCCTTAGTAGATGTTCCAGGTCTATGAGGTTTTCTGCTAGTATTATGGTGTCGTCAGCATATCTCCGATTGTTGATATTCCTTCCTCTTATTTTCACTCCTCCTTCTTTGGTATCCAGGCCTGCTTTTCTTAACAATATGTCTGGCATATAAATTGAACAGATAGGATGATAAGATAACAGCCTTATCAGACCCTTTTGCCAGACAAGAACTTATCTGTCTAGGAAACACATCTGGGAACTTATATTGGTAAAAATGCCTTGTTGGCTTGCAAGATACTTATAGAACGCTGGGCAAGACAAAAGCTTAAAATGATACTGGACTAGCAACAAAGCCTTGACTGATCTACATTTAATTTCATTTGTCCATTGTGCTGAAATTAAGGGGGAATCTGTATTTGCATTATGTCTTAGGCAAGACTTTGCATTCTGCATTTGCATTGTGTTTGCTGTCCTTTTCCTCTGGGGGCAAGTCTTGCCTGCTGCTCTTCCTAGGAATGAAGAACTTTAGAAGGGTCCATCCTCTGCCCCAATTTGCAGCAAGGACAGGCTGCCAAGGAGACAGATTTCTCAAGGAGGAACAGCAAAGGTGTTGTTGTTACTCAATGGGCTTCTTAGTCATGCTCAAACGGGAGGGCACTTTGGAGTTCTTCCTGGACAGAAGGTGGAAATGTAAGGCGTGGTCCTGGAAAAGGAGGACCTCTGGTCACCCTGCATGTTCTGCCAATCCCCAGAGGAGAAGTCTCAGCTTATGGATAAAACTGGACCCTTCCCACACAGGAAAATCTGACAGTCAAGGCTTCCAGTTCTACTTTGTAGCTTTGGGTTTGCTCTGGCCTTTGGCCACTTTTCTCTCTGTCTGTCTCTTCTTTATCAAGAAGAATAGGATGAAAGAATAGGGGGCATGTTTCTCAAATTTGCAGGTGACACCAAATTAGGAGGAATAGCTAATACCCCAGAAGACAGGATGAAAACTCAAAATGACCTGAATAGATTAGAAAGCTGAGCCAAAACTAACAAAATGAAGTTCAACACGGAGAAATGTAAGGTACTGCACTTAGGGCAAAAAAAATGAAATGCACAGATATAAGATGGGGGACACCTGGTTAAATGAGACTGGGGGGGGTTGCAGACTGCCAGAAATAGTGCAAATTGAGTTCACTTTTAGGGTTAGGGTTAGGGTTAGGGTTAGGGAATCATGGGAACTGTATTTTATTGTGGCACCAGAGCTCTGTGACAGAGAAGGCTCAATGTCTCAGAAAAAAAAACACAATTCCCATGATTCCCTAGCACTAACCCTAATCCTTAAAGTGGACTCAATTTGCACTATTTCTGGCAGTCTGCAACCCCCCTTATATGTGTTATAAGGGATCTAGGAGTCCTAGTGGACCACAAGTTCAACATGAGTCAGCAGTGTGGTGTGGCAGCTAAATAGGCCGATGTGATTCTAGGTTGCATCAATAGAAGTATAGTATCTAGATCAGCAGTCGGCAAGCTACGGCCCGTGGGCCGAACCTGGCCCATCAAGGCCTTGTAACTGGCCCATGGCTGGTCTTGCCGCTGCCACTGCACGCGTTGCCGCCGCACACACCGCAGGCCGCCATTTTGCTTTCCAAAATGGCGCTCGCGCACACATGTACATGGTGGCGGGCGCCATTTTGGAACGCAAAACAGCACCGCACATCATGAGCGCATGCCCGCCGACGATCGGGGGACAGCGGAACCAGCCCCACTGGCAAAAGGCATGCCGACCCCAAAGGAGGGCGACTAAAATGGTGAAGGGTCTGGAAACCATGAATCCCTATGAGGAACGACTTAGGGAACTGGATATATTTAGCCTGGAGAAGAGACAGCTAAGAGGGGTATGATAGCCCTCTTTAAATATTTCAAGGGATGTCAGATATTGAGGAGGGAGCAATCTTGTTTTCTGCTGCTCCAGAGACTAGGACACAATGGAGCCTCAATGGATGCAAGCTGCAGGAAAAGAGATTCCAGCTCAACATTAGGAGGAACTTCCTGACAGTAAGGACTGTTCGACAGTGGAAGACACTCCTTCCTTGGAGGATGATGGAGTCTCCTTCTTTGGAGGTATTTAAACAGAGGCTGGATGGTCATCTGTCCCAAGGAGGGCTTTGACTGTGAGTTCCTGCATGGCAGATTGGGGTTGGACTGGATGGCCCTTGGGGATCTCTTCCAACTATTCTAGCTTCAGGTCTTCCATTTATAAAATGAGATAATTTAATCACCTTCCTAATGCTGTAATAAAATAGTCCTGTGTGATAACTGCTAATTATGTGGATTTCCTTATGTCCTTATTTGCGTCTGGACTCCATGGTCTTTGGGAAGGATGTCTCGTGCCGCAGTGGTGAATCTCTTGGGTGTTCCTCGTCTAGTGGAATTATTTGGCACATTTCCAAAGACTAAACCTGTTGCTGAGGTCAAACCGGCTGGAGCTGGTGATTTGGGAGGAGCACGAGAGTGCCTAGGCTTCCCTTCTGCCTCGAGTCACCCTCCTACGCAGCGTTTCCAAATCACGGTGGGATATCTGGCACTGGATGAGACAATGGGGAAGGCAGGCAACGAGGAGGCAGAAAGGCACAAGCCAAGAGGGCTAACTGTGCAGTCCTCCAGAGACTGCGGCTGGACTCCAACACCCATCGGCTGGTGCCACTGGATTATACAGCCTTATGGAGGCACTCATGATACTCACACTAGACTGATGAAGATGGGATTTGGAGCATGAAGCTGTCAGAAATTGAAAGAGAGAGAGAGAGAGAGAGAGAAGCCGTTGGAAGGGAGGGTGTTTGTGCTAAGTGAACCCCACCTGTTGACTTCTGGAGGTGCAGCTTCTTTGAAGGTTTATGTCCAGAGTCACAGCTTGCATCTTTCAGCATCCTGTTACACTCTGATCCTACCTGCACAACTATGCCGTAGTGCAGGGGTAGGCAGCCTTTTGGAGCCGGGGGCCGGGTTGCTGTCCCTCAGACAATTGGGGTGGCCGAAGCACCAAAAACAAACAAACAAACAAATAAATAAATAAAATTTAAAAAATTAAAAAAATATATGCATGCACACTCTCTCAGCCCCAGAAAAGCCATGGCAAAACCCCTGTGGAGATTTTGCCAAGAAAACCCCAAGAACAAGTAATAACAACAATAATCAATATCATCATGGCGGGTGGCAGCGGCGGCAGGAGGAGGCGGTGGCAGGACCGGCCCGCTGGTCCAAAGGCCTTGGGGGGCGCGCATCCGGCCCCCCGGGCCTTAGGTTGCCTACCCCTGCCGTAGTGGATCACAGGCTGAACATGAGCCAACAGTGTAATGCAGCAGCAAAAAAGCCAATGTGATTCTAGAGTGTATCAGTAGGAGTGTAGTGTCTAGATCAAGGGAAGTAATAGTGCCACTCTATTCTGCTTTGGTCAGGCCTCACCTGGAATAATCCTGTGTCCAGTTCTGGGCAAAACAATTCAAAAAGGATGTGGAGAAACTGGAGCGTGTCCAAAGGAGGGCAACTAAAATGGTGAAGGGTCTGGAAACCATGAAGCCCTATGAGGAACGACTTAGGGAGCTGGGGATGTTTAGCCTGGAGAAGAGACAGTTAAGTGGGGACATGATAGTTGTGTTTAAATATTTGAAAGGGTGCCCTATTGAGGATAGAGGAAGCTTGTTTTCTGCTGCTCCAGGGAATAGAACACAGAGCAATGGCTGGAAGCTACAGAAAAAGAGATTCCACCCAAACATTAGGAGGAACTTCCTGAGAGTATGAGCCATTTGACTGTGGAGAACACTTTCTCAGAGGATGATGGAGCCTCCTTCTTTGGAGGCTGTTTTTAAACAGAAGCTGGATTGCCATCTGTCCCAGGGAGTGCTTTGATTGTGAGTTCCTGCATGGCAGAATGGGCTTGGACTGGATGGCCTTTGAGGTCTTTTCTACTCTGTGATGCTAGGATTCTATATACCGTAGTATTTACATTATTTGATTTCAATTTGGAATTATCTAATTTTTATCTTGTTTTATCTGTTTGCTCCCCTGAGATCTCATGATAAACAGGCAGGACAGAAATATTTTAATGAAATATTTTAATAATGTAATAGCAGACTAGGAGAATTCCCCTGAAACTTATAAACCCTAGGATTCCGTAGGATGGCGGAGCGGTTCAAGTGGGATCAAGCTGCTCTAAATATATAATGTGAATACTCCCTAACACGGCTGTCTCTTTGCTGAAACCTAGGTGAGCTACAGCCAGGAACTCAGTGGGAAGCTGCTGGAGGCGCCCATCACTTGCCGCTTGGAGGACTTCGCTGACAACGTTCGCCAAGGAGCTGAGAGGTCCCTATCAGTAAAGGCAGGAAGAATTTGTCTTCTTTGTTCAGCCTTGCAGGCGACGATGGGAGAGGGACAACATTGGCCTGGAGAACGGCTCTCCTGGACCAGAGGAAAGGGGCAGTTGCTTTTCCCACAGCAGCTGGCTCATGCCATGTCCCTATGGAGAAGCTCAGCAGAGGGCATGGAGGTCAGTGGTCCTGTGGCCCTCGCTTCCCCTTCCATGAAATTGTCTCAGCCTTCCTTGAAAGCCAGTGGTCACCAACCTCACGCTTTTACACATCAAATGGTTGTGTGACATGTGCAGCAAGGGGTTTATGCATTCATTACTCGTCCGCCACATGGCAATACGCATTACGCTGGTGGCGCTGGAGGGCAAATCTGGGCCGAGCAAGAGTCTTCTTCCATATTGTCTGGGCAAATCTTGCAGCACTAGGACCTAGCCTTCTCTTGGCTGCCCAGTGTTTCCTTTTTGGGGACCTCGAAGGTGTCCCGGGAGCAGCTGCCTTGACTCAGAGCCCGCTTAAAAATAGCCTCAGTGCCGCCTGCGAAGGCCAGAGATGGCCGCTTCATCTGCAGTGCCTGCTGCTAGTGGGTTCCCTCATCACCCCCCAACCCACTTCCACCACATCCATGGGACCAACGTCTGCGTCGACCCCTCGCGCACCCAGGCTACCCGAGTGGAGAGCTTTGCCAACGGTCTCTGCTTCAGCCAAGAGCCTCTGGAGCCCGGGCAGATCTTCCTGGTGGAGATCGAGGAAAAGGAGCTGGGCTGGTGCGGCCACCTGAGGGTTGGTCTGACGGCCCACGACCCCAGCAGCCTGGAGGTGGTACCCGAGTACTCCTTGCCGGATCTGGTCAACATGGGGGACAGCTGGGTGTTTGCCATCACCCGCAACCACAACCGGGTCACCCCAGTTGGCGCTGAGGACCAGGCAAGGGCTGGGCTGCGGGGCTTCCTCTCCAACCCTTACCTGTGCATCGAGCGTGTCAGGATCCCCCGGGACAAGCTGGTCGGTCGGAGCAGGCCTGGCCGCTACAGCCACATCCTGGACGACTTGTACAAGACCAATGTGCTCCCTGCCACGGCCCGGAAGAGTCGGATCGGGGTGCTCTATACGGTGCAGCCGGACGGGACGGCTGACATGCACATTGTTATCAATGGCGAGGATATGGGCCCCAGCGCCAGGGGACTCCCGGCCTCTCGTCCACTATATGCTGTGATCGACATCTTTGCTTCCACCAAGAGCGTCCGGGTCATCCAGGTGGAATATGGCTGTAGGTATCTATCTGTTCCTCCATGCTACTGCCACACACAGCTTGCACGGGGGTCATCAGGGCAGATGGGAACTCGGCCATTTGGCCATAGGCACCAACAGAAGCAAAAGTGTCCCTTAATGTTTGGCTCCTGGTCGTTCATAGACAGGAGCTCTGTTGGGTTGGGCAGGTGAGCCGGGAGACGGTGAATTGGGTGGGTGGAGAGAGAGACCAAGGCCACTGAACTGTGGATGATGTGCTTTGCACTGGGGGAAGAGAGAGAAAGAAAAACAGAGCTCTGTACCTCAGAGTAGCCCCATACTTATTTGAAAAGATGAAGAAAAGGTGTAGGGGAAGGCATAGGTTGTAATGGCATAGGCAGAAATGACGTATCCGGAAGAGAGGCCTAGTATCAGTCCATGGCTGTGAGATGATGGAGCAATAAACCAGGAAATTCCTGTTTTGGTTCCTTTTTGCATCCTGAGCCAGCATAGTGTAGTAGTTTGTGCTTTGGAATACAGTTCTGGAGACCAGGGTTCAAATCCCACTATTTTAAGGGGGAGGGGGGTATGTTGTATCTACTGTTTTTTGGAATTTTATATTGTATTCTCTGTATTTTTAATTTGTAAGCCGCCAGGATTGGATTACCATTGGGGGGGGGGGGTAAAAATAAATTTTATTATTATTATTATTATAAGCCATGGAAACTCACTGAGTTTCGGCAAGTCACATACTCTGAGTCTCAGAGGAAGGCAAAGGCAAACCCCCTCTTGCCAAGTGGTTTGAGCATTGGATTGTGTCTTGGGAGCCCAAGGTTCGAATCCCAGCTCAGCCATTAAACCCACTGGGTGACACTGGGCAAAACACACTCTCTCCTTCTCAGAGGATGGCAATGGCAACCCCCCTCTGAATAAACTTGCCAAGAAAAGGCCATGATAGGTTCCCTTTAGGGTCGCCATGAGCTGGAAATGACTTGAAGGCACATAACAACAACTATGGACGTTATCACACGGGGAGTTGCGGGGAGAAAGTGGAAATAAATGGGACGAGCGGAAGACTTTAATTTATGGGATTTGTCCCGTTCCACCTCGTCTGATAACTAAATTCGAATTTAAAAGGAGGTTAATTCAAACAAAAACCTGATCTTTTCAAATCCCCAAAAATCCCAAAAATGAAAAGATCAGGTTTTCGTTCGAATTAACCCCCTTTTAAATTCGAATTTAGTTATCAGACGAAGCGGAACGGGACAAATCCCGTAAATTAAAGACTTCCGCTCGTGCCCGTTTATTTCCACTTTCTCCCCGCGACTCCCCGTGTGATAACGTCCTATGTTCTGAACTCAGTAAGCAGCTTGAACCCAGTTCCTCTTTCACCATTGGCTGTAGCCATGCTTGATGGAGCCATGAATTTGGGAATTCCTGGTTTGGTTCCTGCTTGTGTCCTGAATCAGCATGGCGTAGAGGCTTGGCCATTGGAATATGACTCTGGAGACCAGGGTTTGAATCCCACTCAGCCATGGAAACCCATTGGGTGGGTTTGGGCAAGTCACACACTCTGAATCTCAGAGGAAGGCAAAGGCAAACCTCCAGTGAACAAATCGTACCAAGAAAACCCCATGATAGGTGCACCTTAGGCTCGCCATAGGTCAGAAATGACTTGAAGGCACACAACAACAACAAGTATGTCCTGAACGCAGTAGGCAGCTTTAACCCAGTTCCACCTCCTTCATTGGCAGTAAGAGGATAATACTGACCTACCTTAGAGGATTGTTGTAAATACTGCAAGATGATGGCTTACCTGGAGTTCCCTGAGCCTTTTATAGAAAGCACAATGCAAATGCTGCTTATCATGAATGTCAGACAGCCCTAGGAGCAGAGTAAATCGGAGCAAGCAGAGGTCCAGAGGCAGGTGTGGGTGTGATGGCAAAGACAACAATTGTTGTTGTTGTTGTTGTTAGCTGCCCTCCTTGAGTTGTTCCGACTCCTGTTGACCCTGTGGATGAGAGATCTCCAAGAAGGAAGAGCCCCTCTCTTCTTCCACCGCAGCCTTGCCCAGACCCTGCAAGCCTTCTCCATAATAACCTCCCTGAAGGAGTCTATCCATCTGGTCTGTGGCCTTCCTCTCTTTCTTCTGCCCTCTGCCTTTGGTAACATTGGTGTTTTTTCCAGTGATCCCTGCCTTCTCCTTCTGTGGCCAAAGAATGACCGTCTCAATCATCTTTGCTTCCAAGGAGAGCCCTGGTCCGATCTGTCCAAGAACCCATTTGTTGGCCTTCTTGGCTGTCCATGGGATCCTAAGGACTCTTCTCCAGCACCACATTAGTTCAAATGAGTTGGTTTTTTTTCTGTCTGCTTCCTTCACAGTCCAGCTCTGGCACCCATACATGGGGATGATGGGGAATACAGTGGCCTGGACGATTCTGACTTTAGTGCTCAGTTGTATGTCTTTGCTCTTCAGTGTCTTTTTCCAGTTCTTTCCTAGCTGCCCTTCCCATTCCTAGTCTTCCTCTTCTTTCTTGACTGCAGCCTCCATTCTGGTCAATGTTTGGTCCTAGATAAGGGAATTCTTTAACTATTTCAATTTCCTCGTTATCTAGATTGCATTTGTGTATTTCTTCTGGGGTCATTGTTTTTGTTTTCTTTATGTTCAGCATCAGAGCTGCCTTTGCACTTTCCTCTTTGACCTTCCTTATTAACTGTTCCAATTCCTGAACATCTTCTGCTAATATTATGGTGTCATCCGCATATCTTAGTTTGTTAATGTTGCTTCCTCCTACCTTAACTCCTCCTTTTTCTGATTCTAATTCTGCTTTTCTTATGATGTTTTCAGCATATGAGTTAAACAAGTAGGTGATAGGATGCAGCCTTGCCTGACCTCTTTGCCTATTGGGAACCACTCTGTGTTCCCCAAATTCTGTTCTGACGGTGGCCTCTTGTTTTTGGTACAGATTCCTCATCAGGACTGTCAACAATAGTTTAAAACAATGCTTTCCAAATCATGCACCTAGAAATCCTGGGTTCAGATCAGCAGAGAAATGCAATGCCTCTCCACTTCTGGCCAGACTTTTCATGCTGTGAGGGCAAGCTGGGCACCTTCAGATGGCCAGGAAGCCAAAAGGACACAGAAGGGAAAAGGATAGGACCCACTGTCCTCTGGGCTTCTGCAGCAGGGATGCCAGGAGCCTTTCTCAGGAAGACCAATCTGTTTCCAAAAGTGATGCACTGGGAGCAAAACATTGCTGGGGATGGTTGGGTTAGACACAGCCATAGCTCTTTCCCATGGACTCTGGCAGCCCAGAATATATTTAGAAAAACCCTGCAGCATGAGGCTCAGGAAGGAGGGCACCAAAGGGCACAGAGAATCTTCTCCCTTCTTGCTCCAAGGGCCAAGGCTGAGACCTCTGCTGATTTTGCAGAGGGAAAAGGAGATAAAACAAAGTGGTGAGATAGAGATCTTAGGGGTGAGACCATAGGCACACCTATATGAGGGGGATACACTCGTAAGCCTGCTCACATTTTCTGCATCTGTAACTAGAATGCACCTCAGGGTAGAATACAGAGATATAGCTGGGTTAGTCTGGAATTTGTTGTTGTTGTTGTGTGCCTTCAAGTCATTTCCGACATATGCCGACCCCAAGGCAACCCTATCATAGGGTTTTCTTGGCAAGAGGAGGTTTTCTATTACGTTCCCCTGAGGCTGAGAATATGTGACATGCCCAAGGTCAGCCAGTGGGTTTCATGGCCGAGATGGGAATCGGACCCTGGTCTCCAGAGTCATAGCCCAACACTCAAACCACTTCTTTAATATAAGCATGCAAAGGGATCTTGTAGCACTTTGAGACCGTGAAAGAGGTTCTAGCAAAAGCTTTCACTGAGGGCCCCTTGTTAACATAGAATTCATGGGGAGAGCAAGAGAGGTGTTGAGTGCTTTGGTGGAGATAAAGACACTTCTTGACCTGGCTGGCCACTTGGGAGGTTGGCCTTTTGCCCTTCTGTAATCTCAAAAGTGCCAAAGGGACTCTGAAGGCAAAGCGGAACATGTTCCTAATATGTTTCTAGGGAACTCTTGAGCACGGGAAATGCTCAATTTCTTCTTGAAGGGCTGTTTTGTATTCCGTTCCCAACTGCAAAGATAGACTTCCACAAGTGTAGCTGTTGCATATTTGGTTGTGCCTTCTTGAATGGTGCGTAACTACTCATCAGTGCCTTCAAAATACCCCTTGATTCACTGGGGCTGTGGAAAAACACATTCACAGATAATACTATCAGTTGCACAACACTGGGATCCAGCAGAAGGGTGGTGATGCCCAGCCACCACTAATCTATGGGAATGTAAATGCATACCGCACAAGCCCAGTCTAGGATCCTGGCTCCTTAAAGGCTAAGTAAACTGGTGTGGTCACCTTGAAGGTGTCACAAGAGGAAAGAAAGATTTTTCTTATTAGCAGTCATGTTTTCTGGGGAAGTTTAATTTGATGTTCGCTCCAAGAGAGCAAAGGCAGTGGGCATGCTGCAGCCTAATCCAATACATTCTGCCTGCCTTCCTATCAGGGCTGTTCCTTCTCTTGCATTGGTCTGGCAAGGCCAACTGCAAAATGGGAGCCATTTCTTGGACCTGATTCTAATTGTCATTATGGAGGCATCTGATACCTCAAAGCAGTGTTGCAGGCATTCTCCCTCAGTGGTAAAATACAGGCTTTGGCATGCATAGCAATCGTTCTTTATAGGGACCCTGGGACTGTTGTGTTTTTTTTTTGGGGGGGGGAGCACAACATTGGCAAGCAGGGTGTTATTAATTTTGCCTTCTTGCAGGTCCTTGCATGGGGAGGGCAAATTGTTTTTGCCACCCATTATGACTGAAACATGTAAATAGAAGTTTAAGTTTTGAAGGAGTGTTATATTGAGGATGGAGCAAGCTTGTTTTCTGCTGCTCCAGAGAATAGGAGACAATGGAGCAATGGATGCAAGCTACAGGAAAAGAGATTCCAGCTCAACATTAGGAAGAACTTCCAGATGTTAAGAACTATTCAACAGTGGAATAAGCTGCCTTGGAGGTTGGTGGAGTCTCCTTTTTTGGAGGTTTTCAAACAGAGGCTGGATGGCCATCTGTTGAGAAGGCTTGGATGTTGCTTTGTTCATGGCAGAATGGGGTTGGACTGAATGGCCCTTGAGGTTCCTTCCAACTCTAGGACCCTATCATTCTATGAAGTGCCCTCCATGCACTCAATGCTGCTTGCTCCCAAGTAAGTGTACCTAGGAGAGATAGCTAGAAGCCTTTCTAATTCTTAGGAGGGCTGAACTGCTGTCTTAGTATCTCTTATCAGTGCATGAACGTTTACTGCACATGTGACGATAATGCCCAAGGAGACTCAGTTACAGATAAGTCTTGGTGGTCTAATGCGGACTGATCACTTCAAGTGGGGCTCAGCCCACCCTTACCTGGTTCGAGGGGTGATTTCTCTCCCATTCCAGGGTCCATGATTCCTTAACTTAAAAACAAAAAAGGTTGTTTGTGGGTCTCTTTGAAAATCTGATTAAAACTCTATACATAGAATTCTGTGATTTACTTTCTTCCCAGAAATATGTAATTGCATCCAGTTGTCAAAGAGATAGGAAGTAGTAATAGTAATAGTAGTACAGTAATAGAGAGCCTGATCCACACAATCCTGGGTTTAATCCTTGGGTTTCAGATTCTGGGATTGGGAACGGGGTTTGTATGTTTGTGTTTGTGTGTTGTTCAGGGGCTGAGGGCAGGGGAGTTTGGCTTTGCCCCATCTCAGTCCTTGGTGCTTCCAGCCAAAAGGAGGTGGCAGCTGTGCTTCTGAGCTTTTGGGCTCCCTTTTCAAGCAAATGGTGAAAGGGCTGTTGTGGTTTTTATGTTCTTTTGAAAAGGATAGTTCATGTTCAGGGCTGCTGGTAACCCAAGTGAACCAACCCTATTTGCTCTTTGGAAGAAAGAAAAACAGCCAGGCACTTTGATCATTAGGAGAGATTCCAGCAAAGCAGCTGGTCAGTCTTTATGGCAAGCGAGTGACTGAGTCCAGCCTGGCCGGAGGAAGCAAACGCAGGCAAACAAAGGACGTTATCACACGTGGGCCAGTTTCGTTGTTAAAGAGATAATAAAGTGGAAATGAAGCAAATGAAGTGGATTAACCAACAGATTTCCCCCGTGTGATAATGTCCAAAGTCATCAAGACAACTACCTAACTGCCTGGAGAAGGGTGAGTAGTCTGTGGCCCACCAGAGATTGCTGGACTTCTATGGCTTCCATGGCCTCTGACCCTGGGCCATGCTGATGGGAGCTGGAGTCCAAGAGCACCTGAAGAAATACACTCTGTAACACACACACACACCAATTTATGGGAAATAAAAGACATTTTTAAACAAATAAAGATAATTCAGGTAAATTACAGGCATGGAGCAATTACTAAGGAAGGTCAAAGGTGGAAGCGCAAAGGCATAATAACAAAAACAAAAATGACCACGGAAGAAATACCTAGAAAATTCTACCTAGACAACGAGGAAATGGAAATAGTTAAAGAATTCCCATCTCTAGGATCAAACATCACTCAAACTGGAGACTGCAGTCTAAAAATCAGAAGAAGACTAGGAATGGGAAGGGCAGCTATGAAAGAACAAGACAAAATCCTAAAGTGTAAAGAGATACAAATGAATTAAATATACAAATATATATACCTATAATATATGAATATAAATATAAATATACAAATATAAATATCCCAATTAAATAAAGTTAGAATCATCCAAGCCATGGCATTCCCCATCACCATGTATGGATGTGAAAGTGAAGAAAACGGATAGAAGGAGTATCAGTCCCTTGAGATGTGTTTCTGGAGAAGAGTGCTGAGGATCCCATGGACAGCCAAAAAGATCAACAAATGGGTCCTGGAGCAGATCAAAACGGAAACCTCCCTGGAAGAAGCCAAGATGACCAAACTGAGGCTGTCATACTTTGGAGACATCATGAGAAGAGAGGACTCTCTGGTAAAGACAATAATGCTGGGCAACTTGGAGGGAAGGAGGAAGAGAGGAAGACTGCATAGAGGTGGATAGACTCTATGAAGGAGGTCATGGGCTTGAATTTACAGGAACTAAGCAGAGCATTGGAGGAGGACAGGGCTCTTGGAGGTGTCTCATTGGGATCAACTCAAAGGCAGTTAACAACGTCAAAAGACAGGTGAAGGATGGCCAAAATAAGCCCAGGGATTCAGAACTTGGGGTGCATATCAAAGGCAGATGTTGCCAACTGACCGACCACCTCTTTGCCCAGGCATGAAAGCAACTCCGCAGTTTGTGTTGGGTATAGAGATGTGGGCGGCTTAACTCCCATGTCTTGGTGGCATTGTGTCACCCCAGGACCTTGCCTTCCTCTCAGGCGTCAAAGAGAAGGCCCACATTTATTTTGGGAAAAGGACACACTGCTGCTTCTGCTGAAGCATTGAGCCGTGGCATCCCCAAAAACCAGCACAGAACAAAGAGAAAAACCATGCAACCTCCCCCCCCCCCCCCCGACCATTACTGAGGTTGAGGATGACACAGGTCATAGCCAAGAGTTATCTCTATGGATGCCTTTCTCCAGACTAAAGTATGCCCCAAACCGGAATAACTGGCTTCTCTGACTTTGTTCCAGGCTAGGAAAACATGTTGTTGCTCTGGCATGCCAGGCCTCCTCCTCTCACACCTCCTCCATCATCGCATTCCTCATTCAGTGTTACATCTGTTTTCACACCCGGTTGTGTGTTTGTGTGCGTACATTGACATTGCAAAGCAGCCAGAGAATTACTATAAATATTTATGTATACAGCACATTCAGTTTGCAAAGTGCATTATGGATCTTAAGCAAGAAGAAAGATCTCTGCCCAAAGGAAATTACAATGCCAATGTCTCTGGAATAGGAAATGACAGAGTCATGGGTCAAAATGGGAGAGGCTTAAGTAGCAAGGGCTGACTGCCCTTAGATGCTCTTACAGAGAGGCTTAGGCTGCACAGAGTCACAGAATCGTAGAGCTGGAAAGGGTCCCGACTAAAGGGATACACAACCAAAGCACTCCTGAGAGATGTCCACCCAACCTCTGCTTAAAGACCTCCAAAGATGGAGAGTCCGCCACCCTCCAAAGCAGACCATTCCACTGTCCAACAGTTCTTACAGTCAAGAAGTTCATCCTAATATTTATGTTTAAATGTTGTTTCCTAACCTCGGAGGTGGGTAGCATTGCCCCTGTGTAAATGGGGAAGCATAAGGGGCAGCATCACTTGAAAGCCCTGGTGACTTTGCTATGGCCCAAAGTGGCATTACAGGAGGGGCAAAACACTCGGGCGCAGAGGTGGAAACAGAGGATCGGGAAAGCAGGAAAGCTTTGAGGAAGGGCACCAAAGGGTCGGAGTAATACAAAAGGCCTTGGACTTTATCACACCCGCCTGCTGTCCCACCACAAATGAATGCACTAGTTTAAGAATGGAAGCATGCCAGCTGATCTGCGTTCTGCATTGCCAAATGGCACTTTCTGGGAGGAAGATGCAGAATGAGCAACCATGGCTGCCAGTTGTCTCTGGAAGCCAGCTGCTCTGCAAACTAGTCGTCCCTTGGGATTCTTCATCATCATCATCATCATCATCATCATGATCATCATCATCAGTTTGTATAGCACCGCCACTGTACATGGAGCTTTGTTGCTGCTCTTGTTGTGTACCTTCAAGTCATTTCTAACTTATGGTGACTATAAGGTGAACCTATTATGGGGTTTTCCTGACAAGATTTGCTTAGAGCAGGGGTAGGCAACCTTTCCCCTTTAAGGGCCGAGGGACTTCAGCTCCCAGAATCCCAGGAGCTCTTGGCCAACATGGGACTATTGGCCAATATGGCTGAGGCTTCTGGGAGCTGAAGTCCCTCGGCCCTTAAAGGGGAAAGGTTGCCTACCCCTGGCTTAGAGGGAGTTTGCCATGGCTATCCTCTGAGGCTGAGATAATGTGACTTGCAGGAACTCAAAATCAAAGCATCCCCGACAGATGGCCATCCAGCCTCTGTTTAAAGACCTCCAAACAGAGGCTGGATGGCCATCTGTCGGAGATGCTTTGATTTTGAGTTCTTGCATGGCAGAATGGGGTTGGACTGGATGGCCCTTGGGGTCTCTTCCAACTCTATGATTCTATGACTTGCCCGTGGTCATGGCCAAGTTGGGAATCAAACCCTAGTCTCCAGAGTCATAATCCAACGCTCAAACCATTTTGCCATGCTTGCTCTCATAATGATAATGACTCACCATCTTTGTCATGATCTATTTCTATAGCACCCTCACTGTACATGGAGCTTTACGAGAACCAAAAACAGTTCCCTGCCCTCAGGCTTAAGCCTCATAATGATTCCTTCCCATTCTGAGATTCTGACTGCATTCCGTGATGCAATGGGGAAGAACATGTGTCCAGAGGAGAGGGACCAAGATGGCGCATGTCTGAAACCCTGTGAGAAGAGTCGAGGGAGATGGACATATTTAGCTTGCACAAGAGAAGACTGAGAGGTGATAGGATAGAGCTCTTAAGGGTTACCATATATACTCGACTATAAATTGATCTCATGTATAAGTCAAGGGCAGGTTTGGGGGCCAAAATTATGGCTTTTGATGCAACCCATGGATAAGCCAAAGGTAAAACCTAGGGACATGTGACAAAGGATCTAAAGGATGAAGCAAAGGAAAACGATGCCAAAGAAATTACAAAATTTCAGGAAGCATAACTGTTTCTAAAATTTCTAGACTTATACATGAGTATATGCAGTTTGTCACCATGCAAAAGGTGGTGCAGGCTTTTTTGCTGCTCCAGAGAGGAATGCATTCAAATCGAGAGGAAGAGGTTCCGACTTAACATTAGGAAGGGCTTCCTGAGGGTATGTATGGGCTATTCAACAATGGGACAAAATCTCTTGGAATACGGTGGATTCCCCTTCATTGTAAGTCTATAACTGCAAGGTTGGGTGTCCACTACTCAGGGGTGCTTTAGCTGTCTGTCCTAGCATGGCAGAATGGGGTCAGACTAGATGCTTCTTGGGGTGCCTTCCGATGCCATGACTCTAGGACGCTGTGGATGAAGCAGGAGAGGATGTCAACATGAACATGAACCAGAGTTAATAGTAGAGGGAATGAAAAGGAAAGGGGCAGATATTTTTTAAGCAGCCTGGCAATGGAGGAGCAAAGAGAGGGAAGGAACATGAGATTGCTACCTGGAAAGCAAGACAGGTGGTGAGGGGACACATTTTGAAGTTCACCAAAGAGGTTTGGGAGGAAAAAGGTACAGGCTGGGAGCAGGGATGAGATGCCAGTCCAGCTTTTCTGGGGAGGGAGGGAGTTCCAGAGCCTGGGAGAGGGCCTTCTTAGAGGCTGCTCCCAGACGCCGGCTGACCCTTGTCAGGGAGGATACAAGGGTCCCTCTTTGCTAGATTTCACTGGCAGGTAAAGACCTGTTTATCCCAGAAGGCTTGGGGGAAACGAACTGGTTTTCTTAGTGTAGCGCTTGTATGACTTCTGTTCTTTGCTTTGAAATCCAAGCTTTCCATGTCATTAATTCTGCAGACTATTTGATGCCATTCTAAGCAGATGTTTTTGCATGTTTTCAGCTTCAGATGTTTTTGCTTCGTATTTCTTTTGATTTCGTAAGCTGTCTTCAATCCCCAGATTTGCAGAACAGATGGGGTATAATATAAATGAAGAGAACAGAATATCCCAGTGCACTCATAACCCAAAAAGGGACGGGATGAAGGTCTGGGCTGGAGGGGCTTTAATGGGTCCCATTGGAGGACAGGTGGTTCTGAGAGCCTGGATTTTGCAAGGTGACCGCAGAGCAGAGCAGAGCAGAGACAGGGAACAGCAGGACCAAAGGAGTCCCAGCAGAGAGAGCAAAAGGGTCCCTAAGGGACTGCAGTCAGAAGAAAGCCATAAGGACTGGCACTCTGGCTGTGGAGTTGGAGCCGAGGGAAATGCAAAAGCAGCCAAGTAGCTGAGGAAACTGCAGCCCAGCCAGCTTTCTGAGAAGCAAATGCTTCAGACCACACCGGTCTCCTCTTTGCAAGCCACACCTGCCACCCTCACAAATACTCTGACCGGGTGTGATTGTCCAATTCCTTCTCCCACAACAACGGGGGGGCTGAGATCAGACCAAGAGAGTGACTGACTATAAGGCTGGAGATGAGCAAGAGCGTCTCAGAGGGCGGAAGGTGGCAGGGATGATATTAATCACGGGTAATTTCATTCTCATAAAGAGCAATTATCAATCAGGATCTGAGCAGAGCGGTTGAACAGCGGGACTTGGAGAGGTCTCAGCCACAGAGTCGCCATGAGTCAAAGCTGAGTTGAGGGCAGTTGACAACAACAAGGCAGCAGTTTAATGAATTTTCTCCCTGCTGTGAGAACGGCCTCAAAAACTTACTATTTACAGTTTAGGATCTATATTGTGCAAAACCCCATGTACCGTATTTTCCAGCGTATAAGACGACCCGCGTATAAGACGACCCCCCCATTTTTCCAGTCAAAATATAGAGTTTTAGCACCTCTATCCTCACTATCCCTATATCCAGCGTATAAGACGACCCCCCCCACTGTAGCCACAGATTTTGCAGGTAAAAAAGTAGTCTTATACGCAGGAAAATAAGGTAGGTATTTTGAGCCAAAAACAGAGTTTTGCACAGAAATCATGATTTTCTGCCCAGAAGAGAACCTTCCTGTGCAGAAAATAGTGCTTTCTAAAGAAAAAAAAGAAGACGTGGGATTTGTAAGTCCTAAACTGCAAAGATTCTTGCCGTGTCCGGTTTTTCTTGTGACAGAAATATTTGCTAGTATTTCTTTCCATCTCCAGAAGATAGTTTGGAAAAGGCCTTAGGGTCCAGGGTATGCATGCTCTTCTCATTGCTGCTTCTGGTATAACAGAATTGGAAAGGTTTTGTTCTGCTTCAGCAATGTGAGAAAGCAAATGAGGGTGAGCGGCACAGTCGGACATCACCCCTATCATGTCCACAACAAACAGCAGAAGACTAATGTCTATATCCGGAGATGGTGGCAGAGCAGGAAATGTGAGGTGGGCACTAAGAAGAGGAAAAGAGGAGTGGGCTTCGTTCAGGGGAGGCAGGGGAGCTCTAGCTGAGACTCCTGCCTCACACAAAGGCAAGAGTTCTCACCTGGCCCATCAATGGCAAGCATGGCACATGTCTTCATGAACACCCTTGGAAGCATGGTGTCCATGCCCCATTCGGGAACCTTCACGGTTGCATGGCACAATCCTTGCCTTGGCACTTGGGCTCTTCTTCTGGACCAAGGTCCAGCCCTGGGCTCAAGACAAGAGAGGGCACTTCCAACCAAGGAACCCTGAGACAAATAGCCTCCCTGCATCCGTGACAGGGATGCAGATAAGATGAAACCCCCAGAAGCTGGACTTTGTCCTTGAAACAAAAGCCAAGGGCCTCCTCCAAAAATCCCACTTCTGCAGTCAGTTTAATTTTCCACCAACCAGTTTGCAAAACAAAATAAAAGGGAAGGACATGACCTGATAAGGGGAATGGAAACAGAGGGGGCTGAAGGGATTGACTTGGCGCTGCTTCTTCCAAGTTGCCTCCTCTTTTCTGATTAGCCTTCCCCAAATAGTCTCAAGGTTCTGCAGAGCTCTGCCTCCTGCCTGAGATAAGGAAAGAGGGCTCCAAAACACCAACACAGACCGGGTGTCTCTTTCTGTTGGAAGAGAGTCAGACCTTGGAGCACAAAGGCTCGGACTGCCAACCACTCTCCAGAGTTTGGGGAAGGATTCATCCCTAACCCTCCCTGGAGGTTCTCAGCATTCCTTCCTAGTGGCCTCCCATCCATGGAGTGGTCAGCCCTTACCCTGCTCAGCTTCCCTGAGAGTCAGTGCAGGCCAGGATTATCGGGCTACGCTTGGAAGAGGTTTGACCACTGCATCCAAAGGGCCTTCCTGCTCACAATCTAAGCCTGGTCCTCACAACCTGAAGCACCCTGGCAGGTTGGAGCTCAGCTGGTGGATGAGGCCGCAAACGTTCCTCTTCCTAAACTGGCATCTCAGGCCTTGTCTGCACTGGCCGGGATACTCCAGGGGCAACCAGGGGCATCCTGGCCTCACAGCTGCCCTGATCTGGCCCTCCGTTCATGTGGCACAACGGCTGTCTGCCTAGATATCCCACTGGGCCACCTGGCATGTCCACTGTGGGTAGCTTGCTTCTGCGGTCAAAACAAAGCACCCAGCAACAAGCACAAGACTGCGCCCTTGGCTCTGACCTCAGAATGAGAGACCGTGGCAGTGGCAGATGCGCCGGGTGGCCCAGTGGGATGCCCATGCAGACTAAGCCATTGTAAAGCTGTAATAGCTCACTTTTGGTGGGGAACGTGCTATACGTTGTCTGGAGTACTCACACCAGAACTGGGGTTTGGCATATGCATTGTCCGAACAGGGCAATGCCAGAATGGGCGTGTGTGGTGGAAATAGACCTTTTGGTCTCTTCAGACAAGACCTTAGAGTACTGGGGATGTGGATTGTTAAGTCTGTGTGCCAGTGTGAGGATCTTGGGTAATTGTAGACTCCTAGAATTGGAAGGTAAGAGCCAGCTCAGTATAGCGGTTTGAGTGTTGGAGTATGACTCTAGAGACCAGGGTTCTAATCCCCGCTTGGCAAGGAAACCTGAGTGACTAAAGTGGCAAACCCACTTTGAACAAATCTTGCCAAGAAAAAAACCCATGGTAGGTTTGCTTTAGGGTCTCTGTAAGTCAGAAACGACCTCAAGGCACACAACAACAAAGGCCATGTAGTCCAGTCTCCTTGTGCCAGTGCAGGAATCCACTAATAAGGCATCTCTGAAAGGTAGCTATTATGTTTCTGCTTGAAAACTTCCAAGAAAGAAGGGCCCACCACCTTCTGATTCAGGAGTCCATTCCAGATGTGACAGGACTCTACTGCAGCCTGTCGGTGAGCCTGAACAGTTTCTTGCAATGAGTCAGGCTGGCAAAGGGCCAGGCAACAACCCACTGGCCAGAGAGACAAAGAGAAATGCTGACTAGGAAGAGGCTGACTAGATCAAGGGAAGTAATAGTGCCATTCTATTCTGCTTTGGTCAGGCCTCACCTGGAATAACACTGTGTCCAGTTCTGGGCACCACAATTCAAAAAGGATGTGGAGAAACTGGAGTGTGTCCAAAGGAGGGCAACTAATGTGAAGTTGTAGGCTTTCATGGCTGGCATCCATAGTTTTTTTGTGGGTTTTTTCGGGCTGTGTGGCCATGTTCTAGAAGAGTTTCTTTCTGATGTTTCGCCAGCATCTGTGGCTAGCATCTCCAGAGAAAACCTGAAGATGCTAGCCACAGATGCTGGCGAAACGTCAGAAAGAAACTCTTCTAGAACATGGCCACACAGCCCGAAAAAACCCACAAAAAAAACTGAGGGCAACTAAATTGGTGAAGGGTCTGGAAACCAAGCCCTATGAGGAACGACTTAGGGAGCTGGGGATGTTTAGCGTGGAGAAGAGAAGGTTAAGAGGTGATATGATAGCCTTGTTTAAATATTTGAAGGGATGTCATATTGAGGAGGGAACAAGCTTGTTTTCTGCCGCCCCAGAAACTAGGACCCGGAACAATGGGTGCAAGCTCCAGGAAAAGAGATTCCACCTCAACATTAGAAGGAACTTCCTGATAGTAAGGGCTGTTCGACAGTGGAACACACTCCCTCAATGGAGATTGTGGTGGAGTCTCCTTCCTTGGAGGTCTTTAAGCAGAGGCTGGATGGCCATCTGTCGGGGATGCTTTGATTGGGAGTTCCTGCATGGCAGGGGGTTGGACTGGATGGCCCTTGTGGTCTATTCCAACTCTATGATTCTATGATTCTAGGCAAACAGGAGCTGCCCCCTCACAAAAACCTAAAAGAGGCTGGGGGCGGCTGGGAAGGAAGCCTCTGACCCCTTGCCAGTTGTTCTCCCTAGGTCTAGGGCATGCAGATTGGGAACTACAGGTGTTGCAGAAAGAACAGGCTATGAGCTATTCACTCACAGCTGCTCGGGTTACTTACAGAGACCTTGATGAACTGTAAACACAGATTTATTATGTGGACAGCCCCAAAGGAATTTGTATTCCAAGCTTTGGGCCACCAGCAAAGGAAAAAATGGTTTCTTTTATACACCATTAGACAAAGAAATCTAAATCTCACACCTCATTGAGCATTTCAAACCCTAAACATACAGATTTTCAAGCAATGAGAATACAGATGTCAGAATACATTAAAATCTACTAAGATACCATGCCACCATGCCAACCACATACCAAACTCTATATCAGTAAGTACCATGGGCCCCTTAGCACACAGAATCTTCCCTCCTGGCTATGATTTATTATGGCTGTCATGGCCCCCTCTGGCTCCTCATGAAGGTCTTTAATGCATTAGGTCCTTCAGAAGGTCAGGCTATATGTAAACATCTTGCACATGCCTGCTGCTAAAATCTCACAACATCACATTCTTTCTTAGAGGCCCATCTCCCAGAATCCTCTCTGCATGTGGCCAAATGGACATCTATTTCTACATTTCTAACACAGTTGGCTAAATATATATTGATTATTGAAACTCTTCTGCCTCACAGGGAGAACAATATGGGGCACAAACCCCTTCCAAATAGTCACATCTGCCCCAGGCAAAGGGAGCTGCCCCTTCCCCTCACTTGGAAGGCAGAAGAGCAGCTGGCTGGGATGGTCCTGGGGATGATGGTGGCAGCAGGACTGGCAGGGAGACACTGACAATGTAATGAACTGTAGCACAACAATGTCCGTACCTAAGGAATAAAACCACAACTCTAACATATATACAATGATCATATATTTATATGTAGTAATCACATTGCCACAGCAATACTGTAGAACACAGAATACACAATCCAAAGTGAAGTAGTGAACTATATATCCCAAATGTGAAGTTGGCCGCATGAGCTTTTGTAGACTTCATTCTGCTTCAGAAGTAGACTGAGGTCTACAAAAGCTCATGCTGCCAACTTCTTTCTTTCAGTTAGTCTCAAAGGTGCTACAAGATCTCTCTACATACTGATCCTACAGGCTAACATGACTATATCCTTGAATTCTATATATCCCAAACTATGTCCAGGTGCTTCCTCTGGTCCTGACAACCTCTGCTGCAGTAAAATGATTTCCACAAGCAGTAGATGGCAAATTGTTCCACAAATGGGAGATAGGTAGCAGACAAAAGTGGAATGTGCTCTCTCAGATCCTCACACCCTCTTTTTCAGAAATATATTTCCACAAGTCATAGACAATAGTCCACATGTTAATGGTTGTGTATTCTGTTTTACAGTATTACTGCAATGTGGTTGCTACATATAAATATGTGATCATTGTATATATGTTAGAGTTGTGGTTTTATTCCTCAGGCACATTGTTGTGACATAGTTCATTACCTTGTCAGTTTCTCTCTGCTAGTCTTTCTGTGTTTGTTGTGAAACCCTCCTGTTGTGTGTTCTCTGGTGATGGTGGCAGCTCCGTGGGCAGGATCTGAACCCAGGAGTGCACCCAAAGTTTCCCCTTCCCAGCTGAGGCTCTGCCACAGCCTCATTTCCAAGGGACCTCAGGACCAGTGCTCCTAGTTGTTTTGGGGGACTAGTAGAGCTTTCCTACAATATGCCAGAGACCATCACCATATTTCTGCCCATATCTAGACCACGTGGCCACTTCAGACCAGTTGCTGGGGTTGTGATGCTGGATTATAACATTCCTCTGGCTCTGGGGGCTCTTTTGCTCAGTGCCTTGGCTAGGGCTGAGACAGATACATTTGCCAGATGAAGAATCAGTTCCAAGTCAGATTCAGAGGCTGAGTAACCACACACTCCACTTCCTCCTCCTTTCCTCCTCCTCCTCCCAGTCCCTTCCCTGCAGACCCTCTGCCGGCTGGCCATCCAGAAGCACATCGTCCACCGGTTGGCCATTGACGGCCTGGACCTTCCTCCACTGTTGAAGAACTTCTGCAAGTACGAGTGAAGAGACTGACACTGCACTGGCTACCTAAGGTGGGACTTGGCCCATTCGGGGGACACTGCACATATATGAACCAGCAAACAAGGGAGAAGCCAAGTTCCAAGTCTTGTGCATTGAGGATCCTACACAGTAAGTGGGGCAGCAACCTATGCTATGAAATGCTCACTCCATGAACCCTGGCCCTGTCATGTCAGAGACCTCTGAGATGGTAGGAGGGCTCTAAGCCAAGAAGGACTTTAATCTTCACACTGCAGAGCGTCCCAGATGTTTTAGTAGCAGGGAGCATCAAAGCTGAATCACTGGGTCAACTGACTATTTGTATTTTCCAGCACCTCAAAGGAATGGAGAAAGGGGTGGGGTGGGATAAGGCACTCTGTCAATACGAGAGCTTAATAAAAACAACCTCAAAAAAGAACCTGGTGAACTTCCTTCTGCTTTGTCTGCCTGCCTCCCTTTCTCCTATGGCTACTGAACAGAGGGCAGCCCAGATGGAAGGGCAGACCCAGGGATCACTGCAGGAGCATATGGTCAGTGGTCTGGGCCTCTCCGTGCCCACGGATGGAGGAGGCTTGGTCATCTAATTGAACCATCTCCACTTTGGCTTGTCCCAGGCAAAGGGGCCCTAACTTGTGAGAACGGCAAGTGCCAGGACTTGGGTAGAGGGGCAAGGCAGTGGCTGCCTAGGGGCCCTGTGTGACGTAAGGGTCAAGCCCTGTGACACTGGTTCTAGAATGGGGGTGGGGGCTCAGGACAGGCACTGCACTGCAGCAGCACCGGACAGGCCACACGGCTGACACTATGTCCTATTATGGGATGGGGAAAGCGTCATCAGGCTTCTTTCCACCACCCCACCAAGGTAATGCGGCCCTCTCCCTCCCTGAGATGTCTTCTACAGATGAGGCCAACTCAAGGTGGTCGTTGCTCTCAAGCCAAGAAGCATCTAGCTGGCTGCTGCTGGTTCAAATGGGACCAGGTCCCAAAGGAGATCAAAATGCCAAATGAAGGTGCACATCCTTGATGAACTGGGAGAACTGCACTGTGTCCCATTTCACTGCCTCAGTCTCAAGGTGCCCGACAACTGCACCATAGACAAGAAATGCAGTGGTCCCACCTCACCTCCAGCCCAATGGAGTAGAACTATCTGCTCCCAGAACTTCCTAACTCCCTGCCAAAAGCCACCCCACCTCTGCGGAAAACTCTGTTTGTGGCCCCAAACATCCCACCTTGATGTCTCCCATGAGGTGCATCTCACGTGGGGCAGACACACTACAGGAATAAGTGCTCTATTCAGCCTCCCCTCTCCCTCCCCCAACACCTTGGAAAAGCCTTGCACACCCCCAGAGGTCTATGGCCTTTTACAGTAGAGCAAAGCTGGCTGCTCTGGGTTCATTTCCCCCACTTCCAATCTGGCCAGAAGGCAAGGCAACCAGTACAGGCGTGGGGGAATCTAGCCATGCAGTCTCTATAAACTCTGCACGGTGGGTGGGAAAGAGGGGGCAGAAGGAGTGAAAATGAGAGGATGCTGCGGGAAAGAGGTTTCCTTGCAGTGTGAAGTGGTAGGAAAATGTGCTGGCAATGAGTCCTGATCCTGAGGGTGTGCAAAGGACGCATGCCTATTCTAGCCAAGAACCAAGGGTCCCCCAGTCCATTTTCTCACACAATCTCTGAACCACTCTGCTGCTGCAAAGGAGGGAACCTTCTAACTGCACCTCCCATCTGGTCAGTCTTCAACTCTGCCCTGCTAGGGAAGACGCCTGAGGCAAACGCTCCAGACAATGTTCTAACCCTGCTCCCCCTCCCACCTGCCCTTTGCACAGGACAGCCCAGCAGCACAGAGATCAAAATGGCACCCAGCAGCCAGCCAAGCCTCTGCTCAGGGACGACAAGGGAGGCCTCTGCTCCAGCCAGGATCGCCTCCACAATAGGCCACTTGCAAAGGAAAGTGCAAGCCAAGCAGGCAGTCGCACTCCCGCTCCAAGCCCTCCAGCTATCCCCGGAGCCAGACTTCGACCGGCCTTGTTGTGGAGGTTCACCAAGCACGCCCAATGGGAAAGGGACTGCGGTTTCATGGGAGGCATTGCACCGAGGGCTGTGTTCCAGGTCTCCCCTTCAGAATCCAGCCCAGGAATTCAGTTCCATGGAACAGACAGGGGACCGCTGGCTGTGCTTGCCCTCTGCCCCACCTCAACCCCTTAGCCAGCAGCCAAAGGACAGTGCCAGCTCTGGCGGAGACTTTGCCCCAAACAGGTGGGGCCTCTTGCCCAATGGGGTCTTTGTGATGTCAGCCACACTTAGCAAAGACAGAGGGCCCCATTTGGTCCGCCCCCCCAACATCTGCATCTTGACCTTGGCCATGATGATTGCAGGCATCCCCACCATCCCAGTGCCTGGCATTCGTGAGGAAGACATGATCCAGGCAGCACAGTGCTTTATGGCAGAGAACCTGGAGCCTGGAGGAGATCAGGGGGAAATGGCCCAGAGGAGGAGATGGGCTGCGATGCAACGCCTGGGACCATCTGGAAAGAGAGACAGGCAGCGGAAAAGAGCAGCTCAACGAAGCCTCCTACCCCTGTTCCTAGCACAGGTGGAGAAGTAGGAGCTGCTGCCGAGCGGTAGCAAGAGGCAATTCCTTTTGTAGTGAGAAGCCCATATAAAGGGTTTGCAA
This sequence comes from Phrynosoma blainvillii, assembly GCA_026167975.1. Lineage (NCBI taxonomy): Eukaryota > Metazoa > Chordata > Lepidosauria > Squamata > Phrynosomatidae > Phrynosoma > Phrynosoma blainvillii. The sequence continues at coordinate 317,812,716 of JANUYF010000004.1, read as the reverse complement.
ATGTGGGACTTACTTCTTTGTTGGCAGTTTTTCTGCTTCTGAGACCAGGTTATTGGTTGATGCCTCCATTCTTTAAAAAGCAAAGCAAAACTCAGCCAGCAAAAACCCTGACTGTCAGTCTCTCAGGCCCATTCCTGCAATTCCACAGGGGTCACACAGCCAGGCTCTTTGGGATAAGGTGGGAAGTATGGCCCTGTTCTATTCCCACAATATCCCAAACAGCAGTTGTGGTGCTAGCCTGAGCTGGAACCAGGCTGTTATCTAACAGATTTAGTTTTGGTATGTGACTTCGTCCCGGACACACCACTAATGGCTTTCTTCCACTGGCTCTGGTATGGGCCAACTGCCCAAGTGGGCACAGGCTGGAGCCTGCCAAACTACTACTGTGCACAGCTGCAAGAGCTGCCCCACCGTTCTTTAGGTTGCAATGGAACAACAATTAAGGGCTGACATATTGAGGAGTGACAAACAAAGGAGATCCATTTATTAACAGCCAAAGGAACAACAACAGCAACAAAAAATTCAGTGTTGCAGGGAGGGTCCCATTTCAATAACAGGTGAGGGAATGGGTGGGAGGTGTGAAACAGGGCATGGAGGATACCAGGCCACCATATCCATTGGTGTGTGTGTGTGTGTGAGATACTCCATGGGGGTGGGCTAAAGTGCATCAATTCTGTTAGCATAATTGTGCAGGGAGATGTTGGGGGCAGACCTCAGAGGACCTGAACCCACTGACAGGAGTTAACATCAGATATGCTGTGGAATCATGTGCCTACCATGCTCTCAAACAAGCAGAAAACCCACAGAGCCACAACAAGCTTTCCCAGCACCTTTTTTGCATTTCTGTGAGGAGCCACAGGTAGGGATGCTTCTCCTCCTAACAGGAGAAGAAACAGAAGGGTCTGCCTCTCCTCCCTTGCCAGAAGCCCCGGATTTCCATTATAACTTCACCTGCATGTAAGGTCCAATCCAACTGTCCGCCAGCTCTCGGAGGGTGCTGTACCTGCGATCGAACTCCTCATGGCTGCACTGGTTCAGCAGCCGACTGATCTCTGCTGTCAGAAAAGACACAGCCAGATACTTATCTAACAACCCATCCCACGAACTCCTGAGGACTTCCAAGAGGCCATCTGTGCCAGTGTCTTCTGGTTGGGAAGCACCATGCCCCTTGTGCCACTGTGGGGGGATCCTGTCTGGCTCCAGATCCCTCCCTTCCAAGTTCAGCACAGCCAGGACATGCCTGCAGGGCAGCTGAAACGTTTCATTGAAGTGGCATGTGCAAGTGCTAAGGCCCCTGTGGCGCACCACCTGGGCATCCTCCAAGATCTGGATGTTCACAGTGTCCTCGCTGCCCCCCATCAGTTGCACAGAGCTCTGGACCACTGCAAGCTCATTCAAGCACAACTTGGCTGCTGGCTCTATGCAGATGTCAGTCAAGGACTGCCTGAGGAGCCATTCGGCCTCCTTGGGAGTGACTTCAGTCTCACGCTCACCAGCTGCATCGTTGGAAGAGCCATCTCCATTTGCTCTGGCAGTGCTCTCCTGCTGGGCTGCTGGAGAAGGATCCTGAGGAAGCAGGGGCCTCTGAGAGTTTGCAGTCGGCGAGCCAAGAACCAAAATATTGTGAAAGGGCGAGATGTCCTGATTGAGCAGGGGGGATGGGCATGGGGTGGCCTTGGTGGAGCTCTTCAGAATGCTGTTCTGGTAACACTTGGCTATGCTGCTGACACAAGTCTCCAGGGAGGGCTCAACACAGAAGACTTGGCTCAAGCTACGCGTGATCACCTCCAGGTCTTTGAAATACTGGTTGCACTCTTGCCAGGTCCGCCAGCGGTGGAAAGCCCAGATCTTGTCATTGTGCAGCCAGTCTTTATGAACCTGGGGCAAGAGGTTTGGTTTGACAAAGTCACTCAAGATAGTGTGCATCTTCCTCAAGTTGCTCTCACTGGGGGCGCACATGGCGTTCCTCAGGGCGCTCAGGATCAGCCTTTCTGTGTGGAACTCCAGGGAGACCTGATGGATCTTGTGCTGCAAGTGTTTGCATATATGGAAGACAGATAGCTGGACGTTTGCCAAGGGGAATGCCTCCAACAGGGTTGGCAGCAACCGGAAGCGTGGATCTACCAGGAAGGTCTTGATCTGCTTCCATTCTGGGTTGAAGGACTTGAAGTTGCGGTACAAGTGAGCCAGCTCTTCAGCCGACTCCTTGGCAGGAACTGCAAAGTGGATGATTTTGGTCAACTCTCCCTCCAGCTTCAGGAAGGGCTTGTCTACCATGAACACATATAGGGCTTTGCCCCACGGGCTATGGGTTCGGTGAATCAGCACAACCTCTGGGTGATTTAAGAAGATGTTCCTCATGAAGATGGTCTGGAAGCTGATGGACTCCAGCTGGGAATTTTTGTCCAGCTGGTAAGACACAAGTGAGCCACACTCTAAGGTCAGCAGTTTCCTCACTGTGTCAAGGGCCATTGCTCCCAAGCCTCTAACACGCTCACTAGGTGGCACCTTTCTTGCAGAGCTTTTCTTAGAGAAACCCAGTGGGGAAAGACTTTGCGTTCTTGTTGTTACTGCTGTCACATTTAGGGCTTATTACAAAGCAAAGACCCTAAGGGGAGAGAGAAGTGGTTGTAAGCAAAGTTTAATGGGTTGCCCAACTGTCTTAGGCCTTGTCTGCATGGGCCTATTTACCCCTCATTCTGGCTTTGTCTTGTTTGGATGACACAAAACCCAAACCCCAGTCCTGGTGCAAGCAGTCTGGACAAGAACTGGGGGAATTACATCCTTAAAACTCATTAAAGTAGTATACCTGTTGCTCCCTTACTTCCAAGAAGACCCAGAGCCCTCTGATCCAGCATTGCAGTTGCTGTCTGCATGGGCATCCCACTGGGACAGAACAGCTGTTGTGGTGTAGGAACAAAGGGTCAGGTAATGGGGCAGGTTAGGACACCTGTGGGGCAGGATACCCCAGGCTGCCCCCCCAAGTATGCTGACCAGTACAGACAAGGCCTTAGGGTGCCAGAGACATTCAGAATATCCTCCACTGAGGGATGGATACATCTTTTCCCCATTTATGAAAAAATAAATAAAATAAAATAAATAAATAAATAATAATAATAATAAAAAAACCCACCACAAATACAAACCCCTAATATTTTTAACTTCATGGTTTATTTACCTTTATAACCTATACTGCCCATCATAACACAAGATGAAGAGTTGCTCCACCTGTACTAGAAAAACTTTGTAGTTTTTGTCTTAAAACAACACTATCACCATTTACTAGAGAATATTATATGGAAGCCTATTTTATCACCATTAATTTAAAAATTGCTGCTGCCTCCATAGAACCTGATGTTTATACATCACACCAAACAATTTCTGGTAACTTTGTTTAAAAATATCCAGTCAGACTTCAGATAAATAAGATAAACTTTGCTTTTTCTGTTAGAACTAGGCCCAGGAAGTATAGACAGCCAAGTACAAAACAGGGGGTGTAGCAAGGGGAGAGAAAAGACAAATAATGTGCTATACTCTATGAGCAACACATTAGGATGACTCAGATCTACAGATCAAATCTTGCCTAATTTACAAAAGGGAAAAAAGCTTCTGTTGTTAGTGCTAAATGGCTGGGAGTTAGAAAATCTTTCCAAGTTATTACATGTCACTGGGTGATCTACCAGTAGATTCACCCACTCCTGCCCTAAAAATATAGAGACATAACACTGTTCTCCCATGCAAAGAAAATTATGCTCAAAATTCTGCAACATAGACTCCAACCATACATGTAGAGAGAAATCCCAGAGGTTCAAGTGGGGTTCAGGAACTGAAGAGGCACTAGGGGCCACATCGAAACATACGATGGGTAATGGAGCGCACCAGGGAATTCCAAAAGAAAATCAGCATGTGCTTTATAGACTACAGCAAAGCCGTTGTCTGCATAGTCATGAAAGGCTATGGAACGTCCTTAAAGACATGGGGGTGGCAACACATCTGATAGTCCTGATGAGGAGTCTGTACTCAGGACAAGAGGCTACTGTCTGGACAGAAGATGGAGAAACAGAATGGTCCAACTGGCAAAGGGGTCAGACAAGGATGTATCTTTTCACCCTATCTGTTCAACCTATATGTAGAACATATTATAAGAAAAGCAGGCTTGGATACAGAAGGAGGAGGAGTGAAAATAGGAGGAAGGAATATCAATAATCTAAGATATGCAGATGTCACCATAATACTAGCAGAAAACCTTACAGACCTGGAACACCTACTAAGGAAGATCCAAGAAGAAAGTGCAAAGGCAGGCTTAATGCTGAACATAAAAAAGAAAAAGAAAAAAAGATCACCGAAGACCTTCACAACTTCAACCTAGACAATGAACAAATAGAAACTGTAAAAGAATTTCCATACCTGGGATCAAACATTGATAGAAATGGGGATTGCAGCCAGGAAATCAGAAGATTAAGAATGGGGCTATGAAAAAACTAGAAAAGATTTTAAAATGCAAAGATATACAACTAATCAACTCATTTGAAATGTGGTGCTGGAGAGGAGTACTGAGGATACTGTGGATAGCCAAGAAGACAAACAAATGGGTCCTTGAACAGATTAGGCCTGAACTATTTATCTATCTTGATATACATAAAAATAGTTTTGTTGTTGTTAACTGTCCTCGAGTCAATCTTGACCCATGGCGACCCTGTGAATGAGACATCTACAAGACCCACTGTCCTCCACTGCTCTGCTTAAATCCTGCAAACCCATACCCATGACCTCCATAATAGTCCATCTATCTAGCACAGGGGTAGGCAACCTTTCCCCTTTAAGGGCCGAGGGACTTCAGCTCCCAGAAGCCTCAGCCATGTTGGCCAATAGCTCCTGGGATTCTGGGAGCTGAAGTCCCCCGGCCCTTAAAGGGGAAAGGTTGCCTACCCCTGATCTAGCATGTGGCCTTCCTTTCTTCCTACTTCACCTTTCCCAGCATTATTGTCTTTTCTAATGAGTCTTCCATTCTCATGATGTGTTCGAAGTATGACATCCTCAGTTTGGTTATCTTGGCTCCCAGGGAGGTTTCCAGCTTGATCTGCTCTAGGATCCAATAAAGATAGTAAGAGAGATTATACATCTATACCTATATCTTGACAATATATATATATATATATAGAGAGAGAGAGAGAGAGAGAGAGAGAGAAAGAATTCTCATACTTGTGATCAAACATTGATAGCGATGGGGATTGCAGCCAGGTAATTAGAAGAAGATTAAGAATGGAGAGGATGGCTATGAAAGAACTAGAAAAGATTCTAAAATTCAAAGATATACAACTCAGCACAAAAGTTGGAATCATACAAGCCATCGTATTCTGTATTATCATGTATGGATGTGAGAGCTGGACATTTAAGAAAGTAGATAGTATCTCAAAATGAATTTGAGATAATGTGTTTCTGGAGAAGAGTGCTGATGATCCCATGGACGGCCAAAAGGACAAACAAATGGGTCCTAGACCAGATCAAGCCAGAAACCTCCTTGGAAGCCAAGATGACCAAACTGAGGCTGTCGTACTTTGGACACAGCATGAGAAGGAAGGACTCTTTGGAAAAGGCAACAATACTGGGAAAGTTGGAGGGAAGTAGGAAGAGGAAGGACACATGCCAGATGGATGGACTCTATAAAGGAGGTCATGGATATGGGGTTCCAGAAATTAAGCAGAGCAGTGGAGGATAGGGGGTCTTGGAGATGTCTCATCCATCAGATCGCCATGGGTCGAGATTGGCTCCAGGACAGTTAACAAAAGCTGTTTTAATCTGGAATATCAGTATGCAAAAGGATCTGGTAGTACCTTTGAGAGTAACGTCCTACAACCTGTTTTGCACAGCTCGTCCCAAACGTGCTACTAAAGTACATACTAAAAAATGCAGTCTGAGACTCAAGCTTCACATCTTGTTTTTATTGGTCTAGTCCCAAAAGCTTTATATGCTCCAATTAGCTCTTTTTAAAACAGAATCACAGAACTGGAAGAGGCCTCGTGGGCCATTTGGTCCCAATGCTTTCAGCTAAAGCATCCACAGCAACAGGGACCTGTCCAGCCCCTTTTTGAAGATATCAAGAGAAGGAGCCCCCACCACTTCTCTAGGCCCTGCCTGGGGGTGCCAGCTACTAAAACCGGGATCTTGGAGGCCTATCTAGGATCACACAGCTGGGAGGGGCCTCATGGGCCATCAGGTCCAAGCCCCTGCTCAGTGCAGGATCTCCAGGTAGAGCATCTCCAGAAGTAAGCAGAGGCGTCCAGCTCTTTTTGTGGTCCAGAAGAGGGTGACCAAAATGCTGAAAGGTCTGGAAACAACCAAGCTATGAGAAATGGCTGAGGGAATGGGAGAAAAGAAAGTTAAGAGGTGACATGATAGCCATACTTAAATATTGGAAGGGGTGTCACATTGAGGAGGGAGCAAGCTTGTTTTCTGCTGCCCCAGAGAATAGGACCCGGAGCAACGGATTTAAACTACAGGAAAAGAGATTTCACCTCAACATTAGCAACACCTTCCTAACTGCCAGAGCTGCTTGACAGTGGAATATGCTGCCTTGGAGGGTAATGGATCCTCCTTCCTGGGAGGTCTGTATTTTTCAGGCTGGGCCCGATGGAGTTGGCCAGCCTTCTCTCCCTCCTGATGATGGTGGATGGAGGGGGGGCCTTCTTCTTTCCAGGGAGCGGGATTTAAAGTCTCCCCCAGCTGCAGGTGATGTAGTTGCTGCTGCTGTGCTGCAGTTGGGTCCCTACACTTTAATGCCCTTTGCGCTCCTCCTCCGCCAGACAGCAGGCCCTGATGTTACAGGCAGGGGAGGAATTCCTGTCAGGGATGATGGGAGTTGTAGCTCTTCACCTCTGGCTCTAACTCACCACCTTGTTATGCAGCAGAGCTGACCAGCTTTGATCAGTGGTTGATGCTTCTTTCCCAAGCAGCAGAGTTTCAGAGAATAGGCTGAAGACCCTGACAAACTCTCCAAGCCTTCTCACTCTTCTTCCTGAGATGTCTCCAAACTTCTCCAGGATTCCTCTGGCTCTTGTATCTTCCCTCAAGACACCAGACAACTCAGTAGTCTTATATAAAAGATCTACTTTATTCTACTATATACATAAATACTATATGCCCTACAAATCACAATCTCTACACTTCACAATATCTCCAAAACTACACTACTCCACAATACACCACAATATGCACTGGCAAAGATTGCACTTATAGCCATTGTTAGTCACCACCCACCAGTCAGTTTCCACCCAGTGGGTGTGTACATACATCTTCATTGGTCCACATAGATCATCCCATACCTAAGACCAACCCAAGTGTTTCATCACTTTACCTTGACCACTTAATGAGTCTCAGGTGTTTGCAATCTATCACAGGTGTTCTCAATATACACTCTATAACTTTGTCCTTGGCTCTCAAGGCTTCCAAATTACATTATCCTTTTCACCTGTGTAGCTTCATGATTGTTCCTGCTTAGTCACTGTGACTTTCACATACATATTTTATTTCTATTACTGTATGTCCCATGTTGCATTTTCCTTAACAATTCCACAGTCTTTGGTCCTCCGAGGACGCTGAAGGTGATGTTGTTGCAGCTGCTGTTAAGTGCTGGTCTCTAGGAACCTCCAGGTCTCAGCTTCTCTTGCCCCCTTCAGTAAATCACTATACTTCGATAGATGCATTGTTGGCTCACGTTTAGCTTCTGACCAGCAATAACCTGGAGGTCCTTCTCACATGTGTCCCCCTGTATCCTATGCCTTTTGCATTTGGCTTGCAACATTTGGAAGCAAAGCAACAGCACCATGTTATATTACTGATTCCCACTGTGGGAGAAGGGTGGGATATAAATCTTTGAAATAAATAAAAATAAAAATATGTTATAGCGCTATCATTCCACTTTAATTGTAACAGCTGCCTCCTGTGGGATTCTGGGATTTGTAGTTCAGGGAAAGGCAATTATAGTTCCTATTCAGAGAGCTATCAGGCCTCACTAAACTACACATTATTACTGTATTATTATTATTTCAAGGCAACAAATAGCAAGTTGAAAACAATACGATTTAAAAACAATACAAAAGGCATTAAAAGTGTATCACTGTAAAATTTAAAAGCACAATTAAATAATTTTAAGACTTAAAATAAATTATGCATTAAAATTAAAGCTTACCATCTGAATTACACAGCCTTTATACCCCAAACCCTGTCAGACTGAAAAAGCCTGACTGCACAAGAACGTTTTTATCAGTCGTCGAATTCCTAAAGCGGAATAATAACGGTATAAGGGCGTAGTGCGGCCGCACAAGGAGCGGCCTTTCCCGAGGGCCCCCAGTGAGTCCCATCGACGGCCTCAAACTGACGGGAGACGCCGGCCCTGGCCACCCGGAGCCCCTTCCCCGGCCCCCGCGTTTCCCTCACCGGCCACCACATTCGCCTCCGCCGCCATTTTGTCTCCTCTCAGGCTCCCGCCGTCGCCTCAGACGAAACTCGTGACGGGCAGCAGGGCGCACCAACCGAAGCCCTGCCTGCAGCCCTCTCCACCAATCAGTGTTCCTGGGGGCGAGCAGGCGGAGCATCGTTGCTAAGGAAACTTTCGAGAGCGACAGTGGGCCAGGGGAACAAGGACGGCCGCGGCACTTCCGGCGCCAATGCCCACGACTGGCACTTTCTGGGCTCGCCATTGGTGGAAGACGACGTCCCCTCTTCTTCCGGCTAGCGAGAGGGAAGGGAGGAAGGAACCAGGAAGTAGAGGTGTCCAGGATGGCTCCTCCTTGTTGTCCTTCCAGCAACAGGGAAAGAGACCTTTTGAAACAGATTTTAAAGGGCGGGCTGCGGGTGGTTCCGGATTGTTTCACTTAGAATGTTTTTAAGAACTTTTAGAATTTTTTTAAAAAAATTAAACAATTTTTAAAACTTAAAACCGTTGCAAATTAAATTTAAAATGTATTAAAAACTCTATACTAACCTTAAAATCTGAACTACACAGCCTTTATACCCCAACCCCTGTCAGTCTGAATTTTAACATTTTAAGAACTTTAAAAAATCTATTTTAAATTGCATTTCACTCTTTTATTTCGAGATGTGAATGGTCTTAATACTGGGAATAATTTAATTATATTTTAATACTTACATTTTTTGCGTGTGATTGTTCTTTTACATTGTGAGCTCCCTTGATTCTCAATTTTTTTGGGAATGATTATTTAAATATTATATTATATAAATTAAATGTTGTGTGTGTTGCTTGTCTTCAAGACGTTTTCAACTTATGGTGACCCTATCACAAGTTTTTCCTTGTCAGGATTTGTTCAGAGGTTTGCCATGGCCATCCTCTGAGGCTGAGAGAGTGTGACTTGCCCAAGGTTAGCCAGTGGGTTTTCATGGCCGTGCTCCCCGGAGCCATAGTCCAATGCTCAAACCACTAAATATTATTATCAAATATTATTATTCTGGATTTCTTAATATGGAGTAAATGGGTGCTAGTCCTCAACAGAGCAAATCTAATGGTGAACCAGAGGTACATTGAGAGCCAGTTTGGCAAAGTGTTTTGAGCAATGTGCTCGGACAGGGTTCGAATCCCAGCTCGGCCAAGGAAACCCACTGGGTGACCTTGGGCAAGTCAAACTCTCTCAGCCTCAGGGAACAGCAATAGCAAACCCCGTCTGAAGAAACTTGCCAATAAAACCCCATCAAGGGTTTGCCACCTTAGCACTGCCGTAAGTCGGACATGAATGGAAGGTACATCACAACAAATAGCAAGCCAGAACATTGGTAAATCCCACTGGCTCAATGGGTCTCCTCTAGGAGGGGCTGCGGGGCAGTTAAAGTGGTCTCAAACTGGATTATATCTGCAGTGTTCTTTTGGACCTGTGTCCTCCTACATTGGGTTAGGGTTCCTCTGCCTGATTTTTTAATATCTGGGAGGGCTTTCTTTCTATCCCACCACCTTCTTAATAGTAATACACTCTCTCAGCCTCAATGACGAGCTGCCTCCGAACAATTCTTGCCAAGAAGGCTTGCTTGACTATTAATCACCCCCGATGTCGTCTCCTCCCGTCCTCCTTCCGACCCACACTTTCTTTGATAATACTTATTTTTCACTCAATATGCTTAATTTTTATCTTTCTCTATTTTGTTGGTTTCACTATGACCATGAGCGTCACTATGACCTGGAGCGTGTCCAAAGGAGGGCAACTAAAATGGTGAAGGGTCTGGAAACCACAGGCTTGAGTGGGATGCATCCCATTGATTTTAACGGAAGTCGCCCCTCCGTGAATATTCAAAACTCTGGACCTCAAGTTGGTGAGAATGGAGGGGTGACTGTACAACCATTCTAACACAATAGATAGCACAAATTAAAATAATCTAACACAAATTTAAAATATATCAATTTAAAATTTATAGTTTAAAATCAACTAGTAGGCCTGCTGGAAGCTATACGTCTTTAATACTGTTTTAATTTCAGACAGTGTATTCAGCTGTTGAGTCTCTCTTGGTGGGTCATTCCACAGTCTAGGGGTGGCCAACAGAAATGTCCTCTGAGTGACAGCTGTCAGTCTAGTCCTGGGTGACTGAAATAAATGTCCCCTGGAAGACCTAACTGTACAGCACATTTGGGGATACAGGAGAGAGAGAGCCTTCTCGGTGGCTGCCCCCAGGTTGCAAAACTCCCTCCTATGGGAGGTTTGGTTGCCTCCTCTCTGCTGTCTTTCTGTGAAGACCTGTCAACAGGTAAAGACTTCTAATAAGTTTGAAATGTGTTTTAAACAGGATTGTTTAATTTTCAAAAGACTATTGTGTGGTTTTTAGCCATTCTTTCTTTTAACTGGATAGAAACTGCTTTGGGTTCTGTGCAAGGAGAAAGGCAGAATCCAAAATAAATATAACACAACAAGGGTCTCTCCTTTGTATGAGCTCTATAAGTTGAAGCAGACTTAAATTGACCTGTGTCAATTTAAGATTCAGGGATTCTACTGAAACCAGAGATAACTCCAGCCTTCATTTGGAGAGGCGGGTGTAGTTCTGGAGGATCCAGGAACCAGAACAACCCCTAGTTTGTTCTCCCCCCACTAAAGGAATAACTTTTTCCATGGTGCCCTGAACTGGTTACCCTCTTAAAAGTGTGTGTATGTTGGGGGAGTGTGCCTTTAAATTTTTGTGGCATAATCTGTTCATCACAAATCCACAACCAGATTTTTGCCAAAATAACCTGGGAAATGAGAAGGACTGGAAAATAAATTCAGCAACAAAGGAGCAGAGTGAGATGTGTATTTTAAACAATTTGTTTGTTCTAAGGACATAGCAGCAATCTTGCCCCTGTTAGCAGAGGCTTCAGAGGAACTGAAGAAAGCACCAGCTGAGCAGTGTCACTCCTCTCAGCCCTCCCTGTACCAACTTGTTTACTCTGGTGAAGTGGAGGCCCAGCCTCCACCCCAGGGGCATGAGGGCAGAAATACAAATGGAACAGGATCTAAAAACAGTATCGCTTGTATGCATCGGGCACAGCGATTCTTCCCACACAACACAAGAGAATATAAACATTCCAGGTGGGTTTGCTTAAAATGATCTATGCTAACAGAACAGACAACGGAGAACAGGGAGGAATGATACATGTGAATCAAGAACAACTGAAGACACTGAAGAAAGTCGTACCTGGAACACAAAGTACCATGGATAAAACCCCTCAATGTGAAGTAGCTTCCCTGATTGTCAAGCCTGCAGCCATATGCTGCAAAACCTGAAGGCCTTCCCACACTGTCTGCATCACTGGCCTGTCTCCTGCACAGGAGTGTATGTGTGCGTGTGTGAATTGCATTCAAGTGACATAGGCCTTGGTTGCATACTAAGCAGGAAGGAGCCGTACAGCCCTTCATCCTCTTGCACATTCCCCTAGAGAGCAAGCACCATGGGGACAGTGAAAGAGGCCCTTTTATTGCTGAGATGCCAAACAGCAGCCCTGAGCTTCCTGAATTGGGAAGAACCATGGTGGGCTTGGAACACGGTCAGACCTAGTGCCAGCCCTTGACTGGGGGTGGGTGGGTCTCAAGCCAGAGAAGTCTGATTGCCTTCCGCAGCTGCACCATGAGCTAGTGAGGAGACTTCTATTTCTTCCATCTCTTCCTTCTTCACCCAGAGGAAGGGGAGGTCCCCCACATTCCGGATAGTAAGGGGCTTCCCTGCCATCGCTGCCACCTCCTCTTCTTCCTGCAGCTCAGAGCATTTAGTCCAGATGCTCACAATCATCTTCAGGGTGGCGCTGCGCTCCTCCAGTTCCTCCCCGTCACTCTGCAGGAGCAGGTTGCCAAGCTCCTTGCTGAGAGACTGTATCTTGTCCTGCCGTTTCTCTGACTCTGCTGTTGCTTGGGGCCCCAGAGTGCCTTTGGGGTGCCCAGGATACTCCAGCAAGCTTTCCCCCAAGACGGACAAGTGTTGGTACTTCTTCTGCCAACGCTTGGCCACCATGGCTTCCTCCACGACCTGTCGCTTAGCCAGGAGCATGGACAAAATGTGCCGACAGGGTAACTGGTACCGGCAATAGAAGTAGCAGCTGCAGCTCCTGCCCCCTTTGCTGACCTGGTGTGTGTCTTCCAGCAGCTGAACTGCAGTCTTGTTCCTAGTGGAATTCATGCGCTGGATGGACTTCTGCACCACATCCCACTCATTCAGACACAACTGGTAAGCGAGATCAGTGCAGGTCTCCTGCAGAGCAGCCAACATGGTGGCCACAGGCTTGGCTGGACTATGCCTCATGGATTGCTTGGGAGTCTCTATGCCTGCTTTGGCAGGCGGGTGCTGAGAGGCAGTGCTGGAGCTGCGCTTCACGGAGGCCCGGGTCTGGATTTTCAACTCCTCCATGAGGCTGCTGGGGCTGTCCTCCTCTGGGTTGGAGAAACCCTGGTTCAGGTTCTCTAGGCCTTTGGTGTTGAAGCAGTCAGCATACTCCACGAAACGTAGGATGCTCGTCTCCAAGGAGAGCTGTGTGCTAAAGAGATTTGAAAGTTTCTGAGTGATAAGATCCAAGCTGTCTATATATGTGCTGCAGGAGTGGAGACCCTTCTTGGCATGCATGTACCACAGCATCTCGCAGGAGAACCAGTGGGTCTGAAGGTACTTGTACAACTCTGGGTCTACCAGGTGCTTCACGAGCCGAGACAGGGTGTCCAGGTTTGTGCTGGAGGTGGAGAAGACTGCTTCCCTCAATGCCACCTTGAAGTTGTTTCTAAAGGAGAAAGAGGTGCGGAATTCCTTCAGCTTCTTTTCCAGGAGCCGCATAGTGTGGTAGACGGAAAGGAGCACCTGCACTGAGGGGAAGAGGTCCTGCAGGACACTCCGGTGGAGGAAGGACGTGTCCACAAAGACCACCTTGATCTTCTGTCCCTCTGGGTTAAACTCCTTGAAGTAGGAGAGCATTTTGTGCACGTTTTCCTGAGTGTCCTCCTTCAATATGGCAAAGTGCACAAGTTTCCCCACCCGGTCTTTGCTCTCCACCAGGAAAGCATACAATATGTGGCCCCTCTCACTCGGCATCCGATGCAGCAAGAGGCTCTCGGGGAACTTGACAAACAAGCTCTTCATCTTGCTGGTCTGGAGGTTCAGCAGCTCCAGGTCCTGGTTGCTGCTCATGGTGATGGAGGCTAAAGAGCCCTTGTCCACCTGCTGGAAGTTTTTCATCACTTCAGCAACTTGGACCAGAGTGGAGTTGGAGTTGCTGTCTTTCTCTGTCTGAGGGACCTCCAGCTGCTTGAGAGGGGAAGCAGGCAGAGGCTCTTCAGAGTCCACTTCAATGGTCACACTGACATCACTCTCAACTTTGACCTTCATGCCCAGGTCAGTGTCCATATTACAGGCTTCCTCCCCTGCAGGCTGCTCTCTGCGCAGCTTGGCCGGAGGGCTGCCACAGGCTTTAGAGGCAGCCATCCTGGCTGCCAGTCTGGCCAGAGGGGAAGGGTTAGAGCCAGAGAGTGCCTTGGGTTCCACATGGATGTGGTTGCAATTCAGCTCGGTGATCACCAGCTGGTCCAGCTCCTCGCTGTACTGCAGGACTAAATATGCCGGGCACAAACGGGGCTCCGGATGCTGCTGCTTATCATTGTGTTCTCTCAATCGGACACAGCCAAACTTCACCTGCATGAATCTGGCAGATCAGAGAGAAAAAGAGAGGTTGTACGGGGAAGTACCCAGCCCAGTGAAACTAGGGCAGTGCTGAATGACACTACAGCTGTGCCCACGAGGGCCAGGCCCTCTGGGGAGCTTTGCAGGCTAGACAGCAGGTTCCCTGTGGATTTGGAGGGCTCAGGATCAGAGGGCATGATCTCGAGTCCTGACGCAGGCACCATGCTGACCCTGAGCATGCCTGGACTGGCTAGCATCTAGATGGGAAGTAGCTTCAAAATACCAACTTATGGAACTCCCTCAGTGCAAAATATAGCAAAACTATAAATGTGCTCAACAAAACCAATTAGAGCCTACTGAATCATGGAATTCCTGATTGGAGGGAACACACAGGCCTGCCACAGGGCATGAATTGGGGGTCACTGAGGCCAGGTCTGAGGAGGAGGGCAGGAATATTCAGGCCAGATCAGACCTTGCTGGCAGGGAGGCTTCCTATGTTTCACTTCAAGAGCCAGTCCCTACTACCCTTCCCCACAACATTCCTGCTTCAGAATCTGCTGCAGTCCTCCACTTTCCAGGCTGGCTATGGACCAGAAGATTGCCAACATGGCCCCTCTGTGCTACCAACCACTGCTCCTAGCTGTCTTTCACCTTTGTTTGCTCAGCACAACATCCTTCTGTAACTGTTGGCCATAAAAATAAGGGATTTTGCTTCCTTTCTGGATCATAAAAGCTAGTTCTTCCTTCTTGACACAGAAACACAAGAGTTGGAAGAGACTGCAAGAGCCGTCTAGTCCAACCCCATGCCAATGCAGGAACATCCTACATGCTGTCTAACATGATCCCAATGGACTTGTAAAACAACAGCTTAACCTAAAATATTTATTCCAAAGGGAGGTTCTCTCCTGCTAGCATGTACTCTCAGCTGCCAGTAATACTAAGGTGACAGCAATCCTTTGGAGAGCTTGCTAAATATCTGTGACTCATCCTATTACAGGTACACACCTTCACTACTGCACAGCATCTGCTGGACTAGAAAAAAAAGGTTGGAGGTTACAGATGGAGTGCTGGTTCCCAATTAAATGTCCATCTTGATCAATACATGCTCACTTATTCCACGCTACAGTGTGGCAACAGTGGAAACTTACTTCTTACTTAATAGTGTTATTAAAACATTTGATAAAGCGCTATGTGTTTTAATGTTATTGCAAGAGATTGATGGAGCAACAAGAAACAATCCTATGTAAACGTATCTTTGGAGCAGCATTGTGCAGTGGAAGGCAGGGGCTCTATATGCCAAAAACTCCAGGCTCAATCACCTGCAGTCTCTCCAGTTAAGAAGATCTGAAACTTTGGAAAGCCGCTAACAGTCAGAATAGCTAGGCTAGGGCTTGTCCCGAACTTAGCAGGCTCAAATGTAGAACTGCAGTCTCCTCCACCCTGACCAGTACTATGCTGGCTCAAGATGACAGTTGTTCAGCAACATCTTGGTTCAAAAGACTGGGATGGAGAGACTAATTATCTGATTGAAGGTTCAGAAAATTCCTATGAGGAGAGCTAGAGAAAATGAGCAAAGCTGGGGCCAGCCAGCAACTCTGGGACCCAAGAAGGCCTTATAGGGAGTTCTGCCATGTTTTGAGACAGCAGTACTATAAAGAAGGAACTATGGCACCTATGGAGCTGCTTTGAACAAGCTTGATTAAAAGAGAGTGGTCAACAGGAAACTCTGTTCTGTAGCTCATCTGGAAAACTGCATTCTGTAAGAACTGTAGAGTATATGTGTGTGAAATACATTCATCTATTTGATTTATATCCCACTTTCCTGCCAATCTGGGACTCAAAGCAGCTTACAAATACGTAATTTATTTGTTTCTTTTAAACATTACCTTTCCTCTAATGAGCTCAAAACAGTGTATATAGCCGTTGTACCTTCTTTATCATCACAACAACCCTGTGAAGTTGG
Organism: Phrynosoma blainvillii; assembly: GCA_026167975.1. Classification (NCBI taxonomy): domain Eukaryota; kingdom Metazoa; phylum Chordata; class Lepidosauria; order Squamata; family Phrynosomatidae; genus Phrynosoma; species Phrynosoma blainvillii. Next base: position 317,796,626 of record JANUYF010000004.1, on the reverse strand, counting down.
CCAGGCTGAAAAATAGCAACAGGCCGAGGGCTATCCATTAAATTTAATGGACTGGTTGGCCCTTGGGTTCTCTTCCAACTCTAGGATCCTATGAAGAGAAAGTTAAGAGATGACATAATAGTCTTGTTTAAATATTTGAGGGGATGTCCTATGGAGGAAACTTGTTTTCTGCTGCTCTAGAAACTAGGACGCAGAGCAATGGATTCAAACTACAGAAAAAGAGATTCCACCTGTGCTGACTGTGAGTTCCTGCATGGCAGAAGGAGGATGGTCCTTGTAGTCTCTTACAGCTCTATGATTCTAATCCAGGGGTAGGCAACCTTTCCCCTTTAAGGGCCGAGGGACTTCAGCTCCCAGAATCCCAGGAGCTATTGGCCAACATGGGACTATTGGCCAACATCGCTGAGGCTTCTGGGAGCTGAAGTCCCTCGGCCCTTAAAGGGGAAAGGTTGCCTACCCCTGTTCTAATCTGTTTTAAGTTTTAGTTAGTCTAAGATCTGAACAATAAAATAAAGTTGGAAGACACTAAGTTTTAAGAACGGGGCCTCTTCTAGGGCTCTCATTCAGAAGGCTGTCCCAAGTCCAAGCAGACTTGACGAAAGAGAGCAAGGAGAGAAAAGGGCTCTCGGAGGATGTGACCTGAATTAGCACTATGTTGGGGTTGGAGTGAGGACAGTCTCACATGCCCACCATCACCACCCCGCTTGAGCCACATGAAGATGTGTTCTTACGTGACGTCCTCGCGAATGTTCGTCCCGTTCTGGCGGTTATAAAACCGGACAGAGATGCAGCTCCTCAGGCTGTAATGCAGCCGATTCTCCTTCTTGTAGGTGCCGAAGCACTCCCGGAAGTCCTCGTAATTCTTGAAGCAGGATCCAAGCTCCATGGCTGCAGCTGGTCCTAAGGAAGACAACCACCTTCCTGCCTGCCGGCCTTCCTTGAGTCCTTGGGGGCTAGTGGCCCATCTCTCCTCCTCCACCAGAACTGCCACTCACTCACTCACTCACCCCACCCATTGCCTCCAGCTGCCTTTTGGGCCTAATCCTTTCCTACCCACTCAGGAGCCCACTTGATTATTCTTGGGGCCACAAGAGGGGAATTATGCCTTCCTGTCCACCCAGACCCTACTTTGGCTTCTCCAGGGCCAAATGTAGGAGCCTTATCCTTTCTTATCTACCCAGGTCCCCCCTTGGTTTCTCCTGGGGTCAAAAGAGAGTGGATGTATCTCTTCCTGTCCACCCAGACCACCCCTTGGTTTCCTTTGTGGTCAAAAGAGAAGGGGCTTACCCCTTCCTGTACACTCAGACCCCATTTGGGCTTCTCCAGGGGCCAATTGCAGGAGCCTTAACCCTGCCATGTTTACTCAGCCCTACTCCACCCTGGCTTCTCCTCCGAGTCTAAGGGAGAGGGCGTAACTCTTTCCTGCCCCACTCAGGGGGTCCCTCTCGCCTTGGCTCTTCTTCTGGCTTGAAGAGAGGGGGCTTAACCTTTCCCTGTCCACTCAGCCCCCCCACCTTGCCTTCTCCTGGGGCCAAAGGGATGGGTCTTAACCCCTTCCTGTCTCACTTAGGACCCCCTCCTCTTGCCTTGCCTTCTGCCCCCTCAGCCCCCCCTGGCTTCTCCTGGGGCCAAATGGCAGGCTAACCCCTTCCTGCCCCACTCAGGATCCCCCCTCTGGCCTTGACTTCTCTCCTGGATTGAAGGGAGGGCTTTTAACCCCTTCTTGCCCACTCAGCCCCCCACCTTGATTTCTCCAGGGGCCAAAAGCAGGGAGCTTAACCCTTCCCTAAGCCACTCAGGACCCCCCTCTTGCCTTGGCTTCTCTCCTGGAGCCAAAGGGAGGGGCCTCAACCCTCTCTTGCCCCTGAGGCCCCCCTTGGCTTCTCCTGGGACCAGAAGGAGGGCTCTTAACCTCTTCCTGCCCCACTTGGGGCCCTCTCCTCTTGCCTTGGCTTGCCTTCTGCCCCCTCAGGGCCCCCCTTGGCTTCTCCTGGGGCCAGAAGGAGGGCTCCTAACCCCTTCCTGCCCCACTTGGGGCCCTCTCCTCTTGCCCTGGCTTGCCTTCTGCCCCCTCAGGGCCCCCCTTGGCTTCTCCTGGGGCCAGAAGGAGGGCTCCTAACCCCTTCCTGCCCCACTTGGGGCCCTCTCCTCTTGCCCTGGCTTGCCTTCTGCCCCCTCAGGGCCCCCCTTGGCTTCTCCTGGGGCCAGAAGGAGGGCTCCTAACCCCTTCCTGCCCCACTTGGGGCCCTCTCCTCTTGCCCTGGCTTGCCTTCTGCCCCCTCAGGGCCCCCCTTGGCTTCTCCTGGGGCCAGAAGGAGGGCTCCTAACCCCTTCCTGCCCCACTTGGGGCCCTCTCCTCTTGCCCTGGCTTGCCTTCTGCCCCCTCAGGGCCCCCCTTGGCTTCTCCTGGGGCCAGAAGGAGGGCTCCTAACCCCTTCCTGCCCCACTTGGGGCCCTCTCCTCTTGCCCTGGCTTGCCTTCTGCCCCCTCAGGGCCCCCCTTGGCTTCTCCTGGGGCCAGAAGGAGGGCTCCTAACCCCTTCCTGCCCACCCTGAGGAGGGAGGCCTTTATTCAGCCCTTCCTGCCTGGAGCCTCCCCTTCAGGGACCACGTGCCACAAGAGCAACTAGGCTCCCTCTCCTCCCTTCTTCCTCTTCCTCGTTCGTCCCCTTCTATTCCTCCTCTTCCTCCCTGGCGCCCACCTTTAAAGCATCAAGAAACCCCTCCCCTCTGGAACCGCCACCCAATCGGGAGCCACGGCGCGGCCGCTCGACCAATGAGAAGGCGAGATGGCCCTGACTGACGCGACAGCGGACCAACCCCCTGCCAGGAGCGGGACTTCCCGTTTCTACAGGCCCGGGCAGGAAGCGGCAGTACACTTCCGGTCCGCCCTTTATCCGCCCCCTCTGAGGCACTTCCGGGAGGTCACATGACTGCTCAAGATGGCCGCCCCGAGGGACGCCGGCCGGTTCCAGGATCCGGATGCGAGGGACGAGGACTTGCGCAGCGTCCTGGTGACCAGCGTCCTGAACCTGGAGCCGCTGGACCTCGACCTCTTCCGGTCAGCGAGGCGCACTTCCGGTCGGAGGAAGAGGGGCCGGGATGGAGGCTCCTCGGGGCTGCCTCTTTGCTGGGAACCCTGGGATTTGTAGTTCGGGAGGAGGCACTAGAACTCCTCGGGATGGAGCCCTGGTGGCCCTTTACTCAGCTTTACTTTCTACTTACGCAACCTAAATGGACTTTGATCTCGCTATAACTCTCCTGGCTGCTTCCTGCGGAATCCTGGGATGTGTAGTTTGGGGGGGAAGAAGCACTAGAGCTCCCTGTCTCCCTCCTAAGCACCGCTTCCCACAGTTTCCCAAATTCCTCAGGATGGGGACTCATGTCGTCGTCCTCGCTGTGTGCCTTCAAGTTGTTTTGGTGCCTCTGTCCTGGGTTTTTCTCTGCAAGGTTTGTTTAGAGGAGGCTTTGCCACCATTGCCTTCCCCTGAGGCTGAGAGAGTGTGACCTTCACCCAAGGTCACCCAGGGGGTTCCATGGCTCAGTCAGGAATTGAACTCTGGTCTCCAGAGTCAGACTGCTGCCCCATGCTGGCTCTCTCAGCCAAAACAACTTGCTTTTAAAATACCACTTGTTTTAGCACAGTTATTATTTAAACTAGTGGCCATACCATTTGAGCTGCATTTTGCTACTTAATTTTCTAATTTTAGTCCTTATTGGGGGTAGTCTTAGATATTAATACAAAAAAAACCAATAAACCGTGGTTTAAACAAACGAGGTGGCAACCCTAAGGCAAACTGAACACATCATGGGTTTTTCTCAGCAAGATTTGTTCAGAGGAGGGTTTGCCACCATTGCCTTCCTCTGAGGCTGAGAGAGTGTGACTTTCAGCCAAAGCTTCATGGCCGAGGTGGGAATCGAAGCCAGGTCTCCAGAGTCGCAGTGCAAGACCCATACCAACTATGCCACTACATTCTCCTTTGTGGTCTCTGTGACTCACACAAAATGGGTCTAATGAGAAATGGTTTCCTGTTACGGGTTTGAAAAATATATTTTAAGAGGCATTTAGAGAAGGAACTTTTTCTTTTTTACAAAACGATAAGGAATAGAAATGGCCTAAATTTCTTTTTATTTACATTCTTATAGATGCTTTTATCTGTTTTAATTCTTCTAAAATTGCCTTAAGGCCGTACTTTTGAGAGAAAGGCTGAATAGACATATTAAATATGAACAAATAGTAGTAAGAAGAAGAAGAATGGCCACAGCTCATTGTCATCATCACAACCTGGAGTAAATGACTTATCAAATGCTGCAAAGAGTCACTGGAAGGAACTGCATTTTAGATATAACTTCCTGAACACTCTTTGACCATCTGCTGAACTGAAAGGTCATGGTCCCGAAATGGGAAGAGGACACACCACTTAGGCTGCACCTGCACTGCAGAAATAAAGCAATTTGACATAGCTCTAGCTTTCATGGCTCAATGCTATGCAATCTTGGATTTTGCAGTTTGTTATGGCCCAGAACTCTGACTGGGAAGGCTAAATATCTCATAAAACTACAAATGAGCTGGGAATTGAACCCCGTTCTCCAGAGTCGGAGTCTAACTTTCACTTCTTTACACCACACTAGCTCTACTTTCTGTCTGCGCAACCGAAACAGACTGATCTCACTGTATAGAAAGAGATCTTGTAGCACCTTTGAGACTGAAAGAAAGAAAAGTCAGTGGCAGATGCATTTGGAGGAAGCAGAGTGAAGTCTAGGAAAGCTTACGGTGCCAAGTTCTTTCTTTCACTTAGGTCCAAAATACACTTCAGAAATAATCCAGTTTGAGACCGCTTTAACTGCCCTGGTGCCTACCCCTGTGCTAGGGAATCTTGGGAATTGTAGTTTGTCATGGCACCAGAGCTCTATCTGACAGAGAAGGCTCAATGTCTCACAAAACTACATCTGAGTTAATCAGATCTAATCAGAGTTAGGCATCTGCGGAGTTTAAAACATTTTTATGCAGGCAGGCTTTTTAAAATCATGGTAAGATGATTTATATGGGGGTTGTTTTTAGATTATGCTTTTAACTTTTGTATGTTTTCAGTTTTAACTTTGTACCATTCTTGTTAGGTTATTTTAATTGTATTTTATAAATTTGTTTTCATGTGTTTTTATCCTGTGAGCTGCCTTGGGTCCCTTTTTTGGGAGAAAGGTGGCGTAGAAATAAAATAAATAAAAAAATAAATGGAAATAAGTAGACTTAAGTCTAGGAAAGTTCATGCTGCCAACTTCTTTCTTTCAGTGAATCTCAAAGGTGCTACAAGATCTGTCTAGATACTGAGTCTACAGACTAACACGGCTATATTTTTGAGTTCTATCACAAAACTACTGTTTCCAGAATCCCATAGCATTAAGCCAGGACAGTTAAAGCAGTCTCAAACTGGATTATTTCTACAGTGTGTTTTGCACCTTAGATGAGACTTGTAACACCTTTGTGCTACAAGATCCATTGGATTACTGTGTCTGAGCTCACTGTAACTCTTGTGGACCCCTGGGATGTGCAGTTTGGGGTGAGGCAGTAAACCTCTTTGGCTGAAAATTCTAAGTACTGCAGACCCCAGGAATCCTCAGGATGATAGAACTAAATGGCAGTTCCACTGGGATAATTGTGAAGGACAGGAACTTCTGAGGTTGCTATACATGGGCCTAGCCTTGCCCTGCCTGGAACCAGATACAGTGGCCTGGAACAAATATGCCTACTGTAATGCATCACCTCGCTCTGTTTCTTTTCCCTCAGTGGGAGGCACTACTGGGTTCCAGTCACGAAGCGACTCTTCGGTGGGCAGATTGTTGGCCAGGCCTTAGTAGCGGCAGCGAAGGCTGTGAGTGAGGACGTCCATGTCCATTCCTTGCACTGCTACTTTGTCAGAGCAGGTAATAAGAAGCCCCTCAGCGGAGGTGGGGACAGTGGTCCTGGAGCAATGCAGCCAACCAAGAAAGGCTGTTGAGTTGCGGGCAGAAAGTAAAGTAACCCCTTCTTTACTTCCAGGGGACCCCACGGTGCCAGTCCTGTACCAGGTGGAGCGCACCCGCACAGGGAGGAGTTTCTCGGTGCGATCGGTCAAAGCCATCCAGCATGGGAAGCCCATCCTCATCTGCCAGGCCTCCTTCCAACAGGCGCAGCTTAGTCCCATCCAGCACCAGTTCCACATGCCGGAGGTGCCACTCCCAGAGGAGCTCCTGACCCAAGAAGAACTCATCCACAAGTACCTCCAGTGAGTGTTGGGGACTCTGTCTCTTTCCCTCTGCTGGAGGAGATGCTGTGCTTGGGGATGGGCAGACAGTTAACCTAAAGCTGAAGTCCTGGGTGTGTACGAGAGCGATAGCTGCCCAGGTGCCTGCTTTTACCACTTCTACATAGCTCAGCAATCCTCCATTGCTTGAGGCTACAGAGGTTCTTCTTTCTGAAAACATGGACAGGGATGGGGGAGGACCTGCTCTGACAGCAGGAACCTAATGTGGGCTAATTGCATTTAACCTTGCTTTGCACCTGCATCCAATTCAGAACTCACCTGTGGCTCCCTTGCATCTCTGAGAGTTCTGGGTAAGCTAAGGAGTGTTCCCAGCCCACCCAGCCCTGCACCAAGCAATGGAGAACAAGAGCCCTATGATCTGTAAGAGCTTCTGCTGCCTTCAGCAAGTGTGAGATGAGGGCAGACAGCCTGCCTGCCTGCCTGCCTGCCTGCCTGCCTGCCAACCGCATTTCTCTGACCAGCCTAGGTTTGGCTATACATACAGGGATAGAATCCTAGAGTCGGAAGAGACTCCAAGGCCATCCACTCCAACCTCATTCTGAGGCAGTGTTTGAAATTGTGCCTTTAATATTTCACTTTTAAGAAACTCCCATCCACCACAAACTCCCTTCTCTTTTTAGTATTCCTGACCATGGGATCACACACAGTATTTCTCTAAGTTTACTGAAATCAGCTTTCTTAACATGTAGAATATGTTTTTAACTACACTTGGCTTCTGCTTTCTGCTATATAACAAAACTCCAGGAGAAGGATCCACCTGATCCTTCCACTTTCACCCCTTTAACCAGGTCAACTCCTGTTGATTAGAATGAGATCTAAAACAGCTGATCTCTTTGTTGCCTCTTTGACCTTCTGGACAATGAAATTGTCTGCAAGGCAAATGAGGAATTTGTTGGACCTTAAATTTTTGGCAGAATGACTTCCAACAAATATCAAGATAGTTGAACTCCCACATTATTGCTACATCTTTCCTTTCTGAATGTGTAGTCATCTGTTCCAGGAAGGCATCGTGCATGTCCTCAATCTGACTTGGAGGTCTGTAGTAGACCCCATCACCACCACTATGCTGTTGTTTATGTCCCCCTTAATTTTTACCCAGATACTTTCAATTTGGTTTCCCGAATTTAAGTCATGGATCTCTTCACAGGAGTAAATATTCTTAACATATAATGCTCCTCCTCCTTTCCTGTTTGGTCTGTTTCTCTGAGATAGGCTGCACCCCTCCATTACTATATTCCAAACATGAGACTCATCCCACCCGGTTTCAGTGATGCTTACTGTATCATATTTGTTTTGCTGTGTTAATTCTCTCTATAACAATTGGGTAGGGAACTGACTTGAAGGCAGACAATACCACCAGGGGAACTGTGGTCCTTCAGAGATGCTGTGGGACTGCAACTCCTGTCAGCTCTAGTTCAACAGTCAGCAGTGAAAGATTATGGGAGTTGCAGTCCGACGTTGCCTGGAGAACCACACATTCCCACCATGGCCTTAGCACAAAGCATAGTAACAGTGGTTCTTGTTGTGTGTCTTCTAGTCATATCTGACTTAGGCAGCCCTAAGGCTACCTTATCACAGGTTTTTCCTGGAATAATTTGTTCAGAGGAGGGGTTGCCTTTGCCTTCCTCTGAGGCTGAGAAAGTGTGACTTGCCCAAGATCACCCAGGGGTTTCCATGGACAAGCAGGGAATTGTACTCTGGTCTCCAGAGTTGTAGTCCAGCACTTGAACCACTCCAGTGCACAAATCACAGTAGCAATGGTACCAACCCTCCTAAATTTCTCTTCCCAGCAGCCTGATTCCTGTCTGTATTTTCAAAGGGACCCAAACCTCCTGGAGCAGTACCGGCAAGGGCTCACTAAGATGTTGGCGCAAGAAGTTCCCATTGAGATGAAGCCGGTGAACCCACCTGACATCTATCACCGGAACTTGCAGGAGCCCAAGCAGCTCTTCTGGGTGCGGGCCAAAGGCTACATTGGTAAAGATGTGGGGCACTGCCAACCATCCTCCCTCCCTCTGGTTGAGACTTAGAGAAATCCCCCATATCAAACATCTGTGTAAACTGTTACGCCTTCCTTTGGACCAGTATGCAGAACTCCACCCTCCCATCTGCAACCCAGCCTCTATTTTGCCAGAGGAAGAGGGTCATAGAGTGGGGAGTGCAGCTCTGCTCTTTCTAGAAGGGTCCCTCCCTCTCTGCAGGCTAGAAGTTCACTTCAGAGCATATTTTGTTTGTGCATCTTTGGAATGGACAACCGTCAGGGTCTAGGGGACCACATGACAGGGCCACACTGTCATAAAAAAAGGAAAAGAAACAAAAAGTTTGGGGGGTGGCCCAGTATTTCCCAGGAGGCAGAGAGGGCAATTTGGTGCTATTTTAGGTCCAGGGCTGGAGACCTTTTTCTGAAAGAGAAGGGCACTTTCTGTTGGGGAAAAAGGCTTTCTCCTGGGCATATAAAAGTGTGTGTGTGAGGACTGTGTTATGTGATAATTTTATGTACCCTGGAGATGGATCTGAGGGTAAAACGTCTTACAGAAAAGCATTCTAAAACGTTTGTAGGATGCAGTGGTCGGGGCATTTCCGGCAGCGCTGCTCTACCTGTTTCTATATGAGCAGCTAAGGAGGCCTGACTTTGGGTCCATTGGGTGGAAGGGTTGCTGTTTCCATCTTTCTCCTTCGCTCCCTGCCCTGCTTTCTTTTTGCAGAGCTGCTGTGCCCTCTCCAGACAATGTTTGTGTTTCAGGGGATTGCGACATGAAGCTGCATTGCTGTGTGGCTGCCTATATCTCTGACTACGCTTTCCTGCACACAGCCCTGCTGCCACACCAGCACTACAAGGTCAGCTTCATGGCGTCTCTCGATCACTCCCTCTGGTTCCATGCCCCCTTCCGAGCCGACCACTGGATGCTGTACGAGTGCGAGAGCCCCTGGGCTGGTAGGTTCTGCCTTTGTGTGGCGACGGAGGGATCACTGCGAGGCAAGGAAGAGTCTTGTAAGAGGAAACTGACACTGCAATCTCTTTCTTTTTCTGCCCCATCCCAGGTGGGTGCCGGGGACTGGTGCAGGGGCGCCTGTGGTGCAGAGATGGTGTGTTGGCTGCCACCTGTGCCCAGGAAGGAGTCATCAGAGTGAAGGAACAGACAGCCATAAGCAAGCTATAGCAAGTGCTCCCTCCCCTGCTATGCTTCCTGCTGGGAGGTACCAGCTGAGCCTGCATGGATGAGAACAAGGCCTCCACACCTGACTCTGAATCTGGAAGCATCCACAGCTAGAGGCAAGCTCTGCAGGTGGGCAGATGTGCAGTGAGAGACTCAGAGATGGAAGTACCGATTGTGTCGTTTTTATTTGGCACGTTAATTACAGACTGGCCTGTGGCTTTCCAGATTGCCAATAAAGTGACTGAAGCTCCCTGCAAGACTCTGGTCTCTTGGGGTGCAGGTTCATAGAATCATAGAATTGGAAGAGACAAGGGCCATCCAGTCCAACCCTCTGCCATGCAGGAGATCACAATCAAAGCATCCCCGACAGATGGCCATCTAGCCTGTGTGTGTGTGCGCGTACATGAGTAACCAGGGCCCCTTCCTTTGTTTAGGAGGGATGAGTCTCCAGCTTGCAAGGGGACAAGAAAGCAATGGTACTCCCCTTCATCACCTTTCCCCCAGTATCCCATATTGTGGTGTTTGTAGTGCACTCCGCCCACACATACAAGAGTCCAGTGAGCAGCGACATCATGGCTCAAAAGACTGCTATGACACCCGCCACATCTCCATCTGAGATGTTTGTGGCAAGTGTTATCTTCCCTTTTTCTTGTCAAATCTTCAAGCCATGCTACAATTCCTTCCTAGAAGAGGAGGAAGCATTGAATCCTTGTACTACACAGATGCGGCATCCCTGGGCCAATCCTGGCAGCAGCTGCTGTTTCTGGTCAAGCTAAGGAACAAGAGGGGTCCTGGCCCTCGGAGGCTGGGATTCCGAGTGGAGAGGGTCCAACTCACCCACTTCTGCTTGATTCCTGTTCACTCCCCAACTGCTGGTTTTCCTCTGAGGCTATGCTAGCTAGGCCTCAGCTGCCTCCTCCTTCCTCTCAGGGCAGGGGCTGCTTGATGAGCAGCTCCTTCAGGGTGGGTGATGGGAGCAGCCCTCCACCATGGACTATTTGCAGGCCTTGCAGGCGGGCCTCAGCCTCCCTCTTGTCTTTGCCCAGAGTCCAGGCCAGGTGGACGTGAGTCTGCAAGAAGGGGGCCAGGAGCGGGTGGCTATCTTGGGCCTCCAGGAGATGTAGGGCCTGCTCACAGGCAGCATAGGCATCGCCAAACTGCTCCAGCTCCTGATGGCAAACCACCAGGCCAGCCAGGGTCAGCAGAAAGTGGCCCGAGCGGCTGGCACCTAGCTTTTCCTGCAGCCGGCAGGCGTTGGTCCAGAATGCAAGGGCCTCCCGGTAGAAGCCACTGCAAGTCATGTGCTGTGCCTCCCGCAGGTCCTCCAGGAAGAAGAACTCCAGGTACTCGGCTGAGCGCCGGACTTCTGGCAAGGAGTGCAGGTGGGAGAGGAACTGCTCAAAAGCCCGGCTCCGCTTGGCAATGGTTTCGGCTGTGAAGTTGCGCCTCAGCCGCTTCCGGGGGAAGGAGATGTCTGCCATGTCAGCCCCAAAGCGCCGGCGCAAGTGTCGATTCAGCCGCTCAAAGTTCGAGTAGCGGCGGGAGATGATGGCGGGCGCTTTGTCAAACTGCCCCGCCTGGATCAAGTAGATGGTGTAGAGCTGTGGGGTAGAACAAGAAGGGTGAGGGAAGCTGTCCAGATCTACTGGATCCCCTCCTCATAGCAAAGCCCAATGGCGATCAGCAGGCAGGCGTCTTGCAACAGACACACATGCTCAGTCTCTCGCTCCACAGGCAGACCCCCCCCCCAAGCAGAGCAGGTGAGGTGGTGGAAGCAGCAACGGCCATAGGAGAGAGTTACCTGAGGCTCTTCTGGGCCAGCCGTGCCCAAACCGCAGCAGGAGGGAAGAAGAGAGAAGAGTCAGGGGTCCCCATGCGGATAAGGTAAGGGACAGGAGCAGCACAGCCACAGACCCACGGCCTTGGAGGAGTCGGGGAAGGACTCCACCTGAGCCAGGCTGAGCAAGCAGCCTGCCAGCCCTCCTTTCCCATGGGTTAGAACAGCGGCTCCTGACCCGCAGTCCTCCATCTGGTTTAGATGAACTGGGACCTGCAGGGAGCGTTGGCCTGGGCTTGGAAGGCTGGGGGAGCCCAATCTGTCTCCCCACATTCCTCTACCGCCTCTTGCCCCAAGAGGTTGGTTCACCCCATCTTTCTCTGCTGACCCACAGTCGAGTTCCCTTCCTTGGCTTCCTGAGGGCCCATCCTCCCCCTTCCTCCTGCCGTCACTCACCACGTACTTGGAGTTGCGCTCGTTGACCACGTTGGCGCTGGTGACCTCGAACAGGAGGCGCTGGGGCACGAAGCTGCCCCGGGATTTCCGCCAGAGTTCCTGCAGTTGCCGTGTGAGCATGTTACTGCCCCGGCGCTCGGCCATTGGGGGGCTGTGCTCTGTGCCAAAGGGGAGAAGAGGGGGCACAGATATTGGGGTTAAGGGAAGTGGCCCACTGTCCCTGCCGCTCTCACAAAGTGGGATGGGATTCCTGCAGGACTGCAATCAATGACCAGCACCCCCAGCAGGCATAGCCAGGGATGGAGAAGGCTGGGAGCTGCAGTTCAGTGACATCCAGAGGGGCCACACCATCCCTCCTCCAGGTGGAAAATGGGAGGCCTGCAGACAGACCTTTAAACTTTAATTGAATTGTAATCAGGTTATTAAGGGCTGAGAGTCAACTTTGGGATCATGTAACCTAGGTCTCTACATCTGGATGCAAAGGGATCTTGTGGGTACCTTTGAGACTTAACTGAGAGAAAGATGTTGGTGGCATCAGCTTTCACAAACCTCAGTCTACTTCATTAGATGCAGTCTACTTAAGCTTATGTAAAAACTTCTTTCTGAACATGGTTATAGCACTATTATTCCACTTTTAACTGTTATGGCTGCCTCCTGTGGAATCCTGAGATTCACAGTTTAGGGAAGAGCATTTAGAAATCCCAGAGATCTCTTAGGTCTCAGTAAAATACATACCCCAGAAAGCCACAGGAAGCAGCCATACCAGTAAAAGTGGAATAGAATCAGAATTGGAAGAGACCTCAAGGGCCATCCAATCCAACCCCCTTCTGCCATGCAGCAACTCACAATCAAAGCACTCCCAACAGACGGCCATTCAGCCTCTGCTTAAAGACCTCCAAAGAAGGAGACTCCACCACTCTCCAAGGCAGCGTCTTCCACTCTCCAACAGCTCTTACTCTCAGGAAGTTCCTCCTAATGTTGAGGTGTATTCGCTTTCCCTGTAGTTTGTATCCATTGCTCTGTGTCCTATTCTCTGGAGCATCAGAAAACAAGCTTACTCCATGCTCAATATGACATCTCCTCAAATACTTAAACCAGGCTATCATATCACCTCTTAACCTCTTCTCCAGGCTGAACATACACAGCTCCCTAAGTCATTCCTCAGAGAGCATGGTTTGCAGACCATCAATAATTTCCAGAATAATTGGGGATGCTGTGGCTCAAGTGGTTAAGATGCTGGCTCTGTTGGCAGGTTGGCAGTTCGAGGCCCAGGTGCTGCATGATGGGGAGAGCTTCCATCACTAGTCCCAGCCTCTGCAAACCTAGCAGTTTGAAAGCATGCAAATGCAAGGAGATCAATAGGTACCACTTGGGTGGGAAGGTAAACAGCGTTCTGTGCAGTCATCTGGCCATAGGATCACAGAGTAGTCTCACAATGTTGGCTCTTCAGCTTAGGAACGGAGATGAGCCCAGACCCCTATGGTTGGACATGACTTGACAACCTTGTCAACACAGAATACCTTTACCTTGAACAGTGTAGTACAGTCTCAAAGGTGCTACAGGAACCCTTTGCGTACTGATATTCCAGAATTCAATCTCTGCACCTAGAGGTATGCGTCAGTGATGCTACACAACCCTTGGACTGAATGGCAAAGTTGCACCATTGAACCACCACATCTAATCTGCAGCAGAAGGCACATCCATGCACATTTGTACTACACGCACAATTTTGTTCCTGCTGTTCCACGTCGGGCAAACCTATCTATGAGTGTCAAACTGCAACTGGATTCCAGCCAAACTGTCCCCTGCTGAGTCTAACATTGCAGGAAATGTAAGCCTTGTCCCTGCAATATGTGTGTTTTCATGCCTTGGTTGCACAGCTAACAATATATACTTTTCAAATGATGAAACGTTCCCAAGACACCATGCCCATCATCTATGTGGAATTGCGCTTGGTGCTGTCCCCCCCATTCCCTGGCATTAGGGTCCTCCTTACCTCCATTCTCTGCAGCCTCTCCAAGCAGCTCAGGACCTAGGGCTCCTCCCTGGCTCTGTCTAGCTGCACCGGGGTTCCCTCCTTCATCCTCCTCCTCTTCCTCTCCTTCCTCCTCCTCCTCCTCCTCATCATTGCTGGTGAAGCTCAGGGTCCCACTCAGCCGCGTCGAGAGGCCCTCCGTGTCGTCCTCCAGCTCAGAACTCTCTGGGAACTCTTCGGCCTCCAAGCTGCAGCCGGCCAGTCCGTCCCGCTCGCCTTCCCCGGTCAGCGCGTGCCTCAGGCGGTGCAGGATGCGGGACGCCATTGGGCCGTGGCTGTGGGGAGCTCTGCAGGGGAAAAGGGCATTCAGGGTCAAGGTGCAGGGCCTACCTCTGGCTGCCCTCCCCAGGGATGAACAGGCAGGGAGGGGGGCCCCTGCTCCGGCCAAATTTGTGGGGGACCCCCCTTTGCCTCATTCCTCTCCTCCTCCATGGCAGACCAGGACTCTTGCTTTGCTCTCCTGGAGGTGCATGCCACCAGCCCACAGTGACTCCATCTGTGACCCTCACTAAGTCCCTTTTCTACTAGAAGTATCAGGATGCAAAGTCAGAATTCACAGAATCATAGAGTTGGAAGAGACCCAAGGGGCATCCTGTCTACCCCCATTCTGCCATGCAGGAACTCACAATCCAAGCCCTCCCTGTGAGATCTGGCCATCCAGCTTCTGTCCAAAAACCTCCAAAGAAGGAGACTCCACCAAACTCCAAGGGAGTGGGTTCCACCACCAAACAGCTCTTACTCTTGGGACATTCTTCCTAATGTTGAGCTGGAATTCTTTTCCTGGAGCTTGCATCTGTTGTTCTGGGTCCTCTTCTCTGGAGCAGCAAAAAACAAGCTTGCTCCATCCTCAACATGGCATCCCTTTAAATATTTAAACACGGCTATCATATCACCTCTCAGCCGTCTCTTCTCCAGGCTAAACATCCCCAGCTCCCTAAGTCGTTCCTCATAGGGCTTTATGGTTTCCAGACCCTTCACCATTTTAGTTGCCCTCCTTTGGACACGCTCCAGTTTCTCCACATCCTTTTTGAATTGTGGTGCCCAGAACTGGACACAGGATTATTCCAGGTGGGGCCTGACCAGAGCAGAATACAGTGGCACTATTACTTCCCTCAATCTAGATACTATACTTCTATCGATGCAGCCTAGAATCACACTGGCCTTTTTAGCTGCAGCACCACACTGTCGAATTCCCACCTCCATTATTAACACTGTACATTTATCCTGAAAGTGCTGCATATAAAAGCAGTGTTTCAGTTTCTGTTGGCCAGCAAAAGCTCTATTGATCATAGAATCATAGAATCATAGAGTTGGAAGAGACCACAAGGGCCATCCAGTCCAACCCCCTGCCATGCAGGAACGCCATGATGATGGAAAGCCTCCTGTGGGCCAGGTCCAGAGACAGCCTCTCTCTAAGGCTGCTGCCACACTGCAGAAATAATTGCTTCAACTGCCATGGCTCAGTGCTATGGAATCCTGGGACTTGTAGTTTGGTGATATATTCAGCCTTCCTTGTCAGAGAGCTCTGGTGCCCCAACAAACTGCAAATCCCAGGATTCCATAGCACCGATCCAAGGAAGTTAAAGTTGTGCCAAATTGCTTTATTTCTGCAGTGCGGATGCAGCCCAAGGCGATGGCCACAGTTCAGCAGATCTTCAAACAGCATTCAGAAAGTTACTTCTAAAAAGAAGTTTTACATTTATTTTATATATTTCAAGGATTTAAATCCCATCTTTCTCCCACAATGGGATTCGGTTCATTCCAGTGGTTCTTTGCAGCGTTTGATAAGTAATCTGCTCTGAGCTGTGATTATGATATTACACTGTGGCCACTGTTGTTGTTATTATTATTATTAATTCATATTTAATATGCCTATTCTCCATTACCTCCAAAACTAGGACTTTAAGGTAACTTTAGAAAAATTAAAACAGAAAAACATCTACAAGGGCATAAATAAGAACAAAAAAATTGTGATTTTCTGTTCCATGTCAGTTTTTTGAAAGAAACAAAAATCTTGTCTAAATGCCTCTTATATTTTTTCTTTAAACCCTTCATAGGAAAATGTTTCTCATTAGATCCATTTGTGTGAGTCACAGAGACCACAAAGAAAAGTGTAGTGGCGTTGTGGTTTGGTTGTTGGACTACAACTCTGGAGACCAGGGTTCGATTCCCAGTTCGGCCATGAAACCCGCTGGGTGACCTTGAGTGAATCACACTCTCTCAGCCTCAGATGATGGCCATGGTGGCAAACTTCCTCTGAACACAACCTGCCAAGAAAACCCCATGACTGGTTTGGCGTAAGCTGGAAACCATTTGAAGGCACACAACACACCATTTGGCACATGCTAGTTAACCCAAAATGTAACCCACTGTGGCCTTATTTGTGAGTAGTTCCTTCCAAGATCTGTGTTCAAGAGTTTGAGACTTTCTCCTGCTGTGCATTTTAAAAGCCCCCCTGGAAGGCACACCTCCATACACAAACACACACACAGGCAAAATCTGCCCCATTCAAAAATGGCCTCCTTCTGATAGAACAACCCCTAAACCCCCCTACCACACACACACACACTCTCTTAAGTACTTTGATGGTGAGTTCCTGCATGACACAATGGAGTTGGATTGGATGGCCCTTGGGGGTCTCTTCCAACTCTAGGATCCTATGCATTCCTCCATGGTAGAAGAGGGTTGGACTGGATGGCCCTTGGGGGTCCCTTATAACTCTAGGATCCTATATATTTGTGCATGGCAGAATGGGGTTGGACTAGGTTGACTTTGAAGGGTCCCTTCCAACTCTAGGATCCTATGTATTCCTTATGGCAGAAGGGGGCTGGACTGGATGGCCCTTGGGGTCCCTTCCAGCTCTAGGATCCTATGGATTCCTGCGTGGCAGAAGGGATCGGACTGGAGATCCCTTGCAAGTCTAGGATCCTGTGTCTGGTGGATCCCTGGTGGCGCAGTGGTTAAATGCCTGTCCTGCAGCCACTCACTCATAGAGAGCCACAAGGTTGCGAGTTCAATACCAGCCAGGGCTGAGGCTCGACTCAGGCCTGCATCCTTCCAAGGTCGCTAAAATGAGGACCCAGCTGTTGGGGGGCAATGAGCTTACAGTTGTAAACCGCTTAGACATCCCATGCGCGGTATGAAGCGGTATATAAATGAAGCTGCTTTGCTTTGCTTTTGCTTTGTCTTGCTGCATGGCAGAGATTGGACTGGATGTCCCTTGGGGGTCCCTTCGGACTCTGGGCTCCTAGGTCTTCCTGCATGGCCGAAGAAGGGGCTGGATGACCCCTGGCCTGGGAGAGTCCCTTCCAACCCTCGGATTCCCTGGTTTTATGTTATGGAAATAGTTCTCAATGGTGCCTTTTCTTTGTGAAGGGCCGCACACACACAATATATATCTATATATCTATATATCTATATAGACACCCCCCCAAAAGAAAGGCCCGTACCTGTCCCTGGGGCAGCCCTGGGCAGGCAGCCAACCCTTTGGGCTATGGGGCAGCCCTCCTTCCCTCGCTCCCTCTCCGTGGGTCTGTCTCTCTGGGCCAAGCCTCGTCTCCGGCCGTTGGCCTGAGTCCTTCCCGGGGGTCCCGGCCCTCCCTCCTTCCCTCCTTCCAGGTGAGGCCCAGGTGAGTCCTCCAGGCCCCGCCCTCCAAGGAAGGAGGCCCGGGACCCGCCCCCAAAGACCCCCCCGCCCCCGTCCAGGCCCGAAGGGAGGGGGAGGGGGAGGAGGGGCACTCTGCCCATGCCCAGGGGATGCTGGGACGGGGCCACACCTGGGGGAGGGGTCCGGGGGGTGAGGCTGGACCCTGGGGCTCCTCCCTTGGGCCGCCCTCTGCACTGGCTCAGAGGCAAGGGGAGGGGAGGGGAGGGGAGGGGAGGGGAAAGGCAGCCCTGGCCTGGCTCTAGAGGCGGCCCAAGGGGGGCTTTACCTGGAGGAGGAGGAGGAGGAGGAGAGCCCCTCGGTTTCCGTATGGATGGGTCAGCGGAGCCCCTGAAGGCCCTTTGTCCGGCGCCCAGGAGGGAAGGAGAGAGAGAGAGAGAGAGAAGCCGGACCGTAGGCGCCCTCCGGCCCTGGCTCCTCCGGCCCCGACAACGGACAGAGGAGGGCAGAGGAGGGGAGGCGGCCCCGGGCTCCCGAGCTCCCTGCCTTTCTTTCTGCCTTTCTTTCCGGGGCTGGACGCCCGAGTGACCGACCCACCGACCGAGCACCAGAGGCCGGCCCTCCGCTCCTCTCTACCGAAGGAAGGAAGGAAGGAAGGAAGGAAGGAAGGAAGGAAGGAAGGAAGGAAGGAAGGAAGGAAGGAAGGAAGGAAGGAAGGAAGGCAGGCAAGCGCCCTCCCTGCGTGCCTCCCTCCTTCTTCCCTGGGGGGCCTTGGGAGATGGGGGCAGGGCAGGGCAGGGCATTCAGGGCATCTCCTGGCCTTTCTCCCAGTCCCTGGTGGTCTCCCATCCAAGGATTCACCAGGGCTGCTTCTCTTGGGCTTCCAAGATCAGAGGGGATCTGGTGCCTTTAGCTTACACAGAGGATATAGCCCTGTCTCAATATTTGAAGGGGGGGGGGTCATTTTGGGGAGGGAGCAAGCGCGTTTTCTGCTGCTCCAGAGAAGAGGAAATAGGGAGCAATATGGATGCAAGCTCCAGGAAAAGAGATTCCAGCTCAACATTAGGAAGAACCTCCAGATGGGAATTCCTATTTGATTCTCCCTCAATGGAGGTGGTGGAGTCTCCTTCTTCACAGTTTTTTAAACAGAGGCTGGATGGCTATCTGTCCCTGAGGGAGCTTGGATTGGGTCTTCCTGCATGGCAGAAGGGGGTTGGTCTGGATGGCTCCTTGGGGCCCCTTCCAAGTCTAGGATTCTGTGTATTCCTGCATGCCAGAAGAAGGGGCTTGGGTTGTAGGGCTTCTTGGGGATCTCTTCCAACTCTAGGATCCTATGACAAGCCATGATGCGCTGGGAAACCTCCCAGGACTTTGACACCTGAGACCCTTCAGTGGGGGCCAGTGTTCTGGGAAGCATGGCAGCCAGAGGAAGGGTCCAACATCCAGAAGCCCAGGCCTCCATCTGCTGCGCTTTCGGTCTTGCAACATCTCCCCACCAAGACCCCCTCCTTGGTTTGCATCCCCCCAGTCAAGGGGTCTTTATGGCCTTCCCCATCCCAGGGGGGGGATTGAAAGGATGGGAGGGGGCACCCAAGACCCCTCCCTGATCCAGATTCTTCTCTGCCTTATTTAGCAGCCGATGCCTCCTCCTTCCCATCAGCAGGTTGTCTTAAGAAGGCTTTCTATTAATAGGGGAGGGAAGGAGGGAGGGGGGGGGGACCGGGCCAAAGCACCTGCTCCTGCCCATCAGGCCCCTTCCAAACCCGTCCGACTCCAGTTTTGGGGCTGCCTGGGAATCCCACCGGTAAAGCGCAACAGAACCTGATTCACAGGAACGCAATACGCAGCAAACAGCCTTGGGAAACAGAGAAATGGTAAATTGCATGAGGTGCAATAAATACATTTTTTCAATGTTTACAGTAGCTCTCCCCAACTTTCAGTGGTCAATATATAATCACAGAATCCTAGATTTGGAAGAAATCACAAGGGCCATCCAGTCCAACCCTCTTCTGCCATGCAGGAACTCACAATTAAAGCCCTCCCTGGGACAGATGGCCATCCAGCCTCTGCTTCAAAAACTGTGAAGAAAGAGACTCCACCAAAATCTCCATCTTCCACTGTCGAACCGCCCTTACTGTCAGGAAGTTCCTCCTAATGTTGAGGTGGAATCTCTTTTCCTGGAGCTTGCATCCATATTGCTCCATATTTCCTCTTCTCTGGAGCAGCAGAAAACAAGCTTTCTCCTCCCCAAAATGACCCCCCTTCAAATATTGAGACAGGGCTATCCTCTGTGTAAAGGCACCAGATCCCATCTGATCTTGGAAGTCAAAGAGAACCAGCCCTGGTGAATCCTTGGATGGGAGACCACCAGGGAATTGCAGGTGCTGTAACCTATATTTTGCCAGGAAGGAACTGGCAAAACCGTCTCTGAGGATTCCTTGCCTAAAAAAAAAACCCTGCGAAATTCACAGGGTTCCCATAAGCTGACAAGCGACATGCATGCATGTGTGCATGGGCACACACATACAGAGAGAGAGAGTGGCTTGCAGAAGGAGAATGCCCCTTGCTTTAAACAGAGGCTGGATGCTTTGATTTTGAGTTCCTGCATGGCAGAAGGGGGTTGGACTGGATGGCCCTTGGGGTCTCTTAATGATTCCGTGATTGCCATTGCCAGGCTCCCCATTCTGTCCTGCGCAGTGGCGTCACTAGCAAGGGAAGGCTGTGTGTGCACTTTTCCTGCTGTTGCTGCTGCTGTCTCCTGGCATCTTCCCCCGGAAAAAGTCCAGCGATGGAGCAGCCAGGAAGGGTGCACACTTGGATCTCCTGCACCGGAGCGGCAATTTAGGGTCCAGCTGGGTGTCACCCCTATTCTGGTGCGTCACCCGGTGTGATCTGGACCCCCTGCACCCTCTTGGTGACGCCACTGGTCCTATGGGCATCCTTGTCTTTCCAGAGCATCAGACGAGCTGGGCCTTTTGCAATGGGGTGAACCCCCAGCTCCATGTGGCCTCCGGCCTAAGACCCTCTCTGAGCCCCCAACTCTTCTTTCTTCACTGACATTTTCATGCAGGCTGTGGCGGGGGGTGGGTGGGTGGGTAAAGGCAAGTGCGTGGATGTCAGGGAGAGGACTGGAGTCTTTTCTTCCTGGCCTCCCCCTTTGCCCTTCTCTCCCCCCCCCCCAAACACACACATTCTGGACACTGAGGAAACTGGATCTCTGTGTAAACAAAACGAGGGCAGAAGAGTTGGGAGCCAAGGAAGGAGGCTGGAAAAGGAATGAATATGGCTCGGCATGCCTGCCCCCCTCCCCACAGCAGAGACCCCAATTCTGAGGGACATGGGGGAGAGGCATGCGGAGCCATCTCTGTTCCCAAAATGAAGACCCCCCTCCGCCTCCAAGGGAACAGCCTGAGGGTCAAGACCACCCGAGGTTCCTTTTCCATATGGGGTGGGTCTATTTTTACCCCTCTGCAGAACTGGGGCAGGAGCTCAGCAGATGGGCATCCTCTGCACACTGACCCCCCCCCCAGCCCCATCTGTCATGAATTCCTTGCCATCCCCTCCGTCGGGAGTTGGATTTCTCCCTGAGGCTCCCTGAGCCCAGCAGGACACAGCCAGGAGTGGCTTTCCTAAATTTGGTAAAATGCCTCCTTGACCAATCGGCAGGCGGGGAGGAAGGCCATTGGCTGTCCAAAAAGCTGCCTCCCATGGCACCCAATGAAGGTGGCATGGGGGGACCCTGCCCAGCCGATGGGGTACAAATTGTGCTGGCAGCGTCCTGGAGGGGGTGGTTTGCCCTTTGCTTTGCAGCTGCAGAAGTGGGACTCGGTGGCGGTTCTTTTCTCTCTGGGTCGCAGTGGGTGCCTTGACCTGCCAACATGGTAAGCAAGCATGGTCAAACCATGGACATGAAGGCCCATATGTGCGAGGAAGGCGGTGGTGCCCAAGACGGTTGGCGCTGGACCTCCTCCCAGGATGCCAGACCGGACCATGGATTCTGCACAGTTGGCAAGATGGACTGGCTGGTCGTGTGTCTGATGGGACAAGCCGGCACAGATGTGGCAGAAAGCAGCCAGGACACACGCTGAGCTCCAGGGAAGCCGCTCTGTGTGGGGCTCAGGGGACACCGGGGGACCCTTTGGCCAAGGCTGCTGGTGTGGGGGTTGCAATGGGGTGGGACGGGGGTGGACGGAAGGGGCTGGGGAGGGAGGCACGGAGACACCCCTGGAAGGGGGTTGGCAGAAGGGGGCCCCTTTTGATGGAAAAGAGAGTGCCAGTCTCCTTTGCTTGGTCACATATCTCTTTCTGTGTGGAGTTTGGGGTGGAAGAGCCAGGCCAGATCTCTGCAGGAAAAGGGTCTGGATGGTTCTGGTTGGGACCCAGAGATTCCCAGTATCTGGCCAAGGACACAAAGAGCACGGCCAGAGAGAAAAATGAGCCGCTGATCACCAGAATTGGCCGGGAAGGCTCCCCGAGTGAGACGAGACCCGGCTTGAAGGAGTAACCCAATCCAGCAGCCAACAGGTGCTAGAGCAGCTGGCGTCCAGCCTGGCGCTCCCCTTACAAGGCGGTCCGGGAGGCACTGCTAAGAATAGTCCGGCTCAAGGAGCATCACCCACCCTGGCCAGCATTGGCGTCCGCCACCATGGGAGGCCTCTTGAGGCTCACCAGTCGGACCCAGAAGATCTGGGCGGACAATGGGACCCCGGCGGAGAGGAGGAAGACCAAGATCTGGGTGGAAGTGGGCACCAGCTGCCCCACTCCTTAAAGAGGACCCTAGGACCTTTGCAGAGATGCCAACAGCTGGGCAGACCTTTGACCACTGGAAACCAAGCGGCCCTTCACTTGCCTGAGGGACCCCAAGAGGGCAGATGGCCCCAGGGCTTGCTAGAGGGGCTCTGGCACAAGCAACTGCCCTTTAGGAATGGTAGTGGTTTGGTGCATTTTTGTCATGGGCCCCTCCTGCCATGCCCATAAGGCCTGGCACCATGCCATAGCAGGCAGTGCTAGCCTCTCATGGCCCCAAGGCTCAGGCGGCCTTAGGAATCCCTTTGCAGCGAGATGCCCCGTGGTTTGGGGGTGACTCAGGCCCCCTTCTGCACCAAGGCCAAGGGCAGAAGGGGCATCAGGGGTCCAACTGGCCCAAGGAGGAGAGGATGGTCTTGCAGGGGTAGGCAAACTGTCCCCCTGAGAGGCTAGCATTGCCTTTAAGGGCCGAAGGTCTTCAGCTCCCAGAATCCCAGACTGTTGGCCAACATGGCTGAGGCTTCTGGGAGCTGAAGTCCCTCGGCCCTTAAAGGGGACAGTTTGCCTACCCCTGGGAGAAACAGCCCCCGTGGGGTGCCTTGGAGGGGGTTGGGAAGGAGCTTATTGGGGGGCAACGGAGAGGTTGGGGGGCATTTCCCAAGCCAGGCCCTGTCTGGGCCTCCCTCTGGGCCCAGGGTGACTTTGTGCACTTGCTTTGCAGACGGACCAGCAGGCGGAGGCCAGGTCCTACCTGAGCGAGGAGATGATTGCAGGTAAGTTGGAGGGAGTCCCTGGGCAGAAAGGACGGCTGGGCACTGTCTAGGTGGGTCGAAGGACAGAGTGCCTCCCCCCAGTGGGGTGGCCAACAGTGGCCTCGGAGGGTCAAGCACTTGACCGTTACTAAGGCTGGAGCCGGACAAGCTTAGCTGGAAGTTTAATTGGTCAACCTGCCTGTCTCCCCTGCAGAGCAGAATAGAATGGAGCTAAAAATCAATTTAAAAAGCACCAATAGCCATCATATTCAAAACAGTCCCGAGGCTGGGGGAAGACGGGAGGGAGACAACACCATGAGAGCTGGTTAAAAGCCTGGAGAGCATTGCAAGTGTGCCCCCCTCCCTTGTGAGAAGACCCTTCCCCAGCAGGCCTCCAGCTGGCTTGAGGGGCAAAGGCCTTGGAGGGCACTGCTTGACCGCTGCCAGGGCTGGAGTGCCAAGAGAAAAGAGGAGGGTCCCGCAGGAGGGCCCCAAAGGTCAGCGGGGGAAATGGCAGGGGGTCTGCTGCTCCCTTCTGGCCCAGTCCTGACCCCTTTGCCC
This sequence comes from Phrynosoma blainvillii, assembly GCA_026167975.1. Classification (NCBI taxonomy): domain Eukaryota; kingdom Metazoa; phylum Chordata; class Lepidosauria; order Squamata; family Phrynosomatidae; genus Phrynosoma; species Phrynosoma blainvillii. Next base: position 317,773,236 of record JANUYF010000004.1, on the reverse strand, counting down.
AGGCTGACCACAAGGAGGACCACAAAGGAGGACAAGGCAATGCCAGAAAAGTGTCCCAGTCTCTAAAGCAGCAGAAAACCGGCAGGCTTCATGACATCCTGTCAGATATTTAAAGATGGTTATCGCATATTGTTGTTGTGTGCCTTCAAGTCATTTAAGACTTGGGGTAACCCTAAGACCACCATATCGTGGGGTTTTCTTGGCAAGGTTTGGTTAGAGGGGGTTTGCCATGGCCTTACCCTGAGGCTGAGAGAGTGTGGCTTGCCCAGGGTCACCTATTGGGTTTCATGATGGAGGTGGGATTTGAACCCTGGTCTCCAGAGTCATAGCCCAACCTAATAAAAATGATGATAAAAATATGCAAACTCCAATTAAAAGGTTCTCTGGAACAGCCGGATACCAGTCAAAGGGTTAAATAAGGTGGCCTTAAGAGTTAAATAAGAAGAAGGCGGAAAGAGAGCAGAAGTGGGACCAACCGTGGCAGGGAGTTCCACCGTGTGGGAGCAGCCACCAAGAAGGCCCTGTCCTCTGTCACCACAATTGAACCCGTGGGGACGATGGGACTGAGGGAAAATGGGGGCAGAATCTTCAAACACCTTGGTTTAGTGGTTTGAGTGTTGGACTGTGACTCTGGAGACCAGGGTTTGATTCCAAGCTTGACAATGGAAAACCCTGGGTGACAAGTCACATACTCTCAGCCTCAGGGGAAAGCAAAGGCAAACCTCCTGTGAACAAATTCTGCCCATAAAACTTTGGCCTTAGGGTTGCCGTAAGTCAGAAAAAGTGTGAAGGCACCACAACAACAACAAAGGAATGGCATAGTGGTTTGAGTGTTGGACGGTGACTCCGGAGACTCCCATCTTGGCCATGGCAACCCACCAGGTGACCCTAGGCAAGTCTCACTCTCTCAGCCTCAGAGGAAGGCCATGGCAAACCTCCTCTGAACAAAACTTGCCCTGAAAACCCCATGATAGGGTTGTGTCCAGTTCTGGGCACCACAATTCAAAAAGGATGATGTGGAGCTGGAGCGTGTTTAGAGGAGGGCGACTAAAATGATGAAGGATCTGGAAACCATGAAGCCCTATGAGGAATGACTTAGGGAACTGGGGATGTTTAGCCTGGAGAAGAGACGGTTAAGGGAGGGTATGATAGCCCTGTTTAAGTATTTGAAGGGAGGTCATGTTGAGGAGGGAGCAAGCTTGTTTGACCGCTGCCAGAGAATAGGACTCAATGGAGCAATGGATGCAAACTATAGGAAAAGAGATTCCAGCTCAACATTAGGAGGCCCTTCCTGAGAGTAGGAGCCATTCCATAGTGAAATACGCTGCCTCTGGGTGCTTTGATTGAGAGTTCCTGCATGGCAGAATGGGGTTGGACTGGATAGCCCTTGGGGTCTCTTCCATTTCTATGATTCGTGGTTCCCTGCCCGCACTTGTTTGTGGCTCAATCCCTGCCTGGCTCTTTTGCAGAATTCAAAGCTGCCTTCGACATGTTTGACGCTGATGGCGGCGGAGACATCAGCACCAAGGAGTTGGGTACCGTCATGAGGATGCTGGGCCAGACGCCCACCAAGGAAGAGCTGGACGCCATCATAGAGGAGGTGGACGAGGATGGTGAGGAGCAAATGGCAGCCCTGGGGCGTGCGGGGATGGTGGAGAGAGAGGGCCAGGGAGGGCCATGGTGGCTGACCCTGACCCTAACCCTAACCCTAACCCTAACCCTGCAACCCACAGGCAGCGGAACCATTGACTTTGAAGAGTTCTTGGTCATGATGGTGCGCCAGATGAAAGAGGATGCCAAGGGAAAGACTGAAGAGGAGCTGGCTGAGTGCTTCCGCATTTTTGACAGGTGAGGCGGGATGCAGCTGTTTCATGGACAGGTGAGGACAGGAAGTCCCACCCCCTGGTAGGAGAGACAAGAGGAGGCCAAAAAGCAGGTAGATCCTCCCTCCCACGGGGGCTGGGAAAGTGTGACCCCCCTCTCCCCCAAGTCAAACATATTATTTTGGGCCAGTTGCCAGGTGATTTTTACCTTGCCCCCCAATGGCCTCAAATGCCAGGAAAGCACCTAGAAAAGGGGCCTTTTCACCAGGGTGACCAGTTGTCCAAGCTGCAGAGGACAATGTAGGACAGTCAAGAAAAATGTAAGGCATCACAAACTAAAAACACCCATATAAATGCAAATCCATGCTTCTGTGTCCTGCTCAGAATGGAGGACATTTTGGAATGCCTCCTGGGCGGAAGGCTGAGATGTAGGCCATGTCCTGGAAAAGGAGGATGCCTGGTCACACTGCTTTTTCACCCACCCTCAAAAAAGGAGGACATTTTGGAATGCCTCCTGGACAGAAGGCTGAGATGTAGGCCATGTCCTGGAAAAGGAGGATGCCTGGTCACACTGCTTTTTCACCCACCCTCAAAAAAGGAGGACATTTTGGAATGCCTCCTGGACAGAAGGCTGAAATGCAGGAAATGTCCTGGAAAAGGAGGACGCCTGGTCACCCTGCTTTTACACACACACACACACACACCTTGACCAATTTGGGGCCAAAATTGGTCAGAAATGGCAACTGGAATGGATGTGGCGTCATGGCCGGTGCACCTGGATGCCCCCTTGGGTAGCCAAGGTGAGGCTGAGTGTGGATTTGCACAAGCAGAGCCAACAGTTGTGTGGTTGTGGTTGCCAGCCAGGAGGGCCTGGACCCAGGGTCCCCCCTTGGGCTCCTCATTTGGGCTCCTCCAGGCTGCCCTTAAACAAGGCAGGACCCCAGACCTTTCCGGGAGCTGCTCCCCCCAGAGTGTCCAAATGGCCACCAGCTCAGCATCCTTCGGTCTTCCCAGGTTTCAAGGTGTCTTCTTTCGCCTCCCAGGGAACGACGTCTCAGATTTCTCACCCGCCGTGGCATATGCACACTGTTCCCCTGCTGTCCCTGGCAAAGGGCACCGCTGGACACTGCCCTCTTCTTGCATGCTTGACCAGGCCTCCCTATGGGGCATATGCCCCACCAACCCTAGAAGGAGGGGCAAGGGTAGGCTGACCATTTGTCCCGGAAAACCAGGGAAATCCCAGGTATAAGGGTTTGAAAAATGTCCCTGCCAGCTGGGTCTGTTGAAGCAACAAACTACACATCCCAGAATGTAAATGGATGGCAATATATATAAATAAACAACACCTTGAAATACAGTGGGACCTTGGTGCATCCGCTGGGGTTTGGTTCCAGGACCCAAAATCCGTGGATGCTCAAGTCCCGTCATATAGACTTGCCTATTCAAATGGTGCCCCTTATATAAAACAGCAAGATCAAGGTTTGCTTTTTGGAATTTGTATATATATTTGGAATATTTTGAAGCCTTGGCTGGGTGAATCCATGGATATTTGGGGGGGGGGGCTGACTATATGCAGTGTTAAATATCAAAATGTGGTGTGTGGAGTGTTTTATTTTTTATTTTCATGAACCGCCTCAATCCTGTCTTGCATACTTTTGTCCTGGTTTGTGGAAGAGAATGATGGCAACCCTCTGCAAAGGGGTTAAAGCCCCACTCCTGCTGGGACCTTTCCTGCCAAGGGAACCATCTCCTTTCATTTGCCTGCTCCCAACTCTCCAGCCATAGGGCTCTCAGCTTTGGAGAAAGAAGGAGGGGGACTATGGGATGTGCCAAAATTGAAGAGAGATGAAAAGGCTGAGCCCAGCAAACTGGTCAGAAACCTCCAGCCGCCCGCTTGCTACAGAGTGACCGATGCACTGTGGTCACTGCATGCGGTTCTTGTGGAAGGGATGACCCCGGTCACAGCCTTCCCCAAATACGTCGGCATTGGCAAAACACAGTCCCTGGAATGGGTAAAAGCTGGGCTGGTGAGGGCAAGAGCTCGATTTAGGTCTTGGATTTAGTGACTGCAGTCAAGAAATAAGAAAACTAGGAATGGGGAGGGCAGCTACAAAAGAACTGAAAAAGATCCTAAAGAGCAAAGATATACAGCTGAGCATGAAAGTTAGAACTGTCCAAACCATTGTTTCCCCCTTGACCTTGGGAGAGATGGACGATGAAAAAAGCAGATAGGAAGAAAATAAATTCATTTGAGATGGGTTGCTGGGGAAGAGAGCTGCGGATACTGAGAAACTAATGGGTCCTAGAAGAGATCAAGCCAGGAATCTCCCTGGAAGCCAAGAGGATCAAACAAACGGAGGCTGTTGTACTTTGGCCACATCATGAGAAAGCATGGCTCACTAGAATAAACGATAGTGCTAGGAAAGGTAGAAGGTGGAAGAGAGAATGGATAGGCTTAATTAGGGAGGACACAAGTATGAATTTGCAGGACCTGAGCAGAGCAGTGGAGGACACCGGGGCTTGGAGGTGTTTCATCCACAGGACTCATTGGAAAAGACAATAATGCCAGGAAAGGTGGAGGGATGTAGAAAGACTATATGTCAGATGGATGGACTCAATCAGAGGTCATGGGCATGCATTTGCAGGACCTGAGCAGAGCAGTGGAGGAGATGCCTCCCCTATGAGCTGAAGTCAACTTGTGGGCAGTTAACAATCCAGACCAGAGGCACCCAGGTAGCCCAGGGAAAGCCACAACAAAATACCCTCCAAATGCCCGTTTCTTGGGGACAGTACCGATTAACCCCCGGCTGTCAAACTTTTCCAACTGCTTTTAAAATGCCCTCGTTTCTCTCTCCTCCTCCACCTGATTTCCCCTTTCATCCTCAGCTTGCCTCTATTGCTGCAAAAGAGGTCAAGGTGCCAAAGGAGTTTGCATTCATAGAATCATAGAATCATAGAATCATAGAGTTGGAAGAGACCACAAGGGCCATCCAGTCCAACCCCCTGCCATGCAGGAACTCCCAATCAAAGCATCATTTAATTCAACAGGGTTGAGAGGAGAGGAGAGGAGAGGAGGGGGCAGGATCTTGTCCTCCCCAGTCGGCTCAGGCAAAAGCAAACTGCTGCTGCCTAGTCTGGCCTTATGAATGACATTTGCTATCTGGGCCATAACACTGATGTTGCTTGGCCACACATGTCCCGGTTTTCATCTGTGAAGTCTTGGAGAGCATGCACTGGTCCTCCTCTCTCAGATCCTTTGGTGGTGGGGTTGTGGGGGTAAGATTGTTCTTCTCGCAGTGGGAGGTCAAGATCCAAGGCCAAACACCCTCACCTCTTGACTCCCCGCTGCCACAGGAATGCCGATGGCTACCTGGACGCTGAGGAGCTGGTGGAGATCTTCCGGGCATCCGGGGAGAGCGTCACTGAAGAGGAGATTGAGGAGCTCATGAAGGACGGCGACAAAAACAACGATGGCCGGATTGACTTTGATGGTGAGTGAGTGGCTCCATCAATGGATGGGAGCTTGGTCTGCAGCAGTGTGCCCAGGCCGTGCGTCCATTCCCACGGTCCAGGGTGCGGAAAGAATTTGCCATGGGCCACATACATACAGCCCCCTGGCCTCCACTTTATTTTCACGTCCAGATCACTTGGTGCTGGATAAAACAGCCTAGGAGGCTATGGAATTGCAGCACAGCCCCCTGACCTCCATCATTTGCCCACCTTGGCTTAATCTCACCAAGGCGATGCCAGGGATTCATTCTGACTTGCACTCTCAACCAATAAAATAGGAAGTTTTGGTTGGCACCAGAGATGCAGAAGAACAGTCCTGGCATCTCCTCCTCCTGCTGCTGCATAGAATTGCATAGGTGCAGTTAGCACCTGGCTACTTCTTACACCCTGGGCATCTTCCCAGCCAAAAAAGTGAGATTTCAGCACCAAGAACCATAGAATTGTAGAGTTGGAAGAGACTCCCCAGGGTCATCCAGTCCAACCCCATTCTGCAATGCAGGAATCCACCATCCAAGCCCACCTTGGGACAGATCCCCATCCAGCCTCTGCTTAAAAACAGCCTCCAAAGAAGGAGCCTCCATCACCCTCCGAGGGAGCATCTTCCACCGTTAAACATTATTCTCAGGAAGATCATCCTGATGCTTAGGTGGAATCTCTTTTCCTGTCATTTACATCCGTTGCTCAAGCTACAGGAAAATGGATTCCACCTAAACATCAGGATGAACTTCCTGACGGTGAGAACTGTTCGATAGTGGAAGGCGTTCCTGCCTCGGAGGCTGTTGGAGTCTCCTTTTTTGGAGGTTTCATAGAATCCTAGGACTTTATCACTGGGGAAATTAATAATAATAATAATAATAATAATAATAATAATAATAATAATAATAATAATAAATTTTTATTTATAACCTGCCCCTCTGCGCGGCAATCGGGGCGGGGTACAACAATATTAAAATAGAACAAAGTTAAAAACATTCCATCATCCCATAGTCCCACCCTCCCATCCCCTTAAAATTATGAGTTTAAACAGTTATTAACCTGTAAAAATCATGCAATTGACATTAAAATGTGCTTAAAATGACATTAACGCAAGTGCCAATATCCTGTGATTAACCAGGGAATAACCAGGCTATAAACAGCAAAAAGGCATTCACGGGAAAATCCCATGAATGAGTTCTTGCTGTTTCTTGCCTGGTTATTCACGGGATACTGGCACTTCAATCATGTTTCATCGTGTGAAACCCATTCACGCAATTGCAGGATAATCATGGGTTATTTACGGGATAGTAGTGCTTTGCACCCGACGCTGTGTGAAAACCATTTGTGTTAATCACCGTTTATACTTCCAATTGCCCCCTGTGTTATAAACTCCCTAGAGCTGGAAGAGACCTCAAGGGCGGTCAAGTCCAACTCCATTCTGCCATGCAGGAAGACACAATCAAAGTTTGGCTCTTGGTGGTTTGAGATTCTGGATGCCAAGGGAGGAATCCCTGTCGGGGCACACTGCCGGTTCAGGGTGCCACGTTTGGCTGAGTCTGGGGGTGGCTGGCCATAAGGGACCACGATACAAGCCTCTGGTTCAGCGCTTGCACCAGGGCGCCAACCAGCCCTTTGCTTGGCCGCCCCACTCCGGCTTCGGGGCTGATGACTCTTCATTTCTCTTCCCCCAGAGTTCCTCAAGATGATGGAGGGTGTGCAGTAAGGCACCTTCAGAGACATTCCTGCGAGTCCGGTGGCCAGCGGCAGCAGCCCAGGCGGCCACCCCTTGCCTCGGTTCCGGCCACCTCGCCGTGCCACGCTCCCGTGCTCCTCTGCTCCTGTTCCAGCCTGCTCCACACAGCTCCGAGACTCCTTTCTGCTCAACTCTCCCCTTCCGCCAACCCCCTGAAATTCTGTTTATAAGATTGATATCTCAATAAAGAGCAAAGGACTGGAAAGTGGCTTGCAGATGGGGGGGGGGGGCTTGAGGAGGGTGGTCTGCGGTGGGCACCGAGGGAGGGAGGGGAGGAAGGCAAGCCCAGCCCTGGCACCCTGGGTGACAACACGCACTGCCCCCAGGCGCCATCGGGTTCTGTGCCACACCAACCTAGAACCCGGGAAGGGAGATGCCTCCAAGACCAAACCAAGAAAGGAACCACTGTGAGTTGGATCCCGGGGGTCTCCTCTTCTGGGTCTCCCCATCACTTGAGAAGCCACAAACGGAAGCATGTGGGCACATGACATCTCCTCCCTGCTTTGATTATACCTCACCTGCTCCCCCAAGTTGGAACTCAAGATGGAATACAAAACAGAAAGGACAAGTAAAATCACCTGTAAATGCCAGGGCTAAAATACAAGGGCCTTGCAAAATAAATAAATAAATAAATAAGTGTAGGCCCCCAACATGGTCATTTCTGTGTTGCTGGAAAGAAGGGAAGAGAGCATCCTGCTCTTTTCCTGTATCCGGATGTGCTGCAAGGACATCATCCGCAGAAGGGCCACCTGGGGACCCCCAGAGATCTCAGCCTATGCCTGATGCAGCACATCCAGGTACAGGGAGTTAGTGGGATGCATCTCTGCTCCATGTTTTCCAGCAATGTGGAGATGGCTGTGCTGCTTGCATCGGGCGATGTAGCATTAGGAGGCACGCATGTCTCCACATGTGGGATCTCAACCAGTATCAGTGTCCAAAGAAATAAAACCACTGACCTAGAATAAAAGCAGCATGGCACGTTAAGAAAAGACCTGCTCTTGTAAAGCAATCCGTTTCCCCAAGCCTGCTTGTTTAAAGAGGCCTTCTCTTTCTGAAGAAAGGACAGCTCGGAGGAAGCCAGCCCAGCTTCCCCTGGAAGGGAGATCCAAGGCCTGGGAGCAGCCACCAAGAAGGCCCTGCCTCCCTTGGTCCCACCAGACATGCCTGGGAGAGAAGGGTCTCCCATGGAGTCCTTAGAGCTCATACAGGACGATCATATGAGAATCAAAGAACAGAAACCTAGAGATGGAAATTACTCCTAAGGGCCCCCAGTCCAACCTGCTTCTGCCATGCAGGAATACACAACCCAAGCCCTCCCTGTGACCAATGGCCAGCTAGCTTCTGTTTAATCCCCCCCCCCAAAAAAGAAGGAGGCTCCACCACCCTCCGAGGCAGCAGCATCTTCCACTATTGAACAGCTCTTACTCTCAGGAAGTTCCTCCTAATGTTGAGCTAGAATCTGTTTCTTGCATCCATTGCTCCATGTCCTGTTCTCTGGAGCAGCAGAAAACAAGTTTGCTCCAACCTCAATATGACATCCTTCCAAACATTTAAACATGGCCATCATGTCAACTCTTAACCTTCTCTTCTCCAGGCCAAACATACCCAGCTCTCTAAGATGCTTCTCAAAGGGCTTGGTGGTTTCCAGACCTTTCCCCATTTTGGAAGATGCAATCCTTCCAGGCATACAGGGCTTTATCCGTCATTCATAATCCAGCACTTTCACAATTGTGCCCAGAAACCAGTGGAGCTCTTGCAACAAGGGAGTTATTGGCAAAGTAATCCAAATATTGCATTGGGCAAGGTGGGGAAATAGCTCTCACTCTTCTTACTCCTGAGGTGCTTCAGATGCCTTCAGGGCACAACCTGAAGGTGACAGAAACACCTCAAATGAGCATTTTTGCTTCCATGAGAAGAAACCAGGCAGGCATTCACAGCATTAGCTATGCAAATAAATCCACAAATCTACCAGCCCAGGGCATTAAACTATTGCAACAACAAGGAGAAAGTCTCTCTTCCCCCCAGGGCTTGCAGGGAGGAGGAAAACAGGTAAGAGCATGCCTATCTTTATGGAAGGAGAGAAATGAGGTCCAAAGCCCAGTCCTAGCCACAGAGTTAAGTCCTGTCCAGTTTGGTGCTTCTTCTATAAGAAGTATATAGGTTGAGTCTCCCTTATTCCAAAATGCTTGAGGCCAGAACTGTTTGGGATTTTGGAATATCTGCGTATGCATAATGAGATATCTTGGAGATGGGACCCAGGTTTAAACAAGAAGTTCATTTGTTTTGCATATGCCTTATAAAAAAAAAAAAACAAGGTAATTTTATATACAACATTTTAAATAATGCTATGCATGAAACAAAATTTGTGTACATTGAGCCACCAGAAAGCAAAGGTGCCACCATCCCAGACATTTATGTGGACCACTTTGGAATATTTTGGAATTCTGGATAAAGAAGAATTGAGCTGTACTCAAAACCCAGGCCAGAGCCCTGAAAACCCATTGACCTTAAAAACCTGGGATGGCTGACTGCACACCAGCAAATGGAACCACAATAAAATAATAATAATAATAATAATAATAATAATAATAATAATAATAATAATAATAATAGCCGCCCCCATTTTTATGCCCCGCTGGGGGCTTCTGGGCAGGTGCATTGAGGAAACTTTGCAGAACTTCAGTTTCCTAAAAGCAACGGTGACTCATTGCTGGCGGAGAAAATAGGTTTCTGTCCCAAGTAGGGCAGAGCTGGTTTCCCCACATTTTTCCATTAGAACAAAAGAGGGGGCAGGAGAGGAGCGGAAAGGACTTTATATACAAGAATGCCGCAGTTAAGAAATGCATTCCTCAGCGTTCGTTCGTTCTTTGATTTGGTACCAGAAATAGAAATGACCTGGGAGAGGTTCCTTATGCTCAACATGCTTCAGCAAACTTTTTACCCAAAACAAAGCAACACCCACGTTCAAAATCCCCCAAGCAAGCAGGCCAGGTAAATCATGGCATAAATAAACTAAGGCTGCATTTGCATTGCAGAATTAATGTGGCTTGACACTGCTTCAAGTGCCATGGCTCCATCCTATGGAATCCTGGGATTTGTAGTTTGTTGGGGGCACCAGAGCTCTCTGAGAAGTGAAGGTTAATCTCTCACAAGACTACAAAGCATCATTCCATAGCATTGAGTCATGGCAGTTAAAAGTGGCATCAAATTGCATTCATTCTGCAGTGCAGATGCAGCCAAAAACATTTTGGATCTTCTACAGAAAACTTTTTCTAAAAGGCATCCAAGGGTGGCTTTTTTTCACCAGCGTCCAGTTTTCCCATGGTTCACATCTTGTGCTTCTTTAACATGCCAGGGATGAGGTCGGCTTACATACAGCCCTCTCCCTTTTTGATTTATTTTTCACGCACGCTCGCTGTTTCTGGAGGGAGCTGCTCTTTACCTTCCTTTCCCAGCTGAAGCTTTATTGTATTCTTTACTGCAGACACACTGCTGCAACCTGACACAAAAATTGTGTTTCTCCAGCCTCCTTCAAATGCTGATTCTGCTTTTAAATAGAATCCCTTTCCACCTAGAAAGAGGACAAGGAGGAAAAAGGGGGCTGAGCAGGTGGGAAAAAGACTCGAGGCCCTTCATTGGCAGAGGCGTTGCTAACTGCAATTGTGCACAATGGGGAAAAAGATTTTTTAAAAAGGGTTCTTCTTTCAATACTGGGGGGGGGGGGGGGGGGAAGGGCAGTTTTTCTTCTTCCCCAGCCATTCCCAAACATTAGTGATAAATTTAAATGCACCCCTCTGTTTGAGGAGTGGGTAGGAAGTGTTTTTTACATCAAGTAAAATATGTTTTACAATCACGTATTTCCAGGTATTTGAAATGGTGCTTTCTCTTTGTACCACTGGAATTCAGCAGCAAACAGCTTCAAGCTTGTTTAAAGCAAGCAAAATGCTTCCCTCGGAAATAAGGGTTTTTAGGGTTGCTGCTAAAAACTGGTACTGTGTTTTCCTGCCAAATGTCATCAGTTGTTTTGTGTGAAAAAGCATCGGGGGGGGGGGGGAACATACTATTTGGAGGATGCTGGGCAGGACAAGGCACCTTACAGACCTTTTAAAAAATTATTCCTGGAATGTCAAAATTGAAATTCTCAGCCTCTCTCTCTGTGCTATCTATCCCCAGGTCCTCAATGTATGCGATTGGGAGAGTCTCAGCAAAGAGACGGGGGGAGCTCAGAGATCATTGCCCTTCCAGGAACCCTCTCAAAATACAAGGCCTTGCCTCTCTTTTGGGGTGTTTAAGGAGGGGAAGGTGGGCACCACAAAACAGCACTAGGCAACAGAAATGGGTGGTCCTGATCCCCAAACTAACCACAGAACAGTCACTACTTAAAATAAAAAAGGATGACATTTATTTATACAGCGAATGGCCAAATAAAATTTAAAAACAGACTATAATACAGTGTGGAATTCATGTACCAAGCATGGACAGACGAAAAGGAGGAAAGACACAGAGAGAGAGACACCGCCAGGATGGTGGCCGGAGGGGGGGGGTCATCAGCTCTCCTGGCTCTTCATGTGTTTTGCGTACGCTTCGTGGAGGTACTTCTTGTAGGCTGCAATGAGAAAGAGAGAGGCATGCAATGACCCATCTCCATCTTTTTGGCTAGGGCAAGAGCGGGGGGGCAGACCCTTCCAATTCCATCCAAGTGACACCCCCCCAATTCCCAGAGCCAAGCCAATGGGAAGAGGACCACCAGCCAGGCAGGATTCAGCTCCCCCTATTCCCCCATTTTCCATTATGCAAAGGACCAAGTGGTCAGGGTATGGTGGGTACCTTGTTTATTAAAAACAAAAACCCACCTTCCTATGTTCCAGGGGCAGAAGGGCAGTTTCAGGTCCCATTTTAGGCAAAAAAGAGATATATTTATAAAAACAATGGGGAGTGACCTGGATGGCTAACTTTTGTTGTTGTTGTTGTTGTTGTTGCTGTGTGCCTTCAAGTCATTTCTGACTTATGGCAGCCCTAAGGTGAACCTATTATCTGTGGGTTTTCTTAGCAGGTTTCTTCAGAGGGCGTTTGCCATTGCCATCCTCTGAGGCTGAGAAAGTGTGACTTGACCAAGGCCACCCAGTGGATTTACGTGGCCGAGCGGGGATTCAAGCCCTGGTCCCCAAAGTCCTAGTCCAATGCTCTTGCCAACAAGGCCTATCTATCTATCTGTCTATCTATCTAGGCATGGGATTGCCGACCCTTGCTCCAAGCTGTGGGAAGGGCAGTCCATGGGCTACAAGCAGCTCTTCAAGGACCAGCTCTGCCCAGCACCCCAAAAACATGCCCTCTATTCACACACCTAGAGGATGTGGCAAATAATTTTCCTATGTGCTGCGGAGTGTGTGTGTTCCTGAGCCATTTTAGATCCAGGATAGGTTATGTGTGTGTGTGTGTATCCCTACAGTTGGACACAACTAGATATTCATGTGAAAGGGGAAACCTTTACCTGTATAGACTATGTGTGTGTGTGTATACACACACAGTGTGTGTATGTGTAACAACAACAACAACACAACATTCCTGGATCTAAAATGGTTCAGGGAACTGCCCCCCCCCCCCGGCAGTTTGTAGGGAAATTGTCTGCCATACCCTCTAAGTGTGAATAGAGAGCATATTTTTCCCGAAATATTTTTAGGGTGCTGGGAGGATCCCCTGCACAACAGCCTTGAGGAGCTACTTGCACAGCGCACAGGCTTCCCTTTCCAGAGCTTGGAGAGAGGGGGGGTGGTGGTGGGGGGTCCTCACGCCTTCCAGACATTTGGGGCTATGACTTCCCTTACAGTCCCCTACCTCCAGCCATGCTCTCTGGGGCCATGAATCTGGAGAGCCAAAGGTTCCCAGCCCCCAGTCCTCCCTTGCTTCCCTTTATAACTGATACCAGAAAGAGAGAGAGAGAGAGAGAAACCACTCACCTGCTTGGTTTTTCCAGAGCTCTGCAGCGTCTGTGTTCAGGGGGCTCTCGATGTTGGGCTCTGGAGGATTGGTGCAAGAGAGAGGCCCTCAGTCCAGGCACCTGGCTGGCTAAAGACCCAGGATTCTCACCCGCCACCACCACCGCCAAGGGCTCCATTCCATCCTTCCCCTCTCCATCGTCAAGGGGGAAAAGAAGTAGTGGGCCCAGGCGCCCACTGGACCCCGCGGCACACATTCCCAGGCATCCCCCTGACCCCCATGGCCCACCCCAAGGAGCCTCCCCCTCTTCCCCTCCTCTCTGGCTCCTCTGGCAGGAGAAGGGCTGTTTTAGGGGACGAGGCTTGGCCCACAAAAAAAAGAGACTGGGGGCAGGCGAGCTGAGAGAGAGAATTTACTTGGGAAGGAGTGTGCTGGCTGGTGAGGAGGAATAAGTAAATCTTCAGAGAGCCCAAATTTCTCCATATCAGGGGTTGAAACATGGTCAGGGGAAGGCCATTTCTCAGTCCCAGCGGAGACAGGGCCTTCTCAGAGGCTGCTCCCAAGCGGTGGAACTCCCTCCCACAAGAGGTTCGGCTGCAGCCCTTCCCATACGCTCTCCTTCTGCCAGCAATAAATATACCTTTTCACTGAAAGAGGCTTTGGGTGATTGGGAGGATCCTTTAAAGCAGGGGTAGGCAACCTTTTTTCCCCTTTAAGGGCCAAGGGACGTCAGCTCCCAGAATCCCAGGAGCTATTGGCCAACATGGGACTATTGGCCAACATGGCTGAGGCTTCTGGGAGCTGAAGTCCCTTGACCCTTAAAGGGGAAAAAAGGTTGCCTACCCCTGCTTTAAGGGGTGTAAGTGCTACTCTTTTATTCTGATGCATTTAAGCACTTTTCCGCTGTTTTAAATTACAGCAGGCGCTTGGTATCCCCTGGGATTTGGTTCCAGGACCCTTCCTGGACACAAAACATCCCTGGATGCTCACCTCCCATTATGCCTAATGGTCCAGTAGTAAAGGGGTCTCCCTTATATGAAACGGCAAAATCAAGGTTTGCTCTCTGCTATTTTTATATTTTTTTAAAAAATTTGCAAGCTGTGGATGGTTGACTCCATGGATAAGGAATCCATGGATACAGAGGGCCGACTATATGTACTCTTTTCGAAATAGGATGCTGAGCTAATTGTTCCAAAAAGATTTGTGTTTTTTGATGATATATTTTGGCTTAATACTTAGGTTCTTAGCCCAAGGCCATCTATTTGGCCAAGATTCAGATTCAAACCTATACTATACTTTGTGCTATACATTGTTCAGGTTGTATTTCCCCCCATTTAAACAAACAAACAAACAAACAAATGAATAAATAAGTTTTTAAAATAAATAAAACATATTACCTTACACACCAGCAAATTATTCAGATTGTTTCTCAAAACTATGCTCAAACATACATACATTATAGTCCAAAACACACATCAGAAATAATCCACTTTGAGACCACTTTAACTGCCCTGACTAAGTGCTAGGGAATCCTGGGAATTGCAGTTTATTGTGGCACCGGAGCTCTCTGACAGAGAAGGCTCAATGTCTCACAAAACTAGTTCCCAGAATTCCCTAGCACTGAACCAGGGCAGTTAAAGCAGTCTCAAACTGCACTATTTCTGCAGTGCGTTTTGGACCTACATTTCCTTTACACGCTGCCCCCTCTCACACCCACCCCAGAAATGGCGTTTCCTTATTAATTTCCTTTTCCCCTCACGTGGAGAACATTTAGGGCTAGCTGTGTTGGCCATTTAGCAAATCCAACCAAAAATCCACCAGTGATACCTTTATTGGCCAACCAAAAGGCACAAGATGCTTGCAACAAGGATACTGTGCATTTTGGTTGGCCAATAAAGGCATCACTGGTGGACTCTCATGTGGAAGATCATTTTCACTCTTTCCCTTATATTCTCCTACTCCTTCCTCCGCTCAACAAACTAAATCATTTTTCTCCAATCACTAAGCCAAGCCACTTCTTGCTATTGGCCCTCCTTTTTTCCATATACTCTGATATATTTTGTTTCCATCTATTACAGTTCCACCTTTCTTTATCCTTCCATCCCTGTGCAATCACTGCTTGGGCCACTACAATTAGTTGTTTAGTTGAATATTTCTCCTCCTGTATTCCAATATTTCTAACATTACCAGTTATAGATCTTTCTTCAATTGATTTCCTCCACCTGTTATTTTATTAATTCCATTTCTACTTCCTTCCAAAATCTTGTAATTTATGAGATTCCTGACACATATGAATATAGGTTCCTTTTGTGCCCACGCTCAAAGTTTGCATTTTCATTTGTCTTGTATTTTTATTTTCATTTTAAGGTCTGCCACAAGCTGCCTTGGCTCCAGATCGGGAGGAAGGCAGGAGGTCAAAAGCTAAATAAAAATGTTCTGGCCCGGGAGGCGGGAGATGACTTGGAACAAGCCAGGAAAAGGGGCTGTTCCTGCAAGCCCCTTTGGCTCCATGGGACGAGGACCCACCGAGAGAGAAAGACAGCTGAGCCCCCTTGCCTTCCTTCTGCTCAAGCCCACCAAGGGAGCCCCCCCATAGATCTCCCCCTGCGCCCCCCCCTCACCTCCCAGGAGGCTCTGGATGGAGAGGAGGATGGTCCGGACGTCGTAGAGGGCCGACCACTTGTCCTTCAGGATGTCCAGGCAGATGTTTCCCTGCAGGTCCACGTTGGGGTGGTAGCAGGGGGTCAGGAACCGGACCGTGGGGGCGTTGTAGGGGTATCCGCTGGGGAACTCCAGGGAGAGCTTGTACCGAAGGTCCTCATACACCTGGGAGGAGAGAGAGAGGAGGAGACGGCCATGGATCCCGCTCGGACTCCTACCATCCCCAACCTGTGCTGGATTGCAGCGCCCATCGCCCCCATGGCTGGAGGGGGCAGTTTGGGATGTGGAAAACTAAGGTTTTATTGTCCCTTTCGCGTGGGTCAGGACAGAAGTCTGGCTTTCTTTCTCCGCTGTGCTCTCCTTGAGACACAAAATCACGCCAGGTTATGGACCTGGAGCATGCAAAGGGATAACACGATCTCTGTGCGCATGTAGAGTAGAGAAACCAGACATCTGGGGCAATACTTCTGTCCTGGGGGTGGTGAACAATTTCCAGGGGCATAAGGGGGGTGGGCTGGATGACACTTGGGGGTCCCTTCCAACTCTAGGATTCTCTGTTTCTACTGATCTGCCATGAATGTGGGCAAAAGAGTGTGCATTTGGAAGATGGGAGAGGGGACTAAGGTGTGAGCATGTGTGTCCCTTTTTTACTGTTGGTATGAGTTTTGGGGGAAAGCCAGTGTAGCGTATTGGTTTGAGCGACACGCTACAACGCTGGAGACCAGGTTCGATTCCCGGCTCTGCCATGGAAGAACCCATTGGCTGACCTTGGGCAAGCCACGCTCTCTCAGCCTCAGAGGATGGCAATGGCAACCCCCCTCTGAACAAACCTTGCCAAGGAAACCCTGAGATAGGTTTGTCGCCTAAGTTGGAAACGACTTGAAGGCGCACAACAACAAACACCAATGTGCTTTTGGGCAAAAACCACCTGAAAATTGTCCCTAAAAGAATGGGGTCCGTGTGTGTGTGTGTGACAGTGGTAGAGTTTTGGGGGTCCATTTGCCACCCCATGTGCCCATAGGCCCCGGGGGCAGAAAGAACTGGCCCCTGGCCCGGGGGCAGTGCCCACCTTGACCACATCCATCCCCGGAGGCCCAACTCACCGTCCCGGCTGCTCCGACGATGGTCCCGATCCACTTGAAGAGGTTTTCAGACTCCGGGAAGGCCGAGATGCCTTTGTCTCCAGACATCTGTTAAGGGAAAAGGCTACAGGGGAGGCTGCAAATTGGAAAGAGGGTCCCCCAAAGGAGGCAGAGGACACAGGTGTCTGTGGGATTTGGGGTCACGCACTGCAGGGTGAGCGTGGGTGCCAAGGGGGGGGGGTATGCCAGCCTGCCTCCAGAACAGGATTCAGGTGAGCTACACTGCAGGGCTGGATGCCTGGCTGGAGAGGAATACGTCCTTTAAGCAATCCCTCCCCAGCTGCTGGGATTTGAAACTTTGGCTTGGTAACCCGTGACTACAAAGCCCATCAGCCCAAGAGATCCACACTTTGCATTACAATAAAAGGGGTGGAAAGAGAAGAGGAGCTTTGAGGGAGTCCAGGGCTCATTTTGGCCCCACTTTGGCTCCTGCCAAAATCTGGGGGGCAACCAGGAAGAATATCTCCTTGTTCCCATTTTTGCTGGTAAGACTTAAAATAGGAGCTCCTTAGAAGGAATTCCTTAGAAGAAACCAAAATTATTTGCTTTAAGCAAATCTCCTTGTCCAGGTTTGCTGGAATTTGAAAAATCAAAGGACTACAAAGCCCATCCACCCAAGCCAGATGGAAAGGAACCCCCTCTTTGGAGATCCTCTGCCTTTCCTGGGATTGCTGTTCTGCATAGGAGTCAAGGTAGGCAAAGTGGTTTGACAGCACTGAAATCTGACTCGGGAGACCAGGGTTCGAATCCTGGCTCAGCCATGTAAACCCACTGGATAACCTTGGGCAAGCCACACTCTCTCAGCCTCAGAGGAAGGCAAGAGTGGCAAACCTCTTCTGAAGAAGCCTTGCCAAGAAAACCCCATGATAGGTTTATTAATTCCATCATAGATGGCCAGTGTGGTGTAATGGTTTGAGAGAGTTAGATTAGACTCTGCAGACCAGGGTTCGAATCCTGGCTCAGCCATGCAAACCTACTGGATGATTTTGGGCAGGTCATACTCTCTCATCCTCATTGGGAAGACAATGGCAAACCCCCTCTGAAGAAGTCTTGCCAAGAAAAACCTGTGATAGGCTTATTAATCCCAGGTTTAATAGAATCATAAAGGGCCAGCATGGTGTAATGCCTCTTGAGAACAGGGTTCGAATCCTGGCTCAGCCATGTAAACCCACTGGGTAACCTTGGGCAAGCCACACTCTCTCAGCCTCAGAGGAAGGTAAGAGTGGCAAACCTCTTCTGAAGAAATCTTGCCAAGAAAACTCCATGATAGGTCTATTAATCCCAGGTTTAATAGAATCACAGAGGGCTGGCATGGTGTAATGCCTCTGGAGACTAGGGTTCGAATGCTGGCTCAGCCATGGAAACCCACTGGGTTTGGGCAAGTTGCACTCTCTCAGCCTCAGAGTGGTGGGCCAAAACATAGAGGATTCTATGACATGAACAGAAGGAGCATAGTGTAATCATGGCTTGAGTGTTGGACCAGGAGGACTTTGGAGACCAGGGTCACCAAAAGGTTGTGGAAACCCACTGGGATGACCTTGGGTAAAAGTCACACTCTCTCAGCCTCAGAGGTACGACCATGGCAAAAACCCTCTGAAGAAACATGCTGTCTGGAGGGTCTCAATTAGCCCCCCAAAAAGGCAGTTTTGCCCCCGTTCTCCCTCCCTCGCCCAAATTTATTATTTACCATTTGCTTATTTCATTTTTTAATGCCACCTTTTTATCCCAGGAAAAAGGGGCCCAAGGCGGCTCACAAAAACCCCAGAGTTGGAGGAATGGATCCTTAAAATCAAAATGATTGACGGAGGTGGCAGAAATGGAGAGGCTTACGAATCAACTCAGTAACAGATCAATGCAATTTTATAAGAAGGAATGGGAGAAAACATCCAATCTCTGGAGATAGTGCTATAAGTTAACTGTGATATGATAATAATGAGGATAAACAGAAGCAAGGGCTGGAACCAAGCCTGGAAAATAAGATAAATAAGGCTTTAACGAAATGTTCAGTTACGGGAATTAAGTTATGCCTCCACTAGAGCATAGAATTGTATTAGTAGATGTAACTGAAATTTTAATTTTTATGATATATGTAATTTTAATGTTTTTAAATTTTATTGTAACTTTGTTATGCTTTACTGCTATGTTTTAACTTGCTGTTTTATCCTTCTTGCTGTACTCCCGCCTCGATCTATTGGGAGAGGCGGGATATATAAATTATTATTATTATTATTATTATTATTATTATTATTATTATACCAAAGTTGTTCAAAATGTTCATATAAGTTTGACAAACGAAAGAAAGGAAGGACATTGAAAGGAAATAGGAAACTGATAAGCTATTTAATAGATATAGGAAAGGCGGATAAGAAAATCTACTAAGTATATCAATGAACCAGATAAATAAAGCAAATAATTCAAACCCTCATAACATTTCTAAACACTCAATTTTGCCTCCTTCAGTTTGCTGCCTTCCTCTTTTTCTTTATCCTCCTTCTTCCATACTATATTGCTTTCATCCTTTGACTTCCTAACTTCCAATCTTGGAGTTATTCTTTTTATATGTATATTTATAAAATATATTTATTTTCCAAGCTTGGTTCCAGCCCTTGCTTCTATTTATCCTTGTCGTTGTCTCATATTTACATAAGTCTGGATTATTTTTCTCCCATTTTGGTGGTGGTTTAGGCGAACAGGATGAAAGAAGCCAAGAGCCACAAGCCAAACAAAGGTCAAAGGAAACAGATGAAACTTAAGTGGGAGCTTTCATGCTTAATATCGTAACAGAGAAGAATATAAACTTCAAAGCCACTCACCATCAGAGTCATCAGCTCCTGCTGCAACCTGCAAAAGGAGAGTCAGCGGAGATTGAAGCGCCCTCTGCAGCGCTCTGCACGCGCCCCGGGGAACCCTCGCCCGCTCCTCCTCTTCCTCCTTACCTGCTCCGGACGGAGCCCCTCGCGGGGCCGCTGCCGGCCTCGGCCGCCTTCCCGGGGGCTCTGGAGGCGGCGGCGCTGGGGTCGGTGTTCTGCGAGGCCATTTTGCCGGTCGGTTCTGGGTTCAGGTCCTGCGCGGCCAATGGCGGGAGCGGCGCCCTTCCTGCTCCTCCTCCTGCGGCTGCTGAGCCGCTCTGCCTCTGCCTCCAGTTTGAAAGTTGCAAAGCTCTGGGCTCTCGGCCAATCAGCGCCGCGCTGGCTGAGCGGCCGGCCAATGGCGAGGCGGGAGCCTTGGAAACGGGCGGCGGGGGCTAGCGCGGAGGGATCCCATTGGCTGCCCCGATGCAGCGGGAGGGAGGGGGCCTTAAAGGGGCCGCAGCAATCCCTGAAAAAGGACTGCTTCCCCACTGTAGGTGTAGGGATAATGCGGTTTGGGACCGTTTTAAGTGCCGCCGCGTTGTTGTGCGCCTCGAAGCCGTTTTCCGTTAACGGCGACCCTATCTTGAGGTTTTCTGTCTTACTCAGAGAGAGTCTGCCACCACTGCCTTCCTCTGAGGCTGAGAGAGTGTGACTCGCCCAAGGTCACCCAGTGGGTTTCCATGGCCGAGATGGGTTTCAAACCCTAGTCTCCACTTTCGTAGTCCGACGCTAAGCTGGCTCAAGGTGAACCTGTCCTTAGCAAGATTTGCCACCAAGGCCTTCCCCTGAGGCTGAGAGAGTGTGACCTGCCCAAGGTCACCCAGTGGACTTTTTCAAATTTCCTGGTCTCCAGAGTATTAGCCCCAACTCTCTCACTGCAAAACTAATGCACTTTGACTGTAGTGCAGCAGCAGCAGCGGCTCCATCCTGGGATCTGTAGTTTGCCAGAGCAGTGCCTCGCCGAAACTACAGGTCCCAGGAGGCAGCTAAAGTGGTGTCAAACTGCGTTAATCCTTCTGCAGTGCGGATGGAACCTCAGAGCCAGCCCAGCCCAGCCCACCTTGCAGGGCTGTTGTGCAGAGAAGACCCAGAGGTGAAAGAGGGCCGGGGAGGGTGGCTGTGTGGGTCCCTGGAACTATGGGAAATGGCTGCCTTGAGGAGGAGGAAGAAGAAGACCACCCTCTTGGCAAAAAAGCACAGAGGCCCCTCCATCCCATGGAGCACCAGAGGGTTGGGACTGCAGGTCCCATCGCTCTAGCCTGGGCTGAGGGGTGTTGTAGTCCAACTGGATTCTGCTCTCTTCCCCAAGTGGCACCCTCCATTGCTCCCCCCATTCTTTGGGTCCCCCAAAGGCCATCCAATCCAACCCCAGGTCAGAGCAAGGGATCCCCCCTTCTTCCCCTTTCCCCTCGGATTCAGCTGAAAGCAAGGGCTTCGTTTACGGTGGGGGGCCCTTGGTATCCGATGGGGCTTGGTTCCAGGACCCCCCCCCCACCGGAAATCAAGTCCCATTAAATACGACGGCTTAATAAAATGGTGCACCTTATATAAAAGGGCAAAACCAGGCTCTGCATTTTGGAATTTGTAGATTTTAAAAATATTTTCAAGCCGTGCATAAATAAATAAATAAATAAATAAATACATGTGTGGCTACGGAGGGCTGACTGTATTATCATTACTGATGAGGTTCACCTTACCTTGACAGTTTGGCCAATTCAATGCTAATTTTGGTATGAATGATGCTGTTTTGACTGGCTTTGCAAAGGATGCCAGATGGGAGAAAGGCAGAGTGGCGCCTTCTTCTTGGGAACAATTAAGAGGCTCAGTTGCTTTATGGCCTCTAAAGCTCTAGGCTTTATGTATTTTATTCCTTTCAAGGACTGACCTCCTGCCTTTCTCCCACAGTGGGCTTTAGGAAAGACCCACCAGATTTTAAAGATCTTTGGGCCGGTGGCTTTGGGGAGGCTAGGAGAAGAAACGTGGCCCTTTTGGGATGGCTGGCCCTCTCTCTGCCCACTCTTGACCATCATCAGGGCAAAGGTCCCTTTTGTCCAGAGGGGCCTTGCCTCTCGGAGCGCCTGCGTCTCTGCTACCTGCATCGCTAGGACGTTTATTGTTACGCTCTTTAAAAACGGATTTCTTAGCTGTATTTTGTTCCAGGCTACGGTCCCATGCTAGCAGGATATGAATTAAACAGACTAATCAATCAATCAATCAATCGAAGATAGACAAATTGCTTTCAGCCGTCCAGTCCACTGTATTCCCCATCACCATGGACAGTGAAGAAGTCAGATAGGAAGAACACCAATGCAGCATTTGAGAGAATGTGGGGCTGGAGAAGAGTGCGGACGATGCCATGGATGACCAAAAGGACAAACAAAGGGGTCCTGGGACAGATCAAGCCTGAATTCTCCCTGGAAGGAGCCAAGATGGCAAAACTGAGGCTGTCGTACTTTGGCCACATTGGAAAAGACAAGAATACTTGGGAAGGTGGTTGTTTTTGTTAAGTGCCCTCAAGTCGGCCTCAACTGGTGGGGACCCTGTGGCTGAGACGTCTCCAAGACCCCTTGTCCTCCCCTACTCTGCTCAGGTCCTGCAAATGCATGCCCATGACCTCCTTAATAAAGTCCATAATAATAAATAATAATAGATTTTTTATTTGTATTTCCCGTCTCTCCCTGCAGATCGAGGCAGGATTACATCAATAAAATGAACACAGTATACAAAATACCATCAATAAAATAAATATAACAACATTAATAGTCAATAAATAACCCGATCCATCTGGCATACGGCCTTCCTCTCTTTCTGCTGCCTTCTACCTTTCCTAGCATTATTGTCTTTTCCAGTGAGAGTGGTGGAGTCTCCTTCCTTGGAGGTCTTTAAGCAGAGGCTGGATGGCCATCTGTCGGGGATGCTTTGATTGGGAGTTCCTGCATGGCTGAAGGGGGTTGGACTGCATGGCCCTTGTGGTCTCTTCCAACTCTATGATTCCTCATAATATACGACAGCCTGTTTTGTTATCCTGGCTTCTAGGGAGATTTTTGGCTTGATCTGTTGAAGGATCCACTGGCTTTTCCTCTTGGCCATTCATGGTATCCTCAGCATTCTTCTCCATCAACACATCTGAAATATGATTTTCTTTGCTTTTTTACTGTCCAGCTCTCACATCCACACATAGTGATGGGAAATACAATCCGAACTTTTAGTCTTTGCACTTTAGGATCTTGTCTAGTTCTTTCATGGCTGCCCTTCCCAATCCTGGCCTTCTTCAGATTTCTTGACTGCAGTCTCCATTCTCATCAACGTTTGATCCAAGGAATGGGAACTCTTTTACTATTTCTGTTTCCTCATTATCTAGGTTGAATTTATATGTCTTCCGTGGTCATTATTTTTGTTTTCCTTACGTTCAGCAGTAAACCTGCCTTTGCACTTTCCTCCTTGATCTTCCTTAATAATTGTCCCAAGTCTGTGATGTTTTCCACTCGTAGTATGGTGTCATCTGCACAAGAAGGTGGAGGGCAGTAGAAGAGAAGAAGATCGCTCACCGGGTGGAGGGAGTCTATTAAGGAGGTCTTGGGCATGAATTTGCAGGACCTAAGCAGAGCAGTTGAGGACAAGGGGACTTGGAGAGGTCTCATCCACAGGACTGCCATGAGGTGAAGTCAACTCGAAGGCAGTTAACAACAAGACATTCACATTTTAGCTGTCCTCCTACTGAAGATAGGACAGGACCCCCCGCCGGACCCACAAGGATGGTGTCTCTCGGTCCAGCCCCAGACTGGATTATGCCACCCTCCCACATAGTCTTTCCAACAGGACAAGAAGCGTCAAGCAGAGGTGTGTTTATTTCCAGCCGGTCTCTAAAGGGCCAATACAGAAACAGAAAGCAGTGGAGCCCAGGGCCGGATCCTGCGTTGTCCCAGTACCTGAGTGCTATAGAACTGCCCTCCATCCAGCCCTGGCTGCGTGCCCCTCTCTCTTGCTCTCCGTCAGCCCCACAACAGCTGCACAACCCTATCTTCTCCAGCACAGACAGATGGGTGAGCCCAAGAGTTCCCCCTGAGGGGTTGGGACCAGAGGAGGCCTAGGTTTCGGGTGCCCCTTCTAGCGGCAGGGGACGCGCTGGCTGTGGCGGCTGCTCCCCCTCATTGCGCAGGGTCTCCATGTACTTCCGCACCTTCATGGTCATCCACGGTGGTGGGATAAAGGGCTTCAGTTCATCCAGCTTCAGCTCTGAAGATCCCCTGGGGAAGAAAGCAGAAGAGGGGGAGAGGGAAAGAGAGAGAGAGAAAGAAAGAAAGAAAGAAAGAAAGAAAGAAAGAAAGAAAGAACAGCTTTAGTAAGGGCATAGCAGTCTTCTGACCAAACCTTCTGAGAAAAGCTGGTTCAGTGATTTGGCTTGATAGTTTCCCACTAGGGATGCCAATTCAGGATCATCCCAGGCCCCAAGGTTTTCAGGCCACAACCTGAGATCTGGGGTGGCCCCTAGAGATTCCATTAAGCCAGGGGTAGGCAACCTTTCTCCTTTAAGGGCCGAGGGACTTCAGCTCCCAGAAGCCTCAGCCATATTGGCCAATAGTCCCATGTTGGCCAATAGCTCCTGGGATTCTGGGAGCTGAAGTCCCTCGGCCCTTAAAGGGGAAAGGTTGCCTACCCCTGCATTAAGCATTACGCATTAAGTACCAAGCCCATCTGTTCACAGCTTGTCATTCAAACACACACACAGAGTACATTCCTATTTGGAAAGGAAGGCAGAAATCTTAAGGTAAAATGAGAAGATTATTCTTTCTCACGTACTTGAGGAGATGGGATAAAGAACGTCTCATCTAGCCAAGAGCCAGTGTGGCAATAGTGGTTTGAGAGCAGGACTACGACTCTGGAGACCAGGTTTGGGTTCCCATCTCGGCCATGAAACCCACTGGGCAACCTTGAGCAAATCACACTCTCTCAACCTCAGGGGCTGGCAAACCTCCTCTGAACAAATCTTGCCAAGAAAACCTTGTGATAGGTTTCCCTGAGGGTTGCCATAAATTGGAAACGACTTGAAGGCAAACAACAACAACAAAATCTAGCCTACTTGCTTCTAACCAGAAAATGGATGCAGAGCAGAGTGGACAGTTAGTTCTGGTACCACAATGAATGGGAGGGAAGGTGGAAATTGACTGAGGAAATGGAAATTCCCTGGAGAGTATCTTGCAGCAACCAAACAACTAACCTTGCAAATTGTTGTAAACTGTTGCTGTACTCGCTGAGCTGGGGATGTGCACATAGCCCTTTCCTCTTGCCTACAGCTAAGCTCCCCAAAACTGTGCACCCCAATCCTCCAGCCTGGAGATGACTCATGAGAATTGGAGATGCATGGTCAGGCTGTGAGATCTGCCAACCCCATTTCCCAAATGTATCACCCAAGACACACTGTTACCTTTCCTCTTTGCAAACGCACACGCACGCACACACACACAGAGCAACCAGTGCTTCAGAGGCAAGCTCAGCTTCTCCCAGCATTCACCTGCTAAGAGAGGGGTGGGCAACCCCAGCAGGCGCCAGTGAGGGCTCAGGCTGGATAGACTCTCATAACCGTTCTCCTGTGCCAAAGCACAAAGGGGGATGGGGCTTCTTTGTACCCCGCACATGGAAACACACACACACACACACATGCTGACCATTGCTCAAGAGACTGGCTCAGCTCTACCCAGGAGGGTTTGGACCCTAAGGTGGGCAAGTAAGTGTGATAGGTAGGTGGGGTCTGGTCCAGGATTCCTCTGGGGCTTTAAGGATTGCCAAAAATGCAAATGAGTATGAACCAAAAACCAAGATGCATCAACCAAACACACCCAGGAACTGCCAGGACCTCACTTCTGGTTTTAAAGAAATGTTTGGTTTTTTAAAAGATAAACTTTTATTCCTGGGGGCTTCCCAGAGAGGCAATTCATCTGTTTTTTTGCATTCTGTGGAGGGGTTGAGGCCTTTAAAAGGAGTCCTGGTGCCATATTCTGCACGCACACACACACACACACACACACATCCCGGTGTCCACTGTGTCTCACCTGTACTCGTCACTTGCTGCCAGATCTCGAATGTCTTCCTCTAGAAGAAGATAGGCCTACGGAAAGGGAAACACAAGGAGAGCAGAAGCACCAGGGAGGCCACTGTCTGCTATTCCTTCACACCCTGGCTGCAAGGGGGAAGACCCCTGGACCCTCACCTCTCACGCTTGCCTAACTGGGACTGGTCCACAGCTACTGGGATCCCACAAAACTCCAGGAAGAGAGTGCCAGCAAAGGCCCTGGCCGACAGAAAATCCCCCATGCAGCCACGAAGCTGTTTCCCTGCTGAGCCAGCTCCCCGTACTCTTCTCCTCCTCAGTCTTATTGCACTCACCATCTTGCCACCAGTGGCCCGCATGTGCTGCTGTTCTGCTAGCCAGTGCTTGTCCTGAGGATCAGCCGCATACTAGAAGAGGGAAGTGGAAGTGAGATGGTGAAGCTTAGATCCTCTAAGAAATGTCGGGACGGTATCGGCCCACAAGTCCAGCTAGTCCAGATCCATATGCCCCAATGAGGAGATAATAAGCATGGCACAATGACAACAGCACCACTCAGGAACTGGCATGCAGAATCATATCACCTTGCACACAGACCAAAGCGATGCTTGACCAGGTGATTTTTGATCCTTGTGATCAACAGCCTGAATTCAATGAATGCACCTCACTCCCTCTGAAAGTTGGCCAAGCTGGGAGCCCTTTCAGACTCCCCATGTTAAGACTCTCCAGACTAAATGCCAACCTAGAGACCTTGAAAGTGCAAATATTTATTATTTTCTCTTATATAGGAATTTTGATGGTGTCCTTTATTGTAGAGATGAACCTATATGCGAAGACCATGGGAATTCTTTAACTGCCACAGGATGCTGTTTACTACTCCCATTTCAACAGACATCACTGAAGAAGGCGGAAGCCAAAACGTTTGATGCTTTTTATAAATACATGTTTTCACTCATTCTATTACATGTTGTTGTTGTTGTTGTTGTGGTGGTGGTGGTGTGCCTTCAAGTCATTTCTGACTCATGGTGACCCTAAGGCCACCCTGTTCACAGGGAGTTTGCCTTTAACTTTCCCTGAGGTTGAGAAAGTATAATTTGCCCAATGTCACCCAGTGGGTTTCCATGGCCAAGCAGGGATTTGAACCCTGGTCTTGAGTCCAATGCTCAAACGACTACACCACAGTGGCTTTCCTCTATTAAACCTACTTCAGTTTTATAATACCCCTTTGGAATTCAGAAGCCAGCATGGTCTACTAGTTTGAGTGCTAGAATAGGAATCGTTAAGAGACCAGGGTTTGAATCCCTGCTCAGCCATGGAAACCCATCTTGGGCAAGTCACACTCTCTCACCCTGAGAGAACTCCTTAACACTGAACAAATCCTGTGTGAGACTTCTCTGTGATAGGTTCACCTTAAGGTTGCCATAGCTCGGAAATGACTTGAAGGCAAACAACAACAACAACTGGTATTCAGATTCTACATGAAAACAGTAGTGTACAGTTGCTTTTTTTCATCTGTGATTATAATTGTATCTATAAATACAAATAAAAATGGTCTGGAAATAAGGCCTTGTGAGGAATAGATTAGGCAGCTGGGTATGTTTATCTGGGAAAAGACTGAAAAGCGATATCAGAGCCATTTTTCAATATGGGAAGGGATGTCATGTGGAAGACAGAGGAAGTTTCCTTGTGACTGGGTGAGCTATAAACAAATAATTTATTATTATTATTATTATTATTATTATTATTATTATTATTATTATTATTCTGCTCCAGAGACTAGAACATAAACAAAAGAAATTCCACCTAACAACTAGGTGTTTAACTGTGGAATAAGGACTGACTGCCTTGGAGAATGGTGGACTCTCCATCTTTGAAGGTATTTAAACAGAGCTTGCATGGTATCATGTTTAGCGGATCCAAACCTCAAGAACCAGGACAGCATGATAGTGTTAAAAGTACTACAGCTTTATTGTGGATTCTTCGGATAGAGATGCTTCACAGACAGTTAGTGTCAAATGTGAATTGTCCCCAAAACCATCCCACCTTTAAAGATTCTCTTTCCAGCCCCCCCTTTGCCCAGCCCACATCCCCCACCCTTTTTTCCGTATCAATCCATCTCTCCCAGAAAGGAAGGTGTTGCTTTGTTTACCATCAATGTCTTTCCTCAGGAAATCAACAGGGCCATAAACTCTAACTTCCCCAGTCATTGCATATCATATTTCCCCGCTTTGCATTTCATTCGGATTACAGTCCCCCTCCATTGCTTGCTTCCCTCTCTTTGCACTTCCCTCTAATTAAACCTAGTGCTATTTCACCATAACCCATTACTTCTATTTTACCATATCGAAATATTACCACATCATTATATCAACATATTACTAAATCCCCTCATATTTCTCATTGTGACAGATCCATATACTTATGGATTCTGACACATGGGGATCTCTTGAGAGTGCTTTAGCTTGTATTCCTGCAGGGCAGGGGGTTGGACTAGTTGGCCATTGGGATCCCTCCCAACTTTCTGATTCTATGACCAATCCCTTACTAAGGGTTGTTAGCGCAATACCAAAATGGACCCAACATGAGGCACCTTATAGCTGGGAGGGTCAAGATCACTTTAGGCAGGGAACTGGCAGACAAAGGTTCTGCGTCTTGATCTCCCCAACGCTAGGGCTGAATCCACTGACCTTAAACATGTGGGGGTGTTTGATGTAGAGTCTTCCTCTGGTCCCTCCCATTCCCAGGGCTCTGAATCAGAAACACAACGGTGGGTTAGATATTTGGCTCTGACACAACACATCCCATTCTCTCCCTTCAGCCAAGCTCAAAGCTCCAAACCTCATTTCAAGAACACAACTAAGTATTTGTGGCTGGCATCCCAACACGCTGCTCAGCCTGGTGGGAATGTTCCACAAGTGCTGCTTCTCACTTGCTTTGCAGTAACTTACTTGTTTGCTCTTGATCCGAGCACCAAAGGCGTGGAGTCCTTGATCCGTGCAGGATCCCACTGCAAAGCAACAAGAGGAGGAGAGTCTTGTGATGATGGCTGCTGCCCATCCCACACCTCGGGGGCCCAGAGGCAAGAGCCCATCCCTGCCCCCTATTCCAGGTGGGTCTGTGCAAATCCAAGGAGATGGGCAAAGCATACCTTGGGACCATCCCTTGGCACTGGCTCACAGGATTTGGTTTTCCCCCTGAGAAAACAGAAGACAACCAGGTTAAGTTGCTCCAAGGATCAAAGGAATCAGGAAAGGTGAATTGGGTGAAGTATGGGAAAGAACCAGACATCTTGCATGTCTCCCTCTTGGAGAGATTCAAACAAAAATCCATCAAACAGTGATACCTTTATTGGCCAACTAAAATGTACAATATACTTGTTGCAAGCTTTCGAAGCTCCACTGGCTTCTTCATCAAGCAAGATGTTACAAATCAAACAGGAGAAAAAATTGGAGATGTTAGTCAGATGCCTGCATTTTGATGTTTCTGTCCTTAGTTAAGATGGCAAGTGGAGGGTATCTTTTGCAGGCTGGCCCCTCCTCCTTCTGTCCTTGTGGCTATTGGGAGATTTGCAAAGACCAGGAAATTTAAAATCCATTTGCATCTCAACAAGGACCCCTCTTGCAAGAGATGCAAATAGACTTTAAATGGATTTTAAATTTCTTAGTTTTGCAAATCTCCCAATAGCCATAAGAACAGAAGGAGAAGGGACCAGCCTGCAAAAGATACCCTCCACCTACCATCTTAACTAGGAACAGAAATATCAAAATGCAGGCATCTGACTAGCATCTCCAACTGCTTTTTCTCCTGTTTGGTTTGTAACATCTTGCCTGATGAAGAAGCCGCCAGTGGAGCTTCGAAAGCTTGCAACAAGCATATTGTGCATTTTGGTTGGCCAATAAAGGTACCACTGTTTGGTGGATTTTTGTTTGAATTTGCTAAATGGCCAACATAGGCCAACCCTAACCCTGCATGTTTGTTGGAGAAATGTCCTACTTCTAGTTCCCCTTGCTTTCTTTTCAGCAGCAGATTCGCTCTCTCTCAGAAAAACATAGCCCAGCTGTCTCAAGAGTAAGACTCATTTGATGTCCTGGCCTCGTCAGGTTGTCTCTCCTCCATGTGGGTTTGTGTCCTCCTGTGAGCCAAGACAGGCCAGCAGTTCTGGACACCCTGATTCAAGAAGGATAATGACTAGCTAGAACATGTCTAGAGAAAGGTAACCAACAACAACAACAACAACAACAATTTGTATTTCCCGCCTCTCCCTACGGATCGAATGAATACAATATGCAAAATACAAACAATAAAATAGTGAAATCAAACAACAGTAATAATTTATAAGAGCATAGAATATAATATAATAAAATAATAAAATAATAATAAATAAATAAAAATAAACCAAGATGGTCAAAGGTCTAGAAACCACCAGGCCTATGAACAATGACTGAGGGAGCTGGGTATGTTTACCCTAGAGAAGATGGAGATATGACTTGATAGAGCCATCTTTAAATATCTGGATGTCATATAGAAGATGGGGCCTGGGTGGAACAGATGGAACAGAGCATATTTAGCCTGGAGAAAAGAAGACTGAGATGTTCCATCTAAGCTTCTTGAGTGTAAGAACAGTTTGACATCAGAACAGACTGCCTGAGAGGGTGATGGACTCTCCATCTTTGGGGGTTTCTCAAGAGAGATTGGATGAACATCTCTCAGGAGTGCTTTCCTGACTACTAGAGGGCCCTTGTGGCCCCTTCCACCTAAACTTTAGGAAGAACTTCCTGACAGTTAAGAGCTGTTTGACAGTGGAACACACTGCCTTGGAGAGTGATGTAGTCTCCTTCTTTCGAGGTTTTTAAACAGGCTGGATGGCCATCTGTCACAAGGAGTGCTTTGATGGTGTCTTCCTGCATGGCAGGGGGGTTGGACTGGATGGCCCTTGAGGTCTCTTCCAACCGTATGATTCTAAGAGTCACTCGTTCCAGGTACTGCTACTCTCCACCAGGGCCATCTCTGGGGCTGAATAGGTTGTGTCTGTGCCTAAGGTGAGGACTCTGGGTTTTTCCAAGGAGGCTGGGTAAATGGGGTGGGAGCAAGAGCTGCTCCCCTCACACCACATTTGGTTAGCAGACTTACGTGTTCATGCCCACAGGCTTTGGATCGCTCAACTGGCTTTGTCCTGGAGGCCGTCCCTTCCTCTGCAAAGGGGCAAAAACTTCTGTTAATGCCTCTTGGTCAACACGGCCTCCTCCTCCCAGCAGAGACAGACCTCCCCAGAAGTAAACCTTTGCCAGTGTCCCCTTCCAACCCCAACCGAAGGAGGAAGACAGAACCTGCTGGCAAAGGGAATGGCTGACTGTGCTGCGATGCGTCCCTCCCTGCCCACAAAGTGGAGTGTATCCTGGAGGTCACCTACCTTCTTGGGGATGGGGCTCCCCTGCTGGTTCACTTCCTCCTCTACAGGCTTGGCACGCTGGTTGGGCAGAAGAGGGAGGTCATTGAAAAACAAGAAGTGCTTGCTCTTCACAACTCAGGATCAAAGTCATTCCTTCTGGCTGTTCCTAACTGGGGAGACTGCTTTCCCCACCCCACTCCACCCCGTATTCCTGACCAGCAACAGAAATTAGCAAGGCCTCCACTAGGCAGGAGAGCTCTTGGCTTTGCTGCTATAGGTTCCTTTGAGGTGTGAAAGAATCCAGGGCCCAAGACAGGAAAGAGAGAACGAACCCCACACCCCTTGCTGTGCAGAAGAGTTGGGTAGAGGAAGCAGCTCTCACCTTCATTGTT
Organism: Phrynosoma blainvillii; assembly: GCA_026167975.1. NCBI lineage: Eukaryota > Metazoa > Chordata > Lepidosauria > Squamata > Phrynosomatidae > Phrynosoma > Phrynosoma blainvillii. The sequence goes on along the minus strand of JANUYF010000004.1, from coordinate 317,741,755 downwards.
GGCACCTCGTGAGGCAGCCTCGCAGCAGACTTCTTGCCATCACAGAAGAGAAGTTTAGCCTGCCAAGGAAGAAAAGGGTTGGGGATGGGGGAGCAGCTGTGAGATCAGATTCTTGTTTGGGTCTTAGGTGTCTGGAAACTCTATGCTTGTAGAATGCAGAACCAAGAAATAAACTCTTTGGGGGTCACTTTTGTACCTTTCATGGCTCCTCAGAGAGGTCCACTTGGTGGCACCAAGTGGCTTGATGAGAAGTGTAATACACCCACAACACACTGCCCTCCACTGGGTGATGCTATGCATCAAAGTGACGGTAATGGGAATGATGATTAGCTCTGTTTACACAGGTTGAGCACCCCTGATCTCGAAATCAAAATCCATGAAAAACTGAAACTTTTTGCTGCCAGCTGCCTGCTTCTGCCTTCAAGATTGTGGCTGCAACAGTCCTGCTTGTTTGTCTCTCAGATCCTCAGTCTCTCTCCAACCTTGCATCTCATACACAACACAAGTAGTGAAAGAACAGTATGTGAGGCTGGAGAGAGATGAACAAGCTGGAGTGCTGTAGCTGCTGCCTCAAAGGCGGAAGTGGGTGGTAAAAAGACAAAAGGCTGGAGGAGGACTGAAGATCAGTGAAACTGTGGGAATCCAACTGTAGTGACTGGCGCTAAAACATGCCTCCTGCCATTCCACAGATCCTCACATCTCTCTCCAGCCTTGCAAATACAGTACAGGTATGTACTATGCTGTGCATTCTAAAATCTGAAAAATTCCAACTCTGAAATGCTGCTGGTCCCAAGCATTTTACATAAGGGATACTCAACCTGTACCCTTTCTTTTCTGGGAGTCCCAAAACTGAGATAAAGCTTCAGTAACAACGCATGTTGGAATCAGCAAAAGCATTATGGATAATTCTTCTCAGGAGTCCAGCAGTCCCGAGTGGAGTTTCAGGAAGCAAAGAAGGAGCGAGAGTAGCTGGGAACCTTTTGCTCCAGTGGCGGCCTTTCCCTTCTTGGGCACTCACTTGCGTCTCACTTCCCACCCCACCCAGACGCAGCACTTGGCAGCCTCCATGCCATAAGGGAAGTCTCAGAGATCCACTGGATCCGCTGTCATCCTAGAACTCTGATCCCTCTCAAGACATACCTGTTCCAGGCAGTTCCGACACGTCTCGTGAATGAGCTGCTCTGTGTCCACGTCTTCTCCCACGTTCTCTCGCACATTCCCTGCTGCCTTCTGGAAAAACTTGGGAACAGGAAGGGGAAGCCAACTGGAATACAGGCCCAAAGAGTCTCTCCCAAATCCCCTGACCCTGCTGTCTTCACAAATTGGTTTCTCTTAATTCAGTATCTTGTGGGAGCAAATGTCTGTAGCAACAGGACCCCTCCAACTCCCCCGACTGCTCCCCCATCCCAGGCATGTCCCTGTACTAGTGGAAAAGGAACGGTTTCTTCATCACAATGTTTCCAGATGAAATGTAGCGGGTTTTCCCTTCCTGACAGCCCCCCGCCAAAAGCTCCCAGTTCCAACAGTTCTCTTCCCTACCTTCATGTATTTACCAAAAACAGCCTGGATCTCATTGTTGATGGTGGGTTGCAGAACAGCGCGCAACAGGTCCATGGAGACCACAGGGTCTGTGAAGCTGAAGCAGGAGAGGATTAGAGGCTGTCAGCCACACCAATGGTCACTCAGCTCAGGCCAGCTCTGAAGCCGCCTCAACACATGGTCTCCCTTCCAACTGCAGGCTACTTCTTATGACAGCCACCTTTCTCAGCAGGGCATTTTAAAAGGAAATCTGACTGGGTGCCTATCCTCTCATTAAAAAGCTTCTTGAGTGGAGGCTTCTCCACTGCATACGATCCTGACACTCAGATTGTGTTGAAAGTGATTTTTTTTAAAAAGGAAGAAGTCAATACAGAACTGCAAATAACATTTACACGTATCAATATTCTAACAATTTTTTATTATCCTGCTCACCACCAGAAAATACCTAAGCATAAGAAAAATTCCTACCAGAGCTTAGAAAATTGGTTGAAAAATATTGATCTGGGATTGCAAAAGTTATGAATCTGGGAATTGCAGCCTGCCTGCCCCAAACATGGGTGAGCATCCATGGATGGCAAGTCCCATTCCTGGTTACTAAGGGCCAACTGTATTTTTATTTTTTGGTTTGCAATATGCAGAAGGCAGTGAAACAGGGGCGGGAATCATGTGTTTCACTCTGTGTGTCCCTTTGTCTCAAATGAGTCTCCAAATACCAGGATGGGGAGTCTGCTTGGTCACGTAACTATTAAAAATGCCTTGTATCCTAGGGCCTTGGTTTTCTCTCCGTTTGGAATGCCAACATTTCCCAAAAAGAAACATCAATCTCCTAATGGGATACAGGGATCATGTAACACCCATGTTGAAAGAACTTCACTGGATACCAGTCCATTCCTGCCTACAGTTCAAAGTGTTGCTTGTGACCTATAAAGCCCAAGTGGCTCAGGTCCAAACTGAAAGATCATATTGCTTTATATTAGCTGGACCAAATTTTAAGGTCTTTGGAGGAAGACTTTTTCTCGTTCCCACCACAATCACAGGAGAGCATAGGACCACGATCAGAGGCGTGTTTGGTGAGGACGTGGCAGACTGGGCCTTCTCTGTGGCTGCTCCCAGGCTGTGGAAGACCTTTAAACAGGAGGCCTAGTTAGCCCCCTCCAAGCTCTCTTTCTGCCAGTTGGTGAAGGACCTCAGGTAGGACTTTGATATTTTTAATCATATTGTGGAACACTGTTGATAGCAATGTGGAGGTCTTTTTATCCTTAATGTTTTAAATTATGTTTTAAATGTATTTAAATTGTTTATAACTATCTGCTTTAATAGTACAGGCTGAGGATCCCTTATCCAGAATTCCAAAATCCAAAACTGTGCACATGAGTGGCTGAGACAGTGACACCTTTGCTTTCCAATGGTTCTATGTACACCAACTATGTTTCATACACAAAATTATTAACAATTACCTTCAGTCTATGTATATAAGATGTGTATAAAAAAATAAGTGAATTTCATGGTTAGACTTGTGTCCCATCTTCCAAGATATCTCATGATGTACATGAAAATATTCCAAAATCCTCATTTCTGGGATGGGGGGGCATTTTGGGAAAAGGGACGTTTGATGAATCTACAGTCTAATGTTGCTGCACTCTAACAAGAGATGGCTTATTCATTTTGTTACCTCACCCATTATTTAAAGTACTCAGGGTAGCATACCATAGTATCAACCCGAGCAATACAAAATCAGTGGTTTATTCCTTTAAAAAAGAAGACTAAAAGTACATTAAATATTCTTTTTTAAAAAATAAGTTTAAAAACAGTCTCCTTTTCACTGATCTTGAGCTTGGTGCTGAGGTGGGTCTGGTCTTGAGCCCCCCGATTGAGCACTGGCCAGAGCTGCTTGTGAGTAAAGCGTGTGCAGGAACTGCACACGCTTGTGGGGTAGTGAGCTCTCCCAGGATGGTCAGACAGGTGGATGAAGGTGGCCTGTGTACCTGGTCATCATCTGAGACCGCCGTCCTCGCCGCTGGACCAGCCGGTGCTTGATCATGATGTTCCAGGGGCTCTGCAGATATCATGACATTGGTCAAAGAATGAAAGAATTCTAGAGCTGGAAGAGTTCCTAAGAGGTCATCCAGTCCAGCCCTATTCTGCCATGCAGGAAGACACACTCAAAGCCCTCCCTGTGACCAATGGTCATCCAGCCTCAGCTTAAAAACCTGAGGAGAGTCCATCCGTCCAGGTGGCCCTTTCGCTCCCTCCCGATGCCAAATGCCCTATGAGGGGCAAATGCGGTATTGCCCTTGGTAGCCAGAGAAAGAGTGGGAGGAAGCAAAGGGGTCAGGGGCCACCAGGGCAGAGGGAAGAAGGAGTGACCACTCACTCCCCCAAGGGCCCCCTCCTCCTCTCGCTGCCTGGGTCCCATTGAGCAGAGCCCACCCACCTGCCAGGACTGCAGACCACTGCATAGGAGGGTCCCTATGGCCCCCAGGATGGCCAAATGCGGCCCCACTCCCAGTGGTCATCCCCCTTCCCCTGGGTCTCCAAGAGAGGAGCCCCCTTCAGCCAGTGGGATTCAGACACCAGCCATGGCTTCAGGGGGGCTCCTCTGCCCCAATGCATTGTGGGGTGGGGGTCTCCCTCTGCCCCAGTGGATTGTGGGACCGGGGTGCCCCTCCCTCTCTCCCTCCCTCCTCGTATCCCGGCAACGCAGCCCCTCCCTCCTTCCCTCACCGCGGCGCCCTGCCCCCCCGCCAGCGGCTCTTCCTCCTCGTCTTCTTCGTCGTCCTCCTCTTCGTCGTCGTCGTCGTCGTCGTCCTCCTCTTCCTCCCCTCCTTCGGCCTCGGGCTGCTCGATCTCGCGGGCGGCCCCCATCCTCCGAGCTCCGCTCCACGCTCGGCCCCGCCTCCTCCGGGGGCACGTCATCACCGCGCGCCCGACAGAACCCGGAAGCGGCGGAGCCGGGAGGCCTCCCGTTGCCCTGGCAACGGCGCCGAGGCCGACTGAGGCCTAGTAGTGAGGCGCCGCCTGGCCTGGTAGTAGTAATAATGCTTGGAAACAATCCTAGCGCCAGGAGGAGGAAGAGTGCCTCTGGGGACGAGCAGAGTGCTGTTTTCCTCTTTGCACCCGGATAACATTCTTAGCGTGTAGTTATTTAGATTGTTTTCCCAGGCTTTCCCTTCCATTATGTCAACAACACCCTCATTCCTTTCTCTCCTGGACCCTTAACTGTCAAGGAGGGAGACAAACAGGACGCCACCCTCAGGCTGCATCCACACTGCAGAAATAATCCAGTTTGACACCACTTTGGCTGCATCCACACTGGAGAAGTAACCCGGTCTGGCACCGCTTTAACTGCCCTGGCTCAAGGCTATGGGATTCTGGGAACTGCAGTTTGTTGTGGGGTCTAGAGCAGAGCTAGACCCCACAACAAACTCCAAGTCCCAGAATTGTGTAGGTCTCCTATATGGCCCCAGATGGACTCTGTGTGGTGGAAGCCATTCCTCTCGAAGTGTTGGGTCACATCCACACCAGACCATGTTAACGCATCAAACAGATCGGTTTGAGAGCTACAAATAGGGAACTTCACACTTCCAGAACCAGGAGACAGGAGCCGAACAAGCAAGATATGGCTAATTTAAAACCCCTTTCCTTCGGACATTGCCAGACCAAGTATCCCTTTACAATGTAGATTGGGCCCTTTTGATGTGAGTTAGGGCTTTTGCAGACTGCCAGAAATAGTGCAAATTGAGTCCACTTTAAGGGTTAGGGTTAGGGTTAGGGTTAGGGTTAGGGAATCATGGGAACTGTATTTTATTGTGGCACCAGAGCTCTCTGACTGAGAAGGCTCAATGTCTCAGAAAAACAACAACACAATTCCCATGATTCCCTAGCACCAACCCTAACCCTTAAAGTGGACTCAATTTGCACTATTTCTGGCAGTCTGCAAAGGCCCTTAGATACCTTTGTCTTAATCCAGTGTTAGGTGTGCTAGACAGAACACATGGGGACACTCTGTCACTCTGAATTCTAACTAGTTCTGAATCCGATACACCCGTTCCTCTCTGCTTGCCAGAATGGACTGTATCTCTCATCATCCACATCTTGATTGATTGGACCAAAACCCAACCTTGTCTTGTGTAAGTATCTCCGTTAGTTGAGCCTCAAGCTATCCCATGCTAACCCCTGATTTGCCTTAGTCCTGGAATGAAAGTGTGAGCGAGAGTAGTTGCTGTGTGATTGCCTCCTTTAATAAAAATGCAAGTTCGTTCATGAAGATTTATGATGTCTCTGCGATTCCCTTTTGAGCTCTTTTCCTTTGGTATACAGGTGGAAGCGGTCTCGATCGGGCCCACATAAATAATTAATTCCCCAGAGTGTTTTTGGGTACAAGAAGGATGGTCATGGTGGAAAGAGGCTACTTAGCTTGACCCCAAAAGAGTCTCAGGGCTCCGGCCAGAATACTTTGGGCTACTCCTGGAGTATCCTGGCCTGGATTCCCACTATTACCTCTGCACTCCGTAGCAATGTCCGGTGGCTGTCTATACACATGTCTCTTCTGGAGTGCTGCAGGTTTCCCTGCAAAATCTGGAGCAAAAGGTAAGTTTTTAAAAGCCAGTTTTAGGGAGAGAGAGGGCAGATTCAGTTTGGAACTGCAGACTGTCCGCACTGGAATTGGGGATTTGGCCCTGTGTCATGAAGACAGGTCACCACAAGGATGGTACAGTTGGCCGACTTTGGGCTTTTGCAGACTGCTAGAAATAGTGCAAATTGAGTCCACTTTAAGGGTTAGGGTTAGGGAATCATGGGAACTGTATTTTATTGTGGCATCAGAGCTCTCTGACAGAGGAGGCTCAATGCCTCAGAAAAAAACCCAATTCCCATGATTCCCTAGCACTAACCCTAACCCTTAAAGTGGACTCAATTTGCACTATTTCTGGCAGTCTGCAAAGGCTCAAAGACTTTTAAAAAAGTTCTGACGGTCTTTTGAGAACTGAAGGACTGTTTTTAAAGAAAGGACTTTTAACAGGATGCTCTGCTTGTTTTTGCTTGTTCTGTTTAAAATTGCTTTTTTCCTTAAATGCAAAGGGATCTTGTAGCACCTTTAAAACTAATTGAGAGAAAGAAGTTTGCAGCATAGGCTTGCATGGGGTTGCTCTGCTTTATGAGAGGCATCATGTAGTCTACAGGGGTGCATCTATACTATAGAAATAATGCAGTTTGACACCAGTTTAACTGCCATGGTTCCGTCCTACAGAATCCTGGGATTTGTACTGTAGTTTTGTGATGCACCAGTGCTCTTTGCCAGAGAAGGCTAAAGATCTTGCAAAACTACATATTCCAGGATTCCATAGGATGGACCTACAGCACTTAAAGTGATGTCAATCCGTGTTATTTCTAGTTGAGATGCACCCAGAGTCTACAAAAGGTTATGCCACAAACCTCTTTCTCCCAGTTATGGTAGTCTCAAAGGTGTCACAAGGTCCATTTGTATACTGATAACAGACTCACAGCTGTGTCTTTGAATACTGCTTTTCAACAATTATTTTATTGGAATGTTTTAAATGCTTTATTTTATTGATAGTTTAATTCCACTGTAATGTTGACCTGATGTTCCATTTGGAAGCTGCCTTGTGTGTCAATATAGGGGAAATGGGAGGATGTAAATAAAGATAATAACGATAATAAATCATAATAAGTGCAGATGAATGTAAGCATACCTGTGCATGGATGCGAGTGGGAGTCACAAATATGCAGAAGTCCATTTTCTTTACCTGGGAAAATCTTGGCATGGTGCAGTGGTTTGAATATTGAACTGTGACTCTGGAGGCCTGGGTTCAAATCCCTGCTCAGCCCTAGAAACCCACTGGGTGACCTTGAGCAAGTCACACTGTCTCAGCTTCAGTTTATGGCAATGACAAACCCCTTCTGAAGAAGCTTGCCAAGAAAACCCTGTCATAGGTCCAACCAGGGTTGCATAGTTTGGAAATGATTTGAAGGCACACAACAGCAATAGCAATGAGTGATTTGAGCAATACAGCGGTTGAGGCAAGGAGGAGGTTGCTTTCTCTTCTGTTCTCACCTGCTTTTCTGGAATCATCACTCCCCTAAGGAACTGAGCAAGACATAGGGCAATTCCTAGATTGGAAGTGAAAATACACACACACACACACACCCCTCGGATGCAGAACTGACCGAATGCCAGTGTGTTTTTCTTGGGACGACAACCACTTGCACAATGACCTGGGCACGATGCTGCTGGCGTTGGCTGTGTTGGGAGGAGATGATGGAACTGGAAGGCTGTTGTGTGCCTCCAGATCTGTAGCAATTAGTGCAATGAAGCTTTGGGGTTACTCACAGCATAGAAATGGCCAACCCAGGAAACGTTACTGTCCCCCGCAGTGGTCCAAAATGCTGGAGCTTCTGCACAGATGGAGCACCAGGAGAGCAGGAAGGAAACGCTCAGGGGATTATCTATGTGCTCAAGCCTTCTTCCCTAAACCAGGCTGTCCTTAATGAATCTTTGCACCTCAACAGCCTTTCGGTCAGCAGCCTTTTGTTTCACTCCAACACTGGCTGCCCAAACAATCCCCTTCATGGGGATCTGGGTGAAAATGCTGCATGTCGTCCAAGTGGGAATGGGGTACAACTTGGCCAGCACGACTGGTCACTCTTCCAGCCACTTAGTTCCCAGGCCAACTAAAGGCTTGAGGGTCTGCCAACATGAAAACAAAGGACTTTAGTCTTCCTTTGCATCTCTGGCTGAACAGAATCATAGAATCATAGAGTTGGAAGAGACCCCAAGAGCCATCCAGTCCAACCCCATTCTGCCATGCAGGAAATCAATGTCAAAGCATCCCTGCCAGCTGGCCACCCAGCCTCTGCTTAAAGACCTCCAAAGAAGGAGACTCCACCAAAATCTCCATTGAGGGAGTGTGTTCCACTGTCAAACAGCTCTCACTGTTAGGAGGTTCCTCCTAATGTTGAGCTGGAATCTCTTTTCCTATAGCTTGCATCCATTGTCCCTTTTCCTATTCTCTAGAGCAGCAGAAAACAAGCTTGCTCCCTCCTCAATATGACATCCCTTCAAATATTTAAACACAACTATCATGTCCCCACTTAACCGTCTCTTCTCCAGGCTAAACATCCCCAGTTCCCTAAGTCGTTCCTCATAGGGCTTCATGGTTTCCAAACCCTTCACCATTTTGGTCACCTTCCTCTGGACACGCTCCAGTTTTTCAACATTCTTTTTGAATTGTTTTGCCCAGAACTGGACACAGGATTATTCCAGGTGAGGCATGACCAAATCAAAATACAGTGGCACTATGACTTCCCTTGATCTAAACACTATACTTCTATTAATGCAGCCTAAAATTGCATTGGCCTTTTTAGCTGCTGCATCACACTGCTGACTCATGCTCAACTTGTGGTCTACCTGGACTCCTAGATCCCTTTCACACATCTAAGGGCCTCGGCAGACGGCTTATTAAGCCGTCCTGGAGGCAGGGAAGAGGAGGGGCAGCCGCACGCTTGGCACCCCTTCCTCCTCCCGAGGTTGCCCTCAGAGCCACCGGCCCTCCGCACGGCCGGCGCTCCGAGGGCAACTTCCCGCCGCAGCGTCCGGACACGCTGCAGTGGAAAAGTCAGTGAAAGTGCACCTCACGCTTTGGGGGCGCACTTTCACTGACTTGTGAAAGGAGCGCTATTTTAGCACTCCTTTCAGGGACGGGGAAGGAGCGCCGCAGGATCGAGGCGTGGGGCTGCCTCGGTCCTGCGGCGCACCTTCCCGGGGCGGCGCAGAGCCGCCTGTCTGCTTCCACCCTAAGTCTCCTTAAGCCAGGTGCCCCCCATCTTATATCTGTGCATTTCATTTTTTTGCCCTAAGTGTAGTACCTTACATTTCTCTGTGTTGAAATTCATTTTGGGGGGAAGCAGATGGGCGGCACGGGGCCGGCCCGGGAAGCTGCGGATCGGGGCCGAGGCCCAGGAAGGAGCGCTAAAATAGCGCTCCTTCCGCAAGACGCCGAAGGTGCGCTGCAAAAGGCCTCCGGCGCACCTTCGGCACCTCTTCCGCTGCAGCGTGTGCAGATGCTGCAGTGGAAGTGCGTCGTCAGAGCACCAGCTGTGCGGAGGGCTGGCCGCTCCGACGACGTTTCCTGGCATCGAAAACGGCGCTTTGCGCTGTCTGCTTAGGCCATTTATTAGCTTTGGCCCAGCTTTCTAATCTATTAGGGTCATTTTGAATTTTCATCCTGTCCTTTGGGGTATTAGCTATTCCTCCTAATTTGGTGTCATCTGCATATTTGAGAAGCATGCCCTGTATTCCTTCATCCAAATCATTGATAAAGATGTTGAATGGCAAACTGGGCCCAGGAGAGAACCCCACTGGACACCCCACTGGTCACTTCTCTCCAGGAGGAAGAAGAGGAGCCATCTCTGAGCACCCTTTGGGTTCGGCCAGTCAACCAATTACTAATTGTTTGTAAGAATGTTATGGGAAACCTTATGTCCTGAAGAATAGAGTGTGATATAAAATATTTTAGTGACTAATTAATTAAATAAAAAACTAAAAAAACTCAAAGACTCTGAGATTCTATGATTCTAAAGTGCTCACATGGAGAACCCAGACGTTTGAGGAGGTTCTGGAGCAAAAGAGTGGTCTTGGTTTTTCTTCTCTTCTTCCTTCTGCCCTCCTTTGGCTCATGCCCAAGAGTTGCGCCATCCCTAAGCTGTGAGCCAACAGGCCAGGGATGGGCATTTGTGATGGAGATGGACCTACTTGTGGTGTGGTTGGTCTCCATGGCTGCAGTTATCCAGGAATAGTGGCCACCGTTGCTCTGGGCTATGGTCAGCTGAACATGGAAGGAACAGCCCTGGGCCATATCACTCCAGAAAGAAAGATGGTGCAGCTGACCAGGGATGGGGACAGGCTGCTGCTATACTGCAGAATTAATGCAATTTGACACCATTTGCCATGGGATTTGTAGTTTGCTGTGGCAGCAGAGTTCTCTGACAGAGAAGGCTAAATCTCTCACCAAACTACATATCCCACAATTCAATAGCATTGGGCCACAGCCGTTAAAGTGGTGTCAAACTACATTAAATTTGCAGTGTAGGCGAAGCTACACAATCTGCTGCTCCCCAGAGAGTCAAGAATCAGGGCTGCATTTGGTGAGGACTCCTGAGATGTGTGTGTGCTGCACTCTTATTCTTGTTGCTATTTTAAAATGCTTTTAAGCTGTTTTAAATAGATGATTTAATTGCTTTAAAACTTTTTATTATAATTGCCATCGTAGCTACAGTATATCTTCCTTGAATCTGGGCTCTGGGCTCCCTTGTGTCCCATCTTGGGAGAAAGGAATGGCATGAATTCAATCAGTCAATCAGTCAGTCAATCAATCACTTCTATCTACAGCTGTTTGCAGCTGCCTGGCTCTTCTTGATCTGCTCTTTCTTACTGCAGTGTGCTCTGAAAGGATTGTGATGGGAGCTGCCCATATTACTGACTGGAATATTGAGTCCAGTTCTGGGTACCACAATTCAAGAAGGATGTGGACAAGCTGGAATGTGCCCAGAGGATGGCAACCAAAATGGTGAAGGGTCTGGAAACCACCATGCCCTATGAGGAGAGACTTCAGGAGCTGGGTATGTTTAGCCTGGAGAAGAGACGGTTAAGAGGGGATAGGATAGCCCTCTTTAAATATTTGGTGTCATATTGAGGGTGGAGCAAGCTTGTTTTCTGCTGCTCTAGAGAATAGGACCAAGAACAACGGATGCAAGCTCCAGGAAAAGAGATTCCACCTAAACCCCAGGAAGAAAGTTTTGACAGTAATAGCCATTCAACAGTGGAAGATGCTCCCTTGGAGTGTGTTGGGGTCTCCTTCTTGGAGGTTTTTTAAACAGAGGCTGGATGGCCATCTGTCCCAGGGAGGGAGGGCTTGGATTGGGCCTCCCTGCATGGCAGAAGAATGGGGTTGGATTGGATGGCCCCTGGGGGTCTCTTCCAATTCTAGAATTCTATGATCTTATGATGCCACAGGGCCTCTTGGAAACCACAAGGGCACAAAATGCAGATACCAGGGTAGGGTAATCAGAACTGTCCTTGCTGTATTGACTTTATTCACTCCTTTTTCCCCAGGCTCAATTTACCTGAGTGTGGATATGAACCTTGGAAAGCCCTAAACGCCCAAGGACGGCAAGGAGACCCAAAGGGTGTCTGTCTTTGTACCCTCGAGACAGTTCATTCGAATGCTGAACAGCTCTTGTAGTAAAAGGTGCTTCCTATGTTGTTCTTTGGAGGGTGGTGGAGTCTTCTTCTTTGGAGGCTGTTTTTAAACAGATGTTGGGTGGCCATTGGTCCCAGGGAGAAGGGCTTGCATTGTACCTTCCTGAATGGCAGAATGGGGTTGGACTGGATGGCCTCTTGGGGTCTCTTCCAACTCTAGGATTCTGTTATTTTAGGGGGAAAAGAAGACGGTAGCTTCTCTTGCTAAGCATGTTTCCCTGGGATTCCCAGGGGTACCAAAGCCAAACAGAGAGCTGGCTTTCTGTCAACTAGGGCTGGATCGGGTGCTTGGATTCAGTGGGATACAGAGGGTCCTGCACTCTCTGGGACCCCCTTCTTCTACCCCACTGGCTGTTGGGTGCGCTGGTGAAAAATTGAGGCTGATTCAAAATGCATTATCCTCCTCTTTCCTCCCCCTTAAATAATAACTAAACCTCTTACTTTAAAAAAATCATCATTCAGATGACCGCACACTGGACTGACCAGGGCCTAATTCACACTACAATTTAACCCAGTTTGCAAACTGGATAAATAGGTTAAAGCTCGGATTATATAACACTGATGCTATCTCTGGGTGCAGTCTCAATCATTCCTGGAAGTTATAGGTGATCTAGATGCCCATTCCCAGGGTGACAAGATGGCCTTCTTTTCCAGGACGTGTCCTTTATTTCATCATCCAGGAGGAATTCCAAAATGTCCTCCATTTTGAGCATGACTAAGAAGCATGAATTTAAATTTATACAAGTGTTTTTAGCTTTTGTTTGGTAACGGCCTGGCTGAATGAGACTACGAGTGAAAGGGATCTAGGAGTCCAGGTAGGCCACAAATTGAACATGAGCCAACAGTGTGATGTGGCAGCTAAAAAGCCCAATGCAATTTTAGGCTGCATCAATAGAAGTATAATGTATAGATCAGGGGTTGGCAACCTACGGCCCGTGGTCCGCACCCGGCCCGCGGACCCCCGCTGTCCGGCCCCCTGCCGCCCCCGCCACCATGTTGACGCGCGCGTTGTGGTCACCATTTTGGCAAATAAAATGGCGGCCACGAGTGGGGGGCCTACCAAAATGGTATCCGCATCATGCGCCATTTTGGAAGGCTGCACCGCAGATGCACCGGGCGAATTCGCCCGCCGCGGCCGCTTCCATAGGCCTTGGAAAGGCCCCCCTGCTGCTGTGGTGGGCGAATTCACCCGCCACGGGGGCGGGGGGCCTTTCCGAGGCCAAGGGAAGCCCCACCGTGTGGGGGGGCCTTCCAAAATGGCGCTCGCATTGCATGCGCATGTGCGCGCGCAGGGGGGCAACTGCGCCCGCGCAAGCGAGTGCACGCCCAGCCGGCCCCCCACGCCATTTCCCCCCTGGCCCCCCGGCAACAAAGGTTGCCGACCCCTGTTCTAGATCAAGAGAAGTAATAGTGCCACTCTATTCTGCTTTGGTCAGGCCTCACCTGGAATAATCCTGTGTCCAGTTCTGGGCAACACAATTCAAAAAGGATGTGGAGAAACTGGAGCGTGTCCAGAGGAGGGGGACTAAAATGGTGAAGGGTCTGGAAACCAAGCCCTATGAGGAAGGCCTTAGGGAGCTGGGGATGTTTAGCCTGGAGAAGAGAAGGCTGAGAGGTGATATGATAGCCGTGTTTAAATATTTGAAGGGATGTCATATCGAGGAGGGAACAAGCTTGTTTTCTGCTGCTCCAGAGACTAAGACCCGAAACAATGGATGCAAGCTGCAAGAAAAGAGATTCCACCTCAACATTAGGAGGAACTTCTTGACAGTAAGGGCGGTTCAACAGTGGAACACACTCCTTCCTCGGAGATTTTGGGGGAGTCTCCTTCCTTGGAGGTCTTTAAGCAGAGGCTGGATGGCCATCTGTCAAAGGGGGTGCTTTGATTGGGAGTTCCTGCATGGCAGGGGGTTGGACTGGATGCCCCTTGTGGTCTCTTCCAACTCTATGATTCTATATATAAAAAAAGGCCTACATTTTTCTGGAATGCCCTGTTTTACTTGGCCTTGTCCTCCTTTGTGGTTATGACATCTGGTCGCTCTGCCCCTGGGGCAGCTAGGAGAGCAAAGTGGCAGTGAAGTAGATGTATGGTGATGCCCATACCTGTAATTATAGTCATTGCACAGACTATGATTATATTAATGCTTTATTAAGAAATAATAGCAATAATAACCCCAAAGACTGACAATGCATTTGATTGAAATTGCCGTAGGGAGGATTGTGACGGCACAGTTACAAAAGGTGACACAACTTAGAACTGGCTTCCTTATCCAGCAGTACTTCATTGATTTCAAAATGCCAGTTGGTAGCATCTGGAGGACAGTGAAACCAAGAGGATACGAGTAATAATGGCAGGGAATGCCACCCAGACTGACACGCAGGCAAGGCCGTCTCTGTGAAGGTGCACCGACACAAGGGGGTCTGTCTTGCTGCCCACCTGGAAACTACACATCCCAGAACCCCAGGAGGTGGCTGGCCCCAACACACGAGCTCCTTTGGCCAGGAGAAGAGAAATGGGCCACCTTCCCTTCTATGCATGGAGGAAACTGTGGACCAAGGCTCACCCACGGACCACCAGAGATGGGTCCGGTTGGAGGTCTCCCCTTGCTGGCTGCTCTGCTCTTTCATGATGCTGGAGAGAGAAATGGGCTCCATAGCGCTCCTCACTCAGCGCTGTAAGGATGTGTTGGACTGCAGCTCCCATCATCTTCAGCTCATCTCCAAAAAAGAATAAGAAACCCAAACCCAGAGTGTGATTTCCAGGACATAGAAGACCAGATAGAAGGTGAGGTGGGTCTGTGGCTGTCGAGATGGCCAGGCTGTCCTGAACTCCTGAGCTTCCCATAATGGGGAGAAGCAGCCAAAACTGCTGTGTAGTAAAAATGGGATGGGAGCCAGCATGGTGTAGTGCTTGAGCATTGGGCTATGACTCCCTGCTCAGCCATGTAAACCCAATGGGTGACCTTGGGCAAGTCACACTCTCTCAGCCTCAGAGGATGGCAATGCCAAACGCCCTCTGAAGAAACTTACCAAGAAAAACCCCATGATAGGGTCGCTTTAGGGTTGCCCTAAGTTGGAAACAACTTGAGGGCACACAACAACAACCTCTGGATACCTTCCTGCCCAGGAATTCAAGGTGACTCACAAAGAATAATAAAATCCAGTTTAAAAGACAGATTACTCATGTACACAAACAGACACACACATAAAGAAAAATAACAATAAGAGGAGCAATACCACAGCAATAAAATCTCCCATTGACCTTTTTGGAGAAAATTACTGCAAGGTGCTTCATACTGCTAGCCCCTTTGTTTTAATTGTATGTCTTTACTTCTGCTTTAATATGCACCTTTATTTTAATTCCAAACTGCTTTGCTTTGCTTTGCTTTGCTTTGCTTTGGTTAAATTTCCATTTTCTCATAGGATCGGGTTTTTCTTAATCTTTCCATCTGTGGAAGCAGAACCTAAGCAGATCCTGGAAACAAGATGAAAGCATGAAAAGTCTCTCAGGGCTCAACCCGACTGGCTTAAAAGCCCTGGAAAATGTCCGGCTACTCTGTCCCAAGAGCACACAACTTGGTGAGGTTGTTGCTGGCCCCACATCCAGCTTCGGTTTTGTAGTCCAGAGGAAGGTGACCAAAACGGTGAAAGGTCTGGAAGCCACCAAGCCCTCTGAGGAGAGACTTGGGGAGCTGGGGATGTTTAACCTGGAGAAGAAGAGGTGAAGAGGTGATATGATCGCTCTATTTTAAGTATTTGAAGGGGTGTCCTATTGAGGATGGAACAAGTTTATTTTCTGCTGCTCCAGAGAATAGTACACAGAGCAATGGATGCAAGCTACAGGAAAAGAGATTCCATAGACATTGGGAAGCACTTCCTAACAGTAAGACCCACTTACACTCCTGTGTCCAGTTCTGGGCACCACAATTCAAAAAGGATGTGGAAAAACTGGACCGTGTCCAGAGGAGAGCGACAAAAATGGTGAAGGGTCTGGAAGCCATGAATCCCTATGAGGAGAGACTGAGGGTGCTGGATATGTTTAGCCTGGAGAAGAAATGGTTTTTAAGAGGGGATATGACAGCCCTGTTTGAAGGGATGTCATATTGAGGCTGGAGCAAGCTTGTTTTCTGCTGCTCCAGAGAAAAGGACTCGGAACAAGGGATTCAAGCTACAGGAAAAGAGCACTCAAGATTAAGAAGAACTTCCTTCCGCTGTTGACATTGGAAGATGCTGCTGCCTCGGAGGGTGGTGGACTCTCCTTCTTTGGAGGCTGTTTTTAAAGAGAGGTTCGATGGCCATCTGCCACAGGGAGGGCTTTGATGGTGGATTCCTGCACAGCAGAAGAAAGGGGTTGGACTGAATGGGCCCTGGGGGTCCCATCCAACTCTATAATTCATGTGGGAAGAGCAGTTCTGTGGCAAAGGTGGGCCATTTCTGAATGAATGTGATTGCTAAACCCCCACCCAAATCCAGAGAACTCCAGAGCAGTGCCGGGTGACTGTTTACGCAGTGTCCCCTTGTGTCGCCCATCGCCATTGCCACTGGTGCAAGTCACTCCTCTGGGGTCACAGTGAGGTGCCCAGCTATGCGATCAATGCTGGGTGCCTCATTTTCGATCTCAGAGACAGTGACTTGTACTGTTGGCAAGTACATGGCACAGTGGGCCATGCGTGTGGACAAGTGACCAGCATCACTCCAGAGTGACCAGGTAGCAGGGGGAATTTGGGACAATTTGGGGGCCAGAATACTCCAGGAGCAGCCCAGAATATTCTGGCTGGTGTAGACCCAGCCCCAGTGTGAATTAACGTCCACCCCTATTGCAAAACCCAGTGGCCAAATTCTTTCCTTATGCTTATATAGTGTAAGCCTACACTCCTGAAGCTTGTACGGTGGTTGTGCTCCACCACCCTTCTGCTGAATATTGACATTGTGCAACCAGTTGTGTTACTGCCACTGTGTATTTGTCGGTTGTCTTTAATGCACAGGAGCTGTTTCTGCAATTCCAGGAAATCAAGTGGGACCGTGAAGGCATTAATAGCTGCAACCGCACCCAAGAACATGCAACTGCACATTCATCCACTAAGTTAAGAGTCAGCTGCTGAATGGTGCACCAACACATAGGTAAACCCAGCTGGTTCAATGGCTTTGCTCTAGTTGGAACTAAGAGTAGGCTTTAGGCCCATGCATACTTGTGGAACTCCACATATGCAGCCATGAAGCGAATATGTCTGTTGCACAATGGACAAGAAAGTACAACATGGTGTGTGTAAGGGAACTGACACAAATGTGATTGCGTTGACAGGATTCCAGCCAGTATTTCAGTGCATGTAAGAATGTGGCCCAAAGAGGAAGTGTTTTCAGACCTCCTTCCTCAGTGTCCACTCTGTCCTGTCAAAGAACTTTTTTGCTACCAAGAAAATGCAATACTGCTCCTATTCTGTCACTCTGAGCGCTATCCATTCTAATGGCTGTTGTCCCAATAGGTGCTATAAATTGCCAATCTTTTGAGAAACTAGGCTTGGTTTGTAGGTGTAGATATTTATCCATAATTAAACCCAACCTCTCTGCTAATATGCCCAGTACCTTGAAATCTTTTTGTCTACTTACAACAAGGTTGTGCAATTGATTGATGGATATTTGTGTAATAAAGATGTATTGCGGGTGGACTTTCGTTGACATAGGTCAAGGTGGATGATTAGGGAGAGAGAGGAATTGGGCTACCTGATGAGACATCATCCCGGCAGGTACTTCCTCCACTCCCACAGGGATTCCACCCAGGTGGCCATTTATATCCCAGCATGGCTCAGTCCTGCTGGGCACTTGGGCTCTCGCTCTGTACCACCATCGCCACCATGAACCCCCGTCGCCTCCGGCTCCTCCTGGGTTCCTTTGTCCTCTGCAACGTCCTTCTGGCTGCACCCCACAAAAGTGAGTCGAGGCAGCTGCTGGGCTAGATTGGGGTGTAGGGGGTGTGTGGGCAAAGCCAAACTTTTGATGGGGCAAGGGAAGATATTTTTTCTGGTTGGGAAAAACATAAAAGCAGTCGTTTGCAATGAGGAGTCATTTGCAAACTGCATGAGCTCTGCCTGGTTGCCCTTTTTACTCAACCCAGCCTGGGACCAGAGCACAGGGGAAGTTTTAGCCCTTTCTTCCCCAGTTTTGACCCCCACCCCACCCCCCAAAAAACCACCTCTCCTCCCAACACAGTAGTTATCAATAGTAAGAAACATTGCATTGACTGCCGTAAGTATTTTTCAATTGCTAGCTTCTGTGTTTCAGGGAGAGGACACTTCATTTCATGGGTGGACAGCATTAAACTTCTGGACAGCATTAAACTTCTGGATTCCTAGAGCTGGAAGAAACTCCAAGGATTATCCAGTCCACCCGCTTTCTGCCATGCAGGAAGACACCATCAAAGTGCTCCCAACTCATTGTGTTCCCAATCTATCTTGGGCTGTCCATACTTGTGCTGGAATAAAAAATATCAGCAGTCAGAACCAGGCACTAGATGCTTAGGCTAACTGCAGTGTTTCCAGAAGAAGCCAGTTTCTCCCAGGGAAAAGGCAGGGCAGGTTGGAAATATCAGTGGGAGAAGTTTTGCTCTCAGGATTAAAAGCCAGCCAGCGATGGAGATGGCACCAGAGCAGCAATGGACTCAGTCACAGCCTGCAAAGCAAGGCAGAGCTTGGCACCAGTGGATATGCTAAAAAGAAAGCTAGGAAATGATTTTTTCCCCATGCCGTACACATACACACATCATCTCTGTTCCCTGAGAGATAAGGGCCAGAGGTGAGAACTGGACCAGATATCCATAAGACCTGCCTTTAAATATCTGAAGGGCTGTGATGAAGATGATGGAGGGTGCTTGTTTCTTGCTGCTCCAGAAGATAGGACCCAACTCCCAGTGGGTTAAAAATTGCAGGAAAGGAGATTCTTATTAAATATTGGGAAGAGTTTTCTGAGGTTAAGAGCTGTTGAACAGTGAAATGGACTTCCTTGGAGGGTGGTGGGATCTTCTTCTTAAGCAAAGGTTGGATGCCCAACTCCTGGAGTTGTTTTAGGTGGATTCTTCCATGGCAGGGAGTGGGCTAGCTGGCTTTTGGGGCCTTTTCCTATTCTATGACGACTGGAAATAGCTGCAGTGGACAAAGAGAAGCCTGACATGGTCTGTGTTTTGTATTCTGTCTCCCATGTTCAGAAATCTCTGGAATGCCATCCGAGGTAGCTCAGAACAAAGAAGTGTCTAAGGAGCAGAAGTTCATTATCAATGAAACGGCCACATCTGATAAGAAGAAATCAGTGTACGCTGATTCTGAAAAGCCAATGTCCAGTACAGGGCAGATCACCAATGGAGACATCACTTATGGGGACCAGTCACATTCTGGTGAGAAGCAAGGAACTGGTGAAATGGCAGGTTTGAAGGTAGAAACGGACAAACGCATGAACCTAGCACCTGCTGACAAACCCATTGCAAGTCCACCACCCAGTGAAAGGCCCTCCGAAATGCCAGAACTTGAAGATGAGGATGGTGATGATTATGAAGATGAGGATGATGATGACAACGCTGAAGCTGAGGAAGCCCAAGAGGCTGATGATGACTACGATGCTGCCGAAGCTGCCGAAGAAGCTGATGATGACAATGGTGGTGATAATGGTGAAGACAAGTGATCATGGAGGAGATGAAGGAGGAGGAGGAGGAGGAAGAAGTCAATTGCGCATTCATCTGTTCTCCCTGTAACTGCTGCAGTACGATGCAAAGTATTGCCATATCTTTCAAGTTGCTATCCAGTTCTACCTACTGTTACATCATTAGTTCTTGTATGAGTGTGTGAGTGCATACCTTTGTATGGATGTTGCAATCCTTTTACTGTTTCAATAAACCTACATTTGGATTGTGCACTCTGAATTCTAGTTTTGTTGGAATTGGTAAACAAGGGCTTAAGCTCCAGGTTTTTACATTACCAAAAGCCCTCTTGCTGCTCCCTGTTAAGCTAAATAATTTCTCTATCCAAGTCAATTGTAGTGCAATTTAGGTAACAAGATTGGTGAAGAATGGGTTTTAGGGTGGGATGTTGTCCTGAGGACAGCTGTGGCTACAGTAATTGGGGAGGGACTCTTTTTTGATGTATGGAGATGCCACATCCTGGGATGCTTTTTGATGCCACTGGTCTCTTTTGGGATGCAAGAGAGGAGTAACCCCAGAGCTCCTTAGATCCTGGGTTGTGTCCCTTGGAAGGGATGGCTGGGGAGCTGTCTGGATCTCATCACATCAACCCCACAGAGAGCCTTAGCTTTTCCCCCGGACCTTTTGCTGTCACCAAATCTCTTCTTTGACTGGGAGACTTTATCCCCCGCTTCCCTCGTGGGTCAACCTGTGGGATGGACCCATGGGAGGCTCCCCATTATTGTAGCCAAAGTGACCACTGTCTTCTGTTCTCTGGGTGGGGAGGTGAGGAGTCCCAAGGCTTATCATCTCCAAGACATCCTGGTTTAGGGACCCTTCCATGGCTCCTCAGCAGATTGGAACTTGGATTTTGTTGGGATTGGAGATGTGATCCTAGTTGGGGACGTGACATGAGTGATTCCCCCTCCGTTGCATCCCCCCCCACTGCAATGTTGGCCAGACAGTACGCCTGAGTTCCTTCCAGTGGCTGATACCTGAGATTAGAATAAGGATGGGAGAGGAGGAGAAGAGAAGATCAAGAGGTGATACGATAGCCCTGTTTAAATATTTGAAGGGATGTCATATTGAGGATGGAGCAAGCTTGCTTTCTGCTGCTCCAGAGATTAGGGACTTTATCACACGGGGGTACAATTGGGGGTTTAAATAGGCATTCGCCAGGGAAAGTCGTGTGATCACAGCTAAAATTATCACACACATCGCGATTAGAGAGGGCTTATCCTGGGAATAACTGGGGAATAACCAGCAAGAAATCATTCACAGGATTTTGGACAGTGGAAGACACTGCATCAGAGTCTGGTGGAGTCTCCTTCGGAAGCTGTTTTTAAACAGAGACTGGATGGCCGTCTATCAGGAGTGCTTTGATGGTGTTTTCCTGCATGGCCGAAGGGGGTTGGACTAGATGGCCCTTGAGGTCTCTTCCAACTCTATGATTCTAGGAGGAGGAGGAAGAAGAAGAGGAAGCTTCAAGTGATGAGCAAGGGACCCTTCCTCTCTACAGGAGCTCTTCATCTTCAATTAAAAAGAAAGGGGGGGGGGGGAACCAGACTCAGGGGACCCAATCCACTTGGAGAGCACTGGCGGAGTTCCTGCAGGGCCCAAGGCTTGCAGGTTGAGGGACCTCTCTCATGAGGCTGCCTGCCTCTTTGCTGGACGCCTCTTGAAACTGGGGGCGAATCCTCTTCCCTCTCTCTTATGGGGGGAGCTGGCCAGAGGGTTGAGTGGGGCTCCCCACATTGATTTCCTTCATCAGCTGCCCTATGTATGAATCTCACAATCGGGAAACATGCAGGGGTAGCTGTATTGGCCATTTAGCAAGCTTTCAAAGCTCCATGGGCTTCTTCTTCATCAGGCAAGATGTTACAAACCAAACAGTAGAAAAATAATTGGAGATGTAAGTCAGATGCCTGCATTTGGATGTTTCTGTCCTTAGTTAAGATGGTAAGTGAAAGGTATCTTTTGCAGGCTGGCCCTTCCTCCTCCTCCTGTCCTTGTGGCTATTGGGAGATTTGCAAAGACCAGGAAATTTAAAATCCATTTGCATCTCAACAAGGACCCTATAGCCTCTCTTGCAACCCAATATGCCTCCATTGCTATGCGGTCACAGGCCTCTTTGTAGGCAGAGGACAACTCTATGATTCTGTGAGTCTTCATGTTTTTGCATCAGGAACATTTGGGACAGAAACATCCAAATGCAGGCATCTGGCTAACATCTCCATTTATTTTTTTCTCCTCTTTGGTTTGTAACCTCTTGCCCAATGTTGATGGTGAAGAAGAAGCCTGTGGAGCTTCGAAAGCTTGCAACAAGTACATTGTGCATTTTGGTTGGCCCATAAAGGTATCACTGTTTGGTGGGTTTTTGTTTGCAAGCCTTACTGTATAGTATGGTACATGATGCTGCAGGGAAACACAAGGAGGCAGCACCGCCGAGGCCGTGCCACAGCATCCATATCCTCTTGTGCCAGCCTCTAAAGACAGCCCCCCATCCTCTGCAGGGAGGTACCTGGACATCCTGGATGCTTCTGCACTTTGTCCTCCTTGACCTGTGTCTCTTACTCCCTTATTTGTCCCTCCTTGGCCTGACAAACCCAGGTAATGTTCCCCATGGGGTGTTCATGCCCATTTTCCTCCCTTGTGCATGTTTTTGGGTGATGTCTGTTAACACTTTTGCAGCAAAGAGTTTTCTGGTGTCATGGGTGGCAGGCTAGGCAAATGCACCCCAAAAGCTGTACCTGGAGCAGGTGCCTTCATTTTATGTTGCTGTATGCACCTGGATTTCCTTTTTGTGCTGAGAGAAGGGCTGGAGTCTACTTGCTTTGGGCTTTGTGGTTAAAATGGGGTTAAAGTGGTTAAAATGGGGAAGGTGCGGGCAGTCCAGCAACCTTTACCTTCGATGCCATGTGAGCTGTTTGTTTTCTTTTCGGACTTCTTGGACTCTTCTTCTTCAGATCTTGAATATGAGAGCGATGGGTCGAGTCCAACTTTTTGAAGCCAGTCCATTCAGCATCGCTCCTCCTGATGTCTGTCGTGTAGCTGTTCTGCTTTCTCCATGTACCTGGATGTCGCACACATGCCCTGTAACATTATTCGGGGGTGAAGAAAAAGGATCTGTAACTGCAGTGTTGTATTTCTTCCATTAAAAAGAAACTGTGGAGATATGAAATTCTGGAGTCACAATAAAAGGACGCTGTGGCTCCTTTTCCCCATCTGAAGGGTGGAGATGCCACCTGTGGGCTACACTGCAGGGTTGTTAGGCAGAGCAGTCTTAACTGCACAGATGATGCTGGATGCAAGCATTGCCATCCCAACACTGGCTCAACCAGTTTGTTGCAAGCCAGGCTAAGCCTCAGGTTCATTACAGTTTTCTGCAGTATACCAAAAGGTCATCTTTAAATGTTTTTCTATTCCGTTATTAACAGTATGACTGGGGGTGCATCTGCACTGTAGAAATAATGCAGTTTGACACCACATTAAGTGCTGTAGCTCTAATCTTTGGCATCCTCAGAGTGTGGTGGAGTCTCCTTCTTTGGAGGTTGTCTTTAAGCAGAGGCTGGATGGCCATCTGTCAGGGATGCTTTGATTGGGAGTTCCTGCATGGCAGAATGGGGGTTGGACTGGATGGCCCTTGGGGGTCTCTTCCAACTCTATGGTTCTATGATTCTATGATCCTGGAATTCTAGTTTTACAAGGTCTTTAGCTCTTCTCTGCTAAAGTGTGCTGATGCTTCACCGAACTACAAATCCCAGGATTCTGTAGGATGGAGCCATACAGTTGAAGTGGCATCAAACAGCATTATTTCTACAGTGTAGATGCACCCTTAGTGATGTAATGCAACCATTACAAAAACCCACCAAAACAAACAAGAAACTCACCAAACAATGCATAATATTTCCCCCCAAACAGAATTTTTAATATTGATACGGAATCTTTGCTTCATCAGTTCATAATATGAGAAATTAGCATTAAATTTACCATTAAAATAAAGCATCTCTTCATAGATCCAGATGTGACCGCAGAGAGCTGTAAACTCCCCAGTCATTGATGAAATTAATCAAAGGAAACCATATATGTTGAGAAAAAGAAGCTGAATTCTGGCTGTTCATTTGTATCGTCTTGTTCAGTAGATGTCATAAGTACTTTTCAAAAGTCACTTTTCCCCAGATATTAAAATACTGCCCTTCAATTGATAGCTGCTCCAATTTCCCCCCGTTTTCAGCTGCTACCAGTAATCAGTTCTTTATGATTTTACCCTCAGAGTTGCCACTGAATATGGAGGGAAGTTCTAGTTTGGGGTCAATTCAAGGTGCTTGGTTTGTAATTCAAGGCAAGCAGAATAGAGTGGCATTATTACTTCCCTTGATCTAGACACTAGTCTTCTATTGATTCAGCCTGAAATCGCATTGGCCTTTTTAGCTGCCGCATCACACTGTTGACTCATGCTCAGCTTGTGGTCTCCTAGGACTCCTAGATCCCTTTTAAATGGAGTCTTGTTAAGCCAGGTGTCCCTCATCCTATATCTATGCATTTCATTTCCCCCCAGTTCATTTTGTTAGCTTTGGCCCAGCCTCCTAATCTATTAAGGTCATTTGAACTTTGATCCTGTCCTCTCCTCCTAATTTGGTGTCATCTGCAAATTTGATAAGAAGGGCCTCTGTTTTGCCATCCAAGTCATTGATGAAGATGTGAAGGCTGAAAAGAAAGTGTGATAGGAATTCTGTCAATAGCAATAAGTGGAAAGGGATCTCGTAGCAAGCACCTTTGGGACTCAAATTCTCTTTTGCACACTTTGTACAAGCTCCCTTTGCACACTGATTTTCCAGACCAGCCCAGCTATTTCTTTGAACAGTAATCATGTGTTTGCATTAGGGCTCACCCCCTGCATGTTGAATTGAAGAAGGTGTTAAAAAGCAGGATGAGTTTCAAAGGTGCCACCTGTGTTACAGGTTGGCTGCGGTCCAAGGCTCCATCCCAAATCCCTCTCTCTGGCCCTGGGCTGGCTCCTTCCCTTAAGGCAGCTCTTAAGAGCCGTGGGACGTCTGTGGGAAGGAGAACTGGAGCTCAGTTGCTCAGCCTGGAGAACCGGTGTAGGTGCAAATGCCCACGTGTCGCTGGCAGGTGGAACTCACTGACACAGGATGTGGTTGGAGCCAGGAATGTGCCTGGGACTGAACCGAAAGCTTCCAGGAGTGATGGGAACTTCCAGTGGTCATCGATGTGGAGGAAGGGCCTCCTTAATGGTAAGACTCCCTCAGTAGTGGGTTGGGGGGTGGTGGACTATGGAGTCATAGAATCCTAGAGTTGGAAGAGACCCCAAGGGCCATCCAGTCCAACCCCTTCTGCCATGCAGGAACTCTCAATCAAAGCATCCCTGCGACAGGTGGCTCTCCAGCCTCTTTTAAAGACCTCCAAAGAAGGAGAATCCACCAAAATCTCCATTGAGGGAGTATCTTCTACTGTCAAACAGCTGTTACCATCAGAAAGTTCTTCCTAATACTGAAGTGGAATCTATTTTCCTGTAGTTTGCATCCATTGCTCCAGGTCCAATTCTCTGGAGCAGCAGGAAACAAGCTTGCTCCATCCTCAATATCTGTCATCCCTTCAAATATTTAAAGAGGGCTATCATATCCCCTCTTAACCGCCTCTTCTCCAGGCTAAACATACCCAGTTCCCTAAGTCGTTCCTCATAGGAATTCATGGTTTCCAGACTTGGAGGTTTTTAGAAAGAGACTGGAGTAGATGGTCATCTCTCAGGAGTGTTTTAGTGGTGGACGCCTGCACTGGCAGATGGTTGGATTGGAGGGCCCTTG
Source organism: Phrynosoma blainvillii (assembly GCA_026167975.1). Taxonomy (NCBI): domain Eukaryota; kingdom Metazoa; phylum Chordata; class Lepidosauria; order Squamata; family Phrynosomatidae; genus Phrynosoma; species Phrynosoma blainvillii. The sequence continues at coordinate 317,716,452 of JANUYF010000004.1, read as the reverse complement.
GGGGTGCCTTCCAACTCTAGGATTCATAGACTCAAGAATCGTAGAATCATAGAGTTGGAAGAGATCCCAAGGGCCATCCAGTCCAACCCCATTCTGCCATGCAGGAACTCTCAATCAAAGCATCCCTGCGACAGGTGGCCATCCAGCCTCTGTTTAAAGACCTCCAAAGAAGGAGACTCCATCATCCTCCAAGGAAGGAGTGTCTTCCATTGTCGAACTGCCCTTACTCTCAGGAAGTTCCTCCTAATGTTGAGCTGGAATCTCTTTTCCTGTAGCTTGAATCCATTGAGACTCCTTGTCCTCGTCTCTGGAGCATCAGAAAACAAGCTTGCTCCCTCCCCAATAGGACATCCTTGAATTATTTAAACAGGGCTATCATACCCCCTCTTAACCGCCTCTTCTCCAGGCTAAACATACCCAGTTCCCTAAGTCATTCCTCATAGGGATTCATGGTTTCCAGACCCTTCTCCATTTTAGTCACCCTCCTTTGGACACGCTCCAGTTTCTCCACATCCTTTTTGAATTGTGGTGCCCAGAACTGGACACAAGATTATTCCAGGTGAGGCCTGACCAAAGCAGAATAGAATGGCACTATGACTTCCCTTGATCTAGACACTATACTTCTATTGATGCAGCCTAGGATCGCATTGGCCTTTTTAGCTGCTGCATCCCACTGTTGACTCATGTTCAACTTGAGGTCTACTAGGACTCCTAGATCTCTTTGACATGTAGAAATCTCATCAAGATTCATCCCTTTGGGCACTGGCTGATGGTTGCCTTTCCTCCTCCTGGCTGGCTGGCTGGCAGATCTTCCCTCCTGCTTTTCCAGGCTGCTTCTGAGCAGTTCCTCCGTGGGGATGCTGGCTGTGCAGGTGGCACGGAGAGTCTGAGGTGACTTGTCCGGGCGTGGGATTAGGCTGGCAAAAGCTCCTCTTGCAGGTGACTTCCTTCCCTGCCCAAATGGCTCCACCCAGGCGATGGTTTATAATATCATGGCACGGCTCAATCCTGCCTAGCACTTGGGACACTCGCTCAGCTCCACCATGAACCCTTGCCACCTCTGGGTCCTCCTGGGGTCCTCCATCCTCTGGAACGTCCTTCTGGCTGCACCCCACAAAAGTGAGTAGAGGCCAGTGCCGGACATTAGTGGGGTGGGTGGATGGGGGATGCAGTGCCAGGCTTGTTATTATGGGGCATGGAGGGAGGGCAACACATAAGTCCAGCACAGGGCAAACCGTTATTTGAAGCTGGGTTTGTTCCTGCACTCCTTTGTAACGGTAGGTTTTGGATTTGGAGTCAATCGGGGTTGGGGTAGAGCAGTGGTTTCCAAACGTTGGTCCTTCAGATATTTTGGACTGCAGGTCCCAGAAGCCCAAGCCAGCTGGACAAATTGTCAGGAATTCTAGGAGCCGAAGTCCAAAACATCTGGAGGACCAAAGGTTGAGAACCACGGGGGCAGAGGAACCACCATGACGGGACTGATGAACCTCTGGAAGACACAGGACTCTGAAAGAAGAAAAATTAAGCTGTATAGTTTCCACCACCCTGAGAGAGAGCGAGAGCGAGAGCGAGAGAGAGAATCCATAGCAGGCAGGTGCAAATTCAACTGGTGAAACTCTTCCCAGGAGGCAGATACTTTGGGATGCCAAACATCTGCACAGCATCCAGCTGTTCAAGGCCCAGACGGACTCCCTGGTGCTCTTTTGGAGGTCTTGAAACAGAAGCAGGATGCCCATCCTCAGGAACGCTTCATCTGTGGATGGGGCAGAGGTGGACTGGAGTGGGCATGGGCATCTTCCTGCTCTTTGATTTGGAGAAAAGGCGGCTGCGCTAAGACTCTGTGGGCAGATGCCCCACGGCAGAGAGAAACAGGAGGGAGCTGTTGCTCAGGTAAGAGAGTTTCACGCTTCTTACCTGAGCAGAGAAACCAAGAACCCACTGAGGATCCATGGGAGTGGATCTATGGGATTCCAGGAGGAGAAACTCTGCCCTTGGGATCAAAACCGACCCCTGTGGCAAAGGAGCAGTGGACCCACGTCCAGCCATGCAGTGCAATTCCGGTGTGCCCCAGAAGATTTTGTCTACCTGGGAATGCCATGAGTGGGGTTCTTTGGTAGGAGAAGACCTGAAACTCTGCCCAAGCCCAGAGTCATTTCCATGGGGCAGCTCTTGGGAGTGTTTCCAGCATTGCAAAGCATCCCAGGTCTGGCGGTTTGGGCGTCTGGCTGCCCAGCAGGTCCTTCATTTCACTTACCGTACTTTCTGCTGTGATTTGGCCAGTCCAAGCAAAGTGGCAAGGAGGCAGTCAGTAGTCCCTGTGGGACCCTCCAAGCGGCCCATCCTGGCACAGCCCCTCTGCCAATCTCTCTCTTTTTGGGCTGGCATTTCATGGGCAGCCTCCTTGCCCCTTTCCTTGGTCTCTCCTGACCTACCCTTCCCCTTCCCCAAGAGGTTGCCTTGGTGGGCACAGGTGTGCCAGCCCCTTCCTCCTCCTGCTGCCCCCATTGCTGCTGGCGGGGAGGACTCTTGGCTACCTGCCGCTTCCTCCTGTTATCGGGAAGGATCAGGCTCAGGTGTGCATTGCTCAACCGATTTGCACGGTTGCTCAGCAAAAGGTAGAGCTGGACTTTCCAGATGCTCAGAGCTGCCTTACTCTCTCCCAGGCATCCAGCAGCAGCTTTAAGGAGTGGAAGGTCCAGATCGAGGGCAGTAATCGTGCCGCTCTCTTCTGCTTTGGCCAGGCCTCACCTGGAATAATCCTGTGTTGCGGACCAGCAGGAGCGTGTCCAGAGGAGGAAGACCAAAATGGCAAAGGGTCTGGAAACCATGAAGCCCTATGAGGAATGACTTAGGGAACTGAGTATGTTTAGCCTGGAGAAGAGACGGTTAAGAGGTGACAAGAAAGCCCTGTTTAAATATTTGAAAGGGTGTCATATTGAGAAGAGAGCAAGCTTGTTTTCTGCTGCTCCAGAGAACTGGACCCAGAGCAACGGATGCAAGCTCCAGGAAAAGAGATTCCTCCTCAAAGTTAGGAAGAACTTCCTGACAATAAAAGATGTTCAACAGATTGCCTTGGAGTTAGTTGGTGGAGTCTCCTTCTTTGGAGATATTTAAACAGAGGATGAATTGCCACCTCTAATAGGGAGTGCTTTGATTGTGTCTTCCTGCACAGCAGATTGGGGTTAGACTGGATGGCCCTTGGTGGTCTCTTCCAACTCTAGGATTCTATGAAAAGGTTCTCCCAGTTTGGCCTTCCGAGGTCTGGATCCCTCCTGGGTTTGGCTGAGAGCCTTTGCTAATGGCTTTGGAGCCTTCCTTGGGCTTTCCCATGCCTCCCATTAGTCTGGACCGAGGGCTGGTGGTTGGCACTGTTCTTGGCACAATGGCCGGAGGAGATGCCACACCAAGGAGATCCCCCCCCCCCAAAAAAAGCAAAGCCAAACCTGCCTCTCCTGGTGGTACCCTGGGGCACTTGGGATGGAGAAGAAGGGGAAGAAAGAAAGAAAGAAAGAAAGAAAGAAAGAAAGGCTTTTGGGGAGCCAGGTATTCCCAGCTCATACAGAAGAGAGAGAGAGAGGTGAGCCATGGGGAGGGCTTGCCTGCCCCTCTTTCTTTCTTTCTTTCTTTCTTTCTTTCTTTCTTTCTTTCGTTCTTTCTTTCTTTCTTTCTCTCTGCCCCAGCTCTTGCTCAGCCGCCTCTGTCTGTGCTTTCGGCTGCCTCTGGCTTGACTCATCCAGGCTCCTCTCATTGCACTTTAATCCACATTCCTGAGAAAATGACACCGGTTGCTTTGTCACAGGGAGCGGATTCTAGGGCTGCCTCTTGCCCTTCTCTTTGGATCCCTCTTTCTTGGACGGACGTGCGGCTTCCCTTCTGCACCCAAAGGGCTGTCAAAGGCCATGGCAAGGCCTCCCCTGTTTTGGGGTCTCCATGTCATAGAATCATAGAAGAGGTGCAAGAGACCACAAGGGCCATCCGGCACAATCTCCTTCTGCCATGCAGGAACTCACCATCAAAGCAGGATTTTTGTCTCCCAGGTTTTTTTCTCCAAACAGGTTCATCTCCTTTCCTCCTCCTCCTCTCCTGGTTATTTGCAGAATCTTAGAACGATAGAATCGTAGAGGTGGAAGGGGCCACAAAGGCTCATCTAGACCAACCCCGTTCTGCCATGCAGGAAGACACAACTAAAGCACTCCCCAAAGATGCCCATTCAAGCTCTGTTTCTATATCTCTATCTCTATCTCCAAAGAAGGAGACTCCATCATCCATTCCACTGTCAAACAGCTCTTACAGTAAAGACGTTTTTCCTGACACTTTGGTGGAATCTCTTTCTTTGTGATTTGAACCCGTTGCTTTGGAGCCTACCCTCCGGAGCCACAGAAAACAAGCTGGCTCCATCTTCCAGAGGACAGGATCAAAATTCAAAATGACCTTAATAGAGTAGAAAGCTGGGCCAAAGCTAACAAAATGAATTTCAACATGGATCCATATACTCTCACCTTCCATGGAATCTCTCCCCATCCGCCATGGATCCATGCCTGAGAAGCGATGGAGGCCAGAAGCTTCCATGTCAGTGGGGCTGTGAATCCACTCCTGGTTTTATTGCGAACTTCAGAAGGAGCCGCCCAAGATGCTGCAATGGAGGGTGAATCTGCACTGTAGAAATAATGCAGTTTGAGATCACTTTAAGTGCTGTAGGGCCATCCCATGGAATCCTGGGATTTGCAGTTTTTACAAGGTCTTTAGCCTTCTCTGCCCAAGAGTGCTAGTGCTTCACAAAACTACAAATCCCAGGATTCTGTAGGATGGAGTAATGGCAATTAAAGTGGTGTCAAACTGCATTATTTCTACAATGCAGATGCACCCAGTCATTTACTGCTCAGTGTCTTTAGTTTTTCTCTGACTTCTACAAGTTAATTGGTGTCCAACTCTATATGTTTTCTTTTTTAAATACAATCATATAAATAAATCATATGTGTACATAAGAATGTAGTTTACAACGCTGAGGCATTGCTGAATTTCCAAATCAGACGCCTTCAGCTTTTACATCTTTAATTATACAATTGAAACAAGCTCCAGTCTGTTATGGAGGACACAGAAGTCTCTGGCTTTCCGGAAATCCATCCCATGAATTAGTTTAATGAGCGTCAAAAGGCATAAAAAATACAAGAAGAGGCGTCTAAAAATAGGATGACTCTGATGAGCGAGAGGCAGCCAATGCATCCAGATGAGGTTTTTGTTGTGTCAACTTTCCGCAGATTTTGCAAAGGGTCCAGATGCTGAAACCTTTGATTTGTTACCCTTCTATGTTTTCTCACTGTTTCCCTATCTATTATTATTATTATTATTATTATTATTATTATTATTAAAAACCTGCTCTTCTTAGAATCATAGAATCACTGAATCCTAAGTTGGAAGGGACCCCAGAGGCCATCCAGTCCAACCCACGTTCAGCCATGCAGGAACTCACAATCCAAGCCCTCCCTGGGACAGATGGCCACCCAGCCTCCACTTAAAAACCTCCAAAGAAGGAGACTCCACCACACTTTGAAGGAGTGTGTCCCACTCTTGAACATCTCTTATGCTCAGGAAGTTCTTCCAAATGTTGATATGGGCCTCCTTCCCACTTACATTTAAACCAGTTTGCAATTTGCCTTCGCTCCGTGTCGGTGAATCGATTCCAAAAGGTCCAGCGTTCCCACTATGAAAGCGGGTCTTTTCCTTATTCCCTTGTAATCGCTTCCTTTTTGGCAAAATTGTCTTTCCCACTAGTTTGCGCCGCTTCAAAATGCATGTCAATCATCCGCGCATCATCGGTGACGCAAGAAGCAAAACGGTGAGGACGGGGCAACTTTAGCAGGATGCTCAAAAGGACACCATTTCCCCTTTGGGCAAACTGGCTCGGGAACTAATTTTTTATTTTAAAAAATTGATAGACGATTCAATCCATTGGTTTTGCAATATATGTATGTATACTGGGGGGGGGGGGATGGCGGATCTCCAAAAAATTGAGTCAGGATGGTAAACACCCCTTTGCCATTAGTCCCTCTCCTCCAGAATGAGTCTGGTGGAGTCTCCTACTTTGGAGGCTGTCTTTAAACAGAGGCTGGATGGCCATCTGTCATAGGGGATGCTTTGATTGGGAGTTCCTGCATGGCAGAAGGGGGGTTTGGAATGGATGGCCCTTGAGGTCTCTTCCAACTCTAGGATTCTATGATTTTATGATCCGATTCAGATCCGTTGTTCCCACTTGTTGAACAAGCTTCAGAGTCGATTCTTTTCAAAAGAACCTCCCAAGAACTAGTGTCAGGAAACAGCAGGTTTCTTGCATTTTCCTCACTTCATTGCGATTGCAACTGAGCTCAATAGGATCGGAACTGGTTTCAAGTGGGAACGACAGTCATATAACCCAGTCTGCAATTCGCTTTAAATCATAGTGGGAACGAGGCCTTGGAATCTCTTTTCCTGTAGTTTGAATCCATTGAGGCTCCATTGGGTCCTTCTCTCTGGAGCAGCAGAAAACAAGCTTGCTCCATCCTCAACGTGACACCCCTCAAATATTCAAACATGGCTTTCATGTCCCCTCTTAAAAACCTTCTCTTCTCCAGGCTAAACATCCCCAGCTCCCTAAGTCGTTCCTCATAGGGATTCATGGTTTCCAGACCCTTCACCATTTTAGTTGCCCTCCTTTGGACACGCTCCAGTTTCTCCACATCCTTTTTGAATTGTGGTGCCCAGGACTGGAGACAGGATTCCTCAACCCTCCCTGAGGCAAGGGCTGGAGCAAAGATAGAGTCACAGATTTATGGACAGGGGTCACCTGGTCCAACCTTCTTCTTCTGCCAGGGCAGGAAATCCATCCGTAAAGTACCCTTTCGAGGTGGACATCCATCCTCCAGTGATAGTGTCCACCACCTTCCAAGGGACTATCTTGTCAAAAAGGCCTTATTCCAGGGCCATGGATGGATCCATCGTGGACGGAGTTTGCCATCACTCCTTTGGCACAGATCTGAGTTGAGGAACGTCCCTTTGGCTCTTCTGGCCAAAGGGTTCCTGGTCAACTTGGAGCAACTGTGGGGAAAGAAGAGCAGCAATCATTGCAATAGTTTTTCTTGTCCTGCTGTGGGACAACATGAAATTCCCTCTGCAGAAAGTAACCCATATTTGAATATCCTAAATGTCATGGGAGAATTATTCCCCATTGCAAAACACTTGGGTGTATTGTGTTTTGGTTTGCACAAAATCCTGTTTTCTGTGCAAAAAGAACTTTCCTGTGGAGGAAACCATGCTTTCTATGCCCAAAAACAGGCTTCTGTGCAAAATTCACCCTGTGTTTTTCTTTGTAGAAATCTTCATGGCAACATTAGGGATGGGGAGAAAATTGGGGAACATCCTCGCCCGTGTGTTATTGTGTTTGAGAGTTTCCTGACTGGCAGGAAACCGTTTTCTAAGAAAAACCTGGGAATGAATGAATGAATGAATGAATAATAGGGACTATTCTTCCCCTTCTTCCACCAGAGTAGATTCACTGCTTCTGCGGTGCCAGATCCACTGGTCTCCCTTCACCTTTGCTGATATTTAGTGGGAATTTCCTTTCTTCTAGTTTGTAAGAAAGGAGCAGGGTGACCAGATGTCCGAACTGCAAAGGAGGACAAGGCACTGCAAAATGTAGGGCATTCCAGAAAAAAATGTAGGTCACAAGGGGGTGGGAACGTCTGCTGTGGACTTTGTGGAGGTGGCCTGCCTGTCTCTTACCTTCTCCCTTCTATCTCCAGAGACCTTTGGAACCCCATCTTTTCCCCATGGAAATGAGTTCGAAATGCTCCAGCAAAGCATGGTCAAGCCTAGGGATGGAGAAGCTGAGGACCGCCTGGAGAAGCAGGAGGGGAAAATGGCAGCCAAGGAAACCATTTGCCTTGAAGAAGTCTCCATTGCCAAGGATGGAGATGGCCTTCTCTCCAAGAGGACAGGACCTCTCCGGACAGAAAAGCCACTCTGTAATGCCAAGGTGCCGCAGGGAAAGGGAGGCTCTGCGGACTGGACATCTAGTGTCCCTTTGGGGCAACCCAGACCTTCGGAAACAGTCCTGGCGGGGCCAGAGGGAGACTCTCTTTCTGGCCAAGAGCTTCAACTGGGAGCCATCCCTGGTGAGAAACCTCCTCAGATTTGGGAACCCACCTCTCCTGGAAGTCCAAATTTTGCCTCCGAGCCAGCGTTGTCCAAAGTGAGATGTTTTGGCAAGAAAAATGCCACATCTGGAGATAAGCCACTTTCTAACAGTCAACATGGCAAACCCATGGTGGATTTGACTGGAAAGCCTGTTCCAAGTGCCGGGAACACAACCCATGGCAAACTGGTTTCCAGTGGAAAGCCAGTATGTGACGGAAAGCTGGGCGCTGCTTCTGGAAACACAACTCATGTGGCCTCCAAACCTGGAGGAACGCCAGCTTCTAACACAAGTCAAGCAAACCATGGCAAACCTGCTTCTGGTGGGCAGCCAACAACCTCTAAGCCTGGGCAAGCGGTCCATGGGAAGCCCTCAGCGGGTGACCGACCGGCCGCCCATGGAAAGCCAGAGTCCGGCAAGAAGCCCAAGCCTGAGGCTGAATCAGAGAAGGAGGACAGCAAGGATGATAAGGATGAGAAAGAAGACCTCTTTGGTGATGATGATGATGATGACGACAGCAGCGAGGGTGGCCATTCGGACTTTGGCAAAGGAAGCAATGATGAAGACGAAGATGCCTTTGACAAGGAACTTGACTATGGCCTGGACACGTCCCCCTTCAACCCCCATGACTACCACGATGGATGGAGCGATGAAGACTCAGAGGAGGGTGAGGCTGGTCCTCCTGAGGACAGCTTTGACTACAATGAGGGGGAGCCTGTGTTTGACGTATGGGGAGACGTTGTGAGGGAACCCAGGCCGGACCCACTGACCAGGAGGCTGTCTGGCAACACCGGTTTATTCCAGGATGCCAGGGAGGACTAACCCGGAGCTCCTTGGGCCTGGCGTCCAGAATGCAAAAGTGGTTTGCGTTGCGAAGAGAAGAGGAGGAAACGGAACTCTTCCCAGTAGGCTCAGGCAAAAGCAAACTGCTGCAGCCCTTCTGCTCTTGTGCATCCTTCCAATGCCTTCATCACCAGCCGTATCTTGGGAGCCCAAGATAACCACCAGGGGGCAGCACCCTCAAGCCACTTTTATGGCATCCTCCAGATGACTAAGGTTGCATCTACACTGTAGGAATAATGCAGGTTAACACCACTTTAACTTCCAGAGCTCTATCCTAAAGAATCCTGGGATTTGTAGTTTTGCGAGGCACCAGCACTCTTCTGCAGAAAGGGTTAAAAACCTTGTAAAACCTAAAAATCTCAAGATTTCATAGGATGGAGCTACAAAACTTAAAATGGTGTCAAACCACATTATTTCTCCAGTGTAGATGCCAGCTAAAGCAGTCTGTAGAAAAAATCCTGTAGTCAAAAATGTGTGCATAGCATACATAATACTGGTTTGAGCACTGGGTTTGAATCCCCACTTGGCTATGGAAACCCACTGGGTGACCTTGGGCAAGTCACACTCTCTCAGCCTCAGAGGATGGCAATGGCAAACTCCTTCTGAACAAATCTTGCCAAAAAATCCCTATAATAGGTTTGCCTTAGGGTCAAATAACTTAAAGGCACACAAAAACAACTACATGTCCTATATGTCCATTAGTTGGGGACTTGGGCAGTCAATAAATCAACTGGAAATTTATTTCTTTATTTCTTTATCTGAATAGTTCTGTTCTCAGCTTGTATCCAAAGATCTCAGTCTGGAAATCAGTTTAAACAGTTTAAAACAATAGAAATACAGTGGGTCCTTTGTATCCGCTGCAGTTTGGTTCTGGGACCCTCCGTGGATACCAAAATCCGTAGATGCTCAGGTCCCATTAAATACAGTGGGGTAGTAAAATGGGGTCCCGTATATAAAATGCCAAAATCAAGGTTTGCTTTTTGGAATTTATATTTTTATCTGAATATTTCCAAGCCATGGATGGTTTAGAGGAGCGGATAAAGCATCTGTGGATACAGAGGACCGATTGTAATTTAAATAGACTAAAAGCATATTAGAGGAATTGACAAATTAAACAAGGCAATTTACAGGCAGTGAAATCTAACTCGAGGTTGAAAGTCACAAAGCCATTTTCGTCCAGATCATTTTGCGGTGCTAACCTTTGCTTTTTGCCTTGAATACCAACAACAAAATCTTCAAATCCAGCCAGAGAGGCTTTGCAAAGGTTGCAATCCAGGCTCTCCACTCCCACTATTAAAAATATTACGAGAAGAAGAAGAAAAGGGACAGAATAAATTAAAATAAAGGTGTGTGGGGGGGATACACAGCATATGAGCACAGGATAGACAACAAAAGCTGGCCATATTTCCAAAAAACACATTTCCTTGAAGCTAACATCTATAAAATGCACTTTCATGCTTTTCTTAAAAGAGCATTGAAGGCCAATCTCTTCCGGCAGATTTATCCCGATGATTTTTCACGCTGTGCATTTTAAATGATGAATTTTAGATGTGGATTGTTTTAATATGCGCACATCTTATTTTTCCTTTTAAATTGAAGTGTGTTTTAACCAGTGTGTTTTAACTGATGTTTGTTAGTTGTTGTTGTTGTTGTTGCTGTCCCTCGCCTTGATCCATGGAGAGAGGCGGGTAAGAAATAAGTATATTATTATTAAACCAGTGGGATCTTCTGACCCTTTGTGTGACAGTGATTTTTCCCATCCTGCAGCATCAGCCTTGCAGCCAAATTAGGAGCATGCAGGATCCAAACCACCATCCCCACATAGCAAGACTAGCCCAGGTCCCCCGTGAGCCAAAGTGAAGGTGGACGACTCTGTATCCCATCCCTGAAACGGGGACCTGGATTTTGGGTGGTCCAGGGCTGGAGCCTGCAAAGAACGGAGGCAAGAGGTGGTGGTCTCCAGGTCTGTGGAGGATGAATGGAGATGGTTGCAGGGTCATGCCATGTCCTGTGTTGCCCTTTCCAGGTCTGAACATGGGATTAATGCATTGGGATGGTGGGCCCTTGAGAGGTCCCTGGGCAAAGGCTGGTCTTCTCGGGTTCCTGCATGGCAGAATGGGGTTGGACTGGATGGCCCTTGGGGTCTCTTCCGACTCTATGATTCTGTGATTCTGTGTCTCATCCCTGGAGACACCTCTGAAGGCACTCCTTGCGTTTCTGGAAGTTGTTTTTGTTCCCGAGGCATCCTCCGTAGGTGAACCTCTTACACTTCTTAGTGGTCCAGTCGTAATACCACTTCCGGAGCTTGTTACCGCAGGGACCTGTCTCAGGAGGCAGCCTGCAAAGATCTGGAAGGAAAAGAGAGGGAAGGCTGAGAGTCAGTGCATGGCGAAGGATTGGGGTCGGTGGGTGGGATTTCCTTGGATCTCTGGTCCAAGCCCCTTGGTGTCTCTCTGCCTTCTGCCCCTCTCCTCCAATACTCCTGTGAAGGGCATTTGCTCTCTGCTGTGCCCCAATGGAACATATCTAGAGCGTGGAACAGTTACTGTTTTGGACTACAGTCTCCAGCATCTCTCAGCCAGATGGGTCCATTTCCGTGCTGTGATGGGACTACATCGTGCCAGTCCTTGGTCCTGCCAATAGTCCCTCTATTGCCATCTTCTCTCTCTGGATGACCCTGCATTGCAGAATTAATGCAGTTTCACACTACCTTAACTGACATGGCACCATGAGAGAGAAGGCTAAATATCTCACAAAACTACACACCCCAGAATTCCACAGCTTCACTGTGGGCCCCAGTCCTCCTCAGGAGGGGACCTATTTCTGCTCCCTTCTCTCCCCCCCCCCCGACCGCGCCAGAAGCAACATCTGGGTCTCACCTTTGACAGGGTCGGTGCATCGCAAGGCACAGCCATAAGAGCAGCACTTCTGGTCATCGGGGCAGCCGCCGTCATGAATGCAGCCGGTCAAGCACTCGGTGGTGAAGCCTGTAGGACTCGGGGGACAGAACCCAGCCTTTTCTGCAACACAGGACAGCCCCACAGGTGTTGAGGGTGAATTGGTTATGGATGCCCAAATCCCAGGTGAATTCCCAGGTGCCAGAAAAATCCCACAAGGGCAGAAAAGAGTGTCCGCGTGTGCAAGGAATTGGTGGACTCTCTGTTCCTTCTGGGGATCAGGGACCCCACAGAAGGAGAGGAATAAGGAATGGCTTCATCTTGGGCTGAGATCACACTGATGGCTGCTTGTGAAGTCCTTCCCAAATATAGTTATGTCTCCCCATGCACCCAGCCTAGCTGTTTTCTGGATGGCTCCCAGCCACATGGCCATTCAGTGTTCAGGGGACAATGTGGGCAGAACGGTCAGCAAGCCGGCTCAGTTTTCCTGCAGCCAGCCACAGGAAAATGATGCTAGCCACCTGGGCCACCAGAAGACCCCCCCAAGAGGTCCAGGAGGGTGACACCATCTATCTGCAGATGACAAGCCGCTTGCCTGTCCCTCATCCTGCCCCCATTCTCCCCTGCCATTCAGGCTGCATCTACATTGCAAAATTAATGCAGTTTGACACCACTTTAATTGCCATGGCTTCATGCAATGGAATTCTGGGGTTTGTAGTTTAGTTGGATATAATTTAACCTTCTCTGTCAGAAAGCAGACTACAAATTCCAGGATTCTATATGATGGGGCCATGGCAGTTAAAGCAGTGTCAAGCTGGAGCGTGTCCAGAGGAGGGCAACCAAAATGGTGAAGGGTCTGGAAACCATGAATCCCTATGAGGAGAGACTTAGGGAGATGGATATATTTAGTCTGGAGGAGAGAAGATTAAGAAGTGATGTGACAGCCCTGTTTAAGTATTTGAAGGGATGTCATACTGAGGAGGGAGCAAGTTTGTTTTCTGCTGTTCCAGAGAATAAGACCCAGAACAATGGATGTAAGCTACAGGAAAAGAGATTCCACCTCAACATTAGGAGGAACTATAGTTTTTTGTGGGTTTTTCGGGCTGTGAGTCTGTGTTCTGGAAGAGTGTATTCCTGACATTTTGCCCGCATCTGTGGCTGGCATCTTCAGAGAATGCTGGCATGGAGGTATGTGGGGTATATATACTTCAGAGGAACTTCCTGACAGTAAGAGCTGTTTGACAGTGGAGGACATTCCACCAGAATCTGGTAGAGTCTCCTCCTTTGGAGGTTTTCAAACAGAGGCTGGATGGCCATCTGTCGGGGTGCTTTGATTGAGAGTTCCTGCATGGCAGTTTGGGGTTGGACTGGATGGCCCTTGGGGTCTCTTCCAACTCTAGGATTCTGTGATTTCTATGATTCTAAGCTCCATTAATTCTGCAGGATGCAGCCTGAATGGCCAAATAAGAATTCTGCCCTCACCAATGGAGTTTTCCATCAGTCTCCAAATTTCTAGCATTGGAATAACTTAAGCTTCAGTTGCACAACCAAGTTTAGCCCATCCAAAGAAAAGGGGGAAGCAGAGTGATGCCAAGGAAATGCAAACATAACAAACAGAAGAGTTCTAACTGAGAAGGGTTTTCATTGTCTCTCCAATGCTAGAAATTTGAGGAAGGAAGAAACTTTTCATAAGGGGTGCAGGATTCTTATTTGGAGGGGCAATGCCCTCAGTTTGCCTCCCCCATAAGCTGAAAACCAATGTTGTTTCTGATCCTGGAGCTGGTATGCAGCCATCTTGACTTGTGGGCTTGGACGTCCTTGAATGGCCATCTGTCGGGGTGCCTTATCCCCTCTAAAGCTGCCCCTTTGGGGAGTACTGGGTCTCTGTGGGTCTTCTCTTTCCTGCTGCCTCCCAGGGATTTGTATGAACAGTCCTGTCACCCAAGGGTACATCTCTGCATTTTCACAGTATGCCACCCCTACCCATCATCCCCACACTTACCGATCTTGGCGCAGTGGCGCTGGCATTCTTCCATGGTGTGAAATCTGTTCATGTTCCCGAGGCAACCTCTGGAGAGGAAAGACTCACATGCCTTGGAGGAAATGTTGTAGAAGAAGCGGCGCTTGGGCTCCCCACACTGCTCCGACTCCTTGGGGAAGGGGCTGCACATATCTCTGACTGGAGAGAGAGAGCAGAAGAGGGATACGGAGTCACTGGACGGAGGAGGACCCTTGGTCAGACTGTGGCTGCCACCTTCCTAAGGGACCTCTTGATGTAGCAAAGTGGTTCCCAAACGTGTTCCTACAGGTGTTTTGGACTTCAGCTCCCAGAAGCCCCAGAGAGCTGGGCCAATAGTCAGGAATTCTGGAAGCTGAAGTCCAAAACATCTGAAGGATTAACATTTGGGAACTACTGATGTAGCAGAAGCTGCCCCTGGATGGTGCCAGACCCTGGTTCCCCCATCCCTGTACTGCCCGCATTCTCCACCAAAGTTTCCGGTGTTGCAGATTCCTGGGACTCCTTCCTGGTGGTCTCCCATCCAAGTACTAGGAATGGAGGAGGCTGCTTTAGACTACTGAACTAGGCTTCTGTGTGTAGCAACCTCTTGGATACCTGTGCAGGGCATTCCCCACCTCTGTCACCCAGTGTGAGGACCTTCTCCTGTCCCACTGGGGTGGCATCAAATGCAGGGTCTGTCTAGATGCCTTCAGGATTCCTGTGTGGGACTTTATTCATCGAATCCCACCACCGGACTCCACCACACTTGAATAACTGCTGCCACCACTGACACTGTGCATCTGAATTCCAGCATCCCAATAACCCTTAGATATAGGATGGGGGACACCTGGGTTAACAAGATTACATGTGAAAGGGATCTAAGAGTCCTAGTAGACTACAAGATGAACATGATCAACAGTGTGATGCCACAGCTAAAAAGGCCAATACGATTCTAGGCTGCATCAATAGAAGTATAGTGACTAGATCAAGGGAAGTAATAGTGCCTCTGTATTCTGCTTTGGTGGTGCCCAGAACTGGACACATGGAATACTGTGTCCAGTTCTGGGCACCACAATTCAAGAAGGAGTTTGAAAAACTGGAGCTTGTCCAATGAGGGCAACTAAAATGGTGAAGGGTCTGGAAACCATGCCCGGTGAAGAATGGACTAGGGAGCTGGGGATGTTTAGCCTGGAGAAGAGAAGGTTAAGAGGGGATATGATAGCCATTTTTAAATATTTGAGGGGATGTCATATTGAGGAGGGAACAAGCTTGTTTTCTGTTGCTCCAGAGACTAGGACCCAAAACAATGGATGTAACCTCCAGGAAAAGAGATTCCACCTCAACATTAAGAAGAACCTATTGAGAGTAAGAGCTGTTTGACAGTGGAAGATTCTCCCTCGGAGTCTCCTTCTTTGGAGGCTGTCTTTAAACAGAGGATGGATGGCCATCTCTCAGGGATGCTTTGATTGTGTCTTCCTGCATGGCAGATTGGGGTTGGACTGGATGGCCCTTGGGGTCCCTTCCAACTCTATGATTCTATTAATCTCAGAGAACAAGTGTATAATGCAAAAATGATGTCTCAAACAGAACTTCAACATAGATAAAGATTACCTATTTGAAACATTTAAATCTTGACTGACCCTAACAAACCAACTTTCAACTCTCTCCCTCACATTTCTTATGTACTGCCCTGAGTCTAAGGGCCTTTACAGACTGCCAGAAATAGTGCAATTTGAAGCCACTTTTAACTGTCCTGGCTCAGGGCTAAGGAATCATGGGAACTGTAGTTTATTGTGGCATCAGAGCTCTCTGACAGAGAAGGCTCAGTGTCCCAGAAAAAAAATACAATTCCCATGATTCCCTAGCACTGAGCCAGGGCAGTTAAAGTGGACTCAATTTGCACTATTTCTGTAAAGGCCTTAAGGATGTTATCACAGGAGGCAAATCTGCTGGTTAATCCACACAAAACCCAAACAGAAACTGGATTAGTGCCCCGTGTTTTCACACGACGTCGCACAGAAACTGGACAGAAAGTGGACAGAAACTGGTGTTAACCGAGACCTTTTGAAATTTGGTTGTTTGGAGGAAATGCAAATGTGCAATTAAGGTAAATTTGCCGTAATATGAAAAGCAAATGTGCATTTGGAAGCATTTCCCCGCATTTTCCCATGGTTCCGCAGGGTCCTGGAGGCAGCGTAAGTGTCTCCTTCCCCCTCAGCAGATGGCTTAAAGGGCCGTCTTGGGGGGAGGGAAGGGGAGGGGCAGCTGCACGATCGGTGCCCCAACCCCTGCCCCAGGTCGTCCTCGGAGCGCTGACCCTCCGCACGGCCGGCGCTCCAAGGAGGACCTCCCGCCGCAGCATTTGCACACACTGCGGAGGAGGAGTCGGTGAAGGTGCGCCGCAGCCTTTTTCGGCGCACCATCGGCAACTATACTTCTCCCGCAGTGTGTGCGAACGCTGCGGCGGGAGGTCCTCCTCGGAGCGCCGGCCGTGTGGAGGGCCGGCTGCTCCGAGGATGACCTGGGGAAGGGGTGACAGCCGCAGCAAGTGACAGCCGCAGCGAGCATAGCTATATCTGCGCATGTGCCAGAAGATCATTTCTAGTACATGTACGGGATTTTTTCACTTGTGTGTGAACGTTAAATGCAGTTTCAGCGGGAGCTTCCCTTAATTGCTCAATTAAGGTAATTACGTGTGAAAACCATTTGTGGAATCAAGGTTTATTTTCGGTTTATTTTCGGAATTTGTCATTTCCAGTTTATTATCGCTTTGTGGCCCACGTGTGATAACGTCCTAAGTTACCTCTGAGACCCTACCTAACCCTTCTGACATCTCTCACTCCTATGCTGAAATGACTCACTTTTATATACACCTGTCTTATTAAAATTCAAATATTCAGCCAGTCACCCCCGGCATTCCATGCTCTCAGCCCTTCAACAGAGCCTTACCTTATTACGTTTACTATATATTATGTACATAGCCATATCTTATTCTTATGCTCTCACTCCTTCAACAGAGCTTTACCTTATTACATTTACTATCTATTATGTACATAGCCATATCTTATTCTAATTTTTCTAACAAACACAGCAACATTTTTGCATCACAACCTGCACTAGAGCTCTTTCAAAGCCCCCCCCCCCCCCCCCGCGCTTCTCTTTTTATTTGTATAAAAACCTGCTGGTGTGGTTTTCTGAGACGATCCTGTGCTTGGAAGGGCAACTTTTTTCTCTTTTCTTTCTTTTTACAAAATATTTCTTACAGTCGTAGGGATGCTTTAGCTGGGGACACTGCATTGAGCTAAACAGCACTTGTGGCCCCTTCCAACTCTTATGATTCTGTAGTGCAAAATTGCCATTTCAGCGACACTGGGGTCTGAAGCAGAGCTAATCCAAAGGGCATCCACAGCTAATACATATTATTCCCCCGTGTTTACACACGACGCTGCCCCAGAACACGGAGCTAATCCGTATTGTTCCCCCGTGTTTACACACGACGCTGCCCCAGAACACGGAGCTAATCCGTATTGTTCCCCCGTGTTTACACACGACGCTGCCCCAGAACACGGAGCTAATCCGTATTGTTCCCCCGTGTTTACACACGACGCTGCCCCAGAACACGGAGCTAATCCGTATTGTTCCCCCGTGTTTACACACGACGCTGCCCCAGAACACGGAGCTAATCCGTATTGTTCCCCCGTGTTTACACACGACGCTGCCCCAGAACACGGAGCTAATCCGTATTGTTCCCCCGTGTTTACACACGACGCTGCCCCAGAACACGGAGCTAATCCGTATTGTTCCCCCGTGTTTACACACGACGCTGCCCCAGAACACGGAGCTAATCCGTATTGTTCCCCCGTGTTTACACACGATGCTGCCCCAGAACACGGAGCTAATCCGTATTGTTCCCCCGTGTTTACACACGACGCTGCCCCAGAACACGGAGCTAATCCGTATTGTTCCCCCGTGTTTACACACGACGCTGCCCCAGAACTCGGCAGAATACGGAGCTAATCCGTAAGGAGTAGGGAGATTTTGACATTCGGTTTGTAGAGGAAGTACCTAGGGAGCCTTCGCATTCATTGCGAATTGGTGGGCAGGGCGAAAATCCCAGCGAGGGGAAGGGATTGCCTTGGCAAAAGGCAAACCGGATTGGAAAGAAGAGGAAGAGGGAAGAGGGAAGAGGGAAGAGGGAGGCGATCTCTCTCTCTCCATGGGCTGCCTTCCCTTCTCCAGTCCTCCAGCCCTCCTCCTCCTCCCCGGTTCCCATGGCTGCCTTTCCTCCCGGCTTTTTGTGACGGGAGAGAAGGGAGCCTTGGTATTAATTGCGAAATGGCCAAAAGGGCGATATTCCCTCCGTTTCGCTATGGAACCGAATTTATTCCTACTTCTGTTTTTCTTCGCTTTTTCTTTGCTTCGTGGCCAGCGTTTGATAAGGTCCATAGGTGAAGACTTTATTGTTCTGATATGACTGGGAATTAAAGAGAAATCCATTTGAGAGCGGGAATAAATTTTTGCAGTTGGCTCTTAGTGGTTAAGATGACAATTTTGATGATCATAGGGTTGGAAGGTTGGCATTCGGAGGCCCAGGTGCTGCATGACGGAGTGAGCTCCCATCCCTAGTCCCAGCTTCTGCCAACCTAGCAGATCGAAAGCATGCAAATGCAAGGAGATAAATAGGTGCCACTTATCAATGGGAAGATAAACAGCATTTTGTGCAGTCA
Organism: Phrynosoma blainvillii; assembly: GCA_026167975.1. Classification (NCBI taxonomy): domain Eukaryota; kingdom Metazoa; phylum Chordata; class Lepidosauria; order Squamata; family Phrynosomatidae; genus Phrynosoma; species Phrynosoma blainvillii. Next base: position 317,697,819 of record JANUYF010000004.1, on the reverse strand, counting down.
TGCTGGCCACACAGAGTCATAGAATTGTAGAAGAGACCCTAAGGGCCATCCAGTCCAACTCCCTTCTGCTATGCAGGAACTCTCAATAAAAGCATCCCCTGGGACATCTGGTCTTTGTTTAAAAACCTGCAAAGAAGGAGACTCCACCATTCTCCAAGGAAGTGTGTTCCACAGTTGAACAGCCCTTTCTGTACGGACGTTCTTCCAAATGTTGAGGTGGAACCTCTTTTCCTGGAGCTTGAATCCATTAAGACTCCTTGTCCTATTCTCTGGAGCAGCAGAAAACAAGTTTGCTCCATCCCCAATATGACCTCCCTGCAAATACTTAAGCAAGGCTATCGTATCACATCTCAACCTTCTCTTCGCCAGACTAAACATCCTCAGCCCCCAAAGTCTCCCATCACAGGGCTTTATGGTTTCCAGACCTTCCACCAATTTGGTTGCCCTCCTCTGGACACGCTCCAACCTGTCTACATCTTCTTTGAATTGTGGTGCCCAGAACTGGACACAGGATTATTCCAGGGGAGGCCTGACCAAAGCAGAATAGAGTGGTACCTGCTCCAGCTTGACCACAGAGGCATCTCTGACAATGTTGGCTCTCCGGCTTAGGAAGAGCCAAAGAGCCAATATTGGGGCACAGCCCCCAACAATTGGACACAACTACACATTCGTCTTAAGAGGAAACCTTTACCTTTACCCAGAATGGCCAAAACACACACACACACACACACACACACACACACGTTGAGTCTCCCTTATCTGAAATATTTGGGGGCAGAAGTGGTTTGAATTTCAATTTTCTTTTGGATTTACATATACATTAGAGATGAGAGTCAAGTCTAAACATTAAATTCATTTATGTTTCTTACATACATCATACACATAGCGCCCTAAAGGCAATTTTATATGTAATATTTTTAATAATTTTGTGTATGAAACAAAGTTTGTGTACAGTGAACCATCGGAAAGCAAAGTTGTGTCACTATATATCTCAGCCACCCATGTGGACAATTTTGGATTTGGAGTATTTTGGATTTTGGAATTCCATATAAGGGGGTGAATCAACCTCTGAGCATGTGTGCACGCACACGCACACGCACACGCACACACACACACACACACACACATTAAAGCCCATGGATGACAGCAACAAATATTACAACCTCCTGACATTTTCCCAATCTTAAAGGGCCCTGAGCCTGAAAGGGTCTAATCCCTGAAGATACTCCCTCCTCCCCGTTTATGGTTCCATACGCAAAATATTTTCTTTAGTTAGGGATTTGGTGCTCTAAGGAGAGATTAATCTTCCTGTTCTCGCAGAGGCTGGAAAAACAAGAGGTTTTCCTTAGATTATGCACTGACCGAAGGCAGATTTATTGCAGAGAAATGATGGGAAACAAGATATTCCTGCTGTTCCAGCTCCAGAACGAATGACCCTGAAGTCACATCCAAGGATGTTGTGGAAAGGTCTCCTGAGTCAATACATAAAGGAAATTTGGGGAGGACCCTCTGGGTCAATGGTTCCCAAAATTTGGTCCTCCAGATGTTTTGGATTTCAGCTCCCAGGACTCCTGACTGTCGGCCAAGCTGTCTGGGGCTTCTGGGTGTTAAAATGGCACAGTGGTTAAATGCTGGTCCTGCAGCCATAGGGTTGTGAGTTCGATCCCAGGCAGGGCTCCAGGGTGGACTCAGCCTTGGATCCTTTTGTAGGTTGGTAAAATGAGAACCCAGTTCGTTGGGGGCAATTGGCTTACAGATTGTAAACCATTGCTTAGTTCACTATGAAGTGGTATAGAAAGGCTACTGCTATTGAAGTCTAAAACACTGGGAGGAGCAAAGGAATTTATTGCATGGGAAGCTAAGTGCCTAAATCCTGTGCAGAAATGGGATTTAAATCCCGCAAAAGCGGGATTGTTTTCAGACTCATCAGGGGCATTGAGCAATAACGTGAAAATAACCCACACAGAAAGTGGACAAAATCAGCCACTTTTTACTTTCGGGACAATCCTGAAAGTAAAAAGTGGCCAATTTTGTCCACTTTCTGTGTGGGTTATTTTTGTGTTAATGCTCAATGCCCCTGGCGTCGTGTCAAAATAATCCTGCTTTTGTGGGATTTTTCCACTTTCTGTGCTCGTTAATGCCCGGCGTCGTGTGAAAATGGTCCCGCTTTTGCGGGATTTTCTCATTTTAAATCCCGTTTCTGCATGTGATAAACTCCAAAGTCTGGGAATCTTTCTGAGAAAGTGAATCCTACCTTGGGAATTAAGAGTTCAGCAGATAGTCATTTAGATTAGATAAAACCATAACTCTTTTCCTCTGCAATCAGCTGGAAAAAGCATGCCTGCCCCTCATGGTCCCAGCAACTTCCAAATTCCCATCCAGGGAGAGCCCACAATTCCTTACTCAGTCCCTTCCATTGCAATGAGACTTACTCTCTGCAAAGGGTGCCAGGAACATTGCCTTTCCCCAAATACCGTGGCTGTGCCAAGAGAATCTCTGCTCTCTCTAACCCTGAAACCGGGGCCCACATGCCGCCTGAGGCGGGGAGCACAGACTGAGCCTCATCATGCAAAGGATTCACCGGAGAGTCCAGGTGATGTTTGTATTATGCAATTGCCCTGCCCCAGTCACAGAATGCTATTTTGGGTGTGTACGCACACAGCACAGTTATCGCACTGATGCCACGCGAACTGTTATGGAATCATGGGATTTGTAGTTTGGTGAAGGACAGCTCTTACTGTCAGGAAATTCTTCGTAATGTTGAGCTGGAATCTCTTTTCCTGTAGTTTGCATCCATTGCTCCAGGTCCTATTCTAGTCGAAGAAAATACACTTTGAACAGAAAAAGGGAACCCTGAAGCCAAGGACTGATGTTCGCCTTGGCCAGTTTCACAGTAGGCATTTCGGGTGGAGTAGCCACGCTCATTTTTTGCAGGGCATCTGCATGCCAACTGTCTCTCACTAGCAGCCTCCTACATGTTCCTGGTGCAGCTTCCAACTCTTTTAAGGTATAGAAAATCTGACTTTGGGGAAAGTAGCATGAAAGAAGCACAGTACTGGCAAGTGTTATGATGATTGGTTTCGATATCAAGACCCCTTTGGATCCCTGTCATAGCCCTATGCTGAAAGAAGCCCATATTGCCATGACCTGAAAGAGCACATCACATCCAAACAGAATTAAACCTGCGTTTACAACCATTTGCAGATCAAAAAGGCCAGGCTTAGGAGCTGCAATGCAGGACATTCACACCTAGAAGATGTATGAGTGCCAGCCAGGATGTGTCCGGCTGAAGGTGAGATAACATCAACATCCAATCTCCCCTCTTTTGGAAATTGTCTGCTTCAAAACATAGCAATTGAAATCCCTTTGATATACAATAGCAACTCTTTGCCTCAGCCTAGGCTTAAGGGTATAAATGGTCCCCAAAATCTCAGGCATAAGGGGGTCTGGATAGACGTCATGACAGCCCTGTGCTGTTGTGATCTCTAACTAGAGTCTCTAGCTCTACCTATTGTCCTTTTCATAGAATCATAGAATCATAGAGTTGGAAGAGACCACAAGGGACATCCAGTCCAACCCCCTGCCATGCAGAAACTCCCAATCAAAGCATCCCCGACAGATCGCCATCCAGCCTCTGCTTAAAGACCTCCAAGGAAGGAGACTCCACAACACTCCAAGGGAGTGTGTTCCACTGTCGAACCGCCCTTACTGTCAGGAAGTTCCTCCTAATGTTGAGGTGGAATCTCTTTTCCTGTAGTTTGCATCCATTCTTCCATTCTTCTCTGGAGCAGCAGAAAACAAGCTTGTTCCCTCCTCAATATGACATTCCTTCAAATATTTAAACACGGCTATCATATCACCTCTCAGCCTTCTCTTCTCCAGGCTAAACATCCCCAGTTCCCTAAGTCGTTCCTCATAGGGCTTGGTTTCCAGACCCTTCACCATTTTAGTTGCCCTCCTTTGGACACGCTCCAGTTTCTCCACATCCTTTTTGAATTGTGGAGCCCAGAACTGGACACAGGACTATTCCAGGTGAGGCCTGACCAAAGCAGAATAGAGTGGCACTATTACTTCTCTTGATCTAGACACTATACTTCTACTAATGCAGCCTAAAATTGCATTGGCCTTTTTAGCTGCTGCAGCACACTGTTGACTCATGTTCAACTTGTGGTCCACCTGGATTCCTAGATCCCTTTCACACGTAGCCTCATTCAGCCAGACTTCAGTTGAGTCTATTTGTCTTAATTGATCGTTGGAGCAGCCTGCTTTCAGGTAATGATCACCATTAGAATGCCTTAGCTAACTACTTTACTCCTGAGTTCTTGTGTGTGTGCATGTATGTTAGAGTGCTCACATCCCCAAATAAAGCTTTGTCTCTATATCAGTCTCTTCTCTAGCCACCTCCGTAACCAAGAGATAAAAAGATTCCATAGAAGACTTGGACTTTAGTAATTGCCCAGGTTCAGGGTCTTCATTACACAAGTATCTGCCACTGCAGCAGGAGAGTGCCACCTTTTTGCCAAGTGCTGTATGCCAGACCGTTTACAGCCATGGCATCTATTGCTGTGTGTGCCTCTCTGGAAAATAAATTAAAACTGTTTTGTTCCAGAAATCTGGTTGGACTCTTGAGTGGAGTTTGTGGAGTTGCCAGTGATAAAAGAAGGCACAGCCGGGGATGTTTTGGGGGAGCTCTCTCCCCACGAACTCTTCTCTTTCACCAAATGTACCAAAGGATTGTTAACACGATGAAGAGATTAAGGTGGCTTTCCCCCTTCTCCTCTCCGGAATTGCTGGAGGTGGGTGATCTTCCCCGGCCATGAAAGTCATCTTTGTGGTTATGAACTGCAAGAGCTAAATCCAATAATATCAAAAATCCACCCAACAGTGATACTTTTATTGGCCATCCAAAATGCACAATATACATGTTGCAAGCTTTTGAAGCTCCACTGGCAATGTATATTGCTTGCAACGTGCATATTGTGCATTTTGGTCGGCCAATACAAGTATCACTGTTTGATGGATTTTTGATGTTACTGGAATGCTATATGGCCAACATGGCTACCCCTGGATGTTTTCTGGCAAAAATCAAGGTACCCACAGAAGCTGCCAAATTCTGTGGGAGGAAAGAGAGGGAAGAGGGTGTGATGGAGAGGGTCAGGAAGGCACCGCGCTGCCAGAGGTCAGGGATGACCTCTGCTCATTGGCACGGCAGGGGTGTTGTGCGATGCCAGGAGAGATCCACCTGCCCTTGGGCACAGAAGGAACGGTACTCTCTGTGGAAGTGAATCCTGGCTTGAGAATTAGACTTCAGCAATATATTATTATTATTATTATTATTATTATTATTATTATTACCCTGCCCCTCTGCATAGCAATGCATGCACACAGTCACAAATCAAGTCACAAATCTAGATCAAGGGAAGTCATAATGCCACTCTATTCTGCTTTGGTCAGGCCCCACCTGGAATAATCCTGTGTACAGTTCTGGGTAACAAAATTCAAAAAAGATGTTGAGAAACTGGAACATGTCCAGAGGAGGGCAACCAAAATGGTGAAGGGTCTGGAAACCATGAATCCCTATGAGGAACCACTTAGGGAACTGGGTATGTTTAGCCTGGAGAAGAGATGGTTAAGAAGTGACATGATAGCCATGTCTAAATATTTGAAGAGGTGTCATATTGAGGAGGGAGCAAGCTTGTTTTTTGCTGCTCCAGAAAATAGGACCCAGAGCAATGGATGCAAGCTACAGGAAAAGAGATTCCAGCTAAACATAAAGAGGAACTTCCTGACAGTGAAAGCTGTTTGACAATGGAACACACTCCTTCCTTTGTAGATGGTGGAGTCTCCTTCCTTGAAGGTCTTTAAACAGAGGCTGGATGGCAATCTGTTGGGGATGCTTTGATTGGGAGTTCCTGCATGGCAGAATGGGGTTGGACTGGATGGCCCTTGGGGTCTCTTCCAACTATGATTCTATGATTCTATGAAATGATAGAATCATAGAGTTGGAAGGGACACCCAGGACCATTCAAATAACCCTATGTCATGCAGGAACTCTCAATCAAAACACTCCCTGGGACAGACACCCATCCAACCTCTGTTTAATGACCTCCAAGGAAGGAGACTCCACCACTTCTCAATTGAGGGAGTCAAAACAGCTCTTACTCTCAGGAAGTTTTTCCTAATGTTGAGCTGGAATCTCTTTTCCTGTAGTTTGAATCCATTGCTCCAGGTCCTATTCTCTGGAGCAGATGAAAATAAACTAGCTCCATCCTCATTCCACTAGTGATGTAAACTTATTTGTTTATTCTTCCCATCCTTGAAGTGGGGCTGGGTGGGAAATGTTATTTCTGTAGGCCCTCGGTATCCATTGGGGTTTGGTTCTAAGGCTCTCTGTGGATACTCAAAATCCATGGATGCTCAAGTCCCATTAAATACAATGGTGTCCTTTATATAAAATGGGAAAATCAAAGTTTGCTTTTTGGAATTTATATATTTTTGTGAATATTTTCAAGCCATGAAAGGTTGGGTCCACGGATAAAGACTCTGTGGATGACCCTGGTCACCTTCCCAGAGAAGCCCAAGGGTTCCTGACAAATTCCCAAAGAATGAGGGCTATAAAAGACTCTTCCTGACTCTTCTTGCAGTCAATGGTGTCTACCAAGGAAGGATGGCCTGTGTGTATTTTTACAATGGAATTCCCTCTTCCCATCCCCTCAAATTGTCTTCACTGAGATTAAAAGACATGCAAATGAAAATAAATGACCTGAAGCACTATTACTCTTGTTACTTAAGCAAGCAAGGAAACAAATAGCTTCCTGAAGATCAAATGGTGTCCCTCCTGTTGCTTATTTTGCAAATGAAGTGTCTGAAAATTCCCACCGCTTTGTTGAGGAGGTGCTAAATGGTTTGTTGTTGTGTGCCTTCAAGTTGTTTCGACTGAGTTTATGGTGATCCTAGAGGGAAACCTGTCATGGGGTTTCCTTGGCATGTTTTTTCAGAGGGGGTTTGCCATTGCCCTCCTCTGAGGCTGAGAAAGTGTGACTTGCCCAAGGTTACCCTGTGGGTTACCCTTGGGCTGATCCAGGATCTGAACCCTGGTCTCCAGAGTTGTAGTCCGATACTCATACCACTACACTGCTTTGATGTGGAATTAACTACCATGGCTGCCTCCTACAGACTCCTGGGATATCTAGTTTGGGAGCTCCCTGGCAGAGAATGCTATCTCTCAAAACTTCCAGGATCCCATAGGATGTAGCCTTGGCAGTTCACAGTGTGAAAGGCATCACAGAATCCAAGACAAACCCTGTTCCCCGCCTAGAACATCTGTCAGGGATGGTTTGATTTTGAGTTCCTGCATGGCAGAATGGGGTTGGACTGGATGGCCCTTGGGGATCTCTTCCAACCCTATGATTCTATGATTCTATCCATCTTGCATGGGCTCTTCCTCTCTTCTGATTGCTGCTCCTGCACCTTAACATTATTTTGATTATTATTGATTGATTATTGCTTTGATCGAGAGTTCCTGCATGGCAGAATGGGGTTGGACTGGATGGCCCTTGGGCTCTCTTCCCACTCTATGATGAGTCTAACAGTGATTGTGAAACGTTGTTCCTCCAGATGTTTGGGACTTCCACTCCCAGAAGCACCAACCAGCTTGGCTAACAGCCAGGAATGCTGGGAGCTGAAGTCCAAAACATCTGGAGGACCAAAGTTTGGGAGCCACTGCCCTAAAAGGAGAAGATGTGTGCCTCCGGTGATCATGCAAGGAATCCCTGGGAAGCACAGGAGATGGATTGAAAAGGGAGAAAAGAAAAAGCATGCTGCCCCTGGGCTTTGCGGTGGAAGCCCTGTCCAAAGAAATGCTGCTTCCAGTCCCGGCTGGGCAAGAGTGACCCTCCGCAGTGTTGGGCAAGAGTGCGGCCGGAGCCTTCTTCCCTCTGGACAAAGGCTTTTGGCCTGGGAAGCCGTGAGCAATCTGTGGCTTGCTCTGAGGAGCCTGACGTCAGATGCGCCAGGCTCAGTCACTCCTTGGCGCAAGCGGAGTTTCTGCTGACTCTGAGCCAGTTTCGAGGGGAGTTTCCGGGTGGGACTGACCCTTGGCCCTGGCCAAAAAGGGCATGACTCACTCCCCTCGCCTCCTCCTCCCTTCTTCGGGAATTGTGCTCTCACGTTCACATACGCACAAGTGCACACACATGTGCACGCCACACACTCGCTCTGGAGTCTGCATCTCTCTTTTGGGAAAGTTGCTTAAGCCCTGAAGAGTCTGTCTAGACTAGGCATTCCCCTCTTGTTCCTGTGTTCCTTCAAGTCCTTTCTGACTTAGGGCAACCCAAAGGCAAACCTCTCATGAGGTTTGCATAGAATCATAGAATCCTAGAGTCGGAAGAGACCCCAAGGGCCATCCACTCCAACCCCCTTCTGCCATGCAGGAACTCAATATCAAAGCACCCCCTTTGACAGATGGCCATCTAGCCTCTGCTTAAAGACAGCCTCCAAAGAAGGAGAATCATTGTTGAACAGCTGTTACTGGCAGGAAGGTCCTCCTAATGTTGATCTGGAATCTCTTTTCCTGAGGCTTGAATCCGTTGTTCTGGATCCTATTCTCTGGAGCAGCAGAGGTCCTATTCCCTTCCTCTGAGGCTGAGAGTGTGTGACTTGCCCAAGGTCACCCAGTGGGTTTCATGACAGAGCCTGGTCTCAGAGTCATAGTGCAATGCTCAAACCACCGTGCCAAGCTCAAAATACTCAGACTACTACACCTCTCCCCTCTCCAAGGACACAAAGCCCATGCGGTGCAGTGCCTCGAGGGTTGGGCTGAGAGGTTGGAGGCCTGGGTTCTAGTCCTGCTGAGCCGAGCCATGAAGCTCTCACTAGGTGACCTTGGGTCAGGGGCTTTCTTTTAGCTTGACTTATTCTTCACAGGATTGTTGTGAGGATAACATGTGGAAGAGGAGAGCCACAGACATTGCCTGGAACTGAGGAGGAAAGTGGGAGCGATGTGTCATGAACTATCTGTCCCAAGAAATAAAGCAGAGCGTTGCTTCCAAAAAGTATTATTCCTTCATTTCAGCAGATACTTCTAATAGCCAGGTCAAAGTGGGCAGAGCTCAAGCTCATAGGATCGTAGAGCTGGAAGGGACCCTAAAGGCCACCCAGTCCAACCCACTTCTGCCATGCAGGAACTCACAATCAAAGCTCGCCCTGTGACCAATGGCCATCCAGCCTCTGTTAAAAGACCTCAAAGGAAGAAGACTCCACCAAAATCTCCGAGAGTGTGTTCCACTGTCAAACAGCTCTTATTATCAGGAAGTCCTTCCTAATGTTGAGGTGGAATCTCATTTCCTATAATTTGAATCCATTGCTCTGTCTCCTATTCTCTAGAGCAGCAGAAAACAAGCTTGTTCCCTCCTCAATATGACACCCCTTCAAATATTTAAACAAAGCTATCATATCACCTCTTAACCTTCTCTTCTCCAGGCTAAACATCCCCTAAGTCTCTCCTCATAGGGCTTCGTGGTTTCCAGACCCTTCACCATTTTAGTTGCCTTCCTTTGGACACGCTCCAGTTTCTCCACATCCTTTTTGAATTGTGGTACCCAGAACTGGATTCAGTATTATTCCAGGCGAGGCCTGACCAAAGCAGAATGCAGTGGCACTATTACCTTCCTTGATCTAGGTACTATACTTCTATTGATGCAGCCTAGAATAACATTGGCCTTTTTAGCTGCTGCATCACACTGTTGACTCATGTTCAATGAAGGGAGGCAAAGTCAGCAATCAGCTGCAGTTGGATAAGAAATACAAGATGCTGATTTCTGCAAAGAAGCTGCTTAGCAAGGTACAAAGCAGGAGGTTGTTCCTGGATGATAGAAGGGGATAGACTGGATGACCCTTGACGTCCCTTCCATCCCTATGATTCTAGGGACAAAGTGGGCTTTCTGTTTGGTTTATTTCCTCTTAGTTTTAAGCAATGGGGGGGGGGATTTAATCAGCTGGAATACCTTCTTTAAGAGGACTCTGGAGGGCACTGTCTTAATATGGGTGTCACTATGGGGAGGTGGCAGGCCAAATGAGGGCATTGCCCCTCCAAAGGAGAACTCTTCCCCCTCAAATGTCCAGTGTCCAGAGAGGGGTGACTAAAAGGGTGAAAGGTCTGGAAACCATGTCCAATGATATGTTTAGTCTGGAACCCTATGGATATGTTTAGCCTGGAGAAGAGAAAGTTCAGCAGTGATATAATAGCCCTGTTTAAGCATTTGAAGGGGTGCCATACTGAGGATGGAGCAAGCTTGTTTTCTGCTGCTCCAGAGAATGGGACCCAGAACAATAGATGCAAGCTCCAGGAAAAGAGATTCCACCTTGACATCCTGACAGTAAGGGCTGTTTGACAGTGAAATACTCTCCCTTGGAGAGTGGTAGTGTCTCCTTCTTTGGAGGTCTTTAAACAGAGGCTGGATGGCCATTTGTCAGGGTGCTTTGATTGGGAGTTCCTGCATGGCAGAATTGGGTTCGACTGGATGGCCCTTCTTGGGGTCTCTTCCAACCCTACAATTCTATGACTCTGTCCATCTTGCATAGGGTCTTCCTCTCTTCCTATTGCTGTCCTGAACCTTAACATTATTTTGATTATTATTGATCGATTATTACTTTGGTTGAGAGTTCCTGCATGGCAGAATGGGGTTGGACTGGCTGGCCCTTGGGCTCTCTTCCAACTCTATGATCCTATGACTCTAAGAGCATCCAAAGGCTCATTTGCCCTATGAGGATCTCCACTTCATCTTACTCCTAGGCAAATCATACCTTGCACCCCAGCAAAATCTGTGCTGCCCAAAGTCTTCCTTCTCAAGTTTTGCAAAGATGGAATGAGAAACTCCAACTTTTCAAGTGCTGAATCAATAGTTCATGGGGGTAGTTTTCTTCCCAGTTTTCCGCAAAGTATCTGGTTTTATTCCCCCACTTGCGCAGTTTGTGTCCAACTGAAAAACCTGCCCAGTTTGTGTCCATCTGAGGAAGTAGACCAAGGCCCTGTTCAGACATTGGTTTTCTTTTTTTTAGTGCGCCTATCTGAATAATCTCACTAACACATTCCGGTTTTGTTGTTCACCCTTTTTTGCAAACCAGAACCGTATTTCTGTGAGTTCTGTGGCTCAGACGTGTCAGCATTGCGAATAAAGATGGAGTCGAAGGCTCCTTCCTTTGCAAAAGTTCTCTGAAGATGCCAGCCACAGATGCTGGCGAAACGTCAGAAAGAAACTCTTCTAGAACATGGCCACACACCCCAAAAACCCCACAAAAAAACCCTAAAGATGGAGTCGATTATGCGGATATATTCAAAACGCATTTAAGGCATGCAGAGTTTTATCGTGTTTTATCCCGAGTCTATTTGCATTTGTTATTCACACATCTGAGATTGCAAATCTTTTAGAAAAACTCGGGTATCATACAGAGAGTGAAAATAATCTGGATCGAATCTTTGTTGTTCAGATGCATTTTGAATGCATCCGATTAAATTTGGGAAGGGGCTGCCAAAAAGCCCACTTAAAAGATTTGCATCATTGGCAGTGTGAATAGAATAGAACAGAGCCTGGGATAAATCAGGATAAACCTTTGCATGCCTTGAAGGAATGTGCTTTGAATATATTTGCATTGTCGACTCCGTCCATCTTTATCCGACCGCTGGCACAGGTGAGCAACGGAAATGGCAGAGATGCAGTTCTACAGTGTGAACAACAAAGCCAGATTGTGCGAATGAAGTTATTTTTATTGTGCTAAAAAAAAAAGACATTTGAATGACCCCTTGGAAAAGTCAGTAATCCTGAATTAAGAGGGATTTGGGTTTTTTTGGGAGCCCCCCTCAGTTTAATAATTGGACACATTTGAAATGCAGGTGAACAGCAAAGATTCAAGCCACTTTCTACCAGCATTGTTGTTGTTATATTTACTTTTATCCCGCTGTTCTCCCAAGATTGGGACCCAAAGAGGCTTACGGTCTGAAAAATACAGAACAATTGAAAACTTTCAAAACTGACTGTTAAAATGGTCTTAAACTCTTTCACCCACCCGCCGTCTGAGCAACCCCAATCCCAGCGAAGCCTTATGGCCCAAGCTTTCTTGCTCAGTGCTGCAAGATCCTTTTGCAGACTAACACTCCAGACCAGGGATAGGCAACCTTTTTGAGACGGGGGACGGGTTGCTGTCCCTCAGACAATTGGGGGGCTGAAGCACCATAAATAAATAAATAAATAAATATGCATGCACACTCTCTCAGCCCCAGAAAAGCCATGGCAACCCCCCTGTGGAGATTTTGCCAAGAAAACCCCAATAACAAGTAACAACAACAATAATCAATATCATCATGGCGGGTGGCGGGGGCCGGTCCAAAGGCCTCGGGGGCCGCATCCGGCCCCCGGGCCTTAGGTTGCCTAGCCCTGCTCCAGACTCACCAGGCCAGATGTATGGGCCATTGGCCAGGAGAGGTCCCTTACTCACATTGGGTGCTGGCGGAGGGCAGGTGGGTCCAGAGGGCCAGGAGCCCCAGGGAGAGGAGGAAGAAGATGCCGGAGCTCCTCATGGTGCAAGAGCGAGAGTGAGAGAGAGGCAGAGCTGAATGCTCAGGGCTGCGATGGGAAGCCTCCTTCTTCTCCTTCTCCTTCCTCCTCCTCCTCTTCCCAAGGGCTGGGCTGATCTGAGTCACAGCTCCGAGGGACTGGCTCACTGCCTGACACCTGGTCCAGCGGGTTTGGGATTTTGCCTCGCACGCACCCAATAGGCGAGAGGAGCTCTGGGGCGAAAGCCCTCACTCACCTGGGGGAAAGGTGAGCAGGGAAGAAGAAGAAGAAGAAGGGCCTTGGCCCTCCTCCTCCTCCTCCTCTCCCATGCCAATGGGGAACTGGATCTCCCAGGCCTGGCACAAAGACACACAGACTGAAGACACCCTTTTGCAAAGGAAGGAGCACAGGTTGCAACACAGGTCAGCTTGGGCTCTCTACGCCTCACCTGGAAGGAGCCAAGGGACAAGCGTAATCCCTGGTGTTTGCACAAACATCCTACGGTCCAAAGGGTTCTTTCTCTGCAGTGTGTCTTCCTTGGCCCCGGGGCACCTGGAAAACAGCCTCCCTGCCAGCAAGGCAAACACTTGTGTTGCAATTCCTCTCCTTGGATTGAAAGAGCCTGACGGTCCCAAGGGAAGGAAGGGCTTTTCAGGTCAAGTGACAAGTGCCTGCATCCATCCGCACGAGACAATTGCGGCAGTTTGATACACCGTTTTAACTGCCGTGGCTCCTTCCTATGGAATCTTGGGGTTTCTAGTTTGGGGAAGGTCTTACACTTCTCTGCTAGAGAGCTTTAGCCCACCCTCCAGAACAACAGGAAACTACACATCTCAGGATTCCATAGGCAGTTTAAGCAGGACCAAACTACTACTACTACTACTACTACTACTACTACTACTAATTTTTATTTATATCCCGCCCCTCTGTCAAACAATCGAGGCGGCTTACATCATTAAAACTCAATACAATATAAAATACAATCCCAACCCCATAAACCCTCCCACCCCTTAAAACAGAATTAAACAATGATAGAATTAAAACATACTACTGCAGCACCTTTGAGACTTAAGTGTGCAAAAGATGTTGTAGCCTAAGCCTTGCTGGATTTCCTCTCTCCATGCATCTGAGGAAGTAGACTACGAAAGCTTATGCTATAACTTCTTCGGTCTCAAAGGTGCTACAAGATCCCTTTGCATACGGATTTTCCAGACTAACATGGTGATGCCTCTGAATTCTGGTACCAAACTTATTTTTATATATATACACACACACACACACACACGTGCAGCGCAGGCAGACGGTTATAGTGCAAAAGTGCAATTTCATTCATAGTATCATAGAGTTGGAAGAGACCCCAAGAGACCTCATCTAGTCCAACCGCATTCTGACATGCAGGAATCCTGACAGCAGAATTGGAATTTATCCACAGACTACAGTCCCTCAGCAATGGATTGAACAAAGACAATGGGTTTCTGACTCACTATAGACACTTTAACACTATCTGACCCCATCCTCGTAGGAGTGCCCTCCATTCCTCTCTAGTCCCTTCACCACAGACTGATTCCCATTACAAAACTGGATTTGCCAGTTAGCCCCAGGCACCAAGGCCAGTTTCCTATGTCTTTGTGCACTAAGGGACATCGTTCAGACTGGACCTGCCACTTCATTTCCATGCACAAAGGATTTGTCCTTTGAACTGACATCCATATATATATATATATATATATATATATGTATATATGCCTCCGGTCCACCAATGCATCTGAGGAAGTAGACTGAAGTCTAGGAAAGCTCCTCGTGCTCCAACTTCTTTCTTCCAGTGATTCTCAAAGGTGCTACAAGATCTCTCTGCATACTCTTTTCCTGTAGTTTGAATCCATAGTTCTGTGTCCAAGTCTCTGGAGCATCAGAATAGAAGCTTGCTCCCTCCTCAATATGACACCCCTTCAAATACTTAAACAGGGCTAATCATATCACTTCTTAACATTCATGCACTTCAGCAATATAACTAAAAAAGAGAGTTAAAAAAAAAGAGGAGAAGGGAAGGGACCATATTCTTCTGATATATTTCAGAATTAAACCCACTTGATGCTGGGAACAGAATATTGCAGCTGGGGCTAGAAAACAGTCCAGGGCAAAGGGAGCATCATTTGGATATTTTTAAAACCTAAAACCCCAAGAGGGGTTGCAGCCTCCTGATCCGCTTGTCCCGTCCGGTTTCCTTCCAACAGGAACTGGAGGACATCCATGTCCCGAGGGCATTAAGCGGCCTGGTCCTTGGCCTCCCCTCCAGTGGGGATATGGGGCTTTGGACCCATTTCGTCTCCTGGGGGTTAGATGTCCCTCTGAGCCGCCTTCAGCCCAATTGCAAGGTGTCATGCAGAGCTGAATTGAAATGGGAGAGATGACCAGTTCTGCCCATCTGCTTCTGAGCTGGTAATTCCCAGTTCTCTTTTCCATGCCTTTAATTGGGAGTTCCTGCATGGCCGAATGGGGTTGGACTGGATGGCCCTTGTGGTCTCTTCCAACTCTATAGTTCTATGATTCTATGCCAGATAAATTAGCATTCTGACTTCCCACCAAAGATTTGTATACTTCAGCTGCTTCTCCGTTTGCTTCAAAGTGAGATAGATGTTGCTCACCTCTTCTCTCTCAGAAAAGGTGAACCTTGCTTGGTGGACCTCCTTCTCGCAGCTCATGGCAACCCATTATCGTTGGTCCATGAAGCCGCTGCCCTGATAAACCACTCAGGCTCCTGCCACACTGCAGAATTAATGCAGTTTGACACCGCTTTAACTGTCATACTATGGAACCCTGGAATTTGTAGTTTGTTGTGGCACCAGAGCAAAACTACAAATCCTCAAGTTCCACAGCATTGATCCACGGAAGTTAAAGGGGTGTCAAACTGCGTTTATTCTGCAGTGTGGATGCAGCCCTGGCCTCTGGTTCCAAGGAGATTTTCAAGATCTCAAGAGATGGCATTTTGTGAAAGCCTTTGGGGTCCGATTTACTTTCAAGCATGTGCAATGCTTGTTTTTAACCCATCCAGCCCTTTAAGCCTATTTTAACTTGTTTGAGTTGTTTAGTATGTTTTTGTCTTGTTTAAATTATTAATTGATTATGACCTGGAAATGTTTCAGTCATCAATATTGCTTTATCTGTTTGCTGCTCTGAGATCTCACAAGAACAGGTTGGGATAAATATATCTTAATAAGTATATAAAAATGAATAAACTTTACTTTTCACTCAGAATTTCCAGGTTTCTGCCATAAAAAAGGTTACAGAGAGTCATCCTTTTAAAAGGCTGAACAAACCACTGCACCGGTTTGTTCATTGCTTCCGTATGCACCCAAGCAAATGAGTAATAATTCGTAAGAAAATGAGCGATGTGTTTTATTTGGCTGCATAGTATAACTGTAAGTGTGGCTGAGTAAGAGCCAGCGTCAGGAGGCCTTCCTCTTTCTTGTAAATGGGAATGAAGCGTTCCCCCCCTGGAGCTCAGGAACATGAAGGTTTTTGCTCTGTCTTCACGCTTCAGGAACTCAGAACAGCTCTTGATGTTCATTGTGTGCAGAAAAGCGTGTCTTCTATGTAGAATCACAGGATCAAAGAGTTGGAAGGGACTCGAAGGGGCATATAGTCCAACCCCCTTCTGCCATGCAGGAATAAGCAGCTCCTGAAAGATGCCGATGCAACCTCTGTTTAAAGATGGAGAGTTGTTGACCCATCTGTTGAACAGCTCTTACAGTAAAGGAAAACTTCGTAATGTTTAGGTGGAATTGCTTTTCTTGTAATTTGAACCCATCAGTTCCTGTCCTGGTTTCTGGAAGAGCAGAAAACAAGCTTGTGGAGCAAGCAAGTCCCTGGGCAGGAAAAAGGGGTAGAAGCAGCTCAAGGCTGAGTGAGGTCCCTTGGAGCTGGAAGGAGTCCTGGGCAGCCTGGTCTGGGTTAGATTTCTTTGCAGTATTGGTTCACGCAGATGCAGATGAGCCGAGAAGGGGATGTCCTGTTTTCCGTGGCCAAACCTAGAGATTCAGTCCAGAGATTCAGCGTTTCCAGCACTGAGGCAGAGGGAGAAAGGAAGCTTGCCTTACCAAGTCTTTGGGCAGTCATTGCAGAACCCACTCCAGGGTCAGAGCAAGGTTTCAGTCAGTCCAGCGCAGCAGGTTTGAAGGGCAAATCTGAAAGAGTAGTCCAGGTCCGAACAAAGGTTGCAGGCAACAGGCAATTCACTGAAGTTCAAGACAACAACAAGGCATTTCCCAAGCATGAAGGATGGTTGTCAGCCACGCTGGACTGAGAGAGGTGTTGGGATATTTACAGCCCATTTGGCCTCACAGGTGCTCCCTGTTAGCACCTTATTTCCTACTTACGTAACTTTCCTTCAGGAAGGAACCCGTTCTGAACTCCCTCAATATGACACCGCCGCTTTTCCATTAACCCGTTTGTTAACTAATGCCGTGTTATCTGTATGTTTGTGATGTTGTGTCTTAATTGTTAAATTTAATTTGTATGATTTTAATCTTGGGGGGGGGGTGACTGGATCTTGTATTTTAATATTGTTAGCCGCCCCGATTGTTCTCAGAGGGGCAGGATATAAAATAATTTTATTATTATTATTATTATTATTATTATTATTATTATTAACTGCAGAGAACGCCATTCTCTCTCTGTGGGAGGAGGCACTAGTAAGTCTGGTTTGGGTGCAGGGAAACTTTGCTCCTGGGAACTTGGTCCTGGTCCTGGTCCTGGCTGCAGGTTTACCTCCAGAGGCTGCTGGAATGGCTGCAGTGCTGGTATGTATGTCCCCTGGGCTCTCAGCCTCAGAGGACATGCCTGGTTCCTGGAGGCAGGGCATGATAGGGGCTAAAAAAAAAAAAAAGACCCTAAAAATAGCAAGGAGCACAACAACACATGGACCTCCCCAGCCCTTGAGCAACTGCAGTGGTGCATCACGTCCGTCCCGCTGACCAGAGACCTTCCCGGCATCAAAGTCCAACGGCTAAATCCCTTTCCTTCTCTTTGCTGCCTCACTGAGCTGGGACATCCTTCCTGAAAGCTGAGAAAGCCCTCAGAGAAGAATTGGTCACCAACCCTTTGCTCCAGGACCTGGTCCCCTCTCAGTTTTGTCCACCAAAAGGAAGGAAAGTGAGAGGCCCAGGCCCTCTTGTGCAAACCATTGGTTTCTCCTTCTGCAGATGGAGGCCGGGTGTTCTGCTAACACTCAAGGTCATCATGTTAATTCATTGGTACCTTCATGCACCCGCAGGCATTTGGGCAGGCATTGCTACTTGTTGTAGCGTTCTAAATGAAAAACATTACTACTTTTCTGATAACGTATGAAGGTCATTCCTTATTTTGGGGAGCCTCTCCACACTTGAATGATGTCCGGTTTGGGCCTTTGGCTATGCAACATCTTGCAAATGACATTTACAGATGTTACTAGAGCACAGATACACACACTGTAGTTTTTCAAGTTGTAGCCATCTCCTGAGACTGTGTGTGTGTGTGTGATGGCTACTGCCCCTCCTCAGGCTGTTGTATATGTCTGTGAATGCATGCACACCAGTGCAAAATGCTGGAGCAGGCCTTCCCTTCCGTTGTCCCTTTGTTTAGGCAGTAAATGCTGCTGAGTGAATTCCAGACGGAGCTAACAAAAAGCATTGCTACTGTTCTGGAGCCCTTCTTACAGTCAGCCCTATGTGTCCACAGATTCTTCATCCATGGAGTCAACCATCCCCAGCTACAAAATATTCAAAATAAATATAAATTCCAAAAATGTTCAGGTTCAAAATGAAGTTCATCATGCTGGGAGGTTCAGATAATAAGCTTTATTGGGTGAGCCTGCTCAATGCAAGAGTACATTTCTTACATTATAATGTGCCATGGGCATCTCCCAAGAAAAGAAGGTGTGCAACCGTTCATCTTCCCTGGAGTTCAGTTAGCCAGATCCTAGAATGGAAGAGAAATAATCTGTCAGCAGCTGGATATCCATCACAAAAACTGGCAGAGCCTGGAGCGTGACTCCATGACAGGAATTCATGCCCCAAATCCACTGCCCTGGTCATTATACAGTCGGTTCTCCATAGCCATAGATTCTTTATCCTCAGACTCAACCATCCATGGCTTGAAAATATTCAGTAGACTTGCTTTCTGGAATATATATATATATATATATACACAGTGGAACACACACACACACACACACACACACACACACAGAGTCCCATTAAATGCAACACAATGGCATAGTAAAATGGTGTCCCTTATATAAAATGGCAAAATCAAGGCTTGCTTGCTGGAATATAAATATAGCAAGTCTTGATTTTGTCATCTTATATAAGGGACACCATTTTACTATGCCATTGCATTGCATTTAAGGGGACTTGAGCATCCATGGATTTTGGGATCCATGGTGGTGGTGGTGGTCCTGGAACCAATCCCGAGTGGATACCAAGGTTTTCCATATAATCATCAATAGTCTCCCCACTGTAGTGTTTATTGGTGGCCATCCAACTCTAGGATTCTATGAAAACGTTCTATGTGGTAGCGTGCATCATCACATTAAGCATTATAAATTAATTTAGCCTTCTAGCAGAAACTTCTGCCATAGCTCAGTGCCTCCCAAGGGCTTCTCTTACCTCCAGTGACCTTGGTGCACATGTGGCCACATCTGTTGCTGCAGCACTTCTCCTCTGCACCACAAGATTAATCCATGTGCAGATTAGACATCACCTCTCCCAGATGTATCCCAGTTGCTCAGGCAAACTGGTCTTTCTGTCCCATGTACCAATTATTTCTATTAATAAAAATCTGTCTGCGGCCTGCAGTTCTGTCTTGAGCCACTGGGGGTCAGACCTTTCCTAACAATGGAAAATATATATTCCAGAAAGATGAAGCTGAAGGGAGGGCCTCTGGGTAGCTCTGGTGGTGCTATTCTCTG
Organism: Phrynosoma blainvillii; assembly: GCA_026167975.1. NCBI lineage: Eukaryota > Metazoa > Chordata > Lepidosauria > Squamata > Phrynosomatidae > Phrynosoma > Phrynosoma blainvillii. Next base: position 317,678,322 of record JANUYF010000004.1, on the reverse strand, counting down.
CAGGGCTCCTGCTCCTCATTCTTCTAGTAGTATGAATGGACAGGAGGCAAATGGAGGCCAGGTCCCCAGGGCTGCTTCTCCCCAAACTCACAAAACTTCCCTCCCACACTGACTCCAGTGGGGAGCCCTAGTCAGACAGAAGAGCTCAGTGCCTCCAAGGGCTTCTCTTACCTCCAGTGACCTTGGTGCACTGGTGGCCACATCCGTTGCTGCAGCACTTCTCTCCTGGACCACAAGACTTATCACTTGTACACCTTTCCACACAGGGCCCAGCACCCTGGGGCTTGGGGCATTCTCCAACCGCTCTCGAGGGACGCGCTGAAAGGAGGAGAGGACCCAAATTAAGAGCAGCTTGCAGGGTGGCTCTAAGAGAAATGGTTCCCTGACCCCCAAGGACCAGAGAAGACGATATAAAAATGATCAGGATACAGGCTGAAATCCTGTATCAGCTCCCTAGTTAAATTTGTTTAACTACTGTATATATACTCAACTATAAGTCAACTTCACATATAAGTCAAGGCCAGGATTTGGGTCCAAAATTATGGATGTTGATCTGACCCGTGGATAAGTCAAGGGTAAAACCTAAGAGGCGCATAACAAAAGATATAAAGGACGAAGCTAAAGAAAATGATGCCAAAGAACTTACAAAATTCTGGCAGGCATAAGAGTTTGTGCTTTTCCAACCCAGGCATCCAAAAAGGTCAGAAGTGGAGCCATGATGGACAGAGTAGAAGGGCTTGGTTGGTGCTTCTTTTGGGTGCTCTAGCCTTTCATCACTCTTCTCAAAGAAAGAAAGCGGTTCCTTTTTTGACCCATGGATAAGTCGACCCAGTTTTTTGGGGTCCTTTTTTTAAACTAAAATTTCTAGACTTCTAGACTTGAGTATATACAGTAAGTAACTTTTCCTGGCCATGGAAATGTCATTGAACTGTGCTCCAATCACCAGCAGAATGGCCCTCCTTTCCCCCAGTAAAGGAGGCTGGAGAGGGAGTTATGAGCTTGGCAATAGTGTCACAAGTGATTGTGAGTTTGGAACAGTTACTGATGAATAAATTTAGGTAACTGGTTTGCATTCATGATAGCTACTTAGTCACAATTGTGACACTGTTGTCATGATCATAACACACACACCCCGCACTCGCACCCTACTTTACTGGGCATCAACTGCATGGAGAATCAGGCCCATTCTGGCAGTGATTGTGGAGGAGGTGAAGCAAGTCATTAAACAGCCATAATAAAACAGTAATAAAACACAGAGTGAAGCCCCAGGTCCTTCCTATCTATCTATCTATCTATCTATCTATCTATGGGGCTCTACAGACAGCCCCTAAGGGGCTGCTTCATGCCTCCCCCGAGAGTGCCGGATTGGGGCCGCAGCAACCGCACGCCGTGGTCCAGATCTGGCACTTTGCTGCTCCAAAAAGAACTGGCAAATGCCGCTCCTTTTTGGAGCAGTAAAAAGCCACCCTTGCTGCCGTGGTGGTGGCTTTTCTGCGCTCCTTTGGCACAGCGGCATGATGGCGGCATTGGGGCAAAGTTGGGGCAGCCGGCGTGCGGTCACCACACCCCGACTCCACCCGCAGGCTGGCCCTTTGGCCAGACTGTATAGGGCAGGGGTAGGCAACCTTTTTGAGCCAGGGGCCAGGTTGCTGTCCCTCAGACAATGGGGGGGGGGGCGAAGCACCAAAAACAAACAAACAAACAAACAAAAAATAATATATATATATATATATATGCATGCACACTCTCTCAGCCCCAGAAAAGCCATGGCAAAAGCCCTGTGGAGATTTCGCCAAGAAAACCCCAACAACAAGTAATAACAACAATAATCAATATTATCATGGTAGGCGGCGGGGGGCGGCAGCGGCAGGACTGGCCTGGGGCCGGTCCAAAGGCCTCGGGGGGCCACATCCGGCCCCCGGGCCTTAGGTTGCCTACCCCTGGTATAGGGCATATCTATTTATATAGTAACTAAATAAAATGAAATGCATAGATATAAGATGGGGGACACCTGGCTTAAAGTTACTTAGATGTGTGAAAGGGATCTAGGAGTCCTAGGAGACCACAAGTTAGATCGCAATCTAGCCTGTCGGCTACTTCCCAGAGGGCCTTCTCGATGACCGCTCCCAGACCATGGAATGACCTGCCGGACGAGATCCGTCTTGCGTCAGCTTTAGACAGTTTCAAAAGGGTTTCAAGACGGATCTCTTCCGGCAGCCTTTCCTGACTAGTCTTCCCAGCGGCAGAACCTGCCTTTCTGTACCCCTTTCCCCCCATCCCAGCTGTTGTAACCTTTGCTGCTGTAGTTATGTGATTGGTCGGCATTCACTTTATTTTAACAATTGTTTTTAATCTGATGTTTGTTTAATAACTTTTTAAGGGGCGGGAGGGTAGGGGCTTGGGGTTGATTTTATTGTGTTGTATTTCTATCTTGGAAGTCGCTCCGATTGCTATGCAGAGGGATGGGGTATAAATAAATTTTATTATTATTATTATTATTATTATTATTATTATGTTGAACATGAGTCAACAGTGTGATGCTGCAGCTAAAAAGGCCAATGCAATTTTAGGCTGCATCAACAGAAGTATAGTCCACCCCATTGCTTCTTTTGCAAATGAAGTGTCTGCAAAACCTCCTACCTTGGTTGAGCAGTGCCAGATTTGAGAGATCATAAATACTTGAGCCAAATGTCAGTGTTCATAAATACTTGAGTTGAGCATTAAGAAAACCACAAATCCCATAGGTTTAAGGAACAGCCACAAGCTTTGCTCATGTCCCTACTCACCATGATGGCCGCATGTGCGTTTACACTCTTCCAGAGTCTGGAAGTTGTTCTCATTTCCTGCGCACCCTCCGTAGGTGAATTCTTCACATTTCCGGGAATCCCAGTTGAAGAACCAGCGGGGGAATGCAGCCGCACAGGGTCCTACCACTTTCGGCAGGCGGCAAATGTCTGAGAAGCGCCGCAGGGAGTGGGAAAGAAGGATGGTCAGTCAGGTGAGAGCTCTTTGACCCTTAGGTATTTCTCCAAGGAGTAGCGGGTGAGGCTCAGAGGACAGGTGGGCTGCTGCGGAGGACATGGCTGCTCCCTCTCTAACTTTACAGTTACAACAACACACAGATGGCCATCTGTCGGGGATGCTTTGATTGGGAGTTCCTGCATGGCAGAATGGGGTTGGACTGGATGACCCTTGGGGTATCTTCCAACTCTAGGATTCTATGATTCTAACCTGGTGCAGGGAGGGTCTCCTCCTTCTCTCGAATACTGCCAGTGGCTTGCATTTTGAAGGAAGGATATTCCAGTGCAAACTTTGCCCCCAAGTAACTAGCAGAGTCAGGATGAATCCATTTTTTTGAATCTGGAACCTGGAGTGGGAGAACCCTTGACTTGTGTGGCCTCGCTTGAGTGCCTCCCTGATAAGGCATACTGGGAGAAAATGGTAAACTGGTTTAAGATACCAGTACGAAAAGATCATGCCAATAGAGTAGGATAGAAAAATGTGGGTATGTTTCCCTCGCCCTTGCTATAGTTCTTTATGAGAAGGTAATGTCCGCCTGACAGAGAAGCGGAGAATGAAATGCAGTAAGTGGATGAAAGGGGCAAAAACGACAAGGCTTAATGGAAACAAGATGGGAAACTGGCACCAGTGTATAGACAGTGCCTGGCACCAGTTGAGAGCGCTTCAGGGCTGAATTCTGGGTGCTCTATTGACAGCGCAAGCCCCAAAACACACACCTCTCTACTACTACTACTACTAATACCCCACCCCTTCTTTGAGGTCAGTAGTAGTAGTATGTATGCTCCAGAAATGTGATCTGCTCATTAGTGACACTATTCCTATGCAGAGATAGGATGCCTTGGGATTATCCTATGGAAAGGTATATATGCCTGGACGACCGATCCTTTCCTTTGTGCCAGTCTTTGTGTCATTAGACCACTGGCAAATAAAACTGTGGCTTCTTCTCCCTCCTGCGTGGACTCTGGCTTTAATTCCACTTGGGTGACAAACTCCTACTTGTGTGGATCACAATCCCCCTTGAGCCATATTTCCCCCCCCAAAAAAATAGTCAAACCACCAGAATGGGATGAAGGGTTGGGACCCCTGTCATGCCTTCCTTACCTGTCTGCCCAGTTGCAGAGGGCAGCTCAGCCCAGGTGGCAAGGAGCCCCACGAGAAAGAGGAGGACAAGCCTGCTGGCCTTCATGCTGCTCCTGCTCCTGCTTCTTCCGGAGGATGCTGGGTGTTGAGGCTCTTTGCGGCTGGGATTTAAAGCCTCCCTGAGTGATGGATGCTGAGCCCAGCCGTGGATTGAGCAAGAAGAGCCTGGAATATGCCCAGCAGGCAGGACTGCAGGCTCGGTCCATCCAGGGGCTGACCCAAAACTTGCTTGGCAGCCCTTCCTTCCCATGAGGTCAGACCTGTTCTGCTGACCCTTTCCCACTTCCTTCATTGCAAATGTCCTGGAAATTCCCAAAACCCAGCCGCCTTGACCCTTAAGGTTTGTTGCAAGGGACTTCGTGAGGACCCTTTCCTTTCTCTGGCAAACAGAGGCCAAGCTACTGTCAGGTGAAAGCAGTCCAGGCAGAGACCAGATCCCAGTAAGGCCAAGCTGGTGGATGATGGGTGCCTCGTATCATATCGTGTATCTATCATGTAGGTGGGCACCTGAGCCCCTTCAGACCCATGATGCCTCCCCACTGGCTGGGATGATGGAAGTTGTAGTCCAAGAACGCCTGCAGGACCACAGCTGCTCCCCTTGGATGTATAGGGATGCTCATTTGGGCTCCCCAGAAAACGCTCAAGGCCAGACAAGAGTTGAAGAGTTGTTCCAGAGCTGAGCTATTAAAATTCCAGTGAAGCACCTGTTTGGCCTCATGGTGAAAGCGGGCATCTCTTTAGTCCCCCAAAATTATAGGGAGCAGGTGATAGGCTCAATTGCAATGACTCCTGGTCAGTCACAAGATCACCCAAAGCCTCTCTTTTTATCTATACAACTCTTCTGTGGTGGAGATAGAAATCTTAATTTATTTCACTCTCACATGCAAGAATAAATAATTTTTAAACTTTTAAAATTCAATTACAAATGAATATATATATATATATATATATATATATATATATATATATATATGGAAATTCTTTAAAAGTAGGTACAGTGCCAAGTGGAGCCAGTGTGTGTAGTGGTTTCATTGTTGGACTATGACTCTTGAGACCAGGGTTCGAATCCCTGCTCAGCCATGGAAACCCATTCAATGACCTTGGGCAAGTCATACTCTCTCAGCCTCAGAGGGAGACAAAGGTACCAGCCTCTGCAACAAATCCTGCCAAGAAAATGGTGTGATAGGTTTGCTTTAGGATTGCCATAAGTCAGAAATGTCTTGAGGGCATACTACAACAACAACTAAAACAGTGCCAACTACATAGATATTTTCTGTTTATTGCTGTATTCTTTTTATATTGTACAGTGGGCCCTTGGTTTCCATTGAGGTTTGATGTGCAAATCTTTGATGCTCAAATCCCATTATATACGATGGTGTAGTAAAATGGTGACCTTTGTATAAAATGGCAAAATCAACATTTGCTTTCTGGATTAAAATTATATATATATATATATATATATATAGTGTAAAATAGTGTATTAATACTCCAAAGCCCTGGTCTCCAGCCTGGCCCAGCTCAGGTGCTCCATGTCCAGGTGGCAGCTGTAAACAGGAGCAGGTGAGCCTCCTGTCTGATGGAGATCACATCCTCCGGAGAAAGTCCATGTTGTTGACCGAAGCCGAATGACCCAAGACCCTTTCGAGGCCATGACTGACTGTCTATCTATGTAAACTTGCCTCTTCCTTGAAATATTCCATTGCAAGACAAGTTGGTCCAGACCCCCTTCTCAACTTTCTTTCCAGAAAGGGCTGCAGGCGATAGATGATCCACCTTGTGACCTTCAAATATTGCGTACTTTCCCTGGACACCTTCTTTGAGACTGTGCACACTTCTGTCCTCTCCGCTGCACATGAAATAAAATAAAATAAATGTCTGCAAGGCATTTTCCTAATCTCCCCAGATCAGTCCCATCTCTCTTTATTGTCTGTCTTCTGATAAGCCTGCTTGTTTAGGATCCTTTTCATGAAACCTTTGCTGCAGAGGCTTGTTTGCTGGGCTTGTGGGAAAAACACTTTTGCCTTGCTGGCTTTGTTCTTGTTAACTGCCCTCCAGTCGATCTTGTCCCGTGGCAATGACCCTATGGATGAGACCTCTCCAAGAAGACCCTATGGATCTTCCCCTGCTCTGCTTAATTCCTGAAACCCTTAATTAATCTCCATAAGGACCTCCTTAATAATAGAGTCCTTCCATCTGGCAGCGTGTGGCCGTCCTCTCCTTCTTCTTCTCTCCACCTTTCCTAGCATTACTGTCTTTTCCAAAGAGTCCTCTCTTCTCATGATGTGTCCAAAGTACGACAGCCTCAGATTGGTCATTTTGGCTTCTTCCAGGGAGGTTTCCAGTTTGATCTGATCTAGGACCCACTTCTTTGTCCTTTTGGCTCTCCGTGGGATCCTCAGCATCTTCTCCAGCCCCACATTCTCCCAAATGCATTGGTTTTCCTTCTATCTTCTTTCTTGACTGTCCAGATCTCACATCCATCCATGGGAGTAATAGGGAATATGATGGCTTCTATGGTTCTGACTTTTATGCTGAGTTGTCCCTCCTCCTTTACTGACATTATTCTGAACCTGGTTCCCCCACAGAGCATTATTGGGTGATGTGTCATGGGTTTCTATTGTGATTATTTTAATTATTATGATTTTTATTTAACTGGTATTAGTTTTTAACTATGTTGATGTTTAATACTGTTTTAAGGGGGGGACTAATGTGTTTTTACTGTAATTGTTTTGTGTTATAAACCACCCGGATTGGGCAACCATTGGGCGGTATATAAATAATAATAATTATTATTATTATTATTATTATTATTATTATTATTGTCTATCTTTGCATTTTAAGATCTTTTCTAGTTCTTTCATAGCCATCCTCCCCATTCTTACTCTTCTTCTGATTTCCTGACTGCAGTCCCCATTTCTATCCATGTTTGACCCCAGGTATTTCTATGCCTTCATTGTCCCAGACATCTGGGATCTCAGACGAAGTACCCTTTGGTATTGCTAATGGAATTCAAATTTCATCACCTGGACTTTGGAAGGCTTTGTTCCCATTGCCACGTGGCCAGAAGAAAGAGGGAACAACACCTTAAGAAAGTGCAGGCCTGTGACTTACATATAGTCATTTTATAATAATTTTTCCTCCTCTTGCTTTTTAACACCTTTGTCTGATAAAGAGCTTTGAAAGCTTGCATCATCATGTATTTTATGCATTTTGTTGACCAAATAATGGTATTACTGTTTTCTGGATTTTAAATATTATTGTACTTTGCTATACGGCAAACACGGCTACCCCTGAATATGTTTAGTCTTTTTTATTCATCTCAAAAATACTGTTCAGATTGAGAGATATAGTAGTACCCCTTGGTCAGACTTCACCTGGAGTCCTGCATCCATTTCTGGGTACCACAGTTCAAAAAGATATTGATAAGCTGGAAACTGTCCAGAGGAGGATGACCAAGATGGCCAAAAGTCTGGAAACCAAGGGTGCTGCCACACTGCAGAATGAATGCAGTTTGACACTGCTTTAACTGCCATAGCTCCATCCTATGGAATCCTGGGATTTATAGTTTGTCGTGGCACCAGAGCTATCTGACAGTGAAGGCAGAATGTCTCACCAAACTACAAATCTCAGAATTCCATAGCACCAAGCCATGGCAGTTAAAGCTGAGTCAAACGACATTAATTCATCAGTGTAGATGTAGCCCAGAGCCGACTTAGACGCCAGTATTTTGACAGAAACAATTGACGAGGTTTCCAGCAATTCCGTTGATGTAAATTTACTGGATCAATTTCAATCTGTGAGTACCGAGGATGTGGACAAGCTACTGGGTAGTGTGAGGAAGACAACCTGCCCTCTTGATCCTTGCCCATCATGGCTGGCCATCCGGGGGGGTGGTGCATTGAGGGTGTTTCTTAAGGATATCGTCAATGCGTCCCTCAGGGAAGGTCATGTTCCATCATGCTTAAAGGAGGCGGCAGTTAGGCCACTTCTGAAAAAACCTTCCCTGGACCTCCTGGATATGAACAATTATAGGCCGGTATCTATGTTACCTTTTTTGAGCAAAGTGATCGAGAGGGCGGTTGCTCTTCAACTCCAAGTAGTCTTGGATGAAACCGATTATCTAGACCCATTTCAAACTGGCTTTAGGACGGGATTTGGGGTTGAGACTGCCATGGTTGCCTTGACCGACGATCTGCGTCTGAGCATCGACAGGGGTAGTGTGACCCTGTTGGTGCTCCTAGACCTCTCAGTGGCTTTCGACACAATAGATCACGGCATCCTCTTGGACCGCCTGCGGGGGTTAGGTATCGGGGGCACTGCTTTGCAGTGGTTCCGGTCCTTCCTCTCGGGTCGGTCCCAGAGGGTGCTGCTCAGGGACTGTAGCTCCAGTAAGAGGGAACTCACTTGTGGGGTCCCTCAGGGGGCTATTCTGTCCCCGATGTTATTTAACATCTATATGAAGCCGCTGGGTGAGATTATACGGAGTTATGGTGCTGGGTGTTATCAGTACGCTGACGACACCCAAATCTATTTCTCCGTGTCTCGTTCGTCGGCCTCGAATTCCAATGGCAACTCTTCTCTCAATGACTGTCTTCAAGCGGTAATGGGCTGGATGAGGAAAAACAGATTGAAACTGAATCCAGACAAGATGGAGGTGCTCACGGTCTCGGCCCCAAAACCAGGAATTGGGTTGCAACCTCCAGTCCTGGACGGTGTCACACTCTCCTCCAGTGACTGTGTTCGCAGTCTGGGGGTGCTTCTTGACTCATCGCTCCTGATGACAAATCAGGTTAATACGACGGTCAGGAGCACTTGTTATCAGCTTCGGCTGATACGCCAGCTGCGCCCTTTTCTGGAAGTAGGGGATCTTGAGACTGTTGTGCACGCGTTGGTAACCTCACACCTTGACTTCTGTAATGCGCTCTACATGGGGCTACCCATGTGCTTGGTTCGGAAGCTTCAGTTGGTTCAAAACATGGCAGCCAGACTTATTTCTGGAACATCTAGGAGGGACCACATCACTCCGGTTTTGAGGTCCCTCCACTGGTTGCCTATTAGCTTCCGGGCCCAGTACAAGGTGTTGGTTATTACCTTTAAAGCCCTCAATGGCTTGGGTCCAAGCTATCTCAGGGAACGCCTCCTTCCATATAATCCTCCCCATGCACTCTGGTCCTCTGGGAGGAATTTGTTACAGCCAATGAAAACTAGGCTCTCGACAACCTCCCAGAGGACTTTTTCCGTCATCGCCCCCAAATTATGGAATGGCCGGCTGGATGAGATCCGTCAGTTGACAACTTTAAACAGCTTTAAAAAAAGCTGTTAAGACGGATCTCTTCCGGCAGGCCTCCCCTGATTAGTTTCCCGGCCTCAGGAGTCCTTTTATCCCTCCTGCATCTGGTTTAAATGCTGCCCTGCCTATTATTGTTTGATTATGGTTTGTTTTAATTATGTGTTTGAATCATTGTTTTAATGTAAAAATTGTTTAATTCTTTTTTAAGGGGTGGGGGGGGGCTGTGGGATTTGGATGGTATTTTAATATTGTATGATGTTTTTACATTGTTGTGAGCTGCCTCAATTGCGTGACAGAGGGGCGGGATATAGATAAAATTTATTATTATTATTATTATTATTATTATCATGAAGAATGACTTAGGGAGCTGGGTATGTTTAGCTTGCAAAAACCTTGCAAAAAAGACGACATGGCAGCCATGTCATTTGAAGGTTGACATTTGTAGGTTGACATTTGAAAGAATGTCATATTGAGGATGGAGCAAGCTTGTTTCCTGCTGCTCCAGGGAATGGGACATGAAGTAATGGGTTCAAGCTACAGGAAAAATGCTCTGTTGCTCTGGGGGCAGTTGTACCAATGCTTTGCCAGTGCAGAAGTGGAGTCTAGGATTTTCAAGTCCCCAAGAAAAGTGGCAACAAACTCCAAAATGGATCTACTGCCCTCACAACGGCAGATCCACCAGCCGCCCTGTTACCCCAAAAGATGGGGAGACTGGGGGTTCTCTGCCAACTTTGTCAGTGTATTTAAATGTTTGTGGGAATTGCTTAGCTCAAAGGACACTTTGTGAGAGGCTGGGTAACCTGAGGACCGTTTTCACCTATGTATACTGGTACTAATGTGAGAGAACTCCTGGCTTAATGAAATAAAGGTTTTATTTTGAAAGCCAATACAAACATATGATAGCAATTCAAACATACCATACAGAGCTAACCAAGAGGAAATACGGAATTTGGATAGCAAAGTTGGAGGCTGAGGGTTGTAGAGGGGTAATATTTACTTGTCCTGAAGAGGAGACCATGGAAGTAGGATATGGCTCAGACAAAGTCCGGGGGCGAGTAAAAGAGTCTCTCTGTGCATACACAGCAAAAGAATTGGGACTGATATTTATACCTGATCTCTAGCCTCTAAGGATACTTGTATGATATCTTGCAGGACAACAAAGACCTGACAGTTTTCCTACAAGTCCAGCAATTGGATTTTGGAATGACTGAAGGCTTTAACTTGGGATTGACGAAACAGTGATTGGATTTAGGACAACCGCAGGATATCTGGACAGAGAAGTTGGCTGGGAACATGTCAAGGAAAACTGGCTTACTACTCTTGGAGCAATGAGACCTCCTTTGTCGCTTGGTGTGAAAGGATAAGCAGAGAGCCTGGGGGAGAAAGAGTGATCAGCACACCCATTTAGCATTTTCCTTGGTACTACCTAGGTCCTCCACATATCTTTGGAGGCACGTTCCTTTCCAAAAGTCATGGTGACCTCTTAAAACATGCCTGGCTCTAGATATGAAAAATATGAGGGTATGAGGGGGTTGGACTGGATGACCCTTGCGGTCTCTTCCAACTCAATATTTCTATGAAGAGCCAGCCCCATATAAAGCGCAGGGATGAAGGGTGTGCTAACAGCCCCAGCTCTACCTGCCATCTTCCCACCTTCTTCCTCTTGTTCTTCAGAGCTTGCTTGAGAACTGCTGCAGACAGAGCTGCTTATTCTTCCCAATGGGGGTTTGGGATGCCATTCCATGCCCTCTCTTCCAAAAAAGGGTACACTTAATTCCTTTATGTGGTATATTTCTTCCATGTGCATGACTCACAATGTGGCTGGTGAATTTGGGGGATGTTTGAGGAGGGATGGGGTATGGAGATGAATGCCACCCTCCTTTCCGCTAAGGCCATGGAGCTGAGTGCCTAGCATCTGCTTTTGACTAGTCTTAGCATGCAGCAACCCCCCATGCAATTTTGCACCCCTTTATTTGATCTCATGGAACCCAGAATTGGTGATTGGCCCTTTGCTTCAGATAGCAAGCCTCCTCTTCATCTTCAGCTGCTTTCATTGGCAAAGTGGGCTACAGTCCTCAGAAGCTCATGCATTACTAAATGGATTAGTCTTCAAGGTGCCACCGGATGTGTTTTTCTATCCTGGTAGAGCACCTCTCCAAGGAAAACATGGAGCCTCCGTACTGGTCAAGCCTTGTTGATTCAGTCCAGCTCCCTGTTCACTTCTTTTGGGAGCTGGAGGGTGAGTGGGAAAGGGCAGGACTGGTTTTGTGGCTGCAACATTTTATACACTTCTGTCCTGTACCCCTCCCCTAAACTTTTTGCTAAGCTACAGAACCCCAAATGTTGTAACTTTTCTTCACCAGGGAGTTCCTTCAGCCCCTTGACCATGGGACTTTTTGCCCTTTTCTGCATTTCCCCCCTTGTTGGGATCTATCTTTTAAGGGAGCAGTTATGGTGCAGTGGTTTGAGAATTGAACTTGGACTCTGGGAAACCAGATTTTGAATCCCTGGTCAACCTGGAAAACTCCTGTGTGACTTCGGGCAGGTTTCACTTTCTCAACCTCTGAGGAAGGTCAGGACAAACCACAGAATAAATAAGAAAACCCAGAAGGGGTCACCATAAGTCAGAACCAACATGAAGGCACATAGAAAGGAGCCAGCATGATGCAGTGATTTGGCAGGAACTGGTCTGGGCATCACAATTCAAAAAAGATGTTGAAAAACTGGAACGGTGTCCAGAGGAAGGCGACCAAAATGGTGAAGGGTCTGGAAACCATGCCCTATGAGGAACAATTTAGGGAACCCTGGAGAAGAGATGGTTAAGAGGTGATATGATAGCCCTGTTTAAATATCTGAAGGGGTGTCCTATTGAGGATGGAGCAAGCTTGTTTTCTGCTGCTCCAGAGAATAGGACACAGAGCAATGGATGCAAACTACAGGAAAAGAGATTCCAGGTCAACATTAGGAAGAATGTCTTGAGAGTAAGAGCTGTTTGACGGTGGAACACACTCCTTCCTCGGAGATTTTGGTGGAGTCTCCTTCTTTGGAGGCCTTTAAACAGAGGCTAGGTGGCCATCTGTCTCAGGGGGTGCTTTGATTGTGAGTTCCTGCATGGCAGAATGGGGTTGGACTGGATGGCCCTTGGGGTCTCTTCCAATTCTAGGATCCTATGATTCTATGATTCTATGACTCTGGGAGACCAGGGTGTGAATCCCCATCTTCTCAGTCATGGAAACCCACTGGGGGACCTTTGGCACGTCACACCCTCTCAACCTCAGAGGAAGGCAATATTGGCAAACCTCCCCTGAAGAAATCTTACCAACAAAACAGAGCCAATGGGGAAAAGTAGTTTGAGTGTTGCATGAGGACTCCAGGAGGGCTTGAATCCTTGCTCAGCCATGGAAGCTCACTGGGTGACGTTGGCCAAGTCACACTGTCTCAGCCTCAGAGGAGGGCATTGACAAGCCTCCTCTGAAGAAATCGGGCCAAGAAAACCCCCTAGGGTCACTTAAGGGAATGACTTGAAGGCATGCAGCAGCAGGAACAACAATTAACATCCTTAGTTGGATGCAGTGACCAGAATGGTGCTGAGTTTTCCAAGTGTGATCATACCACAGAGTTTCAATCTGGAGCTGTTCAGAGGAATGTATTTCATTCCCCCCCTCCCAATCCTACACACACTTTATCCCAGGGTAGGCAACCTAAGGCCCGGGGGCCAGATGCAGCCCCCTTAGGCCTTTGGACCGGCCGCAGGCCGGTCCTGCCGCCGCTGCCCCCCGCCGCCCGCCATGATGATATTGATGATTGTTGTTATTACTTGTTCTTGGGGTTTTCTTGGCAAAATCTCCACAGGGGGTTTGCCATGGCTTTTCTGGGGCTGAGAGAGTGTGCATGCACATTTTTTTAAAATTTTTTCTTTAATTTTTTTCAAAAAAATATTTTTATTTATTTATTTATTTTTGGTGCTTCGGCCCCCCAATTGTCTGAGGGACAGCAACCCGGCCCCCGGCTCAAAAAGGTTGCCTACCCCTGCTTTATCCTTTGATAGGCATCTCTTGTGCAACTGTGCAGAAAGCTTTGTGTACCAGCCTCAGAAGGGAGAGAAAAATTCTTTGTCTGCAGCACAGAAGGAAGTCCTTGCAGAATCCCAGCTGAAAACAAGATGATTACTGAGAAAATAATGAGATACAGCACTGGGCCTTGTGTTACACAACCCAGTTGAGAGGAAAAACAGCTGAAGAACGAACAGGGTTGGAGGGCAGGGAGGCAAAGACCCCATTCACCAAGGTCATTGCTATTTTGGGGAGTCTCTCCATGCTACAATGCTTTCTACATTTTTGCCTTTGCCTCTGGATTTTTCAAAGTTACAGGTATCACCTCTAGACTGAGCCTAAATTTGTGTCTCTGTCTGATGGTCTTTTGTTCCCTGACTCTACTCTTCATGCAGGCGAGGGCACACAAATGCAAAATACTAGAGTGTGGATTCCCTTCCTTTGGTCTCACATCTAGATAGGGAATGCTGTGGAGTGAGATCCATTTTGGGATATTTGTTACGCTTTTCATTATTTTCTCTACTTCATGCAGCATGTGGAGTAGTGCGAGTGATGCCAGAAGTATTTTCACGGGAGGCCATGAAGCTGCACCAGTTACCAATGAAATAGTTCTCCACCCCCCTCTACTACAATCCTAGAATCCTAGAACTGGAAGAGACCCCAAGGGGCCATCCAGTCCAACCCCATTCTGCCATGCAGGAGGACACCAAAGAAGCCCTCCCTATGAAGGATGGCCATCCAGACTCACTCCAGAAAAGAAGACTCCATTACCCTCCTCTGCTCTTACCCTCAGGAATTTCTTCCTAATGTTGAGATGGAATCTCTTTTCCTGGAGCTTGCATCCATTGAGGCTCCATTGTGTCCTATTCTCTGGAGCAGCAGAAAACAAGCTTATTCCATCCTGAATATGACACCCCTTCAAATATTTGAACAGGGTTATCATATCCCCTCTTAACCTTCTCTTCTCCAGGCTAAACATACCCAGCTCCCCAAGCATCTCCTCATAGGGCTTAGTTTCCAGACCTTTCATCATTTTGTCCGGCTTCCTTTGGACACGCTCCAGTTTCTCAGCATCCTTTTTGAATCGGGGTGTCCACAAGCCACTACCTGGCAACATGCATTAACTTGCAAACTCATACTGAGGCTCATGATGCTATGGAAGCTTTATTGGGAGATCTGTTCACTCCAAGCGTGCCTTTGTAGCAGGTCCCTAGGCAGCAAGGCGAAGACTGGGATGGGAGTCTTACAAAGCAGTTCATCTTCACTGGAGTCAAGTTAGCGAGATCCTAAAAGAGGAGAGAAGGCAACCATCAGCTAGGTACTCATCCCAGATTCCTGCAGAGACTGGAATGAAATTCCAGGACAGAAGCCTATCCCCTAGAATGGAATAAGTTGTCCATTTCCTAGCCTGCCCAGTTATTGCCTTGGCAATGTAAGTCATCCTACTAGGTGCTATTAAGGCACTTACTGTAACCATGTCACAGGGATCCCATTTCTTTTGGCCAGATCGAGAATTCAGTGGCAAAAATGGTGAGACCCTTCTTCCCCTCACACCTTGACAAGGACGGGGCATGTCTCTGAGGCTTGGGAAGTTACTTTTCTGGGTGCTTTCCCAAGTGGGAAGGGTTTATTAGCAGTCCACCCCTAGGCCAGGTACTCCTGCCACCTGAGAGCAAGTCTTCCTTTGCAGCCCTGATTGTATGCCATCAGACAATAAATGCTTGCATGGCTGCAGGGATTCCCTTTCTCCCTTGCCAATGCACATGTGTTGTGGGAGGCAGAAAGCTGAATTACGACAGCGCAGCGTCCTGAATGGCTGTAACACAGGGCATTTTGCACACTCACAGTGCAACACACCTGGATCCAGAGTGCTCTGGTGCAAGCAGAAGGAGCAGAGGATGGAAAGGATGGGTCCCTGCCTCCTCGGTTTTCTCTCAAGAGCAGACCACCCTGTATACTATAGGATCAGATCTAGACCCACCACTTTGCAGTGATGTATTCAAGGCTTTAAGTCTTAAGTCTAGTTTCAAGTCTCTATCTTCAAGTCTCAAGTTGAGTCTCAAGTCCTTGTAAAATATTTTCAAGTCAAGTCTCAAGCTGAGCCTTATGTTTGGGAGCCAGCATGAACGGGGGGAAAAGGAGGAGGTTTTGGTGGTGGTGGTGTGTGTTGTGTGTGTTGTGTGTGTATGTGTGGAGTTTCAATAAATCAAGAAGGCATGCACAAAATAAGAGGATAAGAGTAGGAGGATAGGCTGGATCTTTCTAAATTTCTTTTTTCCTAGGAGCAGCAGCAGACAAGATTTGCCCCCAGAGTGCAAGGTGCATTTATTTCTCAGAAGGAAAAAAGACAACAAACGTGTTAGTCAATGGGCTGCTTGAGGTCTATTCAGCAGCCTGTCTCTGCTGAATATTGGAGGAAGCTTGAAAACTAGTTTTATTAGAAGGATTATCTTTCTGCCTCATGCAGTCCATTGCTGCCCTTTTGCCTTCCGACCATTGCTGGCAAGGCTTTTCTGCTGCTGCTCCTAGGAAAAAAAGAACTTTAGAAGGATCAGCCTATCCATTTGCAGTGAAGACAGGCTGCAGACTAGACTTTAATGCTAGTTTCCAAATCCAGGAATATCAAGTTGGTAACTAAAGAAAATAGTCTGGTAGCATGAGTTTTCGTAGACTTGAGCCTACTTCCTCAAAGGCATATAGAGGCTCAAGTCTATGAACTCACGCTACCAGCTTCTTTCTTTCAGTTAGTGCTGCAAGATCCCTTACATATTGATTTTCCAGACTAACACAGCTAGGTCTTGGGAAAAAAATAGTTGTGGGTCGAATTGAGTCAGTGCATCATTTCTGTGGAGTCAAGTCCAAGTTGAGTCCGGTTTGAGTCCGGGTCAATGGACTCATGTCTACTTTGCTCTCTTAGCTGGACGAGGGGCAGGGTGACCAGATGTCCTAACCACAAAGGAGGACAAGGCACTGCAAAATATAGGACATTCAAGAAAAATGTAGGACATTGCCAAACAAAAGGTCAAAACACTCATATAAAAGTAAATTCATGCTTCTTAGTCATGCTCAAAATGGAGGGCATTTTGGAATTCCTCCTGGACAGAAGGTTGAAATCTTGGACATGTCCTGGAAAAGGAGGACATCTGGTCACCCTTTCAAAAGCATGGCTCCACCCTGTGGAGGCATCAGCTCTCCCTACTCCATCCTAGGTCCTTCTCCTCCTTATTTCCCACCCAGCAACCTGTCCCATGGAGCTCAGAGGCCAAGACCCCTCCTGCCACTCCTGCTTCCGAAGGCATGGATGGCCCCATGGGCAACGGAGGCTTAGCCCCATAGGACTGTTCCTCCCCAAACCCATCAGCCACCCAACTGCCTTCCCACAGTGACCCCATTGAGGGCTCTGGTCTTGGCCCTCTTCTCCTACCTCCAGTGACCTTAGTGCACTGGTGACCACAGCCATTGCTACAGCACTTCTCTCCCGGGCCACAAACGTCGTCGCTTCCACAGTTTTCCACACAGAGACCGGAGCCCTGGGGCTTGGGACATTCGCCAACAATAGCTTCTGCGCGAGACCCTGGAAAGAAGAGAAGAAATAAGGCAAAAAAAGTGGCCAGGACACAGACGCAGCCGGTGTGAGGCAACGGTCCCTTCAGAGGCAGAGGATAGCCATAAAACAACTAACCTGAGTCACAGTTTTGGGAAACATGATGCGGTTTAAATGAGAAGGAGAAGAAGAAGGAGAAAAAGGAGAAGGAAACAAAAAAAAGGAAAGACAATTCTAAAAACGTACAGATTTGCAACAATATACAAAGAACCTTTCAGTTGCCACTACACTTTTCCCTCCCCATTCACAAGAGTTAGGGACGCAGGACCTCCGTGAGTGTGGAAAAACCACAAATAACAAAAACGCTATGTTTTTACCCGAAAGAACACTTCTCTAGGGAGCTTATCGCTCACCAAATCAATGTCTGGCTGATGCTGACCACAGAGTGGCCCTGGAGGACCAGGAGATTCCTAGAGAGAACACTCTACTAGGCATTTGTATTTCCTCCAGCGCAATTCTCTATGGCCAGTGTCTGGCAGATGTTGGCCACAGAGTTGCACTGAAGGACCTAGAGATTCCTAGGAGCTTATCGCTCGCCAAATTAAGCCAGTTTACCTCTTCCGGCTTCAATCTTGGATCTGGGATACCACTGGATGTTATCAGATCGCCTCCGATTTAGCCACGATGCCACCAGCCGAATCCATCCCGGGTTGAAGCCTCACTCAGACGGCACTTTTTCGAAGTCAGGGAGCTTCAGACTTCAAAAATGGGCCAGTTCAGCAAGGCTTCGACCCGGGATGGACTCGGCCGGCGGCATCGTGGCTAAATCGGAGGCGATTGATACCTGATAACATCCGGGGGTATCCCGGATCCAGAGAATTTGGGAAGACCTCTCCTCAATTCTCACCATGATGTCCACATGCGTGTGCGCACTCTTCCAGAGTCTTGAAGTTGTTCCTGTTTCCTCCACACCCTCCATAGTTAAATTCTTCACATTTCTGGGTCTCCCAGTTGTAGAACCAGCGAGGAAACACAGCGTCACAGGGACCGACCACTTTAGGCAGGCGACAGACATCTGAGAGGAAGAACAGGGTTTGGAGTGGAAGAGTTGTGCATCCCAAATTTTCAGACCAGTTTCCAAAGTGGGGTGCCATAGACATATCTGGGGGAAGAGTTGCACTCTCTCTCTCTTGGTCCACTGGGCAGGGGGTCTTTTCCTTCTCTTAAGCATGGACAGAGGGGGCACACACAGCTCTGGAGTGTGAAAGAGGGGCTCTCCAGGGCAAAGGCACAGCAAACAGAAAAGGAGGTTAAGGGGGTGATAGGATGGCTCTCTTTAAACTTTGGAAGGGATGTCATATTGAGGATGGAGCAAGCTTGTTTTCTGCTACTCCAGAGACTGCCAGAAATAGTGCAAATTGAGTCCACTTTAAGGGTTAGGGTTAGTGCTAGGGAATCATGGGAATTGTTTTTTCTTTTTCTTTTCTGAGACATTGAGCCTTCTCTGTCAGAGAGCTCTGGTGCCACAATAAAATACAGTTCCCATGATTCCCTAACCCTAACCCTAACCCTTAAAGTGGACTCAATTTGCACTATTTCTAGCAGTCTGCAAAGGCCCTAACCAATGGATGCATACTAGAGGAAAAGAGGTGGAACCTAAATATTAGGAAGAACCTCCTGAGAGGTTGAAGAGCTGTTCGACTATGAAGATGCTGCTCCTTTGGAGTGTTATGAAGTCTCCTTCTTTGAAGGTCTTTAAACAGAGGCAGGATGGCCATCTGTTCCAGGAAGGGCTTGGATGGTGTCTTTCTGCATGGCAGAAGAATGGGGTTGGATGGCCGTTGGGGTCTCTTCCAAATCTACGATTCTATGACTCTAAGCAAGCAATTTGTCAGAACCAATTCATAGGTGTTTTTGTTTTTTTTTTAAAAACAACAACAACACAAGTGGGGATTTGGAAATTGTAAGGTTGGGAAAATTCTCGATTTGGGTAACTGAGCTTTGATGCTTAAAAAGGTAAGGGTAAAGGTATTCTCTGTTTGCAAAGTTGTCAAGTTGTGCCCGACCATAGGGGCTGGTGCTCATCTCCGTTCCTAAGCTGAAGAGCCAGCATTGTCAGAGACTACTCTGTGATCCTATGGCCAGCATGATTGCCCAGAACGCTGTTTACCTTCCCACCAAAGTGGTCCCTATTGATCTCCTTGCATTTGCATGCTTTCGAACTGCTAGGTTGGCAGAGGCTGGGACTAGTGACGGGAGCTGACCCCATCATGCAGCACCTGGGCCTTGAACTGCCAACCTGCCGATCTTGCATTCAACAGATTGCAATCAAGATGCTTTCCCTCCCTGGGAGGTTGCAACCCCGGTAGGGGAGGCAGGATAGGTCATCTTGCCATTCTTTCCTTACCTGTCTTCCCAGCTGCAGAAGGTAACTCTGTCCAGATGGTGAGGAACCCCACTGGTAAGAGGAGGACAAACTGGCTGGCCTTCATGGTGTGCTTGATGCTTCTTGGCAAAATGCAAAGGCTCTTTGGGGCCTGGATTTAAAGCCTCCCCATGAGGTGCTTAGCCCAGCCCTTGACCAGAGCCAGGAATGTGCCCAGTGGAGTCAACTCTGAGGTTGCAACGAAGCCTGCTTGGCCGCTCTTCCCATAGCATGGTGGGGGGGATGACCCCTGGGCTAAAGGTACTTCCCCATACCCTTCATTGCACACATTCTCAGTGTCCGGACTCTGCCGTGATGAGCAGCCCCTAATGCCATTTGCAAGAGATATCGGCTAGACTGAGGCTCCATCTGCACTGCAAAAATAATCCAGGTTGACACCACTTTAATTGCCATGGCTCCATGCTCTGGAATCCTGGGATCTGTGGTTTTGTGAGCTATTTAGCCTTCTCTTGCAGAGAGCTCTGGTGGCACAACAAACTATACATCTCAGAATTTCATAGCGCTGAGCCATGGGAGTTAAAAAAGTGTTGTCAAACTGCATTATTTCAGCAGTGTAGATGCAGCCTGAGGAGTGTGCGAAGGCCAGTCGTTCAAAGGCAGTCCAAAACCAGACCATGAGTGCATTCCATTATAGCAAATCCAGTATAGGGTTATGATTGCAGATAGTGCCTTCTAGTTTAGCAAAGCCCCTGTGTGTGGCCATCTTTAAATAGCTTTAAACAGAGGCTGGATGGCCATCTGTCAATGGGGATGCTTTGATTTTGAGTTCCTGCATGGCAGAATGGGGTTAGACTGGATGGCCCTTCTTGGGGTCTCTTCCAGCTTTATGCCATGTAGAAGATGGAGCCAGCTTGTTTTCTGTTGCTTCAAAAACTCTTAGCAAAAAACGCCAGTGGATTCAAATGAGAAGAAAAGAGATTCTGGCTAAATGTTAGGAAGAACTTTTTTTAACTGTAAGGACTGTTCGACAATGGAATATGGACTGCCTGAGAAAACAGTAGTTGGGTGGACATCTCTCAGGGGAGCCTTAGCTGTCAAATTTTGCATCAGGAAATCCATTGGCAACTCTACCATTTTATGATTCCTTCTTAGTTTATGTTTATGAGTGCAGAAGAAAGGGGGGGGATACAATGGGGGTAGGTGAGGTTGTCGTTGTTGTTGTTGTGTGCCTTCCAATTTATGGCAACCCTAAGGTGACCCTACAATGGGTTTTGTTTTGGCAAGATTTGTTCAGAGGGGGTTTGCCATTGTCTTCCTCTGAGGCTGAGAGTGTGTGACTTGCCCTAGGTTACCCAGTAGATCTCCATAGCGGGGACTTGGACCTGGTTTCCAGAGTCAGGGCCCAGACAGTAGCATAGGTACCCCATAGCAGAGAACGAAGCAACACTGCTTCCCCAAGAGGGTCACCGCCGTCTTTACCCCTCAGCCCTCCTTAAAACCCAATAGCTAAATCCCCTTTAACGTCCCTTGCTGTCTTGCTGTGAGGGCTGGACATCCTGAGAGCCGAGAAAAGGGAATTTCCCCCTAAAGCAAGAACTGGTTACACTGATCTCCCATCAGGTTTGTCAAGCCAAAAGGCAGCAAGAGGCCCAGGCCTTATGTAAAGCATTTGTTTTTCCTTCTGCAGGTGGAGCTGGGAGATTTTGCTCAGTTCTTTAGGAAGGCAGTCAACACGTTGCAACTCAGAACCCACAGAGTTAATTAATATATTGCTTTGTATGCAATCATAGCTAGGTAAAAGGGAAAGGTATTCCTCATTGACAAGGTTGTCAAGTTGTGTCTGGCCATAGGGGCTGATGTTCATCTCTGTTCCTAAGCCAAAGAGCCAGCGTTGTCAGAGACTACTCTGTGATCTTGTGGCCAGCAGGATTGCACAGAATACTGCTTACCTTCCCACCAAAGTGGTACCTATATATCTCCTTGCATTTGCATGCTTTTGAACTGCTAGGTTGGCAGAGGCTGGGACTAGGGATGGGAGCTCACTCCGTCATGCAGCACCCGGACCTGCAAATGCCAACCTGCCGATCTTGCCATCAATAGCGTCAGTGCCTTAACCACTTCAGCCACTGCATCCCTAATCATAGCTAATGCCCATATTATCTGGACGAAGGGTAGCCCTTGTTTTGGGGACCCTCCCATGCTAAAGGTTTGCCCATATTTTGCCTTTCGTTGAGAAAGATGATGTGATTTAAAAATCTTAGTGTGCAAAATTAAATGTAGTGTGCAAATATGTACATGACAATTTTACAGGTTG
Organism: Phrynosoma blainvillii; assembly: GCA_026167975.1. Classification (NCBI taxonomy): domain Eukaryota; kingdom Metazoa; phylum Chordata; class Lepidosauria; order Squamata; family Phrynosomatidae; genus Phrynosoma; species Phrynosoma blainvillii. Next base: position 317,656,575 of record JANUYF010000004.1, on the reverse strand, counting down.
TAGCTATCTCTTTCAAGAGTTTATAAATAAAACCATTCTCGTTCTCTCTCTGTCTCTATTGCCTCTCTCCAATTTTGATGGTTGCTACTGCTTCTCCACTGTTTGTTCTTGTTTTTGTGTGACTTCAAATCATTTCCAACTTGTGCCAACTCTAAGGTGACCCTATCATGGGGTTTTCTTGTTCAGAGGACGTTTGCCATTGCCGTCCTCTGAGGCTCAGAGGACGTTTTCACACTAGGGTCTGAAACCGGCAGACAGGCGGCATTAGAGCATGCTGGAATCTAGCTGGAGCCATTCCGGTATAGACCCTGCCAGACGGAATTACTGTTCAGACGCAACTATCATCCTTGCAGAATTAGCGACACTCCGCCCCTGGGAGCCGGAACTCCTGTTCACATACAAGTCCGAGGATGTCTGCCTCGATCCGGCAAAAGAAGTTCTTGCACATGCGCAGTGAAACGAATGTTCGCCGCAACCGTCGCATGCGATTTTCGTCACTTTTCGTCACTTCCGTCGCTGCAGCGTTATTGCTTTTCAATCGCCGTTGCCGTCCGGTCGCCATTCCTTTGCTGTGCGAGAGAGGTGCCGCTTCTGAAGAGAATGGAGTCTGCTCTTCTGCTAATCCGTGAGTTGCAGGCAGAGCTGGAGAAGGAGGAGCAGGATCACAGGGCAAGGCGCAGGACTGTGCTGGCTGGGGTCCGTCACTTCATGAGGCGGCGTGGCATCACAGCAGGCTGCACAGCCCATCAGCTGTTATGGAGGATTTCAGGACGACCAAGCCGCTTGGGCCGGGGTTTCCATGCCAGCACTGTCCCCCGTCCACGCCGGTGGTGGGTCAGGCCACAAGTCATCCGGAACTGGTGGGCAGATGAGGTGCTTCAACTCTGGGACGAGGACATGTGGATAAGAAACTTCCGAATGTCCAGATCCACCTTGTTCGAAATAGCAGAGGCTCTGCGCCCTCACCTCCAGGCCGAGGACACCCAGATGAGGAGGGCCATCTCGGTGGAAGAGAGGGTGGCGATCACCATCTGGTGGCTTTCTGCCCCCCTCAACTACAGGAGAGTGGCACGGCACTTCCAGATTGGGGTCTCTACAGCCTACATCATATGCATTGAGGTCATCACTGCAATAGATAGCGTGCTTCTTCCAAGAACAGTGGGTGTTCTTCCAAGACTATGGGTGCAGCATTTTCAAGTGCATCGTTCCCCGCACCGTTCCCCGCCTCATGAATAAATGTTTTTTTCCATTACCCAACCCACCCCCCTCTGCCATGTGTGAGACAACAGCCAGGTTTTTTTTTATTTTCTTAATATTAATGTATCGATCTACTTTGTTTTTTTAATTAATTTGTCCCTCCCGCCCCCCCCCTTTTTTGTTATCAAAGAAATGAATGTTTAAAAAAAAGCCAAATAATATTTTTATTGAAATAAATAATTTATTTTGAGTTAAAAAACGTTGTATGGCATTTACTGGGGGGGGGGGGAGTTGAAAATTGACACACCAGAAGCACCTTTTCCACTCCTTTCCAGCAGTATTTAGATAAGTAGGACGGCAGAAGGTGTATCTGAAAGAGGAAAGAAGAAGATCACTAGAACCTAATTTGAAAGGACCACAGGAATAGATTAAAAGCAAAAGCATCTCTTGTTACAGTATTATGCATACATATCACAATCAGAGCAGTGCAGGATATTAGCAAGCAGCAGCATACCGTGGAGGGCCAAATAGCAAGGGAGATTCGTTTTGTTTCTCTTGACAAGAGCAAATGTGAAAATGTGAAAAGAGTTGCAGTTATCAAATCAGTGCTGGATGGGAACTGTCTTGATATGGCTTGCTTCTTAGCTCTGGCCCTAGAGAAGTGCAACGCAAGCAAAGAGGGAAACATCACAAAAAACATTAACCAGAGGCTGGATGGCCATCTGTCGGGGATGCTTTGATTGGGAGTTCCTGCATGGCAGGGGGGTCGAACTTGATGGCCCTTGCGGTCTCTTCCAACTCTGAATTTAACATTGCAGCTACTTAAACCTAATTGAGCATTTGGAAATAGACTTTTTCCATGATGGACTAGAAAAACTCCTCCCTCTCAGAACAGGGCACCCGACCATGGAGACATGTGCTTGGACTTTTGTGGAGCCAATTTCATTTTACTGTACATCAATCAAAGCACAGCCAGGAAGGACCTGTGGGGAGGGGGCATAGAAATGGCATTCCTGCATAGCAGGAGGTAGAGGTAGATCAAAGTACAGGTTCTCCCGCACCGTACCAACAAGAAGGGCCTCCCTGGAGGTGCATAGAAAGGACATTCCTGCATGGCTGGTGCTCGAGTTAGGTCAGTAAGGATTTTCCCCACCTTGCCAAAGAACAGGAATGTTGATAAGGTGTGTGTGTGTATGTATATATATATATATATATATATATATATATGAAACTGTAAATATAGATGAACCGAAATATGTTGGAGACATCCAGAAAAAACCAAAATTGCATGTGTAGGGATGTACTGTGTCCCCATCTCTGTAGATAACACACTGACCACAGTATTCCGTACACTTGTCTATCCCTCCATTCCTCTCTCCCTCTCTCTTGACCTCCCTTTCTTTCTGTTTTTATATAGGTAGATCAATATAGATAGATAGACAATTATTTACACACACACACACACATATATATATATATATATATATATATATACATACATACTCTCTATATATATTTATCTATATCTATCTACCTGCCTGTCCATATTACAGAAATAAATTGCAAACCAAAAAGACACAGGTTTTAGGGCCATCACAAGCTCATGTACATTTTATAATCGCTACCTTTTTTTACTGGTAACCATCTTAACATTCCTAGGATTTTCAGTATAGGAAGGGCCATTCAGAACTGTCAGATAAAGAGCATGAGGGCCTCAGCAAACTACAAATCCCATGATCCCAGAGGGTGCAGCTCTGGAAGCCGAAGTGGCATTTTTGTTGTCGTTGTTGTGGTTATTGCCAGAGAGATTCATGTCAGGCTCATGATGAAAACAACAACAGCAACAACAACAACAACAACAATAATAACAACAATAACAATAATAACGATAATTATTAGTTCAACCCCACGCCTCTGCCAAGCTACGGGGGGGGGGGGGGTATGGTGTGCTGTGGCCAGCCTCCGGGGCTGAGATAGTGTGACCTGCCCAAGGTCACCATTTCATGCTCAAGTGGGGAATTCAAGATTGATCTCCAGGCCAGGGTCGTAGTACAAAAATGTTCAAACAACCACCACACCATGCTCTCAATAAAAGCATACCACATGAGGTTAGCCCCTTTCCTCGTCTTCAAATAGTCCTGCCCCTAGTAATATAGTACCATGAGCCAAGAATACATGCAATACACACCTCCATAGCGCTGGCAGGATGAATAGGCGACCAGGTTCCACGGCCGTCATGTTGCTTGCAGCCAGGTATCCACACCTGAGAAAAGAGAAACATCAGAAAAGGAAAAAGTTCCCCCCCCCCCCAGAATTCTGGTCAACGAAACCCTCCCTGATCTCCTCCCCCCCAAACCCCTGATCGCGCGGCGCCACATATCCACCAAAAGAAAAATAAATTGCCTTAATACTGTTGCCTGATCCAAGCAGGAAGTAAGATACACGTCATAAGATGCTTCCTCCATGGGAAATGGTGCGAGGAACCATGGGCCATAACCTGGAAATACGCCACGATACGTCTGTCGTGTTCACATACACAGAGCAAACGGCACCATTACGGCATGACTCCGGCAGCAAGAGTGTAATTCCTCAGGAATTCCGGAATTTAAAAGAGCCGGGCGGACGCCGGGGAGCGGCAGGGATGGCGCAGGATAGGGCGTGGCTAGGGACGACGTCGTGTGAACACACGGAAAAAAGATCCGGAGTGACGCCAGACGGAGGTAGGATTGCCTCCACAAAAATCCCTGTGTGAAAACGTCCAGAGAGTGTGACTTGCCCAAGGTTACCTAATGGGTTTCATGGCTGAGCAGGAAATCCCAGACGCTCAACTAATGTGCCACACTATTTTTGCAAACGCACACACAAACACACACACACACACACTGATGCAAATGCTAGAGTGGGGCTTCCTTTCCGTTGTCCTCATATTTATTTAGCAGATGCTGCCGAATGACCTTGTGATGCTGCTAATGAGGTGTTTGGGAAGACATTTGAAGCAATCGCCAATCTTTTCTTTGCTTCACATGAATGACACTATAATTTTTTTTGCAGAGGCCATGAGGCTGTACCTTTTGCATCAGTGAAGTAGCGATCGACCCCCCCCCCAATCTTTATGTTTCCCCATTAATGTGTAGACAAGGCTCAGGTTGCTGGGAAGTTCAGGTTAGCTTTATTGGTTAAGCTTGCTCAATCCCAAATGTGCATTTGTTGCATTACAACAGGAGGTGTGCAGCTCACAAGAAAAGAAGCGGAGACCGAAGGTGGGACGTTTTGCAGAAGGTTTCATCTTCTCTGGAGTCCAATTATCGAGTCCCTAGGACAGAAAAGGAATTATTTGTTAGCTGCTGGATATTTATCCAGTTACCTGGCACAGCCTGAAGCTTTATTTCATGACTGGGACAATAACTATGCAAAGAGATCTTGTAGCACCTTTGAGAGTAAAGGTGCTACAAGAGCCCTTTGCATACTGATTTTCGGACTAACATGGTTATGCCTTTGAATTGGAACCATAACATAAAGTTACTCCTTCACCAGTAACTATCCTGGTCATTGTGGTTCTTTCTGCTGGCCTTGACAGTATAAATCATATGTTAACAGTATAAATTATATTTTTATGGGGGGGGGGGACAGGGGAAAGAAAGAGGTAACTCAATTATAGTAAGTGGCACAAGAAACAGGCTGGATCCTATTGCTGTTTGATGTATGGGTAAGTTCCCTTTTAGAAACAGTTGGACATTATTGTGTAGCATCTGACTTTTGTTCAAGGTTGTGGAAGTGAACTTGCAAGGGAGGGCATATTGGCCACAGTAGGATCCATGTTAAGACCAAACCTTAGAGAAACATTCATGGTCAAAGCAAGAGAGGGTTCTCTTTACCAGCCTGGACCAGAGAAGAACATTGAAAAGGCCAGGATACAAACAGCAAGTTTTGATGGAAAAATAATTTCAGTTGCCAAAAGGCATGAAGGAATCCAGAAGCACCTTTGAGACTTACTGGGAAGGAAAAACTTTGTGGAAGCAGCCCACATCATCAGAACAATTGCAAAGTGTGGCTGTAAAATAATATATGAATGCAATGCTACTATAACATGAACACAAACGTGCAACAAAATACACTGACCTACATGTGGAAATTGGTTCATTTGAAAGGCTGGCAAGGGAAGGGTCTTCATATATTTCCTTTCAAAATGCACAAGTGCTATTCCATTCTATTCTCCATTGGTCAGGCCCCATCTGGAATAACCCTGTGTCCAGTTCTGGGCACCACAATTCAAAAAGGATGTGGAGAAACCGGAGCGTGTCCAAAGGAGGGCAACTAAAATGGTGAAGGGTCTGGAAACCATAAAGCCCTATGAGGAACGACTTAGGGAGCTGGGTATGTTTAGCCTGGAGAAAAGAAGGCTGAGAGGTGATATGATAGCCGTGTTTAAATATTTGAAGGGATGTCATACTGAGGAGAGAGGAAGCTTGTTTTCTGCTGCTCCAGAAACTAGGACCCAGAACAATGGGTGCAAGCTCCAGAAAAAGAGATTCCACCTCAACATTAGGAGGAACTTCCTGAGAGTAAGAGCTGTTCGACAGTGGAACACACTCCTTCCTCGGAGATTTTGGTGGAGTCTCCTTCCTTGGAGGTCTTTAAGCAGAGGCTGGATGGCTATCTGTCGGGGATGCTTTGATTGGGAGTTCCTGCATGGCAGGGGGTTGGACTGGATGGCCCTTGTGGTCTCTTCCAACTCTATGATTCTATGATTCTATGCTGCTCCAACCTGTCATTCTCAGCATTGCCCTGGAACAGCCTCCTCCACCCGGCTGCTGCCTCCCAACTATGTTCAACCACAAGTCCCATCACTCTCCACCCTTGACCAAGGCGTGCCTCGTCCTTTGCCACGCTAAGCCAGTGTGGTGCCTTCCCTCCTTCCCTGGAGATGATCCCTTCTGCCCCAGGTCTTCTGCCAGAATCTCACCATGATGGCCGCATTTACGTTCACACTCTTCACGAGTCTCAAAGTTGTTTGCATTTCCATCACACCCTCCGTAGTTAAATTGTTCACATTTCCGGGTCTCCCAGTTGTGGAACCAACGAGGAATCAGACCGTAACAGGTCCCTACCTCTTTTGGTAGGCGACAGATGTCTGAGAGGCAGAATAGAGGATGAAGAGAAAGAGGGGTTAGGGATCCTTGTCTATCTCTTGATTCCCCAAAGCCTGGGTCAAGCTTGGAGGGCAGGTGGGATGCCCTGGCCTTGTGGTGTTGGCGTTGGCGTTGGTGTTGGTGGGCTGCTCACTGCCTGCTTTTGTCTCCCATGCCGGGGGTCTTTCCTTCTTTTGAACATGCCCAGAGGGCTGCATACAGCTCTGGACTGGGAAAGAGAGATTTCCCAGTGCAAACACATAGTAAAGTAAACAAACACTAGCAGATTTGTCAGTGTTTCCCAACTTTGGGTTTTCCAAAGGATTTGGACTTCAGCTGCCATAATTCCTGACAGTTGGCCAAGTTAGCTGGGACTTCTGGGAGCTGATCTCCAAAACAAACGGAGGACCAAAAGTTGGGAACCAGTGGCGTGGACGATAAATGGGAGACCAAAATGGCAAAGGATCGGGAAACCAAGCCCTATGAGGAATTTGGTTGAGGTAGCTGGGGATGTTTCATTTCATTTCATTTCAAAAGTTGGGAATCAGAGGAATAGATCAATAGCTAGTCAAAAGGGATAGTGACAAGCTGGAGCGTGTCCAGAGGAGCATGGCCAGGATGGTAAAAATGGTCTGGAAACCACCAAGACCTATGTGAACAGCCTAGAAAGCTGGGTATGTTCAGCTTGGAGAAGAGAAAATTGAGAAGTAATACATGATAACCATCTTTAAATATCTGAAAAGATGTCATGTAAAAGATGGAGCCTGCTTCTTTTCTGCTGCTCCAGGGATTAGGACACAAACCAATGGTTTCACATTGCAAGATTCCACCTAAACTCCATTTCAAAGACATCCTGATGGTAAGAGTGGTTCAGCAGAGGAATGGCGTCTCTCTCTTTGGAAGTCTCCAAACAAAGGCTGGATGGGCATTTCTTGGGACCGCTTTAGTTATGTCTTCCTGCATGGCAGAAGGGGGTTGAACTAGATGGCCCTTGGGGTCCCTTCCAACTTTAGGATTCTATGAAACGAGGAGAATTTGGAAAATGTGGGATTGGGAGAACCTTTGACTTGTACGTACTCTTGCCCCCATAGAAGCACCCCTGAGAGAGAGAGAAAGGGAGAGACTGGCAGGGGAAGGAGTATTGCCCATCTTGTGGTCCTTTCCTTACCTGTTTGCCCAGCTGCGGAGGGCAACTCAACCAAGATGGCAAGGAGCCCCGCCAGGAAAAGGAGGACAAGCCTGCTGGCCTTCATGGTGCTCCTGCTTCTTCCAGAGGATGCTGGGTGTTGAGGCTCTTTGGGTCCAGCATTTAAAGCCTCCCCGAGTGACGCTGAGCCCAGCCATGGATTGAGCAAGAAGAGACTGGACCCTGGGCTTTCTCCCTTTGAGACAGAAGCCAAACCTGTTGGGGCAGCTTTTCCTCACTTGGGAGCTGGTGAGCACTGTTTGCCTGGCCCTGTCAGAACGCATTGGGGTTTTCTGTCATGGGCAAATACGTATGTTTGGTCGGTTAGCCGATTGGAATAGTTTAAAAAAGAGAGCACACAGGGGTTAGAGTGGAAGCGGGATGATGGAAAGTGTAATACTAGTGTTAGGAAAGGGGGGCCGATGCAAAGAGTGATCCCTGGACTTGGAAGCTGGAATCTGCAGATGTGGGTTGGAGGAATTTTCTCATTGTTGATGGAGCCAAACAGGTAATACCCCAGAAGACAGGATCAAAATTCAAAATGACCTTCATAGATTAGAAAGTTGGGCTAAAGCCATCACAATGAATTTCAACCGGGAGAAATGTAAGGTACTGCACATCTTAGGCAGAAAAAAAATGAAATGCATAGATATAGGATGGGGGACACTTGGCCTAACATGTGAAAGGGATCTTGGGGTCCTAGTAGACCACAAGTTGAACATGAGTCAACAGTGTGATGCAGCAGCTGAAAAGGCCAATGCGATTCTAGGCTCCATCCATCCATCCTCTGTTTAAAAACAGCCTCCAAAGAAGGAGACTTCACAACTCTGCAAGGCAGCATCTTCCACTGTTGGACAGCTCTTACTCTCAGGCAGTTCTTCCTAATGCTTTCCTACCGATTGCATCCATTGCTCCAGGTCCTATTCTCTGGAGCAGCAGAAAACAAGTTTGCTCCATCCTCTTCAACGTATTTAAACATGGCTATCACAGTGCTGGCGAAGAGTGCTGAGGATCCTGTGGAGAGCCAAAAAGACAAACGAATGGGTCCTTGAACAGATCAAGCCTGAAATCTCCCTGGAAGCCAAGAAGATGGAGATGAACCTGTCAGGCTGTCATTCTTCGGCCATCATGGCAGGACTCACTGGGAAAGGCAATAATGCTGGAAAGGTGGAGGAAAGTAGAGAGGAAGACCATATGCCAGATGGATGGACTCTATGGAGGAGGTCACCATGGGTATTTATTAAGGGTTTTCAGGATTTAAGCAGAGCAGTGGAGGACAGAGGGTCATCTTGGAGATCTCTCATCCAAGGGGTCACTATGAGTCAAAGCCCACTTGAGGGCAGTTAATAACAACAATCAGGTCACCTCTTCACCTTCTCTTCCCCATGCGAAACATAGGACGTTATCACACGGGGTCTAAAGCAGTCCCATCCCTGTGCTATCCCTGCACCATCGCCGATCCTTGTCCCGTGTTTTCACACGACGTCGCAGAGAAACCTCGCCCATTCCTGCGCCATCCCTGCACTATTCCGGCATCACCCGGCATCATCCCCGTTCTTTTGAATGCCGCGTTCTTTTGGGAATGATGCCGGAATGATGCAACTTTCTGAAAAGGAACCGTGGTGGCGCAGGGATGGCGCAGGGATGGGACTGCTTTAGACCCCCGTGTGATAACGTCCTATAGTAATTCAAATGGCTGAACCCAGTTGGAAGCCAGCATTGTCATTCCTTTTGTATTATATGTGTTTGATCTCCCCCCCCTTGGTGAAAAGGGTGTTAGTACATATATAAATATATATGTAATTATTCCAAAAGGCTACACCTTTTTGTAATTTTTTTGTAATGCCCAGTGACCTCCCATAACATATATATATATACATATATATATATATATATATATATATGGCTATAAAACAAGGGAAGGCTGTGATGGGGCTTGGGAGGGTGATCCTCTGACTGTAAGCTGGAGCCATTAAGGTAAGTGCCATTTATCTCACCTAATGTTGAAGATCTTGCACATTATCTGCTGCATTGTCAATTATATCATGGTATCAGAGAGCAATCTCTGGCTCCCATCCTCAGAAATTTGAGGGAAAGGGATGGTGAAAGCAAGATGTCTCTGCTATTGCAAGGAGTAGAGCCTTTCATAACTCTTAGGGTTGCCTTGTTTGCAGTGAAAGCAGCTATTTTACGGAAGCAAGAAGTAGACAAGGGCCTCAAATAGATTGTTGTGCAAATTATGAGAGGTGTAACCAGATCCAATTATTTTTAATTTTATAGAGATTTTTTTTTATCATTGTGTATGTGTATATTATTTGAAATGGTTTGGAGACTTATTCAATAAAGACGATGATGATGATGATGATGATAATAATAATAATAATAGTTTATTTATATATCCTGCCTCTCCCTGCAGATCGAGGAGGGAGCACAAAATAAAAGAAAATACAATAAGCTAAAACATGACGATGATGATGATGATGATGATGATGATGATGATGATGATGCCATTTCTCTCCCTTGGCCACCCAAAGCACCACATATAACACACATGAAGCAACACCACAAAGAGACAACAGTGGAGAGATTTTTTTAAAGTTCATGCCTGGCATTAATTTATTATTCTGTACCGACCTAATCAGAAAATTGGAGGATAGAGGTTTTTGGAGATGCCTCATCCACAGGGTTGCCGTGAGTCGAACTGACATGAGGGCAGCTAACAACAGCAGCAGCAACAACAATTAATTTACTAAACTTTGCTACTCTCTCACAGGAACCCAGGGACAGAATTCAAAGATATAGCCATGTCTGTCTGTAGAATCAGTATGCAGAGAGATTTTGCAGCACCTCTCAAAGGCCCTACAAAATCTCTCTATGCACCCAGGGATATCGAATGTTGTGATGGTGGCAGTGGGGATACGCAGGTGACGTGGGTTTTGTTGTGTTTTCCTCAGAAGGACTTGGAGTTGTGGACTTGCTCTTTGCTGGAGACTGGGTTTCCTTTGTGTCCTCTTCTCACCTGCAAAGCTGTAAAGAACATCTGCAAATTTTCTCCATTTCAAGAAAGAAGAGCGTTTCAACATTTTGTGACAACTTGTCAAGAAAAGGATCAACTGCTGTGAAATTTGTAGCAATTTGGCATTGTTTTACACACACAAACAATCATTTTGGGGGGGGGAAGCCCCTTATATTCTGTGATGAAACAATGTTCTATATAGAAAACAGTGTGTTATCCACACAAAATGCTTCTTCTGTGCATAAATGCTATGGGACAGGGTTTGTGAAGTTTTCAGAGATGCATATATATATATATATATATATATATATATATATTGCAAAAGTTTTCCAAAATAAGCAAATCCATAAAAAACGAGCAAAAGCTCTCAAGTATTGATTTATTTCATTTTTATGCCAACTTTCCTTCAGAAAGGGACCCAAGGTGGCTCAGAAGATAAAAACATTTTTAAAACTTTACAATGACACAGGCTTGGGATTAACCAGAGAGGAGAAATGTCTGAAACCAGGTGTTCTTCTCTTCCAGAATGGAATAACTGAGGATCGGCATCTCTACCCAACCCATTTGCCAACTGAATTCAGAGTTATAGAGCTGTGATAATCTGGACTATCGGCATGCAAAGGGAACATGCAGCACCGTTGCGACGAATGGTGCAAGACTTCCATTCATCACAAAGGTGCTCCAAGATCCCTTTGCATTTGCAAAATGGACAAAGTGGAAGGCTGCTCCCCTGCCAGCGCCAATGGGCCTATGGTCAGCAGGTGAAAGGAAGAGGTAAACCGAGAGAGAGTCATGTTTGTTCTTGATCCAGGAAGGGAACCCAAGTGAGCAGCGCTTGGTTAAACTAAGCATGGCATGGACAGAGTAAAGAGGGTGCTTGTACTGGGACCGATCCTACAAGAGGACACAAGGGTAGAGAGAGGATCCAGAGTGTCTCCCCCTTGGGATTTTGGGGGTGGTGGTGGTGGTCAAGGATGACCCTTGCCCTCCCTGTCCCACCGGAGAGTCCCTCCTGCAGAATGGCTGCTCACGCTGCTGTCCAGATGGAGAGCCTCCTCCAAGTCCAGGGCCAGACCCAAGGGAGACCTTCATTGAAGGTCACTATCTGCTGGAGCTTCTGGAAGAGAAAAACAAGCCTTTGGTTAGGGATGGGTGTAACTTTCCCCATTGCCCATCCTCTGTGCAAAAATCCTGTCCACGAGGAACCCAAGAATGCAGAGTTAAGTCCCAAATGGAAAGATTCCTATATGGCCAATCTTCTCCTCACTCATTTCAGCATTTTTGAATATCCTTCCACCTCAACTATGGATGCAGGGAAATTATGCTCCACGCATAGCACCCAGGATCTGGGGCAAATGCTCCATAGGTGTTAGCTTTCATTTCTTCCCCTCCTTCCAATAATAATAGTCCACTGCTGTTGTACAGAAGCTCCCAAGGCTTATTATGCCACTTTCCTCCTCCACCATCTACCTCTGTCTCTGGGTGCATCTACACTGTAGAAATAATGCAGTTAGATATCACTTTATTTTATTTTTGTTTTGATTTATTTCAAGGATTTATATCCCACAATGAGATTCAAGATTTCCCTGCCATGGCTTGAGATTTGTAGCTTTGTGAGGCACCAGCACTCTTGAAGACCTTGTAAAATTGCAAATCACAGGATTCCATAGGAGAGAGCTATAGCACTTAAAGTGGTTTCAAAGTGCATTGCTTCTACAATGCAGATGGACCCCCTGTTGTTCCTGGAAGTAGCTCTGTAGGATGCTGGAAACCTCCTGTAACTTTTTCTTTCTGGAAACATTTATGATGCAATAAACTGGCATCGTGTCCTTGATGATCCCTATATTTCTGTGTTCATAGGCACGCATGCATTCTCCATGGTGGGAGTTTGCATGCCATGGCCCACGATGGGGACACTCTGCAAAGACTCCGGCCTCGTACCTCTCTGGACATCGATGCAGTTCATGGAGCATCCCGTGAAGCAGCACTTCCTCTGGCCGGGGCACTGCTGGTCTTGGAGGCAAGTGTCGTAGCACGGCCCGTCCCAGGACTTCTTCACCCGTCGCTGTCGGGGGCATTTGCCCGGTTTCTCTGGAGGTCAGAGAGAATAATAGGAAGAAGCAACACAACGAGTGCATGAGAAGGGGACTTCCAGACTCTGTCTCTCTGTGCAGGAAAAGCTGGTATACAGTGTACAAAGGGGACTGAAGGGCAGGAAAAGCTGGTATACAGTGTACAAAGGTGACTGAAGTTTGGCATCCCTGTGCACCTGCGCAGGACCTGTCATACACGCATAGATCATGCAAGGATTCACTGATCCCCAAGGAGTGGGTGCTGTAGACGGGTGCCACTGTTGGGGTGAAGGAATGAGTTTGTCAACTGAAAAGACACCTACTCCATCATCCTCCACAAAACATGTACCACACAGATCGGGGGGAGGGGAGAGGTTCATGCAAGGGAGGGTTGTGTGGACAGACTGGATACATGCAGCTGGTGGTCACGCAAGGGACATGGTCAACAGGACACATGGACAAATGTTACTCCAGGAGCCACCCCTCCATCATGCCAGGAAGTAGTGTGCAGGTCTTATGCACACCTGCACAGAAGAGGTCACAAAAGCCTCTTCCATGCAAACTACTGTGCATGCTGACAGCAAACGTACATGTGACATAATGCACTTATTGTCATAACAGAGAACAGTTTCTAGGGCGCATGCGTAGGGTTACAATTAGGGTTAGGGTTCTAATATTCAAATGCACCTGTGCCGGTGCATCCACACCTGGAAGCATAGGGCGCTTTAAAAGAAAACCTGCATCGTAGGGTGCATGTTCTGGATCGCCAACTCAATTTCCGCCGCAAGTGCGGTGGTGCATTTATATGTTTGTTTTAGATCTCCTGCGCCCTTTTTCTGGCACATCGGTGTCGCTGCATACAAACGCATGTGCGAAGATGCGTATCTTTGTGGAAGAAGCAGAAAAAAAGTAGCTCCTTTTTGGAGTGGCTTTTCCCGGCATACGGCACCTAGAAGGCGCTTTCCTGCTGGCTTTTAGGCATGCGTTGTCTAAACGCCACACCTTCAAGTCAGCCTCAAAGCACCTCTTTTTGCTCGTCTGCATAGCCCCTTTCTCTTAGGTGCATCATTCATGTTGTGTAGCTACGCATCTCAATCCTCTCTCTCTTTCTCATCCTACACAGCTTCTGTCGCTCTGTCCTCCCTCTGCCTGTCTTTCTATTTCTCATGCACACATCGTGTTCCACATCATGTGCAAGTGAGGAGGAAAAGATCCCTGTAGCATCAGTGTCTGCAATGGAGCCATCGCTAGGGTTGCCTTGCTACGGAAAGTGATTTTTAATAAGTGGTTTTACTTTGTTTCTACCACCCGAGCCTTTCCACCAGACTTGAATGCTTGGCTAAAACTGGACGATGGCCATAACCCGACACAGCCGTACTTCCTCCATGCAGCCACCTTCCCAAATGCAAGCAGGTCCAGATGAGGAAATGCAAAGACACAGTGCCTGGGCGCTCCCCCTGCAATGTCCACTGACCGCATGTATGAATGCAGAGGGCAGTTAACATTTAGCATATCTCCTTTCCCTCCTCCCGTTTGCATTCTCTCCAAAGTGGTAGAAAATGTCTTCTTGTCATACTAGTGATTTTGCCTACCTGCCTATCTTGTGTTTGTGTCTGGTTACTGGAAGGCTTGATTTGCAAATCTGATTGGAGGGACATGCATCTCTAAGGAAATCCTTTTGTGAGAGGAAAAACGGGTTGATGGCTGGAAAATCTGCAGTCAGCTCACTGTCTAGTTTGACCCTCTGACTCTGGATAGATCTCCTTTGTGATCCTTTGGGGTATGGAAATGTCCAGCTTTCCTGGGCAAATGTAAGTGGCACCTGATGATCTTTGACCCTTCCCATGAACCGTCTTCTCGTTGCAAACCCAAATCAGAGCCAGTTTCTCCGTTACCTTCTAGAGGCGGCCTGCAGATGTAGCCGCAGCCACTCGAACAACATTTCTCCATCCCTGGGCAGTCCTTGTCCTCCGCACACACAACGTCACACAGGGACGGTCCATTCAGCTTCTTCATCAATGGAGGCGGACAATGCCCGGCCTTCTCTGGAGCCAAAAAGAAAGCAGAGGGAGTGTTTTCCTTAGGAAGGGGAAGGATGCTTCCTTCACACAACGGGATCATAGAGGCATAGAATCCTACAGTTGGGAGGGACCCCCAAAGGCCATCCAATCCAACCCACTTCTACCACGCAGGACGATACCATCCAAGCCCTTCCTGTGGCAGATGGCCACCCAGCCTCTGTTTAAAAACAGTCTCCAAAGAAGGAGATGCCACCACCCTCCAAGGAAGCAGCATTTTATAGAATGATAAAGATGGAAGAGACCCCAAGGGCCATCCAGTCCAACCTCATTTGGCCATGCAGGAACTCACAATCAAAGCATCCCCCACATGAAAGATGGCCATCCAGCCTCTGTTTAAAGACCTCCAAAGAAGGAGACTGCACCAAAATCTCCAAAGAAGTGTCTCCCACTGTCAAACAGCTTTCACTGTCAGGAAGTTCCTCCTAATGTTGAAGTGGAATCTCTTTTCCTGGAGCTTGCATCCATTGTTCCCCGTTCTATTCTCTGGAGCAGCAGCAAACAAGCTTGCTCCGCTCCCTCCTCAATATGACATCCCTTCAAATATTTAAACAGGGCTATCGTATCACCTCTTAACCTTCTCTTCTCCAGGCTAAACATACCCAGTTCCCTAAGTCATTCCTCATAGGGATTCATGGTTTCCAGACCCTTCTCCATTTTAGTTGCCCTCCTTTGGACACGCTCCAGTTTCTCCACATCCTTTTTGAATTGTGGTGCCCAGAACTGGACACAGGATTATTCCAGATGAGGCCTGACCAACGCAGAATAGAGTGGCAATATTACTTGCCTTGATCTAGACACTATACCTCTATTAATGCAGCCTAGAATTGCATTACCCTTTTTAGCTGCAGCATCACACTGTTGACTCACTTCTCCCTATTGAAGTTCATTCTGTTACTTTTGGCCTAGCTTTCTAATCTATTCCGGTCGTCTTGAATTTTGGCCCTGGCACATGCCAGCTGATGGCACCAACCTCTCTCTCCATCATGCCAGGGCTGCCAGGTGGAACAGGAGCCAAGCCACCCAGGTGAGGCAGAAAGGGCAAGGATCACCTTCCTGAGGCAGGTGCACCACTTAGAGCCTTAGCACTGTTTTAATGCTGTTATTCCACTTGAACTGCCCTGTCAACATCCCTTAGCTATGCCTCCTAATTTGGTGTCATCTGCAAATTTCATAAGCATGCCCTATACTCTTTCCTCCAAGTCATTGATAAAGATGTTGAATCTTCCACTGTTGAACATCTGGAGAATCCCAGATTATTATAAATAATAATAATAAATTTAATAAATTTTTTATTTTTAACCTGCCCCTCTGCTAGGCAACTGGGGCGGCGTACAACAGAGTTAAAACAATACAAGAATTTAAAACATCAACCATCAGCTCGATACCCTAACCCACCCACCCCTTAAAAATAGATTAAACTAGCACAGGATTAAAAACAAGAATAAAAACAAAAACTTGCAATGGAAAAAGCCCTAAAACAAACGGTGGCAGCTAAGGGAACAGCTAAGCAGGTCTAGTCCTTATTTGGGCTGGGCAATTATTCTGGGAAGGCCTGCCAGAAGAGATTAGTCTTTACTGCTTTTTTAAAGCGGTCAAGAGTGGTAATAAGATGGATCTCATCCGGCAGGCCATTCCATAATCTTGGGGCGGCGACAGAGAAGGCCCTCTGGGAGGTCAGTGATATCCTAGTTTTCATCAGAGGACCGAAGGGCACGGGGGGGGGGGGGATCATGCGGGAAGATGCGGTCCCGGAGATAAGATGGACCCAAGCCATGTAGGGCTTTAATGGTCAAAACCAACACCTCGTACTGTGCCCGCTCAGAGATTGTGATGGAGTCTCCTTCCTTGGAGGTCTTTAAACAGAGGTTGAATGGCCATCTGTTCAGGATGCTTTGATTGAGAGTTCCTGCATGGCAGTTTGGGGTTGGGCTGGATGGCCCTTGGGGATCTCTTCCAACTCTATGACTCCATGGTTCTATGACATTTCCCCTGGTTCTCTGAAGGAGTAGCCCCTGCCATGGGGGAAGGAGGCTCCCTTTGCCACCCTCTGAGATGCCAAAGGACCCCCAGCCCCATATCCCCCCCCCAGCATCTACCTCCCAGCCCTTGGCATTGCTCTGGCAAGAGAACGCAGGCACCTTGCTGTTTTAAAATCCTAACTGACAACCGCCTTTTTGTTTTCTAAAACTTTTGGAATTTGAGATTAATGTTTTATGTCTTTAGCACTTTTGATTCTCTGTCTTGCCTATTTTGTTTTATTTTGCATTATCCCTCTTTCTCTCTGTGGGTTCCCCCCTCCCCATTGTATGTTAATATTGTATTTTATTATTTTATATCACTGAATATTTATAAATGTTTTATTCCGCAACTGCTGATAAAGCACCATGTACATGGATGGTGCTATATAAACAACACCAACACCAACACAACAACAACCATAACCTCTGCAGGGTGGCATGCACTTGTAGTGGCAGGCGTGTTCGCAGCATTTCTCTGCTCCTGGGCATTCGGTGTCTCCTTCGCACGCCACTTTGCACGGGGGGTCATACAGTCCATTGGGAGAAGGGTTGCAAAACCCAGCCTTCCCTGCAAAGAAAGAGAAATGGGTACAAGTGGGTACAAACGGGTCCGGCTTCGACTGGGTCATGAGCGACCCAGCTTTCCTGGATAGGGATAACTTACAGCCACAGTGGTCCATGCATTGGTCAGTTCCCCATGAAACTATTGAAGAAGAAGACTCACAAAGCCAGCAGCTTTTGCATAATGTGGCAGCTAAAAATGTGCGCTGGAATTCCATTCAGATACCATATGGCCCCAGTTCTGAAGGAATCGCACTGGCTGCCAATGCGTTTCTGTTCTGAATTCAAGGCAATAACATTTAAATCCCTAAACAGCTTGGGATCTTGATACTTGGGATCTTGATACTCAATACTCTCTCAATAGGTCTGCCTGAGAATTGAGATCTATTGCAATGGCGTTCCTCCATCTGGCGTCAGTAGGGGAAAGACATTGTGGAAGGACATAGGAGAGCGTAGAGTAGTGGTTTGAGTGCTGGACTATGACTCTGGAGGTCAGGGTTCGATTCCTGCTCAGCCATGGAAACCTACTGGGTGACCTTGGGCGAGTCACACTCTCTCAGCCCCAGGACAAGGCAAGGGCAAACCTCCTCTGAACAAATCTTGCCAAGAAAACCCTATGATAGGTTCGCCTTAGGGTTGCCATAAGACAAAAAATGACTCGGAAGCACACAACTATAACAACAAACTGTTCCCAGTTCTGGAATTCCCTCCCTTTGGAGGCCTGATTGGTGCCAGCCTTAGGATCATTTCAGCACCAAGTTAAAAGTTAAAACCTGGCTTTTTAGTAAACTGATTTCATCCAGGCTGCACGTGTGTTTAAGTTCTGCCATTCCACATGGTTTCAACCGGTTTTTAAGCTGTCCATTTTTAAATTTAATTATTAAAATGTATTAATAATACATTTTAAATCTTTTAAACTTCTGTAGTTATTGTTTTAAGTTGATTTTATTGCAAGCCACCCTGAGATCTTTGGCTAAAGGGTGGGATATAAATATTTTAATGAATAAATATCAATGGCCTGGTGATGTCACTATGCATGACACTAAGCATGGATGGCCCTGGTCACATTGTCACCAAGCATGTCGCATTGAGCATCCGTTACGGTGGTGCAGGGCATGCCATGCAGGTCCGAAATGCTATCTAACCATAGAGGGAAATGCCTATATGCATGCTGTTTCGGATGCCTTTCCAATACCCCAAGGGCCAGATCCTGAGATTGGGCAACCCTATGCCTGTCCTGCTACAAAAGGACTCTGCGTTCACAGGGTGCCAGCCCTGCTCTTCCCTCCGTGCCAACAGGCAAGAGGGCAGGAATGGTCTCCGCCATCACCTGCACCCTCCTCTGGCTCTCCGTCCCCAGAGCATCCTCCAGACTGCCTCCTCCCATAGAGTTGTGGGCAGAAATGCATAGTCTCCATAGCAGCCCTGCGGTGCATCCCAGTGGGTCAGCAGCCCCTTTGCTTACAGGTGATCTGGCTCAGTGGGAGACTATTGGAAAAACAGCTACCTGGATGCCACTTGGCATTGGGCATCTGAGGCAAGTCTCTCTCTTGATAGGTAAAGGTAAAGGTATTCCCCCTTGACAAGGATGTCAAGTTGTATCTGACCACACAGGGCGGTGCTCATTTCCGTTCCTAAGCCAAAGAGCTGAGACCACTCTGTGATCATGTGGCCAGCATGGTTGCATAGAACGCTGTTTACCTTCCCACCGAAGTGGTACCTATTTATCTCTGCGTTTGCATGCTTTTGAACTGCTAGGTTGGCAGAAGCTGGGACTAGTGACAGGAGCTCACCCCATCATGCAGAACCCGAGCCTCGCAGTAGCATCACTGGGGGGTGCAGGGGTGCAAGCCGCACCGGGTGACACCCCAGAATGGGGGGGTGACCCCCAGTCGTTCCCCCTCTCCCCGTGGGTGCTAGGCCTACATGGAGGGCTGCTCCCTGGACCTTCTCGAGGCCGTGGGGCTGGTCCCTGGGGCTGCATGGGTTTTTCTCTGGCCTGCGTGCAGGCCCTCCCATGCAGCCTGCACACTCTTTTGTGTGACCCGCAGCCCAGAATTCCCCCTGAAGTCCTGCACTGGAAGTCCTGCCCTCCAGAAGTCCTACCCCTACACCAGGGGTTGGCAACCTTTGTTGCTGGTGGGCTGGGGGGGGAAATGGCGCTGGGGCTGGGTGTGCGCGTGCGCGCTTGCCCCTGTGCATGCGCATGATGCCCGCCATTGTGCGCATGCGCGCGCAGGGTGCCATTTTGGAACGCCCAACAGCGCCATGTGCATGTGCACAGTGCCAGCACCATGCGCATGCACACGATGCCTTTGGCTGTTCCAAAATGGCACCCCCACGCATGCGCATGCATGCACGATGCGGGGCGCCATTTTGGAAGGCCCCACGGTGCCTGTGCTGTGCGAATTCGTGGGGCCTTCCAAAATGGAGTGCGGTGGCCGACCCCTGCCCTACACCGTGTTGAGGAACATCACTGGGACCTTGAACTGCCTACCTTCTGATCTTCTGACCATCAGAATTGGCATCTTGACCAGTAAGCCACCGCATCCCTTAATTCTCTACTCGGGTCAAAAAGGGGACCCATACATTCATGGAAGGGCGGAAGGCAAGTCCTCCGATGTAGGTCTCAGCCCCTCTCCCTCTTCTCCCTTGGACTCAGCTCCTCTTTTCCTGCCTCCATGCAAGTATCCCATTGCAACACAAAGGACAAAGTATTCTTTATTGAATAAGCCTCCAAACCATTTCCAAGTAGCAAAAGCAAGCAAACAGCTACAACAGTAAAATGCCAGAAATCATATACAGTACAATTAAAAGAAATAAATGTAAAAAGGTCATTCAGTTCTTCTGTGCAAGAACATAAAAACAACTGGGCTAATCCTTTTCCTCCTTCTTGCTTCCTCAGGTTAAGCTGCTTTGACAGCAAAAAGGGCAACCCTACAAGCCACAAAGAGGTTGGCCCCCTTTAACAAGAAAGTCAGTTTGCTCTCATCATCCCTCTCACCTCAGCTTCCCAAAAAGGTGGCTTTCTGATAATGGCATAAAGCTGACAATGCAAAATATAATGGGCCAGATCTTCAACTTTGGAAGCCCCACGGATACAAAGTTGGACATGAACAGGGATGCCCTGATATCCTTCTTGTAGCATTGCAACGCAGTGCTGTCCAAACAGCTTTTTCCGTGGAGTCTGATGGCTTGTCCACACTTGCCAGAATACTCTGGGCTGCTTGAATTCCCCCCAAATCCATCCTTTACCTTGCAATGATGGACGGTTGCCTTCCCACACGGTCCTTGTTTGTTGCCCAGTGCCACTGGTGAAGTTAGAACGAGGCTCCAGCCATGCAATCGATGCTGGGCACCTTCTTCCAACCTCAGAGCGACTTGTGTCCATATAGAATCATAGAATCCTAGAGTTGGAAGAGACCCCAAGAAGGGCCACCCAGTCCAACCCCATTCTGCCATGCAGGAACTCCCAATCAAAGCACACCCAACAGATGGCCATCCAGCCTCTGCTTAAAGACCTCCAAGGAAGGAGACTCCACCAAAATCTCCAAAGGAGTGTCTTCCACTGTCGAACAGCCCACAGTGGAGGCACTGGGCAACTCGCAGGGACCACAAGTGAAAAGGCAACTGAAAACCCGGCAAAACCCACTGGAAATGGTGAGTTATGTAAAGGCAAGGTAGGAGGAAGAAGTCCTGAATTGGGTGCGAATGTTGTGAAGATAGTGTGCACCCAATTCGGGGGTTTGGCCTTGCATCGTGTAACTCATGGTAAATCTCTGGCAATGTGAAGATGCTTCCATCACCATCCTACTTTCCCAGCTTGATGGATCTTTTTGAACTATCTTGTCCTAAGGACAACGAGGAGAAGGAAGACACAAGTCCAACAGCAAGTATGACCACCAGAAACCACCTGGCCAAACACATGGGCAAGACCCTGAGCTGGATCTTGCCCTAATAGCCCCCACAGTGCCTTCCTGATCTCCCTCCCTCCCTTATCAGACCTCTCAGACCGGGAAAGTGACCCCAGAGGTCATCTAGTCCAGCCCTCCTTCTGCAAAGGCAGGTCTCTTGGCTGCTCAGCTGGCAGTGCCCACACTCCCTTTGAGGTCACACCAACCCCTACGCAAAGGTATCTTGTGGCACCTTTGAGACTAATGGAAATAAAGAAGGTGGTAGCATGAGCTTTCTTAGACCTTGAGGAAGGCTTTAGGAAAGCTCCTTCCACCAACTTTTTTCTTTTGGTTATTCTCAAAGGCGCTGCAAGATCCCATTGGAGACTGATTTTCCAAACTAACCCAGCTAACCTTATCCACACGGAGGCAAATTGCTTAAATCCCGTGCAGAAATGGGATTTAAAAATCTGAAAAACAAACAAACACAAAAGTGGGTTGTTTTTCAGATGTGTTTGCGTAAAGGAGAAATAACACGACATTAACCCGAACGGAAAGTCGTCAAAACCCACTCCTTTTTACTTCTAGAAGTTTCCGAAAGTAAAAAGGAGCGGTTTTTGGCAACTTTCCGTTCGGATTAACGTGGCGTTATTTCTCCTTGAAGCCAACATTGTGTGAAAAACGAACTGCTTTTGTGGGTTATTTCTACACTCTGTTCGGGTTAACCCCGAATGTTGTGTTTTCACTTTAAATCCAGTTTCTGCACTTTGAAATGAACTGAAAGGTAGAAGTTGGTAAGATGAGCTTTCCTAGAGTTGAGATGCCTTTGGTGGAATGCCTCCAAGGTGCTACTACAGGATCCCTTGGCAGACTTCCAGGTGAAGACGGCAATGCCTTTGAATGCTAGCCCACCTGCCTCCAAAGACTCACCTTTCTTCTCCTCCCCATCGCCTGAGGCCTGAGCCCCTTCTCTGAGCACCAGGATCCCCACCAGGAGCCACAGCACCCCTGGCTTCATGATGCTCCTGAATCCCAGGCTGGAAAAGCCGGAACTGAACCATGTGAAGAAGAAGCAGAAGCAGAGGCAGAGGCAGCTTTAAATGCCTCCCTGGGTGGGGCGAGCGTGACCTACCTGGAGGCTCCACCGGCTCCTCCTTCCCCAGCTGTGGATCACACATGTGGGGCAACACACAGTCAGGACTGGTACCAAAGGAGCCCTCTCTGGATTTAGGAGAAGAGGGAAGAAGGTCTGGTTGGCCATTCCCAGGACCACCATCACCACCATCCTGAGCCACAGGGGTCTTCTTGGCCACCTTCCAGGTGTGCCTGGTGTCCTGGCTTCTCTCTCTTCTGTCCCATCCAGCTCTGCTTCCAAGATGCCTCCTCCTCCTCCTCCTCCTCCTCCTCCTCCTCCTCCTCCTCCTCCTCCTCCTCCGGGGAAGAAGGTGTGCCTTTCCTGGCAAGGCGGCAGGTGGGACCTCATGGCCTGGCTCCAACATCAGCTCCGGCTCTTCCCCATCTCTGCCCCAAAGGGAAAGGATCCCCCATTCAGGCTCAGGCTTGCTGGAGCTTTAGAGGATGGAGAAAGCAGAGGTGGATGGGACGAAGAGAGAGAAGCGGGCAAATGCACACCTAAACACTCAGACATGCCTTTCCATCCACCTGGGACCACCTTGCAAAGAAGCAAGAAAGAAGACTTGCAATTATTACAGGTTGCAGCTCCCTTATTATCCGAAACACTTGGGGCCAGAAAGATTTTGGAGTCCTTTTAAAAATAATAATAAAAATCTTTATTCACAATATTTCCAACATATAAAACTGCTAAAAAAATAACATCTTACAACAACAACAACAACAACAACAACAACAATACCTCAGTTCCATATATAATATTCAATCCTATCATTCAGTCTTTAGACATACATCTAACATATATTGCTTTACCGTATTGTTTTGGATTTCTGATTATTATGTAGAAAACACCACAATGTGCATGTGTGGGAACTCTCGTAATTATTTGTCACCATATGCAAGGATGGAATAGTCAAGAATAGTCCCCAGCCCTACCTGGGGTACCTGCTACTGCTAATTTGGAAGAAGTGGCATGGAAATGGAACCATGAGTGGCAGGATTCCTATCCCTGGAGGGACCCACCTGATGGCCAGGACGGTTCTTTGGGTTTTGGGGTTGTGTGTCTATGGTCCTGTCTTCACGGGCCAGGATACTTTGGGGACAGTATCCAGAGCCTCACACTGTGCCAACCTCCCCTCATTACCTGGCCCTTTGTTTCCAGGCCTAGCGGCTGTCTGACTGGGCATCCCATTATGCCACCTGGAACATCCACTGCAGGTCTCTGAGGTCAGAACAAGATGCCCGGAACAATGACTGGGCACCTTGCTCTGACCTTGGATTGAATGACCCATGGCGGTGGAGGATGTGGCAAGTGGCTCGGTGGGAGACCCATGCCGCAGGAATGGAGGGCTCCAGATATTCCCAGAAGGGTTACTCTGGAGTAACAGGTAAACTTTATGGCAGGATTCCCACTCCTGGTGGGACCCACCCGATGGCCTGGATGGTCCTGAATGTTCCTCTGGGGTTGTGCATCTGTGGCCCTGTCTTTTAAGGGTGTTCTGCCCTGGTTCTGGTGCGGAATACGCCAAACATTGTCCAAACCATTTGCACCCAAACTGGGGGTTGGAATGTCAGGATAGGAGAGATGGCCCATGTCAGTCTGATTCCTCCAGGCCAGCTCCCACAGCTTTGCCAGCTCCAGAACAGGCAGCAATGCACCAGGTGATGCTTTCCCTGGCATGGGATGGGGTTGGTAAGGGAGGCTCCTTCACCCTCTGCTCTTTGGATGCCTGGGAAAGGCGGAGGAGCCCCGAGAGAATGACTTCTAGGACTCTCTTCTCCTCATGTGCCTCTTTCCCTTTGAGCATCCTCTCCACTCCATGCACTGAGGCAATGCAATAGGTTGCCGTCACCTTTTGTCATCTCCTGGGTGTGGGAGAGTGGGATCGCTGTCCTGCACCCAAAGGTGAACCTGGGCTTCAACTGGCCTCAGGGTGGGTCTTTCCAAAGGGGCCGACGTCGTACTTGGGCCTCTGCCAGCACCAAGAGTCCTTGGCTGCATCTACATTGCAGAATCAGTGCAGGCTTACACCATTTTAACAGTCATGGCTCCATGCTATCGAATCCTGGGGTTTGTAGTTTGTTGTGGCACCAGGGCTCTCTCAGACAGAGAAGGCTGACTATCTCCCCAAACTATCAATCCCAGAATTCCATAACATTGAGCCATGGCAGATAAAGCAGTGTCAAATTGCATTGTGAAATTGAAGGCTTTCATGGCCGGCATCCATAGTTTTTTGTGGCCGGCATCCATCAAGATGCCAGCCACAGATGCTGGCGAAATGTCAGAAAGAAACCCTTCTAGAACACGGCCACACAGCCCGAAACCGCCCCCCCCTCACAAAAAAACCTACCAAATTGCATTAATTCTGCAGCATAGATGCAGTCTTTCTTAGCCTCACGGCCAAACGTTAACACCTGTCCAGTGCAGAGAAAGGCCAACTTGTGTTAGCATCTTTATAGGATAAATTATTTGCTGCATGAAGGGGTGAGCTCCCATCACTAGTCCCAGCTTCTGCCAACCTAGCAGTTGGAAAGCATGCAAATGCAAGGAGATAAATAGGTAACACTTTGGTGGGAAGGTAAGCAGCATTCTGTGCAATCCTACTGGCCACAGGATCACAGAGTAGTCTCTGTCAACGCTGGCTTTTTGGCTTAGGAACGGAGATGATCACCAACCCCTACAGTTGGACACAACTTGACAACTGGGAATACCTTTACCTTTACCTTTTATCTGCAGTTGCTTAGCAGCTGAAGGCTGGGGAAAGAGAGGAAGACTGGGAATGGACTCTGTTGCTCACCTGCTTGCCCAGTTCTCACTAGGTTAACCCTAATCAAGCGGGTTGTTTTCACTTTAAAAATCTAGCTTTTGCATAGGGTGGGACCCATATGATAAACCAGCGACAGGCAACCTTTTTCGGACCTGGGCCGGTCTTCCGTCGCCCAGGTCCCGGCAGGGCCAAGGGGGAGGAGTGGCGGCACGCTCGCTCACGCGTGCGCGCGCACCGTCCTCCGCCACCTGCGCGCCCCCCGTGCGTGTCGCCGCCGCCGTAGCGCTTGCAGCTCCAGCCGCCATGGCGCATGTCGCAGCCTCCATTTTGTAAGTCAAAATGGTGGTTGCGATGCGTTTGCACATGCGCAAGAGTACTGTGCATGCGCAAACGCGTCACGACCGCCATTTTGACTTACAAAATGGCGATCGCCGTGAGCACGGCCGAAAACGTGTCCCGGCAGCGGCGGCAGCGGTGCACGGTGGCGCGCAGCGGCGGCGACGGTGGCAACCTCTGGCCTGGCCCGGTAAGTACGGGGCCTGGGGCCTTAACCAGCCCCCGGGCCGTAGGTTGCCAGTCCCTGTGATAAACTCTGTAGTCTCTGGGGCAGCAGAAAAGAAGCTTCCTCCATCCTCAATGTGACACCCTTTCAAATACTTAAACAGGGCTATCATTTCACCTCTTAACCTTCTTTTGTCTATGGCTTAAATCATTTCTAAAGCTATTGATGGCTTGATTGCACTCAGATGTTTGTATGTTTAACTATATTGTCGTGATTTTAATTTTGTAAACAGCCTTGAGTCCTTGTTCTGAGAAAAAGCTAGCATATAAACAGAGATCATCATCATCATCATCATCATCATCATCATCATCATCATCATCATCATCCTCCCAGGCTGAATTGGGGGGTGGGATGCAATAGTGGTGGAGTATCCCCCCATTCCCAGTGGCCCCTAACTGGTGTGCAGGATTGCTCAATTAGCTGGTGAACGCATTCATCTAGATTGCTTTGGGTGCCCCTGTCCTGCTCTTGAAGCTGAGACAGGCAGGAATGGGTCAGACTAGATGGCCACAGGCCATCCCTTCCAAGTCCACATCCACACTGCAGAATTAATGCAGTTTGACACTGCTTGAATGCCATTGCTCCATGCTGTGGAATCCTGGGAATCCTGTAGTTTGTTCTGGCACCAGAGCTCTCCAAGAGAGAGGTCACAAAACAACACATCTCAGAATGCTATAAGATGGAGCCCTGGCTGTTTAAGTGGTTTCAAAGTGCATTAATTCTGAAGAGTGGATGCAGCCTGAGAGAGAAGGCGAAATCTCTCACCAAACTACAAATCCCAGAATTTCATAGCGTCAAGCCATGGCATTTCAACTCTATATGATGTCTCTCTCGTCTATGATAATGATTTAATATATTTTTAAGGGGGAGGGGTTATATGTTTATTGTAATTTGTATGGGACTGCATGTTAATTGTAAGCCGCCTTGATAGCCTCGGCTAAGGAGCTTACCTTCCCACCAAAGTGTTACCTATTTATCTCCTTATCTCGGCAGCCCTGGTGGCGCAGTGGTTAAATGCCTGTACTGCAGCCACTCACTCATAGACCACAAGGTTGCGAGTTCAATACCAGCCAGGGCTCAGGCTCGACTCAGGCCTGCATCCTTCCGAGGTCGCTAAAATGAGTACCCAGCTTGTTGGGGGGCAATCAGCTCACAGTTGTAAACCGCTTAGACATCCCATAGCGTGATATGAAGCGGTATATAAATAAGCTGCTTTGCTTTGCTTTTAAAGGCGGGATATAAATAAATAAATAAATAAATAAATAATAATAATAATTCTATGGGGTGCTCTGACTTATTCCCATTCCCATTCCCAGGCTGGCAGCTGGTTGATTCCATTCATGGCAAGAAAATGCTAGGGCTGCCCGGTGTGGCATTATATAACCAAACGATTTTGACATGTCTGAGATGTCTTAAAAACAACACCAACAGCAACAACAACAACGCTGAAACCCACAGCCGTGTCATTAAAGGCTGTCATAACGCTTCGTTATTGGCAGATAATGAAAGGTTTTGAAATAGTTGGAGGAATGAGGATGATGCAGAAGTGGAGATGTGTCATTCATCCTGAAGTCTTCCTCAAGAGTGGCATTTGGAAAGGATCTCTAGGGGTGAATTGTAGCACACCCCAAAACTAAGTTCACCTGTTCAGGTACAGCCCAGGCCCTGAGGTTTCTGGGCCAAAACCTACAAAGTACCAGCAAGATGATTGTGATAAGCATCAGCAAAAGATGCTTTGCTCCAGTGGGAATTCGACTTTCTCTGAGATACTCCAAGCATCTATGATGGGAATGTGATAAACAGTTTAGACCCAAACTTTGGTCCTCCAGGTGTTTGGACTACATCTCCCAGAAGCATTAGTCACCTTGGCCAACGGTCAGGAATTCTGGGAGAGGAAGTCCAAAACATCTGGAGGACCAAAGTCTGGGAACCACTGGTTTAGAGGAAGACTGGAAAAAATTCTGGAGAAAGAACTAGAAATCAAGTATATTCATCTTAAATTAAGATTATGACAGAAAACTGTATCACTCCAACGGAAAGAAAATAGTCACACTACATATTTATTTTGGGGATTAAAGAATACAAGAAGCGAGAGAAAGAAAAGAAGGGCAGAGGAAAAAAAATGAGTAGACTCTGAAATTTAAATGTTAAAGGACACATTTGAGGCATGTGACACATAGGCTATGAGCATCTCTAATTATACAATTATCTCGTATGGCTGAGAAGGGAAGAAGGTCTGAAATATTGTGCAAATGGGTAGAGAAGGTTTAAGAAGATGGAAATAGGTGATGTTTATGTTCGTAAGATGATGTAATAACTGACAGAGCATGTATGATGAAACACACACACACACACACACACACACACATATATATATATTACAAAATTCCACTTTCTAGCCTGGTGTGATAAAGTCCCAAATATATAGACTCCCTGTAGAGCTATTGCAAGCAATTAAGCCTTGAAAACTGTAGCAAGTTGGTACCTGACTAATTTGGACATTTGCACCCAGACCTTTCTTGACTGGCAAAAGAAAAATGATTCCAGATTAACACAAATATCTTTGTTGCAACCCCCGAAAGTCCATATTGCATCCCATAGGGAAACCCTGTCTGTTCATCCTTATGAATGACATTTCCCATCTTGACCAGACTCTGATGATGCTTAGCTTCATGTTTCCTGGGTTTCTTCTGTAAAATGGTGGAGGATATGGAATAAGGAGGAAAGAGGTTTTTTTGGGGGGGGGGGGCAGAGATGGGATGTTTCTCTTCTCCTGGAGGAAACTCCTAGCAACGCAAGGCCAACCTGCGTCTCCTTTCCTCAGTCTCTGCAATGCAGCATTGTTCTTTATGGGCTGCTCAGCTCTTGGGCTGGCATGCATTCTCTTTCTTGGCTGGATGATGGAGCCTTGGGGTTTTATAGGGCAGAGCCAAACAAATGAAACTGAATCACAGAGGTGTGACCCTCCTGATATCTGTGAGAATGGCACAAACCCATCACTAAGAGGCAGGTTCACTCCCCTTCCCAGGAGTTTCTGTATTCTGGGCAGAAAATGAAATGCATAGATATAAGATGGGGGACACCTGGCTTAACAAGACTTATATGTGTGAAAGGGATCTCGGAGTCCTAGTAGACCACAAGTTGAACATGAGTCCGCAGTGTGATGCCGCAGCTAAAAAGGCCAATGCAATTTTAGGCTGCATCAATAGAAGTATAGTATCAAGGGAAGTAATAGTGCCACTCTATTCTGCTTTGGTCAGGCCTCACCTGGAATAATCCTGTGTCCACTTCTGGGCACCACAATTCAAAAAAGATGTTGAAAAACTGGAGCGTGTCCAGAGGAGGGTGACCAAAATGGCGAAGGGTCTGGAAACCTTGAATCCCTGTGAGGAACGACTTAGGGAACTGGGTATGTTTAGCTTAGAGAAGAGACGGTTAAGAGGGGACACAATTGCCCTGTTTAAGTATTCGAAGGGATGTCATATTGAAGAGGGAACAAGCTTGTTTTCTGCTGCTCCAGAGAATAGGATACGGAACAATGGATGCAAGCTTCAGGAAAAGAAATTCACCTCAATATTAGGAAGAATGTCTTGAGAGTAAGAGCTGTTTGAAGTGGAAGACACTCTCTCCGAGATTTTGGTGGAGTCTCCTTCTTTGGAGGTTTTTAAACAGAGGTTGGATGGCATCTGTCGGGGATGCTTTGATTTTGAGTTCCTGCATGGCAGAATGGGGTTGGACTGGATGGCCCTTGGGGTTGTCTTCCAACTCTCTGATTCTGTGAATGCTAGTCTAAAGCAGTGCCCACTGACCAGTGTGGCGTAGTGGATTGAGCATTGGACTCTGACTCTGGAGTCCAGGGTTTGAATCCCTACTCGGCTATGAAACCCACTGGGGGACCTTGGGCAAGTCACACTGTCTCAGCCTCAGAGGATGGCAATGGCAACACCCCCCTTACGAAAGATATCAAGAAAACATCATGGTGGGTTTGCCTTAGGGTTGCCATAAGTCAGAAACCACTTGAAGGCACACAACAACAACAACAAACTGAGCAGAACACGCCATTGGCACACTGCTCCTGTTTGGCCATGGTGCTGAGATGGACTCTAGCATCCATCTACCACATCTCGGTCTCAGGAGAAGACAAAATTGGCAGAAGGGAGAGGAGGGGAGGTTGCTTCAGAGAACGCCTCTGGCTGAATGGGAAGGAGGAGATAGGCAAAGCCAAAAGAGATCCCAGGAGGGGATGACCAGAGGGCAGAGGTAGGCGACCTTTCCCCTTTAAGGGCCAAGGAGGGACTTCAGCTCCCAGAATCCCAGGAGCTATTGGCCAACATGGGACTATTATAGGCCAACATGGCTGAGGCTTCTGGGAGATGAAGTCCCTCCTTGGCCCTTAAAGGGGAAAAAAGGTTGCCTACCTCTGCCATAGGGGGAATCACACAGCAGACAGGTCAGAGGTGTGGAGCAGCGCTTTGGAAAGGAAAGGAAAGGTCAGCCCAAAGGTGTGCAATGAGGTCGGTTGAAATCTCCAAGGAGCGGGAGAAGAAGAAAGGTAGCTGGGCCTCCAAAAGCCAGAACGAAGGTTGAGATGGAACCAGGGAGGAAAAGGAGAGCAACAGCAGGGAAACGGCTCCAGAGAAATGAAGGCCAATAGGGCCTCGTTCCCACCAGGATTTAAAGAGAATTGCAGATCGGGGGGGTAGGACCGTTGTTCTCACTTGAAACTGGTTCTGATCCTATTGCGCTCCGTTGATAATAATGAATAATAATGAAGTGAGGCAAATGCAAAAATCTCACTG
Source organism: Phrynosoma blainvillii (assembly GCA_026167975.1). NCBI lineage: Eukaryota > Metazoa > Chordata > Lepidosauria > Squamata > Phrynosomatidae > Phrynosoma > Phrynosoma blainvillii. The sequence goes on along the minus strand of JANUYF010000004.1, from coordinate 317,626,162 downwards.
TTTCCTGACACTAGTTCTTTGGCGGTTCTTTTGAAAAGAATCGATCCCGAAGCGTGTTCAACAAGTGGGAACGACAGATCTGAATCGGATCATAAAATCATAGAATCCTAGAGTTGGAAGAGACCTCAAGGGCCATCCAGTCCAACCCCATTCTGCCATGCAGGAACTCTCAATCGAAGCATATCCCATAGATGGCCATCCAGCCTCATCTTGACTATCTTGACTGGGTTAGGGTCACTTTCTCCCCTCCATCTCCCCCCCCACATCTTCCCCATCCATCTAGTCAAGCAGTTGCATAAGGAATCCACCAAATGCATCTGAGGAAGTAGAAGATTGCTCTACCTATTGGCAGATTTAATCACTGTCCAGAATTCTGTACATGTTGGAAGAGGAGGGATTGGACTTTTTTAATGGTGTAGAATGTCTATATTCAGTTCAGGGTTGTGGCATACCGTGCCATTGCACTAGCAGATGTGCAGTCAGTGTGCATGGACGTATGCCGGGCACGTATGTGATGCACTTGGATGAATGTGCATTGAGCCATCTTGAGTCCCTTTATTGAAAGAAAGATGGGATATAAACAAATGACCACCACAACACAGTTGGCTATGATATTGTGCAGTGCAGCCCTTCAACACAAGGCTTGCACAGCAGCACAACCAATGTGCAATTCCACAGGCAGAGCTTTATGCTGGGCAGCCTCAGTGTAGGATCTTGACCATCATCTTCTGCACCATACCTGACGAATGGCGCCGAAAATCCCAGGGAGATCAAAGCACAGGAAGAACAAACATTTGGGAGACAATATGGATCAAGAGGCGGAAGCGAAGGAAGAGGAGGAGGAGGAGGAATCTGTTCATTTTTAATCATGGCAAGGGGCATTGGCCGTGGCTGCAAGTGTTGTTCCTCTCCAGAATTGCATTGTGCAGCTGGCTTTGTCTACTTCTCCTTATTGGTTGCAATGCCCTTCCCCATAAACTGTCTTTGAGTGCTGACAGTTGGACGGTTGTGTGTAATTTCCTGGCGAGAAATAAAGAAGGTGGCTGGTTGCCACAGCAAGAGCTTCTCAGTATTCAAGGACCCCCCCCGTCCCCCGTCTCCAATGTATTCTTCAAAGGAAATTGGAAGGCATCTGGCTTGGTGCAAAGGAGAGACTGGTGTGTGTCTTCTCTCCAGGGAATAAAAAGCAAACTGGTAAAGTCCCAACAGGCAGGCCTTTCCTGGTGCAAACTGGTTTTGGTGGTGGGGAGTGATGACTTGCTTGTGTGGATCTGGGCTGCAGGAGGTTCCTCTGTAGGCTGACTGGACATGAGGTATGGAGTCCATGTGGAGAGGATGAGAAAGGTGTGTGTTTGGGGGCTGAAGAGGCCTTTCCCACAGCAAGATCCCCCCCCCCCCCAGCTCCCAGTTGCACATGTGGATGTGTGCATGGATTGCATGCTCCATGAAGAGCAGGGCACACTAGCAGGAGACCCTAAGGCTGGCGCTGAGCAAAGGCCTGGCCAGGCCAGCCTTCTGTTCACCCAGCGGTCAATCAGTTGCCCTTAAGAGTGGACTGTGCCACCACCCATCTCCCCTTCCCTGGCAATCCATACACCAAGGCAGGCTCTCCCCAGCGCTGGAGGGGACAGGGGGCCATCGTGGCTGGTGACTCCATGAATGGGGGTCCGGTCTGTGACCCACCTCTCCGGGGGGAAGATGCTGGGGATTCAGGGCAGAGGGAAGAGCTTCCATGCAGGTCATGGCGAGGTGTTTGTGCATAAGAGCCTCTGCCCCACAATAGCCCAATGTTGCTGTGGGGCACCGCCTGCGCTTTCTGTCCGATGCCACGGCATGCCATGGGGTGTTCCTTGAGAAAGTGCCTTGAAAGCATCCCAAGTCCCTGGAGCTCCAAGCGTCTTCTCAGCCAGACTTGTTCAGCCAGAGGATTTGGTCTGACCAGTTGATCTGGAGCATTTGCAGCTCTCCTGGGTCTCAATCTGGCTTTTGTTCTACTAGCTTACTTATTTAGTTTTAAAAATATTCTCATCCCGCCCCCCCCCCCGCCTTTTGTCATGAAACATCAGGGTGGCAGATAGCTAAAACAATGTGTATAACATTTTGGCAATTCTCCCTTAAAATCAATCAATAGTTTAAACAAGACGAATAACATATGGAACTACCTAAACTAGTAAAAAGAGCTTTATGAGTTTTAAAAACCACGTACATGCTTAAAAGAGAAGTGGGCTCCAAAGGCTTCAATTAAAAGCCATGTCTTGACCTGGCACTGGAAACAGAAACTAACACTAAACTTTCTAAACTTTTAGGAAACTAAATTTTCCAGAGACACCACCCCTTGCAAAAGGAAGATATTTCTGGTTCCGCAGGATTGCCATCCATCATCAGCTCCACCTCTCTTCCAGCCCAGCCTTATCCTCCAATATTTCATAGACGAAAACCAGAACACATGTGGCCAAGCAACCACAGTCAATGAGGAACACCTGAGCTAGGAGGAGAACGATGCAGCCGTTTGCTTTTGCCCAAGCCTCCTGGGAAGATTCTGACCTTCCACTGAGTTACTTGAGTGCAAAGGACTTCTGCACTTTGAACTCAGTTTGCAGCAATTGAAACAAGCAGAAAAGACAAAGAAGGAAAGTGGGAGGAGGAGAGAGAAACTGGGACCTTTTCAAAGCAGCTGGAAAGATGGGATGGCAGAGGATTAATGTGTCAATAGGGGTGTGTAGGAGGTATGAGCTGCACCAAGTGACACCCAAAGAGGGGTGACACCATTGCTCCCTAAATGTCTTACTAAATTTTCACTTTCATCACATGAAACTATGTACCGTAAATGTAAATTCAATGGGTCCCTGGTATCTGCTAGGGTTTAGCTCCAGGACCCCCTGTCAATACCAAAATCCACGGATGTTCAAGTCCCATTAAATGCAGTGGCATAGTAAAATGGTTTTCCTTTTCTAAAATGGTAAAATCAAGTTTTGCTCTTTGGAATTTACATCTTTTTGGAATATTTTCAATCCATGGATGCTTGAATCTGTGGATAAAAAAATCCATGGATATGGAGGGCTGACTGTAATGGCATAGGTTTGCTGTTTGGAATATATATATATATATATATATATATATGGAATATTTCCAAGCCATGGATGGTTGAATCCATGGATAAAGAATATGTGGATATGAAAGGCCAATTTAGCTTGTGCTAACAATATTATAATAATAATAACATTAAATTTTCTATTTATAACCCGCCTCTCCCAGAAGGATTGAGGCGGGTAACAATCATGAAATACAACAATACAGCTATAAAACAACATAATCCCCTTATCCCCAATTTAAAACTAACGCAGCCTAAATTATAATTGATATTATAATTGAAAGGTATAATTTTAATTTTATTAGTTGTTTATGTCACAACGAGTGACTTTACATTCAGCGACACACAGGAATTATGATTTACGAGTAACATTAGTGCAAAAAAATAAGGATTTTGTATGGTGTTGTCTGGGAGGAGGTCAGTGTGTGTGTTTGGAGGGATTTGACACCATAGAATCCTAGATTTGGAAGAGACCCCAAAGGCCATCTAGTTTAACCCCATTCTTCCATTCAGGGAGACACAAAGATTGGCTGGTTTAAACCAGGTCAGACAGGATCTGGTGGTGCCTTTAGGGTTTTTAGGTCCTTAGAAGAGGAAGCAGAGCCCTCCATAGACATGAGTAGCCTCACCGATGATCCAACCCTAGTGATGCCATGGGTCCCAGCCACATCTGGACAGTTGGGGGGCTATGTTTTAGAGTGTGACAAGGGAAGCTTCTCCTCCTTTCTCCATCTTCATTGTCTACGCAGATGCTTTCTCCTACAGTTCCCTGTGGCTCATGGTCAGGGTGACCAGACAGCCTCACCGCAAAGGAAGACAAAGCACCACAAAATGTACGACGTTCAAGAAAAAATGGAAGACATGGCCAAATCAAAGCTTTACAAAAGGATACCAGTGTAAATCCATGCTTCTTCGTCATGCTCAGACTGGAGGATGTATTGAAATTCCTCCTGGATGGAAGGCTGAGAGGTAGGACATGTCCTGGGAAAGGAGGACATCTGGTCCCGCTGCTCATGGCCTTCCTTGGTCCCATCCCTGCCTCATTCCCAAGGCACCCGTTCCGCAGACTCTGCCCAGCCCCAGAAGCCACTGCTTGGCACAATGTCCCAGGGCTCTGCTCTTTCCTAGTGCATTGCCCTGCCTTTGCTTCACCGTCACAACTCAGGCTTTGACAAGCTGGGCCAAAGCTAACAAAATGAATTTCAACATAGAGAAATGTAAGGGCAAAAAAATGAAATGCATTGCATAGATATAGGATGGGGGACACCTGGCTTAAGGAGACTATGGGGCTTTGCAGATGGCGCTTTGCGCCGCCTTCAAGTCAAGAAAGGGGAGGGGCAGCCGGACGCTGGGCACCCCATCCCCTTCCTGAGGACGTCATCGGAGCGACGGCCTGTCCACACGACGGGTGCTCTGATGACGTCCTTCCAGCTCAGTGTCCGGACACGCTGAGCCGGAAGAGAAGTCGAAGAGGTGTGTGACGCCTCTTGCGGCACCCCTTTCACAGCTTGTGGAAGGAGTGCTGTTTTAGTGCTCCTTTCCCAGGCGGCGAAAGGGAGGATCGAGGCCGAGGCATGGGGCAGCCTCGGCCCCAATCCGCCACTTCCCAGGGCCGCCCATGGCCGCCTGTCTGAATCCCCCCTACGTGTGAAAGGGATCTAGGAGTCCTAGTAGACCACAAGTTAAACATGAGTCAACAGTGTGATGCTGCAGCTAAAAAAGGCCAATGCGATTACATTAATAGAAGTATAGTATCTAGATCAAGGGAAATAATAGTGCCACTGTATTCTGCTTTGGTCAGGCCTCACCTGGAATAATCCTGTGTCCAGTTCTGGGCACCACAATTCAAAAAAGATGTTGAGAAACTGGAGCGTGTCCAAAGGAGGGTGACCAAAATGGTGAAGGGTCTGGACACCATGAATCCCTATGAGGAAGGACTTAGGGAACTGGGTTTGTTTAGCCTGGAGAATAGAAGGTTAAGAGGTGACATGATAGCCATGTTTAACTATTTGAAGGGATGTTATACTGAGGAGGGAGCAAGCTTGTTTTCTTCTGCTCCAGAGATTAGGAAAAGGGACAATGGATGCAAGCTACAGGAAAGGAGATTGCTTCAGTAGAGGGGTGGGATAGAAATAAATTTTATTATTATTATTATTACTAAACATTAGGAAGAACGTCCTGACAGCTGTTTGACAGTGGAATATACTACTGCCTCAGAGAGTGGTGGAGTCTCCTTCTTTGGAGGACTTTAAGCAGAGACTGGATGGCCATCTGTCTCAGAGGATGCTTTGATTGAGAGTTCCTGCATGGCAGAAGGAGGTTGGACTGGATGGCCTTTCTGGTCTCTTCCAACTCTATGATTCTATGGCTCAGTGCCTGGGTGCAAGGAGGTGGCAGCCAGGCAGGAATCGCTCTGCATGCTTTGCCATGGCTCCTCTCCCAGCCAAGAGCCCGGGGGAACTGGTTGGTGCACAATGGCCTCCGTCCCTCCCTTCTCCTTCTCCTTCTCCAAGGAGGATGCAGGTGTTTGGCAAGAGTGCCTGGGGACCGGGTCTGGCACAGCACCCCTTCTTGTGCTACTCGGAGGCAAGGATTGCACCACCCCAAAGCCACGGAAGGCCTGTTTGCCAAGTCTGTCTGCCCTCATCCCATTGCGCCTCCTCCTCCTCCTCCTCCTCCTCCTCCTCCTCCTCCTCCTCCTCAGCCCTTTTTCCTCATTCCTCTGGGATGATGGAGTCCTTTCCTCATGCTCAGGTGTTGCTCCTGGCTTGTGACTCTTGCTCAGGGCCATTCCCCATTTGTAACCAGCAAGTGCAGAGACGAACGGCAGGAGGAGGAAGAGGCAGCTCCATTGCATTTTTGGGGGATGACAGGATGTCAGGAATCCTGATGGTGACGCATTATTGCACCCGCATTGCATTGCATTGCAGCGGATGGATGGTGTAGCTCCCTGACTCAGAGGCTGAAGCTGCCAAACAGGAATCCATTGCGAATCCAGGTTCTGAAAATGCTTTCCGGTGACTAAGGTCAAAAACTCACTGCAGAAATAATCCAGTTTGAGACGGCTTTAACTGCCCTGGCTCAGTGCTAGTGAATCCTGGGCATTGTAGTTTATTGTGGCACCAGAGCTCTCTGACAGAGAAGAAGGCTAAATGTCTTACAAAACTACAGCTCCCAAAATTCACTTTCATTGAGCCGGGGCGGTTAAAGTGGTCTCGAACTGCATTATTTCTGCCGTCTGTTTTGGACCATAGTTAGATAAGCCTCCCTTACAGACAGATTCAAGCAGATGCCCATCCAAAATATAGGGATAATGATAACAGCATTGACCTGCCTTGACTGGTTGTTGCAAAGATTTCATTGTTTTCTGCCTAAGTGGAGTACCTTCAACATATTTCTCTGTGTTGAAATTCATTTTGTTAGTTTTGGCCCAGCTTTCTAATCTACTAAGGTCATTTTTATTTTTCATCCTGTCCTCTGGGGTATTAGCTACTCCTCCTAATTTGGTGCCATCTGCAGATTTGAGAAGCATGCCCCTTATTCCTTCACCCAAATCATTGATAAAGATGTTGAATAGCCCTCGTCCCAGGACAGACCCCCACTGGACATCCCACTGGTCACTTCTCTCCAGGATGAATGAAGAAGAGGAATAGCCATTGCTGAGCACCCTTTGGGTTCGGTCAGTCAACCAGTTACTAATCCACCTAAGTTGTATTGTTTAGCCTACATTTTACTATCTTGTTTGCAAGAATATTGTGGGGGACCTTGTCAAAAGCCTTCCTGAAATCCAGATATGCTATGTCTACTGCATTCCTTTCATCTAACAAGTTGGTAATTTTATCAAAAAAAGAGATCAGATTAGTCTGGCATGACTTGTTTTTGTGAAACCCATGTTGACTTTTAGTGATTATGGTGTTCCCTTCTAAATGTTCACAGACTCTCTGTTTAATGAATTCTTCTAGAATCTTTCCGGGTATTGACGTCAGACTAACTGGGCGATAGTTGTTGGGATCCTCTTTCCACCCCCTTTTGAAGATGGGGACAACGTCTTCAAGGAGCCCTGGTGGTGCAGTGGTTAAATGCCGGTTCTGCAGCCACAAGGTTGTGAGTTCGAAGCCAAGCAGGGCTCCAAGGTTGACTCAGCCTTCCATCCTTTCACAGGTTGGTAAAACGAGTTCTCAGTTTGTTGAGGGCGATTAGCTTACAGATTGTAAACTCTTAGAGAGTGCTGAGTTCACTGATAACCAGTATAGAAATGTAAACGCTAATGCTATTGCTATTTGCCCTCCTCCATTCTCCTGGGACTTCTCCTGTTCTCCAGGAGAAAAAGAAGTTGGCAGTATGAGCTTTTGTAGACTTCAGTGAAGTCTAGGAAAGCTCCTGCTGCCAACTTCTTTATTTCAGTTAATCTCAAAGGTGCTACAAGATCTCTCTATATACTGATTTTACAGACTAACACGGCTATATCTTTGTGTTCCCCAGGAGTTCTCCAAGATTATTGCTAGTGGCTTTGAGATTACTTCTGCTAGTTCTTTGAATACCCTTAGATGAAGGTTATCTGGTCCTGGAGACTTAAATCCCCCCAGAGTAGCTAGGTGTTGCCCTACTACCTCCTTACCTCTGCTAGGCTGCAGTCCCCACACTGCATCATTTCGCTGCTTCCTTAGAAGCCTGCAATTTCCCATACAAAATATTTTCATGGCGCGGGAACATCCTCCATCCTCCACTGGGATTTTGGGTTGTCTTTCTTGCAGTGTTGGTGAAGCTTTGATTGTGTATTCCTGCATGGCAGAAGGGGGTTGGACTGGATGGTCCTTGTGGTCTCTTCCAACTCTCTGATTCTATATGACTACAACTCCCAGGATCTCCCTGCCAGCATGGGCCACTGTTGTAACCTCCTAAGGTAACATTTCCATGCTCTTGTTTTCTTTAGCTATTTCACTTGCTGCCCAGCAGTCTTTGCTGCAAAAGAATAAGAATATTAAAAGAGATATTCACAGGAGAACCTGGCGTAAGATGTCTAGGAAGAAGAGGGGCACAGCAAAGTCCCATTCCAGAGGCAAGCAGGTAGGTGCCTTCGGAGCAAGCCTCTAAAGCCAAGCCCTCTTGCCTCTGATGGAGGAGCCCAGCGCTACTTGGACCCCAGAGGTACTACACATAACAGAGAATCAAAGGAGATTTACTGGGATTAAAGAAGGCCTGAGAACCTGGTGGAAGATGGTTGAACAGATTAGATCACAAGACCTGTTGGACCACAAGCATTTCTCAGCTGGTTAAACGTCGGTCTTTTATTTCAAACCCTTTTGCTCTTTCGGGTGCTTGTGGTAGGAGGATGGCGCTTCATTCAGGAAATGGGTAGCTATAAAGACATCTTTTGCATTAGTGAACTGTATGAAAAGGAGACCCTGGACAGCATTGTGTCTGGAGGAAGAGGCTGGATTCTGTCTTTTGGCTGAAATCAGGATCCCACCATATCTGCAAGAAATGTTCAGAAGGCAGGTTCCATTTCCCTTCTGACTTCTCTTTCCCCTTAACACCAACCCCAGTTTTGCTACTTTACCCATTCTTGAATGAATCCTTGAATGACGGAGTTGGAAGGGACCACCAGAGGCCACTTAGTCCAACCTCTTCTGCGATGCAGGGATGTGCAGCTGACACACTCCCCAAAGAGGGTCACCCAACACCCAAAGAAGGAGAGTCCACCACCCTCCGAGGAGGAAGCAGCCTCTCCCAGGGTCCAACAGCTCTTACCATCAAGAAGTTTTAGGTGGCATCTCTTTCCCTGCGATGGGAATCCTTAGCTTTGCGTCCTGGTCTCTGGAGCAGCAGAAAGCCAATGTGCTCCATCTCTGCTCCTTCCTCTCTTTGGTGGGCAAGAGTTGCCTTGGAGCCCCCCTCCCCTGCCAAAAAAAGGAAGGAAGAAGGAAGTGTCCTAGGGACCTCTTCTCCCTAAAGCCAAGCCCCCCCCCCCACTGGACTCCAGGAAACCTTGGTATCCCCCCAGGGATGGGATTTCCCCAGGCTCTCTCCCTTCCTCTCACTTTCCCTGCCCCAGGCATGGCCACACCAAACCAGTTCAGAGGGGAAGGAAGGAAGGAAGGAAGCGGCATTGTGCAGTTCTGGACAAACCCATCCTGGGCACCCTTGTGCAATGGCTCGGGGGCCAGTGGAGACTTAGAGGTGGCAGCATCCTCCGCCTTTTCCCCATAAAGTCTCTCCTTCCTTCCTTCCTTCCTTCCTTCCTTCCTTCCTTCCTTCCTTCCTTCCTTCCGCTCCTAGGGAGGTGGCAGAGAGTTTAAAGCCTGCCTTTGGGTCTCTGCTGCGGAGCACTCATGCCTGGTACCATGGCAGTCTCCACCAGCCTTGCCCTCTTCCTTGGCATCTTGGCTCTCTCCACTGAGCTTCTCGGTGCCAAGGCCAAAGGTAAGTCCTGTGAGAGGCACTTTTAGGGGTCTGAAGAAGAGATCGGCAGAGCCAGGATCCATCCTTCTCACAGTCCCTCAGAGGGTGGTAAAGTCTCCTCCTTTAAACAGAGGTTGGATGGCCATCTGTCCCAGGGAGGGAGGGCTTGGACGGGGTCTTCCTGCAGGGCAGAAGGGGGTTGGATTGGATGGCCTCTGGGGGTCTCTTCCAACATTATCATTCTATGATTGTACCCTTGTCTGGAGGGAAAAGAAGGCATGCAAGCAATCCTTCTCTTTGCAGGGTGTGAGCTCCACCTGGGAGAGGACACTGCCTTCTCTTCACATCCAATTCAGGAGGGAAACAGAGGGGCCTGACACACTTACGCTTTTTGCACAGAGAGATTGGCATCTGTGAATCGATTCAAAATTGAGTAATCGCTCCCACTACAGTTTAAAGCAGCAAATCTCTCCGTGGCATTTAAATCCGGTCTGAAGTTCCCATTCGCCACTGTTCCGGATCAAAGTGGAGACGCCTCCATTTCCTGAACTGTGGCTGCATGATCCAAATAGATCCGATAGCTTACTCACACTATCGGAGATGTGGATCATTGCGGTTCTTAAAAAAAGAACCGCTAAGGGATCTGGTGCCAAATGCACCAGATTAAATGGACTTTTTGGTCCGCCCCCCCCCACTGCAAACTGGAGTGAGTACAATGGGTGCAAGTGTGAATGACAGGGAAATAACTCGGTTTCCAAACTGGGTTATTTCGTAGTGTGAATGAGGCCAGAGAGAATTTGCTGAGCCGAACCATCCTTGCCACGTGTGCCATCCCCTGGGGCATCTAGAATGGTAGAATCATAGAATGTGAAGGCACCCCAAGGGTCATCTAATCTGACCCCTGCCATGCGGGAATCAGCATTATGATGAACAACATCATAAACAGAAGTTAGAGGTGAAGCTCTAAACAGAAGACCTCCAAGGACAGAGTCCCAAATGTACCCCAACTCCACCTGGGAAAAGTCTTTTTGGTCCTCTCTGGGCCATTTTGGGGCCAGTAAAGACCCCTGGGCTAGAATAATTTAGGGCACCCTCAAAACATACCAAATTTTGCCCTCGCCCATAGTCCGTGGAGTGTGGAGAAATCTGGTAAAAATTTTAGAGGGGGCCTGGGGGCCAAATTTGGCTCATGGGCCACATTTTTCTCCAAGCTGGACGTAATGGCGTTGCCTTTTTTGAGCTGCGCTGAAGAGTTGGTCACCTACACTGACCTTCCTTCCACACCCTCCATCATTTCACAGATGAAAACTGAGGCTGAGAAACACCAGAGTGTGGACAAAGAGCTGTGGGCAGCCAACAAGAGGGCCAACTTTTTCATACAGCCATAGAGTCATAGAGTTGGAAGAGACCCCAAGGGCCATCCAGTCCAACCCCCTTCTGCCATGTGCCCTCAAGAGATGGCCAGACAGCCTTTGTCCACCACCCTCCAAAGACCATGCAAAACCACTGTCTGAAGCAGAGACGCCTTGGAATTTATGTACAGTGCTTAGGAAAGCTTGAACAGGAAAAAACAAAACCAAAGCCAAATGATCTGACTGGGAAAGACAAGATGTCACACATAGACACACACACCCCACTCTCCTTTACCTCCTGTGGAGTTGAGGCAAAGCACTTTTGCACTTTGAACACTTTTGCACTTTGAAGTAAGCTAATGATGAAAGAGGAAAGTGGGAGGTGTGAGGAGTGAGAAACCAGGACATTTTAAAAGCAACAGAAAAAGTGGGACGGCACAGGGATTAATGAGGAGGACTGTCTCTGCCACACTGCAGAATTAATGCAGTTTGACACCACTTTAACTGCCATGGCTCAATGCTATGGGATCCTGGGACTTGGGGTTAGCTGTGGCCCTAGGGCCTTCTGACAGGGAAGGCTCAATAACTCACAAAACTACAAATCCCATGATTCCATAGCATGGAGCCGTGGCTGTTAAAGCTGTATCGAATTGCATTGATTCTGCAGAGTAGATGCACCCTGAGAAGGGAATGACTTACCTGTCTGCTGACCTTACTCTTTATGGCTTTCCAGAGCGGGCCGGCTATTGCATCAATGTGCCGGTGCCATCCAGGGGCCCTTCGGATGCGGGCAAATGCAACGAGTGCCACGTGGACAACGACTGTTCGCCAAAGAAGAAGTGTTGTGGTTCATCCTGTGGCAACACCTGCCAGACGCCTGAGCCAAGTAAGGACGGTTCATCTTATTGCACAAAAAGGGGGTGATGGAGAGCTTTGCAGAGATAGACTCATAGAATTGGAAGAGACCCCCAGGGGCCATCCAGTCCAACCCCATTCTGCTATGCAGGAACTCAAAATCAAATCATCTCCGACAGGTGGCCATCCAGCCTCTGTTTAAAGGCTGCCCTTCTGTTTCTGAGGGGGCTTTGGAATATATATATATATTTCACAGGACAATATAAAATGGAATGTCCAAGAGTATATGTGGGAAGACAAGGTCACCAAAAGAAGTAAAGAATTTATGACATACCACTAGAGAGGGAGACTCAGAGATAAGAAATAGAAATGGGAATTGAGATTAGAAAGGGAAACTTCATCAGGAACAAAGAAAGCGATGAAGGATAAATGCAAAGGGCATAGGTTAAGGTAGAAATGCAAAGAGGAGAAACGCAGGCCTTTGGGATAAACTGTAAACTGCAAAGTACCTAACCAATGGGAAAATGAGGGAGGGCTTCAAGCGTTGGATTTTAGGGAATAAATACTTCTGCAAAAAGGCTTGTAAGGTGCGCCTACTTGCTTCGGACACCCGATCTTGCAAGACCACATTGTCTTAATAAATGTATGCTGCTTCACCAATTGTGTCTACGTCATTTTATTCTGGATTGTGTTGCTAACATGGTGCCTTTTGTTATGGTTCCCAAGGGATGCTGTCAGGCCCAGGCTGATTCCTACAGGGTTTGGGAATTGCAGGTGTGTGTGTGTGTGTGCTTTTTTGGGAAAGGTGGCAGAGTTGCAAGGAACACCTTGAGAACCGAACGCCGGTCCGTAGCCTATGCAGAACTGGTTTTCCATCAAGACCTTCAACCTGGAAGAGGTGTGGGGGATTTTGGGAGAAAAGGTCCCCAAAGCCCCCAGAGAAGTGCCCTGTGAGAGGGGCATGGTTGGACTGGGCAGGGAGAAGGAATAAGCGGCAGGACTTTAGGGCCAAAGTGAACAAACAATGAGAGGTCAAGCTCTGGCCTGGGAGCAGGGTGACCGGACACCCTCCTTTTCCTGGACACGTCCTACATTTCAACTTTCTGTCCAGAAACAATTCCAAAATGTCCTCCATTTTGAGCATGGCTAACAAGCCCATTGAGTAGCACCTCGAGAAATGCATCTATTTGGCAGCCAGCTCTCGCTGCAAATAGAGGGATAGGATGGATCCTTCTGAAAATCTTTTTTTTCCTAGGAGCAGCAGCGGACAAGACCCGCACCCAGAACTCAGGGTGCAAATAGGGGGACAGGATTCAGTAGCAGGCAAGATTTGCACCCAGAGCTTGAGATACATTTGTTTCTCAGAGGAGAAAGGACAGCAAATGTGTTAGACAATGGGCTGATTGAAGACACAATGCAAATATTGAAAGCCCCCCCCCCCCGAATTTCAGCACAATGGTCAAATGAAAGGAATAATTTGAATGTAGACACAATGATGGGTTTGTTGCTAGTAAATTACCATTTTAAGCCTTTATCTCGCTCAGAGTTGTAGAAGTATCTTTCAAGCCAACAAGGCATTTGAATGAAGATAAGTTCAACAGAAAAATACAGTTGAGTACATAATAAAACAAGGCATCTGAGGAAGTAGGCTTAAGTCTAGGAAACTCTGTGCTGCCAACTTCTTTCTTTCAGTTTAGTCTCAAAGGTGCAACAAGATCTCTCTGCATCATAAAACACAGTATCTGTAATGTAGCTGTAAATAAACCATATGAAATCTCTTATATTTATATGAGTGTCTTTAGCTTTTATTTTGTAATGACCCACATTTTTCTGGAAGGTCCTACATTTTGTGGTGCCTTGTCCTCCTTTGTCGCGATGACATCTGGCCGGGAGGAGATGTGGCCCCCGGAAAAGGTTTTGGGGTGGCTGTCCATTTAGCCCCTGACTCTTGCTTTGCAGCTGTGCTCAGAAAAAGAAGGGCAGATGACCGCTAAAGCAAGCACTCAGCGTCAGATTATAGAGGCTGCGTCTGCATCTGCATCTGCACTGCGGAATTAACGCAGTTTGACACTGCTATAACCGCCATGGATCAATGCTATGTAATACTGGGATTTGTAGTTTGGTGGGGTATTCTGCCTTGTCTCTCAGAACGCTCTGGTGCTACAACAAACTACAAGCCCCAGGATTCCATAGCATGCAGCCAGATGCAGTCCTAAGCTAGATTGGTCTGCCATAGGGCGGGGTATAAATAAATTTTATTATTATTATTATTATATGAAGAACCATAGCTGCCTATATGAGCCTTTCTGGGTGCTGAGATTTTCGGGAGATGCTCTCCGCTCAGTCCCACCATCTTCACAGTCCCTTTTAGTGGGGACAGAGCCTTCTTGGTGGCTGCTCCCAGATTTGGAAATTCCCTCCTTAGGGAATCCAGGATGGCTCCCTGCTTCTGCTGGCCAGGGAAAGCTTCCCTATGTCATCTCTTTTCCAGAAATTGACTATAATGGGGTTTAATGGGGTTTAAAAGGAGCCCTAGTGGTGCAGTGGTTAAATGGGGTCTGTATCTGTTTTAGCTGGAAGCCGCCTTGATTGCCACGGCAAAAAGTGGGGTATAAATAAATAAATTATTATTATTATTATTATTATTATTATTAAATGCTGGTCCTGCAGCCACAAGATTGGGGGAAGTTCACTCCTAGAGGAGGGCTCCAAGGTTGACTCAGCCTTCCATCCTTTCATAAGTTGCTAAAATGAGTCCCCAGATTGTTGGGGACAATTGGCTTACAAACTGTAAACCACTTAGGAAGTGCAGAAGTGCACTGATAACCGGTATAGAAATGTACTTGCTATTGCTATTACTATTAATAGTGTGCTTTTTAAAAAAATTTTTAAAAAATCCTTCATTCAAATTTATTTTAAACTATTTTAACTCTAAAAATAATGTATTATATATGTGTGTTACGCGCGCGATGCTTTTGTATGTTTTTAATTTGTTCTGGCTTTAATGAGCCCCAGACCATGAGCAAGGCTTTTGTTGTTGTTAACTGCCTTCGAGTCGATCTGGACCCATGGCAGTGACCCTCTGGATGAGACCCCTCCAAGAAGTCCCTCTGTCCTCCATTCCTCTGCTTAATCCCTGCAAGCCCTTAATAAATAAATCCCCATAGAGACCCCCTTAATAATAGAGTCCATCCACCTGGCGTCTCTCTTCCTCCTTCCCTCCATCTTCCCCAGCATTCTTGTCTTTTGCAAAGAGTCCTCTCTTCTCTTCTCATGATGTGTCCGAAGTACGACAGCCTCAGTTTGGTCATCTTGGCTTCTTCTTCCAGGGAGGTTTCCCCCTTGATCTGCTCTAGGACCCATTTCTTTGTCCTTTTGGCTGTCGTCCATGGGATCCTCAGCACTCTTCTCCAGCCCCACATTCTCTCAAAGGCATTGGTTTTCTTCCTATCCCCTTTCCTAACTGTCCAGCTCTCACATCCATCCATGGTAATAGGGAATACAATATTGATCATAAAATCATAGAGTCATGGAGTCATAGAGTTGGAAGGGACCCCAAAGGGCCATCCAGTCCAACCCCCTTCTGCCATGCAAAAAGATACTGTTCAAGCCCTCCCTGTGACAGATGGCCATCCAGCCTCTCCCTAAAAACCTCCAAAGAAGGAGACTATCACTCTCCAAGGGAGCATCTTCCACGGTAGAACAGCTCTTACCCGCAGGAAGTCCTTCCTAAGCTTTAAGTGGAATCTCCTTTCCTGCAGTTTGCATCCATTGCTCCATTGGGTCCTATTCTCTGGAGCAGCAGAAAACAAGCTTCTCAATATGACCTCCCTTCAAATACTTAAACAGGGCTATCATATCACCTCTTAACCTTCTCTTGTTTAGCCTGGAGAAGAGATGTCAAGAGGTGAAATGATAGTCCAGTTTAAATATTTGAAGGGTGGTCATATTGAAGAGGGGGCAAGCTTGTTTTCTGCTGCTCCAGAGACTGGGAACCTGAGCAATGGATGCAAACTCCAGGAAAAGAGATTCCACCTCAACATTAGGAGGAACCTCCTAACAGTGAGAGCTGTTTGAGAGTGGAAGAGGCTCCCTCGGAGATTTTGGTGGAGTCTCCTTCTTTGGAGGTCTTTAAACAGAGGCTGGATAGCCATCTGTCACAGGGATGCTTTGATTGTGAGTTCCTGCATAGCAGAATGGGGTTGGACTGGATGGCCTTTGAGGTCTCTTCCAACTCTATGATTCTGTGATTCTTCTCCATGCTAAACACACCCAGCTCCCTGGGCTTGGTGGTTTCCAGACCTTCTACCATTTTAGTCACCCTCCTCTGGACACTCTCCTGCTTTTCCCCAACCTTCTTGAACTGTGGTGCCCAGAAATGGACACAGGATTCTGACATATCTCATGCAAATATGTCAGCATTCATTTGGAATAAGAAAAAGCGAGGTTAAAGATGAAGATATACAGGAGAATAAAGACAGAGGAGGTATGAATATGCCAAACTTTAAATTATATCATCACACAGCTTGTCTTCAATGGATTAAGGAATGGGTGAATTAGAAGGTGCAGACCTACCCTTCGGTTGGCATGCGTATTTGATCTATGATAAAGTCAATAGAGAATTCAATAAGCACATAATAAGAAAACCAATACTAAGAGTCTGGCAAAAATACAGAAACATATTTATTAGGAAAATACTGAAATGGATGTCGGTGAATGAAGCATTTTATAGGAGAGAAAAGATGGAAGAGGAAGACTGGACGACATATAAAGACTTACTAATATGGGAAGCAGACAAACCAAGAATCAAAACAATGGAAGAATGATTAAAGGAAGGATACAAGTGTAATTGGTTTTTATATAGAGAAATTAATGAAAGGTTCAAATTGGATCAAAAAACAATACAAATACAAAAAGAAGAATCAGAATTTGAAAAACTCTTGGTAGAAGAAACTCAACATATGATCACAAAGTTATATAAGTTATTACTGAAAGCTGAGATGGAGGAAGAAACTGTAAAGGTAAAGGAAAACTACCTAAGGACACAATATAGATGGTATCTAACACCAGAAAAACTATCCAAGATCTACAAAAACAACAGTGGAAACTGCTGGAATTGTTTAAAATCAAAAGGTACCTACATGCATATGTGGTGGGAATGTAAAAGATCGGAAAAATATTGGACACAAATGCCGTACATTCAGAAATAGAAATTTTTTTAAATATCAAGATGAGCAAACAACCCACCACTTTCTTATTAGGTATAATAGATGAAGAAACGGAAAAGAAATTTGGAAAAATTCTGTTTTATATGTTAGATGCGGCAAGAACTGTGATCGCAAAGAAATGGAAAAGTAAAGAAGCCCCCAACCTGCAAGAATGGCAGTACAAGTTGTATGAAACCATGGAAATGGATAAACTGACAACTTTTTTAAAGGACAAACTAGGAATAAATTTGAAAGAGAATGGTCACGAACTATTTTAGAGAATTATGGGGGGGAAATGGTGTGATTGCTCTGAAAGAAGGATGAAAAGAATATAGTTATCAGGTTGGAATATATAGGAAACATATTTGATGTAAATGTGTATAATTGGGTCTTGGTAACTAAAGCAGCTGTCCAGAACAATATGTATGGTGTGTTACAGATAATGAAGAATGTGGTAATACATATACTTTAGAAAAAGATACAATTTAATAATAATATAGAGCAAATTATAAGATCAAATGGAAATATATGAAAGGCGATTTACATAAACATTATATTTTCTTAGTAAAGGAAGGGAAGTCTTTTTATGTTTGTATGTTTTGTAAATGCTATGTCTTAGATGTATGTATAGAGTGTTGCATGTAATTTTTAAGATATGGAAATAAATACATAAATAAAAAGAAATGGACACAGGATTCATTGAGAGAGTGACTTGGAGGTCTCTCATTCACGGAGTCACCATAAGTCGAAGTCAACTTGATGGCAATTAACTACAGAAAAAGCTGCTATGAGTCCCAGTTCCAGGCAAAAGCAGGGTATAAATGAATGAAATAGCAACCACAGCCACCGCTGGATTTAGGCTGGTTGGCTTGCTTGCTTAATTGTAGTGAGACTGCGAGTGCTTCTCCCGTGAGAGTGGGCTTTCACAGTGGAGAAGTGGGCAGAAGTGGGTCAATGCACCCTCCATGCCTGGAGTGGCCTCTTCTGTAGGAAGGACAGATGTTGGTGGCTGGCAGCCCAGAAGCCAAGACTGTGCTTTCCCGCAAGGCTTGTCACTCACCATTGTTCCTTTCCTCCTCATCCTCCGTCTCCTTCTTCCAGGTCTCTGTCACCTTCCTCCCATCACCGGACCCTGCAAAGCCCGGATGCCCAAACTCTACTATAACTGGAAGAGCAAGAGGTGTGAAGAGTTCATCTACGGGGGGTGCTTTGGGAACCTGAACAGATTTGACACCAAGAAGGAATGCCAGAGGGCCTGTGGGAAGCCAGGTGAGCAGAGTCCTTGCTTCTCAGACATGTACATACGTAGGAATATACGTTGAACCCAGGAATGGGTGGGTGGGGGTCTCCCTCATGTAGTCAAGCCTTTGCACCATCCTGGCTTTCCTTCTTGGGTGCAATATGAAATAAGCAAAGGGTTTCAAATTCATTTTGCACCACTTAATCCTGCCATTTTGTAAACTCTTTTGCACAAGATAATCCCACTGAGTTGGGGCAAAGAAAAGGGCCAAGGATCATGCAGGGCTTTCCTCAAACCACTGGGCAATTGTATCCAGCAATACCTTTGAAACTCCTCCTAGAAGGCCTCTGGGCATTGCTGAAAAAGAAATGGCATCAGATGCCTTCCGGAATCTGACCTGGCGCCTTTCTCTTTCAGGCGCTGCCTAGAGAGGAGGCGGGAGAAGAGGCGAAGGAGTCGTGGCACCCTCCGAGTGGAGCACCCCAAAATTCGGCCCTCCTGGGAAGCCCCTTCCCCTGCTTCTGCCCACCTTTGCCCCCTTCAGCCTCCCCTGAGTTGGCCTGAAGCCATTCAGGGCAAGTGGCCTGGCCCAGAGGGCTTCCAGAAAAGGCAGCCAATAACAATAAAATAAAATAAAATAAAATAAAAGACAACCAATGCATTCTTTAGTCTTCTGGATGCTTTGTTCTCTCTTGAGCAGTTTCCTTTTTGGGTTTCTCTCTTTCTCCAGCCGATCTCCACTTTGGTGGTTGTTGACCTGCAAACCTCCTTGTGAGGCGGTAATTCCCACTGAACTAACGGGGACATGTTTTTCAATTAGCATGTTTTGCTTTGGGCTTGTCGCAATGAAAACTGGGGAAGGCTCCTATATCTTTAATCATTGTGAACAAGAAAAGTCAATTCAATTCTATAGCAATAGCAATAGTAACTACATTTCTATACACTGCTTTTTATCAGTGCACTTAAGCATTTTACAATGTATAAGCCAATTGCCCTGAACAAGCTGGGGACTCATTTTAGCAACCTTGGAAGGATGCAAGGCTGAGTCGAGCCTGAGCCCCTGGCTGGCATTGAACTCACAACCTTGTGGTTTGTCAGTGAGTGGCTGTATGAGTGAGGGCTGTATCAACAGAAGTATAGTGTCTAGACAGAGGAAAGTAATAGCACCACTCTCTTCTGCTTTGGTCAGGCCTCACCTGGAATAATCCTGTGTCCAGTTCTGGGCAAAACAATTCAAAAAGGATGTGGAGAAAATGGAGCGTGTCCAGAGAAGGGCAACTAAAATGGTGAAGGGTCTGGAAACCATGAAGCCCTATGAGGAACGACTTAGGGAGCTGGGAATGTTTAGCCTGGAGAAGAGATGGATAAGAGGGGATATGATAGCCGTGTTTAAATATTTGAAGGGATGTCATATTGAGGAGGGAGCAAGCTTCTTTTCTGCTGCTCCAGAGACTAGGACCCGAAACAATGGATGCAAGCTGCAAGAAAAGAGATTCCACCTCAACATTAGGAAGAACTTTGACAGTGGAAGTCATTGTTGCCTTGGAGGAGGGATTTGCTTGTCTTCCTGCATGGCAGAATGGGGTTGTGCTGGATAGCCCTTGGGGTCTCTTCTCTTCCTCTATGATTCAATGAGACTATGGTTTCAAGAGGGAATTTCAGAAGGTGTTGCTTCTTACACAACCAGGTAACACGCAAGACCTGCAAAAATTGCCTCTTCTCCACAACCATTAAAGGTAAAGGGATCCTCTCCAGTTTTCACTCTGGCATGTCTTGTGGGGTCATGCTACATATGGGGCAACCCATCCCCAGGGATTCCTGCCATCTTGGTCTGAGCCTCAGCCTGACCGATGGGACTGCTCTCTCTCTGTCTGCATCCAGTAGCAGCTGGAGGGGTTCCATATCAAGGCTGCAGGGAATCATCCATTCTAGAGATTCGACTGAACTGTAAAGGAGCTATCCAAGGTGCTGAAATTGTTTGAGGGAGAATAGAGTTTATCATGGTGTAGTGCAGGGGTCACCGGACTTTTTGATCTGGGGGCCGGTTCGCTGGCCCCCAGATGTTCCGGGGGGCCGGAGGTGTGCGTGCATGCGCGCGCGCATGCGCACAACTCTGGGTGCCATTTTGGAAGACAAAATGGTGCCCGAGTAGTGTGCATCCTCGTGCGACGGCGGGTGCCATTTTGTCTTCCAAAATGGTGTCCGGCGGCAGCTGCATGCGCGTGGCATCACGCGCGTATGCGCATGACTCCGTATGCCATTTTGGAAGGCCTCGGCGGGACGGTCTGGCCCGCAGGCCATAGTTTGGAGACTCCTGGTGTAGTGGTTTGAACATTGGACTATGCCACTAGAAATCAGGGTTTGATTCCCAGTTCTGCCATGAAAACCTACTGGGTGACCTTGGGTGAGCCACACACTCTCAGCCCCGGAGAACCCATGTTAAGGTTGCCTTAGGGTTGGCATAAGTTGGAAATGACTTAAAGATAACTTTGAATACCTCCTTCAAATTCCAGAGTAACATCTGGAGCAAGTTGACCACATTACTGACAGTAGCCAGAGCCAGAATGCTGCGATGTGACTTTAGGAGGTGGGAGGGGAGGTTTGCTCCCTCTCTGTCCATGCTCAGAGGCTTTCTTGCAATCCTGGGAAACCAGTGGAGAGACCCCATGGACCAGTGCTGGAGGGGGGCAAAATGAGGACAGTTTCCCCACTATATGAGCAATTGCTATCTTTTGTCAGCTCCTGCCCAACTTGCTGGAGAGGGAGGAGGTACAGGCTGTAGTATACTGTTCTCAAAGGTGCCCCAGTCACACCTCTCTGTTGCTCTTCTACCAAAGTCCAGCAAGGCCATTCTGGCCTGGGTGGTTTCCTTTTCCTCCTTACCTTCGATCACCTTTCCTGGTTTTCTTGAGTATTCTCTTCTGTTGGCTGCTGCCTCCTCCTGCCAGGAAAGCCACCTCAAAGAGGAACGCAACTGTTGGGTAGATTAGTATTTATTTGACTGGCTAAACTTAAACCCAAAGGGTGCTCAGCAATGGCTGCTCCTCCTCTTCTTCTTCCTGGAGAGAAGTGACCAGTGGGGTGTCCAGTGGGGTTCTCTCCTGGGCCCAGTTTGCCATTCAACATCTTTATCAATGATTTGGATGAAGGAATACAGGGCATGCTTCTCAAATTTGCAGATGACACCAAATTAGGAGGAGTAGCTAATACCCCAGAAGACAGGATGAAAATTAAAAATGACCCTAATATATTAGAGAGCTGGGCCAAAGCTAACAAAATGAAATTCAACACAGAGAAATGTAAGGCAAAAAAATGAAATGCATAGATATAAGATGGGGGACACCTGGCTGAATGAGACTATGTGTGAAAGGGATCTAGGAGTCCAGGTGGACCACAAGTTGAACATGAGTCAACAGTGTGATGTGGCAGCTAAAAAGGCCAATGCAATTTTAGGCTGCATCAATAGAAGTATTGTGTCTAGATCAAGAGAAGTAATAGTGCCACTCTATTCTGCTTTGGTCAGGCCTCACCAGGAATAATCCTGTGTCCAGTCCTGGGCACCACAATTCAAAAAGGATGTGGAGAAACTGGAGAGTGTCCAGAGGAGGATGACTAAAATAGTGAAGGAAACCATGAAGCCCTATGAGGAGAGACTTAGAGAGCTGGGTATGTTTAGCCTGGAGAAGAGAAGGTTAAGAGGTGATATGAGAGCCGTGTTTAAATATTTGAAGGGTGTCCTGTTGAGGATGGAGCAAGCTTGTTTTCTGCTGCTCCAGAGAACGGGACCCAGAACAACGGATTCAAACTACAGGAAAAGAGATTCCACCTCAACATTAGGAGGAACCTCCTGACAGTAAAAGCGGTTCAACAGTGGAACACACTCCTTCCTCGGAGAGTGATGGAGTCTCCTTCTTTAGAGGTTTTTAAACAGAGGCTGGATGGCCATCTCATATAATCACAGAATTGGAAGAGACCACAAGGGCCATCCAGTCCAACCCCCTGCCATGCAGGAACTCTTGATTAAAGCATACCCAACAGACTTATTGATACACAGAGGTCCTGAATTTGACAGCTCTAGAATCTTTCCTGGTATTGATGTCAGACTAACTGGACGATAATTGTTGGGATCCTCTTTTTTTCCTTTTTTTGAAGATGGGGACAATGCTTGCCCTCCTCCAGTCTGCTGGGGCTTCTCCTGTTCTCCAGGAGTTCTCAAAGATTATTATTGCCAGTGGCTCTGAGATTACATTTGCCAGTTCTTTTAATATCCTTGGATGTAGTTCATCTGGTCCTGGAGACTTATATTCATTTAGATTAACCAGGTATTCCTGTACTACCTCTTTACTTATTCTGTTGGGGATGCTTTGATTGTGAGTTCCTGCATGGCAGAATGGGGTTGGACTGGCTGGCCTTTGAGGTGCCTGCCAACTCTATGATTCTATGAGTCTATGATTCTGTTTGTTGATGTTAAGTGCCCTTGAGTTGACTTTGACTCATGGTGGTCCCATGAGAGAGACTCCTCCAAGCCCCGCTGTCCTCAGCTGAGGTCCTGGACTGAATCCATCTATCTAATATGCAGCCTTCCTCTCCTGCTATTCTCCACCTTACTGTCTAGCTGGCATCACAGTCAGCCCTCCACATTTGTGGCTTTGACTTTTTACGGCTTTGATTATTTGCGGATCTGGTTCCTAAGTTCTCTTTAGGAATCTCTAGGTTCTCCAGTGCAACGCTGCTGGAAATTGATCATAGAGTTGCAGTGGAGGACTTAGAGGTTACTAGTGAAAACACTTCTCTGGTCATTTGTAGGTCTGATAAGGCCACTGATAACAGAGTTGGGGAGCAGAAATGCCAAGAAGTGCAAGCATGGTTTATTTAGAGAAGACCAAAGGCAATGTTAAATCCATATGAGCATTTATTGCTTGCATCCAGGTAAGGAGCTTGGCCGTCGACCCCCATTTTTCTCAGACTTTCTTCCAAACTGTCACCAGTAGCTTCTTTGTTAGCCTGAAAAAGAAAAGCGTCAAATGCATCAGCATCGCTGGGTCACCATCCTTGGGACAGAGCTATTGGCCTTGTTCTGCCTGAAAATGGGTTTTCTCTAAAGGAATATTGACAGAATAAAGATGTATTTGCATCATGCAGTTATATCGCTGCATTAATTGTGCCGTGTGGGAACAGCCCCAGTCACCATCTCATCCAAAATGCCCTGGAAAGTGGCAGAGACAGCCTCACTGAGGTCCAATCTGCACTGCAGAAATAGCACAGTTTCATACTGCATTAAGTGCCATGGGTCCATCCTATGGAATCCTGGGATTTGTAGTTTCCTGTGGCACCACAGCTGTCTGACAGAGAAGGCTACATAGGAATACACAAAACTACAAACTCCAGAATTCCATTGCACTAAGCCCTGGCCATTGAAGCGGTGTCAAACTGCATTATTTCTGCAGTGCAGATCAGACCTGAGACACTGACTGAAGAGATGCTGGCATTGTCCCTGAGGTTCAATGGCACTCTGTGCTAGACTCCTCTCAGTCTTGTCTCCACTTGTTTGCCCAGATAACAGCATCACAACGACTGGATCTCTTATCAGGCCCTGCAGCTTATGGAAAACCTCTCAGTCATTGCTTGCCATAAGTTGAAGCCTTCTGGAACTGGTCATGGGTTCAACGATAAAGACATTATGTGGGCGAAGTATTACCTATTAATTTTTATAGGAAGCAGTGGGAAGGCTTTTCAATAACTAAAATGCAAGGATCTTTCAGCTTTGGTCTACCAGGTCCAAGAAACCAGATTCCAGAATGCAAGATTTGGAAGATTATCACACTTGGTATTAAGCTGGCTTACCTGAGCCGGCTTAAAATTAGAAGCAGGGTGCATCCTGATAGTATCAGTTGCATTTAGCCGCTGAAATTGCCACCCGGCTGCAGCCCGGATCCATCGCTTGAAAAAAAGGCTGCTGGAACGCCCCTGAGAGCGGCGATGGATCCAGGCTGCAGCCAAGTGGCGATTTCAGCGGCTAAATGCATCTGATACTATCAGGATGCACCCCGCTTCTAATTTTAAGATGGCTCAGGTAAGCCAGTTTATAACTGAGTGTGATAATCTTCCAAATCTTGCATTCTGGAATCTGGTTTCTCGGACCTGGTAGACCAAAGCTGAAAGATCCTTGCATTTTAAAGGTGCAAGGTTTGGTTCTGAGACTCACCGTAACGTTTACACGCAGCCTCACATTTGGGACGAGTCTCGAAATTGTTCTCGTTGGCTTTGCATCCTCCCCAGGTGAATGGCAGGCATTTCTGTAGCTCGTAGTCAAAGTACCAGCGCTCTTGGAGAACAAAACAGAGTCCTGGATCCGGAGGGAGTATGCAGATCCCTGGGGATACAGATCCAACATGGCATCATAGAGTTGGAAGAGGACCCCCCCCCGGGCCATCCGCTCCAACCCCCTTCTGCCGGGCATGAAGTCACAGGCCCCATTCACACTATGAAAATAAATTGGGATGAATCCGGGTTGAATCCTTGTTGTTCACACACGTCCCGAATGCACTTGATGCACTTTTCTTTGGGGGGGGGGGGGAAGTGGCAAAATCTCCACTTAACCTGGGATATTTGATATCAGGTTTCCTCCCCCCCCCCCCGGTTTTCCTGAAATATCTGCATAGATGCACATCTTTAGCAGTGTGAATAAGCTTCTGAATCGATTCAGATCAATGGAGGTGGCTCCATTTTATCCCAAAAAGGTGGCATGTGTGAATAGCAAAGGGGTTACAATGACTGAAAATGAATAGGACCCAAAAACAAAATGGGAACAACAAACCCAATATGCATCAGCATGGCAATCTGCATCTCTTGGGGACAAAAGAATGAGTGTGAATGTCCCCACAATCAAAGCCCTTCCTGGGACAGATGGCCATCCAGCCTCGGTTTGAAAACAATCTCCAAAGAAGGAGACTCCACAGTCCTCCAATGCAATGGAGTCTTCCACTCTCAAACAGCTCTCACTGTCAGGAACTTCTTCCTAATGTTGAGTTGGAATCTCTTTTCCTGCAGCTTCCATCCGTTGCTTCATGTCCTATTCTCTGGAGCAGCAGAAAACAAGCTTCACAGAGCATGGGAATAACATGAACTTGAACTCTTAACACAGGAAGGCAAACATGATTTACAGTTGAGGTGGAATTGCTTTTCCTGTAGCTTGCATCCGTTGCTCCATTGTGTCCTATTCTCTGGAGCATCAGAAAACAAGCTTGCTCCATCCTCAATAGGACACCCCTTCATATCACGTCTTAACCTTCTCTTCTCTAGGGTAAACATACCCAGTTCCCTAATTTGCTCCTCATAGGGCTTCATGGGTTCCAGGCCCTTCACCATTTTGGTTGCCCTCCTCTGGCCACAGTTCCAGCTTCTCCACATCCTTTTTGAATGTTTGTGCCCAGAACTGGATGACGGAGAGTGCCGAGAGACCGGGCAAGATCTCTCAGGGTTCAAATAGAGGCTCCCAAATGGATAGCAATCATGTAAGGATGGGATGGGAACTCCACCATTACCACCCATGCAAGGATTTCCAGAGTGCAATGCAGCCTTTCATTCAACGAATTAGTAATTCTGGATTAAGGTATTGCTCAAATGCCAGTTTAAGTCACTCAATTAAAAGTTGAAAAAAAGCTGCCTCTTTTTTAACCTAATAATAATAATAATAATAATAATAATATCATCAACAATATATTATTGCTGTTGTCAGTAGTAGTAGTAGTAGTAGTATATTATTCCTCATGATGATGATGATGATGATGTTTTAAATATTTTGAAAGTGTTTTTAGTGTATTAGCTGTTTTAATCATGCTTTTAAAAATGTTGTTTAATACCTTTTTAACTTTTGTAAATTAAAGTTTTCACGGAATCTTTTAAAATTATTATAAGCTGCCTTGGATCCCATTTTGCAATAAAATAAATAAATAAATAAAATAAATAAATAAGAATTACAGTAGGCCCTTGGTGTCTGCTTGGTTTTGCTCCCAGTGCATGCTAAAGTCCTATTACAGACAATGGTGCAGTATAATGGTATCCCTTATATAAAATGGCAAAATCAAGGTTTGCTTTTGGGTTTTGTCTTTTTGGGGGTGGAGGTGGTGGAATATTTTCAAGCCATGGATTCTGCATCCACGAATCACCACCACAAATGATGCTGTCGAGTTTCCCGCATTTGGGGAAATTGCAGGGGTCAACACACCTGGAGTGCAATGGATGAACCTCACCCCGGGAAAACCACTTTCGTGATCATGGCATCTCCCCTGTCAGGTATGCATCATCATCATCATCATCATCATCATCATCATCATCATCATCATCATCTCATATAGCACCATCACCGGCGTACATGGTGCTCTACAAGTAAAAGAAGAACAAAACAGTTGTGAAACTGATAACCCAATTGCTCCCATCCCATCGTTCCCTTTAAGTAACTGTGCTTACCCAGATCCCCAGAGACCACTGAGAGGTTCTCCCAAAGTACCAGGAACCCAAGAAAGAAAACGTTGGTCCTGAACCTCATGACGCTGCCTGGAAAAGGATCTGGAATCCCAAAGATCACCTGGGGAGAGATCTGAATTGGGAAGGCAGGGTCTGGTCCAGCGCGTTGTTCCTGGGAAAAACGAATCCTCCTTGCAGCTGAAACCAGAAGGACACAGAAGGAAGGACTCAGCATCTTCTCTATCAACATGGCACCGATATTGCATCAATGTGCATACTGATATCTGCTACAAGCTATGCACCAAGCAGAAAATAACAACATTTGGGATCTGTTGTTGGGCTTAGTTCAGATTGCACTGAGCACCAAAGTACTGGAGAACATCCTGTTCAGAACTGGGAACCATTACATATCCAGGTTGTAACAACTCATCATGTATTGTTGTTGTCTGCCTTCAAGTCATTTCTGACCTACCATGGGGTTTTCTTGGCAGGATTTGCTCAGAGGGGCTTTGCCTTTGCCTTTGCCTGCCTCTGAGGCTGAGAGTGTGTGCCTTGCCTAAGGTCACCCAGTGGGATTCCACGGCCCAGAGGGGAATCGAACCCTTGTCCAATGCTCAAATTGCTACACCATGGTGCCTCATCATGACCTCTTATTATATGTCCCCACAAATGAAGCATTAATTCTGGAGCGTGGGAGCAGCCATGGGCCCTGTCTGCCTGGGCCAAAGCAAATGGCCTCCGCTCATCCTTTCAACAGGGAGACTGGACGATGGATGTCCCCAATTCCAGTTCTGGTGCAAACAGACCGGACGATGTCTGTGTATTTGCACCAGAACTACTTCTTAAACCGTATTAAATACCTCCCTGTTTCATTGAATCCTAGAGTTGGAGGATACACCCAAAGGCCATCCAGTCCAACCCCATTCTGCCATGCAGGAAGACACAATTCTAGCCCTCCCTGGGACCGATGGCCATCTAACCTGTGTCTAAAAAACTCCAAAGAAAATGAACAAAAAAACACCCAAAGTGCCCAAACAGGGCTTTGAACCAATCTCTTTGTGTTTAGGGTATTGTGGAAAGAGGCCCATGTGTCTGTCTATGTGTGGAATTTATTTTCCAGTGGTGTTTCACATACACACCAAAGCTGACCTCTGCCTCTCCCCACCCAAATTGTTGGGTGTCTAGACTTGCAAAACCAGCCATGAGAGTTGACTAGGTGCAAATAGTCTTCTTGAGCAGTACCTGTCTTTAGGGACGACAATACCACCTAGTGGTTCATGATGAAAGCATCAAAGCATACTTGCTATTTCCAACTGTTGTGGTTGTTAACCGCCTTTGAGTTGGTCTGGACTCTGGACTGGGTAGGAGACACCTTCAAGACTCCCTCTCCTCCCCTGCTCTGCTCAGGTCTTGCAAATTCATACCTGGGACCTCCTTAATTGAGTCCCTCCATCTGGCATGTGGCCTTCCTCTCTTTCTACTTCCCTCCACCTTTCCTAACATTACTGTCTTGCCTTCTCATGATGTGTCCAAAGTATGAGAGTCTAAGTCTTGTCATCTTGGTTTCAAGGGAGATCTCTGGCTTGATCTGCTCTAGGACCCCTTTGTTTGTCCTTTTGACTCTCCATAGGACCTTCATCACTCTTCTCCAGCACCACTGCAGTGGATAAAACAGGAATCATAGAATCCTAGAATCCTAGAGTTGGAAGAGACCCTAAGGGCCATCCAGTCCAACCCCAATCTGCCATGCAGGAACTCTAAATCAAAGCATCCCTGACATATGGCCATCCATGAACTATCCAGGAAAGTAGAGTTTATTTTTACTTTGATGGACTCTCAGACAGGTTAGTCCTGTGACTTGAGAGCCCCTCTCTCAGCTAATAAACATTCTTGTATACCATCTTGTTTTCTGTTGCTCCAGAGAATAGGACCCAGAACAACGGATGCAAGTTACAAGAAAAGAGATTCCAGCTGGACATTAGGAGGGACTTCCTGACAGTCAGAGCTGTTTGACAGTGGAACACACTCCTTCCTCAGAGATTTTGTGGAGTCTCCTTCTTTGGAGGTCTTTAAATAAAGGTTGGATGGCTATCTGTCGGGGATGCTTTGATTCTGAGTTCCTGCACGGCAGATTGGGGTTGGACTGGATGGCCCTTGGGTCTCTTCCAGCTCTAGGATTCTATGATTCTATGATCTTACACAGCTAGCTTATAATTACATTAGCATATGCATAATTCATCATTTTCATCGGTTACAAGGTACTGATTCCATATTAAGCTTCTACTTGCCATGCGTGAACTATTGAGTTGGCCTTACGCATCAACCCCTGGACTCACTCACTGGGTCCTATCTCCTCAGTTCCCTTACTTTACTTCCAGTCCAAACCATCAATCTTACTAATTGACATCAACAAACATCCCTTTTCCTATCTCTTTGGCTTTAAAACAGTCTTTGCTATCTTTTCCAGTGAAGCCAAACGAAAGCCTTTTACAACTGCTCTGCAAATGCACCGCTTTAAACATGGAATATGAGACCTCAAGGGTCATCCAATCCAGCCCCGCATTAGCCATGAGCTTTCTAGTTTCTTCTACATCATTTCATCCCCTACACCACATTCTCTCAAATGAAGATTTCCAACTGCCATATGAAAAATCCCAAAGAGACTCACCCAGGCCTGAGTCCGTGTCCCTTCTGGAAGCGGCCGTTTACTGAGAGTGGGTTTGCAGAGCTGCGGATGGAGGAGAAAAACCAGTAGCATTTTGCCACCCCAGCCAAGTCCCAGTTATCCATCTATATAAAGCCATATAAATGTGATATGAGAATAGAGTCCTCAATGTGTGGAACACGCTGTGCCCTCAGCATCCAACTCTTCTCTCGTCACCACCCCCAGAAACAGAACCAAGACAGACTCTTGCCAGGACAGACTTTTCCTCGCCCACTTGGCCTGGCAGATTGCCAAAATTGTTGTATTTTAATCTTTCTTAAGTTTAATTCTGTTTTAAGGGGATGGGAGGGTTGGATTGCGGGATGAGGGAATGTTTTAACTTTGTCTGTTTTAAATGCTGTAACCCGCCCCGATTGCCATGCAGAGGGGCGGGCTATAAATAAAAAAAAATTATTATTATTATTATTATAAAATGATGGGCATTCCAGGATGGAAACATCTTTAAAAAAACAACAACCATGTTCTCTGCTTCCCATGGCAAGGAAACCAATGCGTGTCCAAAGAAGGGCAACGAAAATGGCAAAGGGTCTGGAAACCATGACTTATGAGGAACGAAGTAGCCTGGGAAAGAGAAAGTTAAGAGGGGATATGATAAAGGCCCTGTTTAAGTATTTGAAGGGATGTCCTCATATTGAGGATGGAGCAAGCTTCTTTTCTGCTGCTCCAGAGAATAGGACACAATGGAGCCTCAATGGATGCAAGCTATACGAAAAGAGATTCCATTCAACATTAGGAAGCTGTTTGTTTGTTGGGTCTGGAAACCATAAAGCCCTATGAGGAACGACTTAGGAAGCTGAGTATGTTTAGCCTATAGAAGTGAAGGTTAAGGGGTGATATGATAGCCTTGTTTAAATATTTGAAGGAGTGTCATATTGAGGATGGAGCAAGCTTGTTTTTTGCTGCTCCAGAGAAGAGGAAATATGGAGCAATGGATGCAAGCTCCAGGAAAAGAGATTCCAGCTCAACATTAAGAGGAACTTCCTGATGGTAAGACCTATGTAAGAGTGGAATAGAGGGATGAGTCTCCTTCTTGGTAGGGTTTTAATCAGAGGTTGGATGGCCATTCATTGGGGATGCTTTGATTGTGAGTTCCTGCATGGCAGAATGGGGTTGGACTGGATGGCCCTTGGGGTCTCTTCCAACTTCAGGATTCTATGACTCTAACAACTTTGTCACACGGAGGAAATCAGGGGGAAAACGGGAGTTTAAGAAGCCATTATCCCGTGATCGAGGGAAGATTTTCAAACACATTGCAATGAAGGAGCCATTATCCTGGGAATAACCAGGCAATAAACAGCAACAAATCATTCCCAGGGTTTCCCAGAATAATGACTCTGTAATCGTGATATTGTGTGAAAATCGTTCACCCAATTGTGCAATTTTCACAGGATAATGGCTCTTTAAACCCCCAATTTCCCCTGTGTGATAAAGTCCTATGAAACGCCCTGTAGAAGTTTAATATCTTCACTCTTGTACATCATCATCATCATCATCATCGCCACCAGAAGCAACAGTCTGAGGCTGCTGCCAGACTGCAAAATCTACCTCTGCATCTACACTGCAGAATTAATGCAGTTTCACACTTCTTTAACTGCCACAGTGCCATCCTATGGAATCCTGGGACTTGTAGTTTGATGGCCTATGGCCAAACCACCCTGGACACCCCCAATCTTGTCTCTAGTTTGATGTTGCACCAGAGCTTTCTGACAGAAGTCTGATCTGCACTGCAGAATTAATGGGGTTCGACACTGCTTTAATAGCCATGGCTCAGTGCTATGGAATCCTGGGATTTGGAGTTTGTTGTGGACTTCTGTGATAGCTTTAGGACAGACCAAGTATAAGTCAGTCAGATTTCCCCAAAGTGCATATAGTGATTGTGGAGACTTTGGAGAGACTGTTCTCTGAGTTCTAAATAGCTCAGATCCAAGGATTCCTTTGCACTGAGCCATGGTAGTTAAAGTGGTGTCAAACTGCATTAATTCCGCAGTGTAGATGCAGCCTGAGTCATATTGCGCTGCATAGGGTTCCATAGGGGAACTTATTAAGACACCAATGGGGCCAAAAGAGGAATAAAAATCCTGCTCACCTTCTTTCATAAAAGGCTGACACAAGAAGCCTTTTTGTTTTCAAGCTCCAGAGATCAATGAATCCAGGAAAGAACAGGCAGCCGCCGCCGCTGCATCCCACCGGGGTTGCATTTTAACCCAGGATGTCTTTGCCGAGTGGGAGATGAAAAGGACTCACAACAGGGAGAACCTCATCCATTTGGCCCAAAAAGCAAGCTGCAAGTGTGCCAACTGAGCTGAAACAAGACCTGGGGGGTATATATCATAAAATAGCAGATGGGGCTGGGCACTGGATAGGGCACTGGAGGGCAGGAGGTGCAAACAAAATGCACAATGGACCAAGAGAGAATGAGGGAATGGTATTAAAAGGAATTTGAAGGGGAGGAAGGCGAGAGGAAGCCGTTGCAAGAAATGACTGGATAAAAAGTTGCCCAGATTGGCCTTTGCCCTACGGACCAAGCGCAGAAAGGCTGGTATGAGACTAAAGCATTTGGCGAGCTACAATGGGGAACGACGGTTTCGGTATAGCTTTGGGCTGTTATGGGATAGTGTGTGTGTGTGTGTGTCTTATTTCAGAATTTAGTCACCTCAAATCTCATTCTGGGAGAAAAAAGCAGGGTATAAATCCAATGCATAAATAAATAATGAAATGAATGTCAAAGAAGCACAATTGAAAGGGACTGGGACCACCAAAAGAAGGGATGGGAGATCTACCATCTTCTCTAGGCTGGGAGAGGGTTCCCTCCTTTTTAATTGCATTTATTTCTTGTACTTATACAAGGGCCAGGCAGTCCATCCCTATTTAAATGACCCTAAATTTAATTTAAGCAATGACATTTAAATTGCCGTACCCTACACTTCTCTCCAGTAGAAGGAAATCTTCAGAATAGGCAAGGAGCCAAGAGAAGAAGGACACATGCAACCAGAGACACACTACAGAA
This sequence comes from Phrynosoma blainvillii, assembly GCA_026167975.1. Lineage (NCBI taxonomy): Eukaryota > Metazoa > Chordata > Lepidosauria > Squamata > Phrynosomatidae > Phrynosoma > Phrynosoma blainvillii. The sequence continues at coordinate 317,593,817 of JANUYF010000004.1, read as the reverse complement.
TTACCATTTATACTTGACTATAAGTTGATCTCATGTATAAGTCGAAAGCAAGTTTTGGGGCCACAGTTATGGATTTTGATATGGCCCATGGATAAGTCGAGGGTAAAACCCAGGGACGTGTAACAAAGGATCTCAAGGATGAAGCAAAGGAATTTGTATTTATGTATACAAAAGTTCAGGAGGCATAACTATTTGTGCTGGAGAGATGAGAGAGTAGAGTTGGTTCAGTGCTTCCAGATTAGATTCTTGCCTTCCACCATGGAGTGCTTCCTTTTTTGATAAGAGTTAAGGCACAGCACATCCATTGACCTGTGGATATGTCGGCTCAGGTTTTAGGGGTCAACTTTTTTGGCTAAAATTTCTAGACTTATACATGAGTATATACATTAATCTCTTTTGACACCTCTCAAACTGTCATGGCTCCATCCTATGGCATCCTGGGATTTGTTGGGGCACCAGAGCTCTCTGGCAGAGAAGATAGTCTGTGGAGAGGATGGCCAGATGTGTCCACTCTTGTGAGTGTTTTGGATGGGGTAACTGTTGTTGGTCTGGGTTGTGTGGTGTGGTTTCACTAGAGAACAGCAGAGGGTGCTGCATGTCTCACTGGGGCAGGGAGTTCCACAGGAATTTCTAGGGTGGCAGGACCAATGCCCCTCTGGCAAAGCAAGGAACAAGACTGCCATCCACTTATACGTTTCCATTTATTTATTTATTTCATTTCATTTCATTTCTCCAGGAGAGGGACTCAAGACGGTTCACAAAAAGAACCAGCTAAAACCTAACAATAACCCAGTTAGGGCCCAACAGTGGGAGGTAAAAAGCCTCACACAGGCAGCAAGTGGGGAATACACATGCTCTTAGATGTCTCTACACTAATGCACAGAGCGTGGGAAATAAACAAGATGAACTTGAACTCCTAGCACAACAAAACAAATACGATATAATAGGCATCACTGAAACCTGGTGGGATGAGTCTCACGATTGGAATGTAGGAATAGAGGGGTATAACCTTTTTAAGAGAAATAGGCCAAACAGGAAAGGAGGAGGAATAGCATTATATGTCAGGGATGTTTGCACTTGTGAAGAGATCCAGGACTTAAATCCTCGAAATCAGGTGGAGAGCATCTGGCTAAAATTTAAAGGGGAAGGAAACAACAGGGATGTTATAGTGGGAGTCTACTACTCCCAAGTCTGTCTGAGGAATTGGATGATGCTTTTATAGAACAGATGTTGGGTGAATTCAGCTATTCTGATGTATGCTGGAAGTCAAACTCAGCCAAAAACTCAAGGTCTAGCAAATTCCTCACTTGCCTCAAAGACAATTTCTTTGTCCAAAAGATGGAAGAGGCAACAAGGGAATCAGTTATTTTAGATCTGATCCTAACCAACAGGGATAACCTGGTCAGTGGGGTGGAAGTGGTGGGATCCATAGGTGGGAGTGATCATGTTCTCCTGGAGTTTCTTATACAGTGGAAAGGAGAAGCTAGGCATAGTCAGACACTCATTAATCTAGACCAGGGGTAGGCAACCTAAGGCCCGAGGGCCGGATGTGGCCGCCGCCGCCCGCCATGATGATATTGATTATTGTTGTTATTACTAGTTCTTGGGATTTTCTTGGCAAAATCTCCATGGGGTTTTTGCCATGGCTTTTCTGGGGCTGAGAGAGTGTGCATGCATATTTTAAAAATATTTTTAATTTTTAAAAATTAATTAATTAATTAATTAATTTATGGTGCTTTGGCCCCCCCAATTGTCTGAGGGACAGCAACCTGGCCCCCGGCTCAAAAAGGTTGCCTACCCCTGATCTAGACTTTAGGAGAGCTGATTTCAACAAACTTAGGGAAACGCTGGGAGTGATCCCATGGTCAGGAATACTAAAAGGAGAAGTGAGGTCAGGATGGATGGGAGTTTCTCAAAAGGGAGATTCTGAAGGCACAATCTCAAACTGTTCCAAGGAGAAGGAAAAATGGGAGATGTCTCAAGAAATCGGGTTGGATGACAAAAGAACTTTCAACTGAACTAAGTTGTAAATGGGAGATGCATAAGAAATGGAAAAGGGGCGAAATCACTAAAGAGGAATTCAAACAAATAGCTAGCACATGTAGGGCTAAAGTCAGGAAAGCCAAAGCACAGAATGAGCTCAGGCTTGCTAGAGGGGTTAAGGACAATAAAAAGGGCTTTTGGGGGTATGTTCGTAGCAAAAGAAAGAAGAAGGAAATGGTAGGGCCACTGCACAGAGAAGATGGAGAAATTCTAACAGGGGACAGAGAAAAGGCAGAACTACTCAACACCTTCTTTGCCTCAGTCTTCTCACAAAAGGAAAAAGGTGTTCAACCTGAGGAAAATGGAGCAGAGGACACAACAGGGGAAATGCAGCACAAAATAAATAAAGAGGTAGTACAGGAATACCTGGTTAATCTAAATAAATTTAAGTCTCCAGGACCAGATGAACTACATCCAGGGCTATTAAAAGAATTGGCAAATGTAATCTCGGAGCCATTGGCAATAATCTTTGAGAACTCCTGGAGAACAGGAGAAGTCCCAGCAGACTGGAGGAGGGCAAACATTGTCCCCATCTTCAAAAAGAGGGAAAAAGAGGATCCCAACAATTATCGTCCAGTTAGTCTGACATCAATACTGGGAAAGATTCTAGAACAGTTCATTAAACAGAGAGTCTGTGAACATTTAGAAGGGAATGCCATAATCACTAAAACATGGGTTTCTCAAAAACAAGTCATGCTAGACTAATCAGATCTCTTTTTTTGATAAAATTACCAGTTTGGTAGATGAAGGGAATGCAGTAGACATAGCATATCTTGATTTCAGTAAGGCTTTTGACAAGGTCCCCCACGATATTCTTGCAAACAAGATAATAAAATGTGGGCTGGACAATACAACTGTTAGGTGGATTAGTAACAGGTTGACTGACCAAACCCAAAGGGTGCTCAGCAATGGCTGCTCCTCTTCTTCATTCATCCTGGAGAGAAGTGACCAGTCGGATGTCCAGTGGGGTTGTCCTGGGCCCAGGGCTATTCAACATCTTTATCAATGATTTGAATGAAGGAATAGGGGACATGCTTCTCAAATTTGCAGATGGCACTAAATTAGGAGAAGTAGCTAATACCCCAGAGGACAGGATGAGGAACTTCCTGACAGTAAGACCCACTTTGGACGTTTTCACACGGGGCTTTGGTGGAGGCAATCCTACCTCCTGCCGGCCCCACTCCGGAATGGCTCCGGCGGCGGCAGGCTAATTCCTTTTAAAAGTTGGAATTACCTTTCTGTTGCTGAAGCCGGAGTTGGAGGTGCTGAGGCCGGAGGGACGCCGGAAGGACGGCGGACTTAAGGCTCCGTGCGTTTGAACACACGGAGCTAGAAGCCGGACGTACGCAGGGATGGCACCGGAAGGGGCGGGGTTTTCTGCGGCGTGCGTCTGAACAAGCTGGAAGAGGAGCCGGAGTGGGGCCGGCAGGAGGTAGGATTGCCTCCGCCTAAAGCCCTGTGTGAAAACGTCATTAGACTCCTGTGTCCAGTTCTGGGTACCGCAATTCAATAATGATGTGGACAAGCTGGACCATGTCCAAATGAGAGCAACCAAAATGCTGAAGGGTCTGGAAACCATGAAGCCCTATGAGGAGAGACTTAGGGAAATGCTGGGTATGGAGAAGAGACGGTTAAGAGGTGATATGATAGCCCTTTTTAAGTATTCGAAGGAGTGTCATCTTGAGGATGGAACAAGCTTGTTTTCTGCTGCTCCAGAGAAAAAGAGATGGAGCAATGGATGCAAACTACAGGAAAAAAGATCCCATTTAAACATTAGGGGGAACTTCTTGATGGGAAGAGCCATCCAACAGCTGCCTTGGAGGTTGGTGGAGCCTCCTTCTTTGGAGATTTTCAAGCAGAGGCTGGAGGGCCATCTGTCCCAGGGAGGGCTTGGATTGTGTCTTCCTCCATGGCTGAAGGGGGTTGGACTGGATGGCCCTTTGGGGTCCCTTCCAACTCTATGATTCTATGATAGCTGGGCATGTTTATCCTGAAGAAGAGAAGGTTAAGGGATGACGTGATAGCCATGTTTAAATATTTGAAGGACATCATATGGAAGGAGGACCAAGATTGTTTTCTGCTGCTCCAAAGATAAGGGCATGGAGCCATGGATGCATAGTATAGGAAAAATGATTCCGCCTAAACATTAGGAAGAACATCCTGACAGTAAGAGTTGCTCGTCTGTGAAGTTGCTGTTGACTTGAAGCAGGGGTAGGCAACCTTTTTGAGCCGGGGGCCGGGTTGCTGTCCCTCAGACAATTGGAGGCTGAAGCACCAAAAATAAATAAATAAATAAATAAATAAATAAATAAAAGAATTTTTTAAATATTAAAAAAATATGCATGCACACTCTCTCAGCCCCAGAAAAGCCATGGCAAAACCCCTGTGGAGATTTTGCCAAGAAAACCCCAAGAACAAGTAATAACAACAATAATCAATATCATCATGGTGGGCGGCAGCGGGGGGCGGCGGCGGTAGGACCAGCCTGGGGCCGGTCTAAAGGCCTCGGGGGGCGGCATTCGGCCGCCGGGACTTAGGTTGCCTACCCCTTCCTTGGAGAGTGGTGGAGTCTCCCTCCTTGGAGGTTTTTAAACAGAGGCTGGATGGCCATCTTTCGGGGGGACTTGATGGAGACTTCCTGCATGGCAGAAGCGGGTTTGACTGGATGGCCTCTGGGGGTCTCGCCTAGGATTCTATGGGTAACAGAGACAATAAAAAAGCAGACATTAAAAGCAGTGCAAACACATGCACACACAGAGAAACTGAGCTGAGCTGGACTTTGGCTTTCTTGTGTAGCCAGTGCACCAGCAAAGAGATCCATGTCCTCAAAGGCAAAGCATTGGGCATTTCATCCTCTGCCTCTCCAAATCCCAAGCATCCATGTTTCATGGTGGTGTCTTTCCAACCCATTTAAGGGGCTCACTGTGGGACCTGGACACAATGACTGGGATTGAAGGGGTTCAATGACTACTCCTGAACAGACCTTTTTTTCAATACATATTTTTTTGCAGGATTGTAAGCCACTGAGAGTGCTGAGCTCATTATTAAGCAGTATAGAAATGTAAATGCTATTGCTATTGCTATTGCTATTTTAACCAGAGATTGGATGGCCATCTGTCCTAGGGAGGGCTTTGATGGTGTCTTCCTATACGGCCAAAGGGGGTTGGACTGGATGACCTTTGGGGGCATCTTCCAACTCTATGATTCTACGAGGCCAAAAGTCAGCGAAGCGTTTACATTTCAAAGTCATGAGGCAGTTCTTCCAACAAATTCACAGAAGTCAAGATGACATAATCTGACAGACAGACAGGGATTAAGTGGAAGAGGTGTGGATGGGGCGGGGAAGGAGGGGTGAAGTTTCGGGGGAAAAACAGCTCCTTCACTACTGAAAGGTGCAAATAGGATTTCACATCGTGGTCTTGTTAGCTGAAAACATTCCTTCTCCCCCTGACAGCCTGGCTAACTGTGTAGCTCAAGACATGGCTCCTCAGGTGCTCTCCCGACACAAACATCTATCTATCTATCTATCTATCTATCCATCCACCCACTATCTATCTATCTGTCTGTCTGTCTGTCTGTCTGTCCGTCTATCTATCCATCCGTCCATCCACCCACCCACCCACCCAGCCACCCATCTATCTATCTATCTATCCATCCATCCACCCACTATCTGTCTGTCTGTCTGTCTGTCTGTCCGTCTATCCATCCATCCATCCATCCATCCATCCGCCCACCCACCCACCCACCCACCTATCTATCTATCTATCTATCTGCATAAGTTGTGTTTGTAGTCCTAACCAGGGTAGACCCATACAATCCATGGAGTTTGCCTACAGGTTGTCTCACTACTCATCCAATATTTTAATCTCTCTTTCTAAAGCTACAGAACTAGGAGTCCTTTGTGGTGAATGCCAAGCAGCAAGAGGCTTTGTAACTGATGAGGAGCCATCATAAATGTTCCTCCTTCCACAGGGCTTTGCTCTCCATATTCAGCCCACAAAGAGGCTGATCAAAGACGTCTGGGGAAGGTTTAAGCCGTTTGACCAGGGACCCAGGGCTCGCAAGGTATGGTCCTTCAGGCGGCATGCAGATGTTGAAGGCTTCACTTGCCAAACAAGCCTCGGGATTTTGCCCAGAAGGAAGATGCTTGGTGTATTAGCCATCTGGTACATCTGGGCCACCAGGACAACTTTGTTGTTGTTGTTGATGATGATGATGATGTTATGGCGACCCTATCATGGAGTTTTCTTGGCAAGATTTGTCTAGAGGGAGGCTGAGAGAGTGTGACGTGACCAAGGTCAGCCAGTGGGTTTCAGGGCCAAACTGGGAATTGACTATTTCCAGAGTCATAGTCCAATACTCAAATCACTATGTCATGCTGGTTTACCACGAGCGTAATGTTGTCCTTTGTTGTTGTTATTGTTGCTATTTGCCATCAGGTCAGCTTTGGTGCCCCTCTGAGTGAAAGACTGCCAAGATCCCCAGTCATCCCCAACTTTACTACTCAGGTCTTGCAAACCCATGGCAGCAACTCTGGCTTCCTTGATTGGATCAATCCATCCATACTGCGGTCTTCCTCTTTGCTTTCCATTCTCCCCAGCATTATTTATTTTCTTTAGTAAGTCATGTCTTGTGTTCAAAGTATGATTGTTGTTGTGCACCTTCTAGTCATTTCCAAGATAAGGAGACCCTCAGGGGAACCTCTCGCAAGGCTTTCTGGGGCTGAGAGAGTGTGATTCACTAAAGATCACTCAGAGGGTTTCCATAGATGAACAGAGAATCAAATCCCGATCTCTAGAGTCCCAATCCTACAGTCAAACCATTGCCCCACATTGGCTCTCAACCAAAGTATGATAGTCCCAGTTTAACCATTTGGGCTTCTGATAAGAATTCAGGCTTTTTAGTTTGCTCTTGGATCCATTCATTTGTCTTTTGTTGGTCCATGATATCTGTAGAAGTTTTCTCCAGCACCATGTATCTAGTAAGTTGATCTTTTTCCTGTCCGCTTTCTTCATCGTCCAATTTTCAGAAACCGGAAATACTATTGCTTGGATGATTCTGACTTTGGTGTTTAATGATATCTCTTTGCGCTTGAGGATCTTGTCTGGTTTCTGCACAGCTGCCCTTCCAAGTCTCCCATCTTCTAATTTCTTCACAACAGACTCCATTTTGATTGATGAAAGTCAAGGTATAGGCAATATTTTAACTATATTGATGTCTCATAGAATCATAGAGTTGGAAGAGACCCCAAGGGCCGCCCAGTCCAACCCCATTCTGCCATGCAGGAACTCACAATCAAAGCTTAGAATCATAGAGTTGGAAGAGTCTCTTTCATCTTCTTCTTGTTAATCGCCTTCAAGTTGATCATGACTCATGGCAACCCTGTTAATGAGACGTCTCCAAGACCTCTCAGCCTCCACTGCTCAGGTCCTGCAAATTCATACCCGTGACCTCTTTAATAGAGTCAATTCATTGAGCATGTGGTCTTCCTCTCTTTCTACTTCCCTCCACCTTTCCTAACATTATTGTTTTTTCCAGTGATTCATGCCTTCTCATGATGTGTCCAAAGTAGGACAGTCTAAGTCTTGTCATCTTGGCTTCTTCCAGGGAGGTTTCCGGCTTGATCAGTTCTAGGTCCCATTTGTTTCTTTTTTTGGCTGTCCACCGTATCCTCAGCACTCCTCTCCACTCCTGCATGTCAAACGAATCTATTTTCTTCTTATCATTGGGTGACCTTGGGGAAGTCACACTCTCTCAGCCTCAAGGGAAGGGCATGGCAGACCTCCTCTGAGCAAATCTTGCAAGAAAACCCCATGACAGGCTCGCCTTAGGGTTGCCATAACTCAGGAATGACCCGAAGGCACACGATGATAACATGAAACATGCAACAAAGAACTTAAAAAAACTTCCAGACTTCTCTTTAAAATATCTCTAAGACCAACCAGTTTAGGAAAGAGCTGGAATGGACACCCCAAATTTTAAGATCCAAAGGCCAAAGCAAATGGCCCCCCTGTCCTCCATCGCGAGGGAGCGCCACAGTTGGAGGGCTGCTCCAGAGAAAGCTCTGTCATGGGGACCCACCAGCTGAACCTCACCGAATGGTGGGACATGGAGCAGGGTCTCCGGGGATGGCCTTCGAGATCAGGCAGGCTTCTATGGGGGCAGACGGTCAGTCTTCCGGTTATCCTGGCCCCAAGGTCAAGGCTTTATAGGTCAAGGCCAGCGCCTTGCATTGTGCTTGGAAGAGGACTGGAGGATTAATGTCAGAGCAGAGGTGGAGCAGAGATGGCTTGGGACACTCCATCAGCACCAGCTGCCTCCTCCCCACATGCCGCCTCCGGTGAGAAGGTGAGCGCCTCTCCTGCCTCATGCCTCCCACGCTCAGCCAGAGCCATTAGGGAGGCAGCCATCCCTTGGAATGGGGACCACTCCCTCCGGCCCACGCCTCTGTTTGTCTTCATCCATCCATCCATCCATCTCTCTGGGGATGAGTTGCCTGGCAAAGCACCACCAACATGCCAGGCAGAGGCCACCGGCTGGAGCCCAGAAAATGGACCCCCCATGCTATCTACCTGTCAGCCAGAGAAATGAGGTCTGCTGTTGTGGCCCTGCTCCATGTCCCACTAGTGGGAACGTTAGGTTAAAGTCTATATACAAAGGGATCTCGCAGCACCTTTGAGACTAACGGAAAGATAGAGAAGTTGGTATGCATTTGCAAATGCATCTGAGGAAGTAGGCTCAAGTCTAGGAAAGCTCCTGCTCCCAACTTCTCTCTTTGGGTTATACTCAAAGGTACTGCAAGATCTTTGCAGACTGATTTTTCCAGGCTAACACATCTATGGAGTTTATCACAAGGGGAGCCCCATGCAGAAACGCTGCTTTAAATTGGAAAGAAACCGCAAAAGCGGAAGCAATTTATCAACGGGATTTCCCCGTGTGATAAACTCCATTGTCTTTGAATGCCACTTTTTCCCACATTATAACAAAACGCAGAAGAACTTGGGTACTCCCACCCAGGGATCCTGCTACTTCCACCCCTTTAACCACTTGATCCCTGTTGTTTCGGATGAGATCTAAAATAGCTGATCACCTAGTTGCCTCTTCCATGTAGCATCACTACCATTTCCTTCTTCTTCCTTTTGCTACGGACATACCCCCAAAAGCCCTTTTTATTGTCCTTAACCCCTCTAGCAAGCCTGAGCTCATTCTGTGCTTTGGCTTTCCTCACTTTAGCCCTACATGTGCTAGCTATTTGTTTGAATTCCTCTTTAGTGATTTTGCCCCTTTTCCATTTCTTATACATCTCCCATTTAAAACTTAGTTCAGTTGAAAGTTCTTTTGTCATCCAACCCGGTTTCTTGAGACATTTCTCCCATTTTTGCTTCTTATTGGAACAGTTTGAGATTGTGCCTTCAGTATCTCCCTTTTGAGAAACTCCCATCCATCCTGAACTCCTTTCTCTTTTATTATTCCCGACTATGGGATCACCCCCAGTACTTCCCTAAGTTTACTGAAATCAACTTTTTAAAAGTCTGAAATGTGTATCACATACCTGATTGAAGAGTATTTAGGAGCAACCATGTTGACTGTGCAGATCATATCTCCATTCCAAGGAATAGTTGAGGGTTCGATAGCAGGATCACAGTCCTGGCAGCTACAGAATCCCCCAAAGCATCCTTGTGGATCCATTAGCTTTGGAGGAAGAGCCATTTTAATAGGTCTCCCACCTTTCAAGAGACTCAGGGCTATTTCACATTGGGCGAGATCCTCCATCATGCAGGCAAAACATAATGTTCCCACAGAAAAGCACTGTATGCACTCTCTTGTTGGTGCAAAATATGGCAGCCAGGCTAATTACAGGAACATCTAGGAGGGAGCACATAACACCAGTGCTTAAATCCCTCCACTGGCTGCCAATCAGTTTCCGGGCGCAGTACAAGGTGTTGGTTTTGACCTTTAAAGCCCTACATGGCTTGGGTCCATCTTATCTTAGGGACCGCCTCTCCCCATATGAGCCCCCTCGTGCCCTTCGGTCAGCCGGGAAGAACCTACTCCAACAACCAAAATCTAAATCTAAACAGACCTCGCAGAGGGCATTTTCCGCCATTGCCCCTAAATTATGGAACGGCCTGCCGGATGAGATCCGTCTCACTACAACACTCACTGCTTTTAAGAAAGCAGTTAAGACGGATCTCCTCCGGCAGGCCTTCCCGGAATAACTCTCCTCAGAGAATGAACACTGGATTTCTCCTCCCCAAGCCTTCTGTTTGTTTGTAATTTTATATTGTTATGCATTTATTTGTTTTTATAAAATTTTCAAGTTTAATTTTGTTTTAAGGGGTGTGGGAGGGATGTGGGTGGAGGGATTGGGATATTGGATTGTCTTTTAACTATTGTATTTTTTAATTGTTGTAAGCCGCCCCGATTGCGATGCAGAGGGGCGGGTTAAAAATAAAATTTATTATTATTATTATTATTATTATTATTATTGTTATCTTGTCCAGCCGCTCTCCATCTTTATTTATAGTCAATAGACCATAAAATCATCAGATCAAAAGACACGCTCGATGAAGAAAGTGTACAATCACAACAAAAGAATGTTTAAAACAACTAAACAAACATTCATTTATACACTAAATATTGCTAACTTTATTCTGTCATAAAATGATCTAATAAGAATTGCCAGATTAAAAAACTTAGCTACCTGCTAAGGCACTTGATTGGAACCTTTGAGCAAAATACGTAATTAGAAGAAATTCAGGGAAGTGGCCTGGGCAAAGATGAGTAATATTCCTCTTGAATTGTGGTGCCCACAACTGGACACAATATCCCAGACCTCACCTGGAGTATTGTGTCCAGTTCTGAGCATCACAATTCAAAAAGGATGTGGAGAAGCTGGAGCAAGCTTGTTTTCTGCTGCTTCTGAGACTACAGGAGAAGGGATTCCACCTCAACATTAGGCAGAACTTCATGATGGTGAGAGCTGTTCGATGGAGGAATATGTTTCTTCCCTGGAGGGTGGTGGAGTCTCTTTCTATATGGCTGTCTGTCAGGAGTGCTTTGATGGTGTCTTCCTGCATGTCTGCAGGGGGCTGGACTGGATGATCCTTGAGGTCTCTTCCAACTCTAGGATTCTATGAAGAGGAGGTTAAGAAATGACATGATAGCCATGTTTCTATATTTGAAGGAGTGTCATATTGAGGACAGAGCAAGCTTGCTTTCTGCTGCTCCAGAGACTGGGATACAGAGCAATGGATTGAAAATACAGGAAAAGAGATTCCACCTAAACTTCAAGAAGACCTTCCTCAGGGTAAGAGCTGTTTGACAGTGGAAGACTGTGCTGTGCTGCCTTAGAGGGCGATGGAGTCTCCTTGTTTAGAGGTTTTTGAACAGAGACTGGATCTGGATGTCCATCTGTCCCAGGGAGGGCTTGGATGGTGTCTTCCCGGATGGCAGAAGAGGGATGGCCTGGATGGCCTTTCTTGGAGTCTCTTCAAAGTCTAGGATTCTATGATCCTATGGAAAGTGATTCCGCCCAAACATTAGGAAGAACTTCCTGATAGTAAAAGCTGTCTGATAGTGGAAGACGCTGCCTTGGAGAGTGGTGGAGTCTCCTTCTTTGGAGGTTTTCAAACAGAAGCTGGGTGGCCATCTGTCCCAGGGAGGGCTTGGATGGTGTCTTTTTTGATTGTGGAAGAAAGGAGTTGGACTGGATGGCCTTTGGGGGTCTCTTCCGACCCTATGAGTCTATGATTCTATGAACGCTAGGTCTCTCCTAGCCCACTGATAGTAGAGGGTTGAACTGGGTGGCCCTTGTGGTCTCTTCCAACTCAATGAAAGGATACATGCATGATGTATTTGACTTCAATATCATTACAAAGCCAGCCCTGGTTGTCCAGTGGGGTGTTGCTACTGTCAGACCTTGGGGTGGGAGGCCTGCTGTCAATATAGCTGCTTCCTGATGGGAAAGGAGGGATGGAGAAGCCATTATTCAGACAAGGAAGAAGCAGCTGGTCTTGGGTGGGTGGGGAAGAGAAATGAGAGTCCACTCCCGGGTTGAGAACACCCTTCTCTTCCTTCCCTTTGGAGCCCAGACCAGTCACTCCAACATCCGAATGGCCTCTTCCTCCCTCCCCATCCAACTGTAGGCAGCAACAGAAGCTGTAGAGCCCAGGATTTGGGGAGCTGCTGAAGGGACGCTTTTGAACATCGTTCTAGTGCAAAGAAATGTCCCCTTTGCCCCTCCAAAAAGATATGCACTTCAGTGCACAAAGCAAAGCGGCTTCACTACCAGAATGGTCACTATCACAGAAACCTCTCCTTCCCAGCTGATTCAAAAGCCAGCCTGCTATTTTGATTTCTGTGCTTATTTTAAGGATTTTTTACACCCCCCCTTCTTATCTTAAGGCACAGAGACAGCTTCCAGCCACTAAGAATCCCTTTCTCGGCTCCATTCATCATGAGGCCGAGTGTAATTGGTGTATCAGTGCGTGTCAACTTTTAAACTCAGTGCTAAACTTTTGCAGATCCTCTTTGGTGGTTGTTGAGTGTTGTTTCTGCAAAGGGTGTTGCTGGAAAGGCAGGTGGAAGAACAGAGGTGCTTTCAGAGACATTTGTAACCCTGGTTTATGCAGGATTAAAAAAAGGGCTAGGAAAACAAACACAGGGTTGGCAAACAGGGTGGTTGGTAAATTTGGCACATGGTGATGGATCGCACACAGATACTAATTGTGAGTTATAGCGTGCAAGGAGCTACACACCTTGGACAGCAGCCAGTTAAAGAGCAAAGATGGTTGAAATCATGATCCAAGACCAGGACTGGGAAGACCTGGGTTCAAATCCCCACATGGCCAAGAATCTCAGTGGATGACCATAGTCTCTTCCTCTCAGCCTAGCCTACCTCACAGGATTGTCGTGAGGATAAAACAGAAGGGCAGAGTACCATACTCTCAAGCCAGCTGCAAACATCCTTTCTCAAGGTTACCAATGCAATGCAAGTTTTTTCCCTTTTCTTTACTGAAAAACAAAATGCCAGAATCTTGGATATAAAATGTATTGTTCCTGTAGAAGCCCTGTATCTGCTAAGGCTCCAGTTTTCACATAATAAACATAGCCACTTTGGGTGTAGAGCAAATCAATCAATCAATCAATCAATCAATCAATCAATCAGCCAGTCCACTAATCTATCAATCTTAGAAGGAGAGATCCACTTTGAAGTTTGCATTTGCTGTCTGTGGATGGATTTGGGGAGGTAAGGGGTCCTCCTGGTTTCCTTTCGAAGTACAGAGATGATAAAATCTAAATTTCCCATTTTAGGATTTCCTATTTAGGATGCCTTTATAGCAGCGGTGGAATCCATGCAGCCTTTGGGAACTTTTGTACCCCACCCCCAAAAGTCCCAGGGATTGCCCCCAAGTATCCCCTATGCAACATTTTCACCATGTTTTCGGTTTCTTAAAAATGGGAAGGGAAAAAAAAGGAGGACCTAGAAACATGGTAAAAATGCCCCCCCATACCATCTAGAGGACATGGGGGGCACTTTGTGTCAATTTTTATTTTTATTTTTTGCTGGACGGTTGCAGCCCTCCAAGGTCTCCGGGGGGGGGGGGTACAATGTGGCCCCCAAACCTCCCCCCGTTGCCTGCCCCTTCTTTATCTACATCAGCAACAGATATATTGAGGACAAACTATAGAGGGATTTATCATTCCAGGACTGGATTTGGTTCAATGGGAAGCTGCTGTGGATGGCCTTAGGAGCCTTGGCACCATGTGCGTGCGTGTGTGTGCCCTTGTGTGCATGCATGGGGATACGTGTGTGAGAATACACACAATCTAGTGTTTTGGACGACAGCTCCAGCATCCCTAAGCTATCCTGGGCATATTTTTTGGAGTTCTGGTACGCAGGGCATGCATCCGCTGCATGTTGCTGATGGTCCTTTCCTTACATTTCCTTGCTGAAAAATCCCACTCTCTCAAAGCTGTTTTTCTTTTTCCTGGGTGGAAAAAGGCACAGAATCACAGAGTTATAGTTTCCTGAAAGAGCTGCATCGCTCCCACCTTTTCTTCTTCTCGTTTTCTTCAAATCCTTCCTCAACATTTTGTGCAACTGGATAGAGAAAGAACCAGCCTCTTCTCCCCTCTCTGCTCTCCCTCCTTGGCTCCAGTAAAGGACATAATGGTGCTCTCTTGATATTCCTTCTTCTCTTTCCAGATCAACTACTGAAGAAGAAGAAGAAGAAGGAGAAACCACAAGGATTAGCGAGTGATCTCTGTGTTTGGATGTGAAGGCCTGCTTCCGGGGACCATGCCCTTCAACAGAGATAGCTCCAATTAATCCTTTGTCATCTCACTTTTCCTTTTAAAATGTCTCGGTTTCTCTCTCATCCTTCCATTTCTTCCCTTTGTCCTCAGCCTGCTTCTGTTGCTGCAAAATGAATTCAAAGGACAAAAGCTTCCCATGTCACACCCTAAAACCTACCCTCCAACTACCCTGATTTGGCAAAGGCCATTCATATTACTCCTCTGCCATCCCACCTTGACAGCTGCTTTTAAAAGGTCCCGGCTTCTCCATCCTCCTCCCACTTTCCCCCTGGGTCTTATTTCAATTGCTGCAAACTGGGTTCAAAAAGCAAAAGTAGTTTGCACTCATTTAGCTCAGCAGAGGAGATAAAGTAGAAGAGGGGAGAGGAGAAAGCAGAATCCTGCCTTTACCAGTAGGGCAAAGCAAAAGCAAACTGCTGCATTCCTCCTCATTAATAATTTTTGCAGTCTGGTGTTGCCTGGCCATACTTGTCCTGGATTTCATCTGTGGAATGTGGGATCCTATGCCATCCGAGACTCGGCTTCTGGTCTCAGTGGTTTTTCCTGCCCTCCTTGGGGTCAGTGCTTGACCAATTGGCCAAAACTGACCAATGGACCACAGAAGGTGTGGTGTGTGGTGCAGAGAAACTGGTGCTCGCCAATCCCAGGGGAAGCGAAACCACAAGTCAAAGGAGTGGCACCAAGGAGTGTGGTTTCTGTACTTGTGGATACCTTAAGGTCTCTGCAACCAGGGCTGTGGCAAGGGTAGGACTTGAACACAGAGCCCGCTCCCAGTTGTCTCCCCAGTCCTCCCGGCCTTCCCCATCTCTGCCTGCTCTGACGCCAGAGGAATGAGAGGCACCCACAACCCGGCTCCAGTCTGACTGGTCTCCCCACGCCTGGGAGTCGCCCAGCTACACCTCCCCAACATTTTGGGAACCCGTCTGGCCGGGCCGGATTAGAGGGGAATGTGCTGTGCAGGGCTGAGGCTGCTTGCGAGAGAGCCGTGCCGTGTGGTGTGGCAAGCCCCAGCGCATGGGTCAGCCCCACCTGCCAGCCTCTTTAAAGGCAGCCCAGCGCAGACCGTAGGGCTCAGAGAGACGGCTCCGGCTCCAGCACCAGGACCAGGACCAGCACCAGCACCAGCACCGGACCCATGAAGGCGTCACCTGCCCCCCTCCTGGCCCTCCTGGCCCTCCTGCTGACCATCCGTGGGCCACAGATGGCCTCCTCGGCCCCCAGCGCAGGGGGAAAAGGTGAGACCCTTTGGAGGGACGGAGGGCAGCTGGGACCCCCAGGATCCACATTTTGGGCATTGCAAGGGTGAAGGATTCCTGACCTTTCTCCCCTGCAAGGGAGAAAACAACTCTGCCCAAATCATTTGGGCAGAGTAGTCAGCCCTCCATGTCTTGCAAATATTTTTGAAATATATACATTCCAAAAAGCAAACCTTGATTTGACCATTTTGTATAAGGGACACCATCTGACTGTACCATCGTAGTTAATGGAACTTGAGCATCCACAGATTTCGGTATCCAAAGGGAGTCTTGAAATCAAATTCCTGCGGACACCAAGGGCCCACTCTGTGTCTGTGTGTCTGTGTATGCACACACATATACACAGACTCTATCTATCTATCTATCTATCTATCTATCTATCTATCTATCTAATCACTTTATCTCTTTCACCTATCTATATCAATACATCAATATATATTGAGCCAGCATGGCGTAATTTGAGCATTGGACTATGGTTTGAACATTGGACTACAACTCTGGGGACCAGAGTTCAATTCCTAGCTCAGTCATGAAACCCTCTGAGTGACCTTGGGTGCGTCACACTGTCTCAGCCTCAAAGGATGTCAATGGCCAACCCCCTCCGAAGAAACATGCCAAGAAAAAACAATGATAGGTTTGCCTTAAGGTTGCCATAAATCGGAAACGACACAACACTAACAACAAATTCTCAATATCCTGGAAAAAAAATTTGAGAACTTATTATAAGCAGAAATTTTGTTTGGTTTGGGAAGCCTTTGTGCAACCCCCCCCCTTCTTTGCTCTTTTTTGTTGTTGCTTTTTAAATGCAAAAATCATGGTTGCAGGAACACTCTTATCTACTGTTGTAAGAAGTAAAAGTTTCTAATTGCTTCCAAAAGTTATTTTAAACGAATTTTTCAGCAGTATTTTAACAAGAATCTGGCAAGTTCGATGCAGCTTTTATATCAAGCCTAAGGTTTCCTTCTCTGACTCTGAAAAAAAAAAAGTAATGGGACTGAATTGGCAGAAAAGTGAAATAACAGAAAGTCATGGAAAAGTAATAAACTATGGGCCAAATTGAAAACAACAACAAGAAGTTAGCTTTTTCAATATCAGAATGAGAAGCAGTCATGGGTTTCATCTCAGATGAGTAAGGGGAACAAATTATTTCTAAAAATTTTAAAGATAAATTAATTTTTAAGCACTGGAGCTCCTCTATCGTCCCCAAAATGCCTGAGATCAAGTGGGGCTTTTAGCTCAGAACGCCCCTTCCTCCAGCCAGGCTTCACCCCGTTCTCCTCTTCGGCTGCTTCCACACGTCGGAATTAATGCACTTTGGCAACGCTTTAACTGCCATGGCTCCATGCTATGGAATCCTGGGATTTGGGGTTTGTTGTAGCACCAGAGCTCTCCGACAGAGAAAGCTAAAAATCCTACACAACTACAAATCCCTGAATTCCAGAGCATGGAGCCATGGCAGTTCAAGCAGTAATCTGGAATATTGTGGAACCTGGAATAATCCTGGGTCCAGTTCTGGGCAAAACAATTTGAAAAGGATGTTGAAAAATGGTAAGGGGTCTGGAAACCATGAATCCCTATGAGGAATGACTTAGGGAACTGGGCATGTTTAGCCTGGAGAAGAGATGGTTAACAGAAGATATAATAGCCCTGTTTTAAATATTTGAAAGGGTGTCATGTTAAATGAGGATGGAGCAAGCAAGCTTGTTTTCTGCTGCTCCAAAGAATAGGACAAGGAGCAATGGATGCAAGCTCCAGGAAAAGAGATTCTACCTCAACATCAGTAAGGGCTGTTTGACAGTGGAACACACTCCTTCCTTGGAGAGCAATGGAATCTCTTTCTTTGAAGGTCTTTAAACAGAGGCTGGATGGCCATCTGTCAACAGGGGTGCTTTGATGGAGAGTTCCTGCATGGCAGAATGGGGCTGGACTGGATGGCCCTTTGGGGTCTCTTCCAACTCTAGGATTCTATGATTCTAATCAAACTGCATTAATTCTGCAGCGTAGAAGCAGCCATGATCCGGGCGTAGTGGTAACTTTGGTTTGTAATGGCACGCTCACCTTGCAGCGAATGACGCTACGTTTCACGCTTAATCACAGCAACAGGAGTGTTGTTCCCTTGTGGCATCACCTCAACCTGCCCCCAGGAGCTGACAAGGGGCCACACCTTGGCCTCAGATTCGGACCCTGAAATCTCCTGCCTTGGAAACACCTGGCAGCCATGGTCCCCTCTCCTCCATGCCATGGACCCCATCATGGAGCTTCACCTTCGTCCAAGGAAGCATTTTCAGATGCCTCTATGTTCCCTAGCTGGTTGCCTTCCTCTGATAACTCTTCTCCGTCTGCAGGGACTGAAAATTGGGCAGCCAGGTGCCCCTTATTATTTATTATAAGAGATGTTCCTGGTTTGAAGGTTGGAATACCTGTCCCTTATTGGGTTAGCTAGCTTGTTGCTCTTGCTGTTGTGTGCCTTTAAATCATGTCTATGTTATGGAGACCCTAAGGCAGACCTTGGATTTTTCTGGGGCTGAGAGTCTGTGACTGGCCCATGGTCACCCAGTGGGTTTCCATGGCTGAGTGGGGATTCGAACACTGGTCACCCAGAGTGCTAGTCTGATGCTCCAACTACTGCGCCACATTGGCTCTCAATGCAGTAGCAACAATTATTTGGCACTCTGGATGTTGCTGGACTGTAACTCCCAGCAGCCTGCTACAGCAGCAAAGCCAGTGCCGATGAATGCTGGGAGACACTGCCTGTGCTTTTGGGATCATCATCATCATTTTATTTATTGAACTGCCCACCCAGATCTGCTTTTGGAAGCAGATGCTGGCAGGGGTCCCTTATTATCAGGGATATCCCCTATTTGGGGGCTAGAAAGCGTGTCCCTTATAGGACTGGCCACTATCCTTTAGTATAAGGGACATCCCTTATTTGAGGGCCAGAAAGCTTGTCCTTTATAGGGCCCTCAAGAGTCTCTTATTACGTAGAAGCGATGCCCCTTATTGGAGGGCTAGAAAGCTTGGCCCTTTTAGGGCTGGCAATAGCAGGGGTCCCTTATTATATGGGATGCCCCCCATTTGAGGGCGGGGAAGTCTTTCCTTTTATATAGTCTGAACAAGAGGCCAACAATTCCCATATTTTGGGTTGAGGACCCTCCATAAAGACAGAAATGTGTGCATCATGCAATGTCTGAACTGAGGACAGTAGGCAAATTTTACCAAGAAACACATCTAAGTTAGCCAGGGAGACCAGGCATCCTCCTTTTCCAGGGCCTGTCCTACATTTCATCCATCTGTCCTGGAGGAATTCCAAAATGTCCTCCATTTTGAGCATGACTAAGAAGCATGGATCGATATTTCTATCAGGGTTTTCAGCGCTTATTTGGTAATGCCCTACATTTTGCGGAGCCTTGTCCTCCTTGGCAGTTGGGACACCTGCTCACCCTGAAGTTAACAGAAACCAGTACTTTCTTTTCGTCTTCAGGCGGAGCACCTACTTGCTCATCGCTCCTTCATGATGGCCAACACTTTGTGTCTTGAACCCGAAACCTGGTCCATGAGCTAACTGCGTTTCCTTTTGCAGCCAAGGCTGGCTACTGCTACAACGTTCCTCCCCTGGGAGACGTCTTCGATGAGAAGGACTGCAGCGCCTGCCTGAAGAATGGGACTTGCTCCACTTGTGCCAAC
Source organism: Phrynosoma blainvillii (assembly GCA_026167975.1). Lineage (NCBI taxonomy): Eukaryota > Metazoa > Chordata > Lepidosauria > Squamata > Phrynosomatidae > Phrynosoma > Phrynosoma blainvillii. Next base: position 317,574,513 of record JANUYF010000004.1, on the reverse strand, counting down.
GACTCCCAATGCCCAGGCACCCAGAAGTGCTGCCCAGGAGACTGCGGCTATGCCTGCCAGGAGGCCGTTTTTGGTGAGTCTGGGGCCGGGTGGCCTGGAGGGTCCCCGTGGTCTTTGCCACCCTGTGCTCCTGCGCCGCCTTCTTCAGGGACGGTGGGTTCCTTCATAGAATCATAGAGTTGGAAGAGACCCCAAGGGCCATCCAGTCCAACCCCATTCTGCCATGCAGGAACTCACAATCAAAGTATCCCTGGCCATCCAGCCTCTGTTTAAAGACCTGCAGAGAAGGAGACTTTAGGCATTAGCAATTGGGGGTCCAGCTCCATAACAATTTCATAGAATCATAGAGTTGGAAGAGACCCCAAGGGTCATCCAGTCCAACCCCATTCTGCCATGCAGGAACTCACAATTGTGGGTCCAGCCCCATAACAATTTCATAGAATCATAGAATCAAAGAGTTGGAATCATAGAATTGGAAGAAACCCCAAGGGCCATCCAGTCCAACCCCATTCTGCTATGCAGGAACTCACAATCAAAGTATCCCTGGCCATCCAGCCTCTGTTTAAAGACCTGCAGAGAAGGAGACTTTAGGCATTAGCAATTGTGGGTCCAGCTCCATAACAATTTCATAGAATCATAGAATCATAGAGTTGGAAGAGACCCCAAGGGCCATCCAGTCCAACCCCATTCTGCCATGCAGGAACTCACATTCAAAGCACCTCCTGTGATAGTTGGCCATCCAGCCTCTGTTTAAAAACAGCCTCCAAAGAAGGAGACTCCACCACACGTTCCACCTTCAGGAAATTCTTCCTAATGTTTAGGTGGAATCTCTTTTCTTGGAGCTTGCACCCATTCCTCTGGGTCCTATTCTCTGGAGCAGCAGAAAACAAGCTTGCTCCATCCCCAATATGACATCCCTTGAGATAATTAATCACATCACCTCTTAACCTTCTCTGATCCTGAAGATAAAGGTTAAGAAGCAAGGTTTGTAGAAGCAGAGATGTGCATCATGCATTGCTTTTGTATGTGAAGAGACAGAGAGCAAGGTTTAGGAAATGTCTTCTTTCGCATCTGGTGCATTTCTGGGGGAGGAACCCCACATTTTCCTGCCCTGCAAAAAACTCAAGTAGCACAGCTTTGACCTGTTGTGACCAGTTTTTCTCTCCCATGGGGGATGCTGGGAAGAAACAGATGGACGGATATCTGGGGCGAACTCTCTTTCATTTGCATTTTTTAAACAGGAGCTATAAAATAAATATGAGGGAAAAAATTCTCATGGGGAGAGATCTTGTTGCACCTTTGAAATTGGCAGCCTGAGCTTTCCCAGACTTGAGTCTACTTCCTCAGATGCATTATGGGGAGAACTGTTCAGCTTCAGAACAGACAGTCTGGCAACGTGTTGGGCTCTTTCTCATTGGAGGCTTTTATGCAGAGGTTGGGTGGCCACCTCTTAAGTGGCCCTAGCAGAAGGCAGAGGGACCTGGTGGCCTTTAGGGTCCCTTCTGACTCTACAGTTCTGTGATTCAGTTATTCTGTATATAATGAACCTTTCCCAATATCAGAATACACACAATGCAAAGGGATCTTGCAGCATCTTTGAGACTAATGGTGTGGACCAAGCTGTAGCATCAGCTTTTGATCTACTTCCTCAGATGCACACAATGTACAAAAAGGATGCACAATGGCTGAAATTCTACATTGAGGAAACAGAGAGTAATTTGACATGCATCGAGTTATGCAGCAGTTGCCCAATATGGCTTTACTGGTGAATTGCAAACTTGGACAAACCGATGTACAGTGTGCATCAACGCACAACTGGGTGCAAGGAGCGTGTGTATTCACAATGCACACACATGCACAAAAGCACTGCATGTGCAACTCTGCTTCTACAAACCTGAACTGAATGCAGATGTCTTGCTTCTCACAAGTTGCTTCTCTCAGGGAATAAGTCACAACAGGGCTTTGGCCAGTACTGCAGGTTTTCGTTTTAGGCAATGTGGGTGTTTGAGAATGTGTGTAACACCGCGGGTGTGACAGTTGCAACGACTATGCTGGAAAATATACAATGTTATGTAAGTAGAAGCATGCCTTTGGAAGGCAGATCCTGTCTGTGACCTGGCTGGCTCTCGGTCCCACACCTTGGTCCAGCCATTGTCAGCAACAAGGAGATGGATGGGTTTGCTCTATGCATCTCAGAGCATATCCACACCGAGCAATTAAGGCAGTTTGACCCCACTTCAGTTGCCGTGGCTCCATCTTGTGGAATCCTGGGATTTGTAGTCTATTTATTTATTTATTGCACTTGCAGTGGGCCCTTAATATCTGGTGGGGTTTGGGTTCCAGACCCCCTTCCCATGGATACCAAAATCAGTGGATGGATGCTCAGAGAGAAAGGTGGCTGGTTCAACGCTCCTCCTGGGAGATATCAGTGGGCTGCCCCATAGGTTCCCCTCCCATCCTTAATTCCAATATCTGGACCCAGAAATTGGGAAATGACCCAGTTTGAGACGTCAACCAGACATCTGGAGGACTTGAAAGCATTGAGCCTCTGGCTTTGGTGAAGAAGAGTTTTCCTCCCCTCTGCAGGGCCCTGCAAGCTTCCCTGAAGGACGGGCTTTCTGCATCTTTAGTAGCCAAAAATAGGGAGATTTTATCAGGTCTCACACCTCCCAAAATGATGCTGTGTTGATGGAAGGAGCCCAGCATGCGGAAATTCCCCTTTCCTCTCCCATGGGCCTGAGAGCAAGCATGGAAAGCATCAGGCTGCTTCACAGAAACTCAGGAAAGGATAGAATCAGAGAATTCTAGAGATGGAAGAGACCCCAAGGGCCATCCAGTCCAACCCCCTTCTGCCATGCAGGAACTCACAATCAAAGCACCCCCTTTGACAGATGGTCATCCAGCCTCTGTTTAAAGACCTCCAAAGAAGGAGACTCCACCAAAATCTCCATTGAGGGAGTGTGTTCCACTGTCAAACAGCTCTTATGGCCAGGAAGGTCTTCCTAATGTTGAGGTGGAATTTCTTTTCCTGTAGCTTCCATCCATTGAGGCTCCATTGTGTCCTATTCTCTGGAGCAGCAGAAAACAAGCTAGCTCCCTCCTCAATATGACATCCCTTCAAATATTTAAAGAGGGCTATCATGTCACCTCTTTATGACCGTCTCTGCTCCAGGCTAAACAGACCCAGTCTTTCCATATAGGGCTTCATGGTTTCCAGACCCTTCACCATTTTAGTCGTCCTCTTCTGGACACCCTCCAGCTTGTCAGCATCCTTTTTGAATTGTGGTGCCCAGAACTGGACACAGGATTATTCCAGGTGAAGTCTCACCAACGCAGAATAGTTGTCGAATTGGTCCCACCCAAAGAAGGTTCCCCCAGGTATATTACTCCACACTCTCCCATGCCACCAACCTCTGAAGATGCCAGCCATCCTTTCAGGTGAAATCTCAGGAACAATTCCTCCAGAGTGCGGCCACACAACCCCCCCTCCCGAAACCCACATAAAACTATGGATGCTGGCCGTGAAAGCCTTGGCCATCGCATCGTCCGGACAGTTTGCACTGGACGTGGGGACGGGGCCTTGCTTTGTCCACCAAGAGGATGGATGGGAGGAGGCCATTTCATTCGGCCCCTGCAGACCCAGCCTCTGAATCCACTTCAGCTGCCATGGCTGCATCCTTTGGATTCCTGGATTTCTGTTTGGTGAGGCACTATATCTTTGTGGCCGGGAGTTCTAAATTAATCCTGAAGTTGCCCATCCCAGGATTCCACAGGATGAAGTGTGAAAGACTCCCACTGGGTTGTTCTTCGCTTGAGATCTTCTTCCCACAATTATTATTTCAGCAGCAGCAGCAAGGACTGCGGAGTCGAAGCTGGTTCTGGGGAGGATGCTGCTGCACGGGTCCCTGCCCCTTTCCCTGTGGGTCATCACACCTTTCCTTGTGTGGCAGTGTTTGGTGCTGGGTGCGAACCATACCTGTGGTTGCGTCACAAAGGCTGGGCTGGGATGCTGTTGACATCGAAAGCATGATGCAAGGCTCTTGGGTGAGGATCCTGACCTTCCCCAGAGCCCCAGGGCATGGCACATCCCAGCTCTTGCCTGCCTTTCCCCAGTTGGCTACTGGGAGTTGGATCTCAGGGCATGGCAAAGGGAAGGAATCTCAGGGCGAGAGACCTGTCTTGCAAAATGTGTGCCTAGGCATTGTTTTTCATACGTTCACATGGCAGGCTTTGCTCTCGATGGCGTATTCTGAGCAACTGCAGGTGAGGTTTAATGTATGGTGCCTAATGACATTGTCAGGGGCTGCTGCTTAGAATATATTTAGTCCCAAATATGCCCTAACAGGCACAGGAGCAGTTATGCTTTGGCCACACTTGGGTTGCATCTACACTGTAGAAATAATACAGTTTGGGACCACTCTAGCTGCCATGGCCCCACCCTACAAAATCCTGGGATCTGTAGTTTTGTGAATTACTAGTGTGTGTTTTTTTTTGCCAGAGAAGGCTGAAAAACTACAAATCCCAGGGTTCCATAGGATGGAAATACAGCACTTGGTGTCAAGCTCATTATTTCTACAGTGCAGATGCACCTCAAGTCTCAAACTTTGGCCCCAAAATGTGATAGTCTTGGCCTGGCAACCTTAGGTGCTCCTCTTTGTCTGTATGTGCCGAATGGTTCAGTGGTGGGGCTGCGCTGAAGGTGAAATGAGCGCGTTCTCATGCGCTCAGGACACCTTTGTCTTTCATGGGCTCAGTCTACCATTGTGGTCATTGGGGACCAGACCACAAATCACTCTCATCCCTAAGATTGTGCCTTGGAAGCAAGGGCTTCTTGGTCTCTGCCCTCTTGCCCAGTGCCTTCAGGCACATTTTGGACCAGGAATATCAGAAATAAAGGAGAAAACAACCATCTGGAGGTGTTGTTGTTGTTAACCACTGTCAAGTGGATCTCGACTCATGGCGACTCTGCGGATGAGACATCTCCAAGGCCCGCTGTCCTCCACTACTCTTCCCAGTTCCTGCAGATTCATAGCCATGACCTCCTTAATTGAGTCTATCCATCTAACTACATGGGGTCTTCCTCTCTTCCTAATTCCTTCCACTTTCCCAACATTATTGGCTTCTCTAATGAAGGAGTTATGCCTTCTCATGATGTGTCCAAAGTACAATAGCCTGAGTTTGGCCATCTTGGCTTCTTCTTCCAGGGAGGTTTCCGGCTTGATTTGTTCTAGGACCCCTTTGTTTGTCCTTTTGGCTGTCCTCCATGGGGTCCTCCTCAGCATCTTCTCCAGCCCCACATTCTCCCAAATGCATTGGTTTTCCTCCTGTCTTCTTTCTCGAATGTCCAGCTCTCCCATATCCATCCATGGGAATAATAGGGAATACAGTGGCTTCTATGATTCTGACTTTTGGGCTGAGTTGTATTTCTTTGCATGTTAGGATCTTTTCTAGTTCTTTCATAGCCACCTTCCCCATTCTTAGTCTTCTTCTCATTTCATGACTGCAGTCCCCATTTCTATCAATTTTGATCCCAGGGATGGGAATTCTTTTACTGATCTATGGACTTTATCCATTCTGATCTATGGATTTATCACACGAGAGGCAATCCTGTGATTAATGCGAATTTAAACCCATCAAAATCCCACAAGAGCAGAATGATTTTCAGACGACCTTCCCCACGTCGCCATTAACTTACAGTTAACCCATGAATAAAGCAGCAAAATCGGGCCATTTTCTATTTTGGGGATTTTTTTTGAACTTGTGAAGATCCTTTGTGGTCATTATTTTTGTTTTCTTTCTGTTCAAGACTAAGTAAGCCTGCTTTTGCACTTTCTTCCTTGACCTTTCTCAGTAGTTGCTCTAGGTCTTCAATGTTTTCTGCTAATAGTATGGTGTCGTCTGAATATCTTAGATTGTTGATGCTCCTTCCTCCTATTTTCATGTATCTGGGGTGGCTTTAAATATTCCAAAGGGTTGTCATGCAGATGATGGAAAAAACTTGTTTTCCGCTGCTCCACAACTTGAAACAGTGAATTCAAATAACACAAATCCACTGAAACATTAGGAAAAACATTTTTACTGCAAGAGCTGTTCAGTGGTGGAAATCATAGAAATCATAGAATCCTAGAGTTGGAAGGAACCTCAAGGGCCATCCAGTCCAACCCCCTGCCATGCAGGAACTCCCAATCAAAGCACCCCTGACAGATAGCCATCCAGTTTCTGTTTAAAGACCTCCAAAGAAGGAGACTCCACGGCAATCTCTGAGGAAGAGTCAAACTGTCAAACAGCTGTTATTATCAGGAAGTCCTTCCTAATGTTTAGGTGGAATCTCTTTTCCTGTAGTTTGAATCCATGGCTCCTGGTCCTATTCTCTGGAGTAGCAGAAAACAAGCTTCCTCCATCCTCAATATGACACCCTTTCAAATATTTAAACAGGGCTATCATCTCACCTCTTAACTGCCTCTTCTCCAGGCTAAACTTACCCAGCTCCCAAAGTTTTTCCATATAGGGCTTCATGGTTTCCAGACCCTTCACCATTTTGGTCACCCTCCTCTGGACACGCTCCAGTTTTTCAACCTCCTTTTTGAATTGTTTTGCCCAGAACTGGACACAGGATTATTCCAGGTGAGGCCTGGCCAAAGCAGAATAGAGTGGCACTATTACTTCCCTTGATCTAGATACTGTACTTCTATTGATGCAGCCTAGAATCACATTGGCCTTTTTAGCTGCAGCATCACATTGTTGACTCATGTTCACCTTGTGGTCTACTAGGACTCCTAGATCCCTTCCACACGTATAAGTCTCCTTAGGCCAGGTGTCCCCCATCTTATATCTATGCATTTCATTTTTTTGCCCTAAGTGCAGTACCTACATTTCTCTGTGTTGAAATTAATTTTATTAGCTTTGGCCCAGCTTTCTAATCTATTAAGGTCATTTTGCATTTTCATCCTGTCCTCTGATGTATTAGCTATTCCTCCTAATTTGGTGTCATCTGCAAATTTGAGAAGCACGCTCCCTATTCCTTCATCCAAATCGTTGATAAAGATGTTGAATAGCAAACTGGGCCCAGCACCGAACCCCACTGAACACCCCACTGGTCACTTCTCTCCAGGATGAAGAAGATGAACTGATCACCCTTTGGGTTTGGTCACTCAACCAGTTACTAATCCACCTGACAGTTGTCTTGTCCAGCCGACATTTTACTATCTTCTTTGCCAGAATAACTTGCTTAGAAGGTGTGAACGCTCCTTCTTTGGAAAATACCAGCTTCTCCAGGGTGAATTAGCTGTGGGTTCCTGCATGGGCAGGAGGTTGAACTGAGATTAGCCTGGAGAAGAGACGGTTAAGAGGTGATATGATAGCCGTGTTTAAATATTTGAAGGGATGTCATACTGAGGAAGGAACAAGCTTGTTTTCTTCTGCTCCAGAGACTAGGACCCGAAACAATGGATGGAAGCTGCAAGAAAAGAGATTCCACCTCAATATTAGGAGGAACTTCCTGACAGTAAGGGCTGTTCGACAGTGGAACACATTTCTCCCTCGGAGAGTAGTGGAGTCTTCTTCCTTGGAGGTCTTTAAGCAGCGGCTGGATGGCCATCTGTCGGGGATGCTTTGATTGGGAGTTCCTGCATGGCAGAATGGGGTTGGACTGGATGTCCCTTGTGGTCTCTTCCAACTCTATGATTCTATGATTCTATGATTCTATGTATAGATGTCTCTTGCAGTCCTTTCCAAGTCGATGATTTTTTGGATAGTTTTCATATGTGAGATTGTTGTGTGGGTTTCCCTAGGCATGTGAGGGGTGACGCACCCATCCCAAAACAAGCACACGTCTGAGCGTAAACAGATGATGGGATGATGCCAGCCGCAAGTTGGCTGTGGATTTCCAAATCTGGTTTGTCCGGTTGTGCGAAGGATTGCCCTCTCTCACCTTCATGTCAACCAAATCCATGGAGAAATCAAAACAAGAAAGAGCCTTGCAGCAACTGTAATGAATGCTGGTGGCCCTATTTCAGCATGTGGTTTCATGGATTACCATCCACTTCCCGAAAGCTTGCTCTGCCTATTGCGAATGTGACATAAGATGCTTTGTTGTTTTTCCGGAACAGATTAATAGGTCCAGATACCTCTTTGATTATTGCTACATAAAGGAATGTTGGTTGGGGCCCTTGGAAGTTCCTCCTCTGAAGACTGACTGTCTGACCTCTGCATCTGCATTGCAGAATTAATACAGTTCGACAGTGCTTTAACTGCCATGGTTCAATGCAATGGAATTCTGGGATTTGTAGTTTTGTGAGATAGCCTTCTCTGTTGGATTCCATAGGACGGAGACATAGCAGTTGAAGCGGTGCCAAACTGCATTATTTCTGCAGTGAAAATGCAATATGTGTGCTGTCTCTCTTCCCAACCTTAACACAAGATTGGGGAATGTATGGCCCATAGGCTCCACGTGGGCCTCAGTCTCTTTTCTGTGGCCCTCAGAGCTCCGGTATTTTAGGAAAAACTTCTTTGTTTTGTTTTGGCGAAGCATATTTGGTCCTTAATGTTTCCTAGCAGGTGCAGGAGCAATTTTACCATGTTTGGGCTACACTTGGTTTGCATTTACACTGTAGAAATAATGCAGCTTGATAGCACTTAAAGTGCCTTAGCACCATCCTAAAAAATCCTGGGATTTGTAGTTTCGTCAGGCACCAGCACTCTTTGGCTGAGAACTGTTCCATAGCCTGGAGCTACAGCACTTAAAGTGGTGCCAAACTGCATTATTTTTACTCTGTGGATGCACTTGGGGTCTGGTTTATGTCCAGGAATGTCTTTTTCCTTCCAAAAGAAGTCACCTGCAGGTATTCCATGTCCTTCCTGTTGGAAAAAAGGACTCTCCTGGGCCTGAAATGGAGCAGAGAGAGCCAGAAATGCGGTAAAATGGCTCCTATGAGACTTTGACATGCATTTCAGGCAAAAAATATAAAATAAAATGGCAGCCCTCCAAGACCCCCTTAGCTCCCTAACCCCAATAGTTGCCCACCTCAACCCACGCTAAACCTAACCCTAACCCTAACTGTAACCCTAACTGGCACAGAAACCCTAACCCTAACTCTAACTAGTTGTGTCACTAGGGCTGGAGAGCAGACAAGGGACGTTATCACACGGGGTCTAAAGCAGACAGAACCCCGTCGCATCCCCGTCCCATTGCGGTTCCTTTGCCCCTGTGTTCACACGACGTCACAGAGAACCCCCTCCCATCCCCCTCCCATTGCGGCATCATCCCCGTTCTTTTGCATGCCGGTTTCATTGGGAATTACATTTGCGCGACCAGAAGCATACCGGAATGATGCTGCTTTCGTTCATTCCGGAATGATGCTAGTTGCTAGAGACCCGCATGTGAAAACGTCCAGAAAGGCTTCACCCCATTCTCACCCCCTCAAAAAAGTGATTGCTATGTTGTAATAAGAGCTTGACCTTGAGGAATTTATCATTAGCTCAAAAATAATAAATAGGATCTGAACCCATTGCATGCAGGGGGAGGGAGGGAATAGTCCTTGCATAGACAGCATTTTCCCAAAAGAATGGTACTTTTATTAAGAGAGAAAAACTGGTCAACAAGCAAGCACACACATACACAGAAGATACATGAAATCTGTAAGAAAGGTTCCATACACACAGAAATAGTTCCCTAGACACTGGCATTCCTTGTAGAAAAATGGACTCAGCTGCTTGCTTGGATAGCCAAAGAAACATGGCCAGGGATTTCAGAGAGGGAGTGAGATGCTCCCTTTCCCTTCCAAAACCAGCTTTCAGAACACAGATTTTGGAAGGCTTGATATAGGCTGGAAATAGCCTAGAGCGAAGATTGATTATAGTATATCAAAGGATTCCGGATAGGTTGCCTTTGAAGTAGGCAATTTCCAAGGAGAGGAGATGGAATGTTAATGTTATCTCATCTTCAGCCAGACACATCCTGGCTGGCACTCATAAATCCTCTAGGTGTGAATGTCCTCCTTTGCAGTTCCTAAGCCTGGCCTTTTTGATCTGCAAATGGTTGTAAATGGAGATGTGACCTTTTTAGGTGCCTTGAGTTCATGGTGATGGGGCTCATCTCAGTCCAGGGCTATGGCAGGGACCCAAAAAGGGGTCTTTATATCAAATCAGCCATTGTAACAATGCCAAGAAGAGTCCCCTTGGGATGCCTCACTGCTCCCTGGTGCCTCCCTGTCCGATGGGGTCACCTCGTGCGGTCTGCACCTCTCACACCCCCTAGGGAGGTCACTGACCCTAACCCTAACCCTAACCCCAATCCTCTGTTTGCTTGCCGCAGACTTTTGCCAGCTGCCTTCTGTTTGCGGAAACTGCAAGGCCATGTTTTCCCGCTTCTTCTACAATGCCTCCACCCAGAAATGCGAGAACTTCGTCTATGGCGGCTGCGGTGGGAACAAGAACAACTTTGAGACAGAAGCTGAATGCATCAAAACCTGTGGGTACCTTGGTGAGTCTCTTACACTCCCGGGAAGGAAAACAACAAGAACAACATTGGCCCTGGAGTGCGTGCGTGCGTGCGTGTGTGCGTGCGTGTGTGTGCATGCCAGGGGGAGACAGGAATCAGGAAGGGGGGGTCTGAGGCAGAAGTGCATGGGTTTACAAAAAGGTTGCATGGGGAATAACTCACCAGAATGATAACTGTGGCTTTCTGATCCATGGCTGGATCAAACCTCCTGCAGCTGCCTCTATTTATCTAATCTCTCTCCAATCTATCTATCTATCTATCTATCTATCTATCATCTATCTATCTATTGGTATCTATCAGTTATCTATCTATCTATCTGTTGGTATCTATCTATCTATCTATCTATCTATCTATCTATCGGTATCTATTATTATTATTATTATTATTATTATTATTATTATTATCTATCCTCTATCTGTTGGTATCTGTCTATCTATCTAATTAGTATCTATCTATCTATCTATTATCAATCTGTTGGTATCTATCTATCTGTCTATCTATCTGTCATACATGTGAGATGAAGGACCTTATTGCTCAAGGAAAGAAAGCTGGATAGTAGCGCCTTTCTTCTTGCCTTACTGCATGACGCTGTAGTTCTCTTCCTGTGGGAGATGGTTGTAAAAGTGAAGCTTTTGTCAAATGTATTTTTCCCAACTAGAGAAAAGACTCGCTTTTACAACCATCTCCCATGGGAAAAGAACTGAAGAACTACAACATAATGTTATAAGACATATAGAAAGGTGCTACTATCCAGATGAATTTCCACTTTCTTTCCTCAGGAGATCAGGCTTTGAGTGCAGTGTGGGGGTTTGAGTGTAGGACTAGGACTCTGAGAGACCAGGGTTCAAATCCCCCTTCGGCTGTGGAAACCCACTGGGTGACCTTGGGCAAGTCACACTCTCTCAGCCTCAGGAGAAGGCAATGGCAACCCTCCTGTGAGTAAATCTGGCCCAGAAAGGCCCGAGACAGTGTGTTCTGGAGTGTTGGACTAGGGCTCTGGAAGACCAAAATTCCTAATCCCTGCTCAGCCATGGAAACCCACTGGGTGACCTTAGGCAAGCCACACTGTCTCTGCCTCAGAGGAAAGCAATGGCAAACATGCTCTGAACAAATCTTGCCAAGAAACCCTTATGATAGGGTCACCTTAAAGCCACTGTAAGTTGGGAAAAAAGTGAAGGCACACAACAACAAATCTGTCATCTCTCTCTCTCTTGTTCTCTTTCTTTTAAATCAGTCATCTGTTGCCTCTTAGTTTCCCAGGGTACCTGCTGTGAGGTGGAAATATTTAAGATATGCCATCATTTACTTGGCTTGCCTGGTCCTGTCTGGGCAGAAGCCGCAGCTGAGCCAGCGTTGTGTGTGTTGGGTTTCCTGGGATACAGTCCCACTTTGCGGCGCTCTGTCTTGGCTCAAGGTGTGGACAACAGGGCTGCTGGACACGAGGAGGACATGGTGTCCCCCTGCCCTTCCACCTTGTGTCTAAAGCTCTCTGAAGGGCTACAATATGAATACGCCTAACCTGGGTCTCTTTCCTCCTTTTTCCAGGCTCAGCCTAGCCAGCCCAGCCCTCAATTGTGAAAGCAGATGGGGCACGTTTTGCCCTTTCTTCCACTGTTCAAGATCCAGTTCCACACTCAGCTCACTAGATGCAACTTATTTCTTGGAGAGAACGGGGAGAACTCCTCCGCCTTTGACTCTCTTCCAAGAAGGAGGCCGTGGCTGGGTTTGCAGAGACACTTCCTCCGCCCATCCTTGCCCTCCGGGACTTTCTTGCTCTCCATGACTCTTGGAAACGCCATCCTGCTGCCCTTCCAAAGGCATGTTCTCTGCATCTGTGTGGGAGCCGCGCATGCCTGTGTGTTGAGAACACCTCTGTGTCACAACCTGGTGATACTCCATCAGAGTTTCAGAGTTTGCTGTAGAGTTTTCCCTTCCTGCTTCCTTGTCCCAGAAGGATGGCTCAAGCAGGCCAGTCCCTTCTCTTGCTTCCAGGTATGGCTCTGGAGATGTGGCCCAGGTGCCCTCCTTCCCCTGTGGCTGACCAGCTGGACAGTTTCTTCTTCTTCTTATGCTGCTGATGCTGATGCTGTAGTGGACACTCTGGGGTGGCTGGCCTCCTCCATTTTGCAGAGACCCCTTGCTGGAACCATTGGGCTCCCCTCCCTGGACCTACCTGCCTGCCTCCTCCTTCATGGCCCTCCACTCCCTGCTCTATGTCAGCTATGCTCAGGGTGACCAGATGGCCTCACCATAAAGGAGGACAAGGCATCAAAATGTAGGACATTCAAGAAAAAATGTAGGGCAACACCAAATAAAATATACAAACACTAATATAAACATAAATTCATTGGGTATGGTTTATTTACAGTTTTATATTACCTATACTGTATTTTATTATATACTTCTGCTGAACCTATCTTCATTAAATGCCTTGTTGGCGTTATGCAGTGTTAAAACCTTCCCTCTCCTCCTGTCCTTCTCCCTTTCTGGACCTCTCCTGACCACTAAACACTACTTCCCTTCAGTTCCTTCTATTTTGAATCCAATGTTAAAACCTCCCCCCCCTCCATTGTTCTTTGGACCTCTCTGGACCTCTCCCAGCCATCAAACAGTGGGGTGGGAGGAGAAGGTGGGTTTCCTAGTCATCCTTAAAATGGAAGACATTTTGGAGTTCCCCTTGGACCCCTGGCCAGAAGGTTGAAATGTCTGGAAAAAAGAGAACATCTGGTCACTCTGGCCATGTTTAAAATGCCACTGGCTGCAACCTGGGGCCTTGGGCCTTGGTTGGAAAAGAAGGCGTTTCATAGAATCATAGAATCATAGAGTTGGAAGAGACCACAAGGGCCATCTAGTCCAACCCCCTGCCATGCAGGAACTTCCAATCAAAGCATTGACTTGTGTGTGCTACAGTCTTTTGGGAGGGTTTTTCCCACCTTCCCCCAAACTGCATCTGCCCTAGCAAAAGAGTGTAGGAACCCCTCTTTTATTTGGGACCGGTCAGAAAACAGAAGAAGACAATTCGGAGTCAGGAGTTGCATGTCAGTAATTCCCAGGGTGGAAATTCCCACTTAAAAATGTAAAAGGGGGATAAATTCTTAGGTTGGGATCTCAGGGTGAGTCAAAAAATCTTTGTGGAATAGAAAGGTGCTCTATGAAAGCAAGGGTGGGATTCATGTGGCCCCCTCCAGCTGTTGTTGGACTTCAACTTTCAGCATGCCTCACTATTGCCTATGCTGGCTGGCTGGTGCTGCTGGGAGTTGCAGTCCACCCTGCTATTAAAGGGCTTTCCAGGTTTAGACAGTTAATACCACGCAGAGGCCTATGCTCCCCTTTCTTCAGATGCCCTCTTTTGCAATACATTAGGGTGGCCTTTGTCTTGGCAGAAGAGTTCAAACAACAACAACAACAACAACAACAACAATAATAATAATGTCCAAGAAGCAGAGTGGAGGGGAGACAGAGGTGGAGGCACATCTTTTTCTTCTTCTTCTTAGTTGCCTTCAAGTTGACTTAGACCTGTGGCAACCCTATGAATAAGAGACCTCCAAGTCTCCCAGTCATCTCCAGCAGACTCAGGGCAGCCATGGTGGCCATCTTGATTGAATCCATCCATCTGGGATGTGGTCTTCCTCCCTTCCCGCTGCTTCCTACCTCCCCAAGCATTATTGGCTTTGCTAGGGGGTCATGTCTTCTCATGATAGGGCCAAAGTACAACAGTCTCAGTCTAGTCCCTTTTGCTTCTAGGGAGAGTTCAGGCTTGATTTGCTCTCAGACCCATTTAGTTGTCTTTATAGCTGTCCACAGTATTTGCAGAACACTTCTCCAGCCTCACATCTCAAATGAGTTGATTTTCTTCCGATCAGCTTTCTTCACTATCTAGCTCTCACATCCATACTTAGTGATGGGGAATACAATGGCATGGACACCCCTGGATTTAGCATTCAATTATACATCTTGACACTTCAGGATCTTCTCTAATTCCTTCATAGCTGCTTGTCCAAGACATTCAGTCCCTGGGAGTCCAGGTCTACCAGGCATGGTGATACACTCCAGACACACCACTAATCTTTCACGGTTCGACTCATAGGACGATATCACACGTGGGCCAGAAAGCAATAATAAAGTGGAAATGAGGCATTCCGAAAATAAACTGAAAATAAACCTTGATTCCGCAAATGGCTTTCACACATAATTACCTTAATTGCGAAATTACAGTAAGCGCTGTAACGTTCACACACAAGTGAGAAAAGCCCGTAAATGTACTAGAAATGAGCCTCTTGCACATGCGCAGATAGAGGAATGCTCGCCGTGGAATCATGGGAAAAGCAGGGAAATGCTCCCAAATGCGCATTTGCTTTTCACATTACGGTAAATGCGAAATTACCTTAATTTCGCAAATGCATTTCCTCAAAACTACCGAATTTCAAAAGATCTTGGATAACACCAGTTTCTGTCCAGTTTCTGTGCGACGTTGTGTGAAATCGTGAGGCACAAATCCAGTTTCTGTTTGGGATTTGTGTGGATTAAGCAGCAGATTTCCCTCGTGTGATAACGTCCATAGAAGAACACATGGCTGGGAGACCTGACCTTCCTAACCTGCCAGAGGCCTGCTCTACCTGTAGAGGAACACATAGGAGGTAGACCAGGATGCCCTACTTTTTCAGGGCTTGCTCTGCCTGTGGTCAGGACTTTTCACAGGCCCAGTGGCATCACTAGGTTTGGTGACACCTCAGTGTGGTAACTTATGCTGCCATCCCCAGGCTCAGAGCCTTCGGGCCAATGGTTCCTCAGGAGTCAATCAGGCTGCTATGGAAGAGAAAGGCCCATTTGACTTGCCTTTCTGGTGGACTGAGGCACCCGAAGGGCTGTCTGTGTCCCAGATTATTCCAGCCTACTTGCCTTGTTCACAAGTCACGAAAGGGACCAGGTGCCATTTGGTGTCTTGTCTGACCTTGCCGCCTCTGGGCAGGTGGGACAAGGACCTTCAGTCTCTAGGAGTCCCAGTCTACCCTGCAATGAGGTGCAGCGATGCACTTCACACTGGAAGGTAGACACCTCCAGAACATGGAGATGGACTCTGACTCAGAGACAGAACCTGCTGGGACCCACTGCTAAACCAGAGCAAGAGGAGGTTCCAGAGCCACACACCTCTGAGACAGACCAGAGAGCAGGACCAGCTCTGGCAGAGAGTCCTATCCATTAAGGTATGGAAGACAACTTACCCCAACCTACCTTTGCTGAGTGGAGACAACAAAGGAAGGGCTTGAGGAGGTCTCAGGTGATTTATAGGAAGCAGCAATGAATGAAGCAGCACCTGCGCTGAGCTGCTGTTCTATACATTCCCAGCCTTGCCGCCCTCTGGAAGTTGTCAGAGATTATTTGGCCTACCTGGCTCTCCATTGTGTTCCTGAACTTTGTGATTGACCTGGACCGTGTTTGTGGACTCTGGACATTGTGTACCTGGCTTGACTCTGGATGCTGTTTACCTGACTTGGATATTGCTGAACTGTCAATGTATGTATGTATGTATGAACACCACTGTATTAGGAATTTCACAGGACAGAATATGGCAGCTGAGGAAGCAGATGGATGAGGCAAAGTCTGGAATGGCTGCAGACACGGTGAAGTGTCATCCTCACACTACTTGGAGGACATGCCCAGAATGACTCAAAGGGCTGATGCAAGGGACAATTGCAAGCACCTGTGAGGGGAGATCATGCCATGGAAAATGTGCATAAATATGGGCATGACCAGTGGACAGTGGAGTTTATCACACGGAGGCAAATTGCTTAAATCCCATGCAGAAACAGGATTTAAAAATCTGACTTTCTGTTTGGATTAATGATACATTATTACTCCTTGACGCTAACATTATGTGTGAAAAACAACCCGCTTTTGTGGGTTATTTCTACTTTCTGTTTGGGTTAACCTGAACGTCGTGTTAAAAACAACCTGCTTTTGTGGGTTGTTTTCACTTTAAATCCAGTTTCTGCATGGGATCCGTCCAGTGTGGATTATTGAGTAGTGGCTACTGTTGAGAAGTGGCTGGTTCATTGTCATGTATATAGTGTTGTATAGACTTGGTAGTAAAGTTTTGTAAATAGAAATTGGAGAGTCTGAGTATTTCTTTAGCACCTTGTGCAGAAGTAGTAGGTGCTGGCACCATTGCAGAGGCAGACCACAGAAGTGGAGTGTGTGGCTCTGATACAAACTCTGTTTGGGACTTAAGGCTTGCATTTATTAAAATAAAGTAAGTGGTGAACTGTGACTTGGCTGGCTCATGAGCTGTTGGCTATCTGGACTGTGTTTGGGACACCCCTCTCTAAGCTGTCCCAAAAATGCATTCCGTACCCCTCTAGAAAGGGCCCTGATTCCTCCTCCATCCTGCCCAGTAAAAAAGCAGAAGCAGCCTCTTAATGGGTGTCAATGCTTTATATGGTTCCATCAACATGCGTAGCATTTCATGTGGTGAGAAACATAAGCAAAGCCAGAGGCTTCCAATCTATGTGTAGGGGGTTGCAGACTGCCAGAAATAGTGCAAATTGAGTCCACTTTTAGGGTTAGGGTTAGGGAATCATGGGAACTGTATATTATTGTGGCTCCAGAGCTCTCTGACAGAGAAGGCTCAATGTCTCAGAAAAAAACCCAATTCCCATGATTCCCTAGCACTAACCCTAACCCTAAAAGTGAACTCAATTTGCACTATTTCTGGCAGTCTGCAACCCCTCTTAGGCTCTGGGAAGGGAGTGGATAGGAGGGCTGTTGTTGTTTCTTAAATGCAGGATGATTGAGGGTCAGATAAGGATGGGCTATGCCAAAGTTAGCTTCTTCAGGGAAGAACAGAAGAGGGAAGGGGAGGAAGAGAGGACTCTTCTCTGGGAAGCAGGTGAAAAGAGCTAGGATGGGCTGCAAAGACATGCTGGGATAGAAGGCAATGCAATAAAGCAATGGTGATGGGGAGCAGAGGGGTGGGATGCATTGCTGTGCAGAATGGTGGTCTCTTCACATGCTGGGGAGGATCCAGGAGTAACTTCCAGGAGTTTCAAGAGTTATCTCTTCTTTCACCTGGATATTTCCTCACCAGCTTAGGCATCTGTAAAAAGAAGGGAAGAACCATGAACCATGACCTCACATCACAAGGCAAGGGAGACAGAGGCTGCATCTGCACTGCAGAATTAATGCAGTTTGGGACTGCTTTGACTGCCACAGCTCTGTGCTAGAGAATGTAGTTTTTGTGAGGTGTTTAGCTTTCCAGCTGGAGAGCACTGGGGCCACAACAAACCACAAATGCCAGGATTACATAGCATGGAGCCATGGCAGTTAAAGCAGTGTCAAGGTGCCTCATTTCTGCAGTGGAGATGCAGCCAGTGCTAGCCATAATCACCAGGTACTAGCCACACAAGACTCTGGTTCTGTTTTGTTGCTTTCTAGAACCGGACCCACAATTAGGAGGGATGGGTACAGGTGATCACATTGTGCTGCTAGAGGCAAAGTTCTTGGACCAGTGAAAAAGCAAAAACATTCACTGAGAAAGGCTGGGATCCTGCAGCTTAGTCCCAACTAGAGTAGACCCACTGGATCCATTGCACAATGGTGAGCCACCACATAGGTCAATCCAATTGATCCAATCACTCTGCTTTGGTCCAGACTAACTATAGGATTTATGCCAATGTTTTTATTGATCACAAATGGAAATCCTGATTAATGGGGTTCAAAGATGGTCAGGCGACATCATCACTCCGATCATAAATGGAGGTGAGGAGCCAGTGTGACTTCTATGCACTTCTGTTTCACTTTTGTTGCATGGTGAGTTTATACAGTCAGATCTTCATATCCATGGATTCTTTATCTATGGATTCAATTGTTCACAGCTTGAAAACATTATATATATATATATATATATATATATATATTAGCCCTCTCCCTCAAAGAGGTTCATTCACTCATAGAATCATAGAATCATAGAGTTGGAAGAGACCACAAGGGCCATCCAGTCCAACCCCCTGCCATGCAGGAAGTTCAGACTACCCACTTTAAAGTTCCTACTAAAAAACCAGTACTGATGCCCCAGTGGAAATTGACGTAGTTGAGAGCAGCGTGTGCAGATCAGACATCACCTCTTCCAAATGTATCCCAGTTTATCAAGCAAAATGATCTTTCTGTCCCATATACCAATTATTTCTATTAATAAAAATTAATAAAAATCTGTCTGTAGCCTGCAGTTCTGTCTTGAGCCACTAGGGGTCAGACTTTTCCTAACAATGAAAGATGAAGCTGGAGGGAGGGCCTCTGGGTTGCTCTGGTGGTGCTATTCTCTGCAGGGCCTCATATATCCCACTTAAAAATAATAATAATTCAAAACAATAATAATTCAAAATAAATCATAATTTATAAAGCACAATCTAGTGTAAAGTAATTTTTATTGTTTCAAAATGAACCAAAACTTACAGGAAGATGGAAAATAATGCTTCTTTTTTGTTTTGTATAGTTGCACTTTATTTATGTATAGATGTATTTGAAAAAAATATTTATTTATATTTGAAAAGTCCTCTCCCTCAAAGAGGTTCATCCACTCAAGTTCAGACTATCCACTTTAATTTCCAAGTAAAATATAGTGCAGATTCACTGATGCCCCAGGAACATGGAAGCCAACAGACATCACAAAGGAGTGAGCTGGGAAGTAATGTGAGACTTCTCCCAAATGTATCCCAGTTTCTCAGGCAAACTGGTCTTTCTGTCCCATATACCAATTATTTCTATTAATAAAGGTCTGTCTTGGGCCACTGGGGTCAGACCTTTCCTAATAATGAAAGAGAGCTGAAGGGAGGGCCTCTGGGTAGCTCTGGTGGTGCTATTCTCTGCAGGGCCCCTGCTCCTCATTCTTCTAGTGATATGAATAGACAGGAGGCAAATGGAGGCCAGATCCCCAGGGCTGCTTCTCCCCAAACTCACAAAACCCATTTACCCAGCTTCCCTCCCACACTGAAAGAAGAGCTCAGTGCTTCCCAAGGGCTTCTCTTACCTCCAGTGACCTTGGTGCACTCGTGGCCACATCCATTGCTGCAGCACTTCTCTCCTGGACCACAAGATTCATCACTTGTACACAATTCTGCACAGATCCCAAAACCCTGGGGCTTGGGACATTCTCCAACCACTGTCGAGGGACGCGCTGAAAGGAGGAGAGGACCCAAATTAAGAGCAGCTTGCAGGGTGGGTCCAAGAGAAATTACCCCCAAGGACCAGAGAAGATGATATAAAGATGATCAGGACACAGGTTGAAATCCTTTATCAGCTACCTAGTTCTTTAACTAAGTAACTTCTCCTAGTCCCACCAACTGTGCTCCACAGAAGACAAATTTCTTTTTGCATTAAAAAACCTATGTGTCTCTCTGAGGAATCATTCCTCTGGAAGTTTAGAATGCTGAATATTAGGAGAAGATTTTGACTTATTATAAGACAAAGCTGAAGGGAGGGCCTCTGGGTCGCTCTGGTGGTGCTATTCTCTGCAGGGCCCCTACTCCTCATTCTTCTCTAGTGGTATGAATGGACGGGAGGCAAATGGAGGCCAGATCCCCAGGGCTGCTTCTCCCCAAGCTCACAAAACCCATTTACCCAGCTTCCTTCCCACATTGACTCCAGTGGGAGCCCTAGTTAGACAGAATTGCTCAGTGCCTCCAAGGGCTTCTCTTACCTCCAGGGACCCTGATGCACACGTGGCCACATCCGTTGCTGCAGCACTTCCTCCCTGGACCACAAGACTCATCACTTGTACACCTTTCCACACAGAGCCCAAAACCCTGGGGCTTGGGACATTTGCCGACAGCCGTCAAGAGACGTTCTGAAAGGTAGAAAATTTACATCTACACTAGGACCAAAATGAAGATCATCCTTCAGGGCCGGTCCAAGACAAATGCTTCCCTGACTCCCAAAGGGCCAGAGATGACATAAAGATGATCAGGACACAGGCTGACATCCTTTATCAGCTACCTAGTTCTTTATCTAAGTAACTTCTCCTACTGGAAGTGCCATTCAACTGTGCTCCAATCTTCGGCAGAATGGCCCTTATTCTTACCATCCAGCTGACATTGAGTAAAGTAGGTTGGAGGGCTGACGTTATGGTTGTGGCAAGTAATGATCATGAGTATGGAACAGTTACAGATGAGGAAATTTAAGTAATGGTGTTGTAATCACAATGGTACTTTGTCACAATTGTGACACTACTGGCAGGCACACAACTCCCTCCCCACCCCACTTTAGCAGGCGGTTGCACACACTTCTGCATTTTGATCCGGCCGATATGTGAATACACACCGGCCTGCCTTCTAGGGTTATTGTAAGCGTCATTACAATTATGCAGTGGTTCCCAAACTTTGATCTCCCAGGACTTCTGGACTTCTGGGAACTGAAGTTCAAAAGAGCTGGAGAACCAAGTTTGGGAGCCATTGCAATGATTCATATGAGGAAGACTTTGAACACTCACAATTGTTTACAGAACTCAGAAGCATTTCCATTTATTTTGCTATTGTTGCAGAGAGTTTGGGGATCCTTATGATCTGAAGGGGTTCAAGGGCAAAGCTACAAAACCAGGGGTGTCACAAGGGATGTGTGCATCTCTGTGTATGTGTGTATGGGCTTTATTCTAAAATTTAAAAGACACTATCCAAGGTATAGGGATGTAAATTCTTGACCATTTAATTCTCACATGTGAGAATGAATAATTGCAGTAGTGTTTTTCTCTGCTTTGAGAGGAAAAAAAACCTTCTATAATATACTATATTCTCTATATTCAAACATCCAGAAGTGTTGTAGAGGAATTATTCCATGCACAAAAACATATCAGCCTTTTTTTTCTTTTTGCAAAACATCATTCTTTGTGGCATAGAACAACACACTATGCAGGAAACTGTTTTCTGCATGGAATACCCATTTTCTCCAGAGAAGTCAAATTTCTTTTTGCATTAAAAACAAAAAACAAAACAAAATCCATCTGTTTCTCTGAAGAATCATTCCTCTGGAAGTTTAGAATGCTGAATATCAGGAGAGAATTCTGACTTTTATTATTATTATTATTATTATTATTATTATTGACAAACTTTCCTGTCTGCTAGGGAATCTGTTTTTTGGCCTGGGGAAGAATAATTAACTTAGACTCATAGAACTGGAAGAGATCTCCAGGGTCATCCAGTCCAACCCCCTTCTGCCATGCAGGAACTCACAATCAAAGCATCCCTGATAAATGGCCATCTAGCCTCTGTTTAACCACCTCCACAGAAGGAGACTCCACCAAAATCTCCGAGGGAGTATCTTCTATTGTCAAACAGCTGTTACCACCAGGAAGTTCTTCCTAATACTGAAGTGGAATCTCTTTTTCTGTAGTTTGCATCCATTGAGGCTCCATTGTGTCCTATTCTCTGGAGCAGCAGAAAATAAGCTTGCTCCATCCTCAATGTGACACTTAAACAGGACTATCTTATCCTTTTAACCTTCTACCAATATTCTTTCCATCCCTACCAGAGTGCTAAACCTATTTGGGGTTTTGCATTCAGCACCTTGGACAGCTCCTTCTAAGTCCAGAGTATTGATTTTTTTGTGGGTTTTCCAAGCTGTATGGCCATGTTCTAGAAGAGTTTCTTTCTGACGCTTCGCCACCATCTGTGGCTGGCATCTTCAGAGAAATTGATTAAGTTATTTGGTTCAATTATTATCCCGCCTTGTTGGGACTCACCACTAAGATCAATATGCAAAGGGATGTTGCAGCAACTTTGAGACTAACTGAAAGAAAAAAGCTGGTAGTATGAGCTTTTGTAGACTCAGGTCTACTTCCTCAGATGCATGGAGTGAAGGGAAGATGGTAGTGTGAGCTTTCCTAGATTTGAGCCTACTTCCTCAATGCATGGAATGGAGGAAAGAAGATAGCATGATCTTTCCTAGACTTGAGTCTACTTACTTCTTAAAGTCTGTCCCTGGACCCTCCATCCAAGCACCTGAGGACTCAAGCTACCAAGTTCTTTCAGTTAGTCTCAAACGTGTTAGAAGGTCCCTTTACATACTGATTTTCCAGATTAACATTGCAGCTATCCCTCAGCAACAATTGTTTAATGCCCAAAAGCCAGTCCAAATAAAAATATCCCCATCTGCTGAAAGGAGGAGAGCAGAGAAGGGCTCACTTCTTAGTCTCCTGTGGGAGAGAGTTCCACAGACCAGGAGCAGCTGCTGAGAATAAAACCTAAACCAGAGTTAGGGGGGTTGCAGACTGCCAGAAATAGTGCAAATTGAGTCCACTTTTAAGGGTTAGGGTTAGTGCTAGGGAATCATGGGGATTGTTTTTTCCCCCTGAGACATTGAGCCTTCTCTGTCAGAGAGCTCTGGTGCCACAATAAAATACAGTTCCCATGATTCCCTAGCACTAACCCTAACCCTAAAAGTGGACTCAATTTGCACTATTTCTGCCAGTCTACAACCCCCCTTGGTCTTGCCTTGCTGACTTGGAAACTATATTTAATTATCTCCTGGGTTAAATAGCAGGAGAGCTTCCCCCCCCCTCATTGCATCGTGATGCTTTGTTTCCACAGAAGGAAAAAAAAACACACGCACACTACCACAGCATGAAATACAGACCCAGAAGGAGGTTTGCATAGAAATATGCAGAGAAGCATGCAAAGATGAAGAGCTGAAGAAGAGTGCAAGCTCTTGGCCCAATATGTTTCTCGCCTCACCAAGCCCAGCTGGGTCAGAAGGAATGGCTCTCTCTGCCTCCTCTTCCCTGGAGTTTGGAGTTAAGTTTCCCTACTCACCCTTTTGCTGGTCATAATCGGCAGAAGAAAACTCAGCCCAGATGAAGAGGAGACCCACAAGGACAAGTCTGGACCACATGGTGCTGTTCTGGAAAGCAAGCATCCCCCTTGATCCAGCCAGGGATCTTATAAACCGGATGGAGAGGGGTCAGAGGAGAGGTTGGGCTACTGACTGTTGGACCACAGAGGGCCAGGGACACTTGCCCAAGAAGGATGTCCCAACGGAAGAGACTTCCTCTTGGCAGAAGACCTAAGCTCTTGTGCCAGTTGGGGCTGACACAAAACTCGCAGCAACTGCTTTCGCAGGTTTGCCAGGAAATTTCTGGAGTGTGAAACGTTTTGGAACCAGATTGGTCAGTTGCAACACTGCCCAGCAAGGGATTTTGCAATGGCTGGGCTAGAACTTCTAGAAAACACATGTGTGCAGGAAACAAAGAAGCTCTGTGTGCAATTGCCACCCAAAAGGTAGAGTGTAAACAAACCAATAAAATACAGTACAATGTAGTTTAATCTCATTTCCACGGTAATCTGGGGAGAAGAGGGATGGAATCTGGGCGAGAAGTAAAAAAAAAAATACACACAGGCCCCTTGACGGAGTAATCAGTCCTTCAAGATTTGCATCTTTGTTGGCTTAAAGAGAAGGGTGGGGGGCAGGAAGACAACCCCCCCCCCCCAAGTTCAGAGGATTTACTGTCTGTCACGTAGCTCCTTAACCAGCCAGAGCTTCCATTAGGATCAGACAGTGTAGGAGGTGGCAGCAGCAATGTGTGTGTCAGCCTGAGGACCAACGTAAAGGGTCTGGGTTTGGGTCCTGCCCTCTGGAGAAACAGAAAGCAAGTTTGCTCCATCTTGCGCATGACAGCTGTTCACCTCTTCATGGTCTACAGATCACCTCAGACGTAGCATCACTTGATGGAGGATATTGCGCTAAGCCCACCTTGATATCATTTAAACAAGGCTAGAGTTTTTAAAAGTTCAAAACTCACCCCTTAAAATGGCTGCCCAGGAACTGCTCACCTCCTCCTCCTCTCTAGATGGAGCTTGCCTAGAAGAGTCTAGAAGGCTCTGAGAGGAGCTGTATAGAGCTAGACTGCTACCTCCACTCCCCAGTGACTCACAAGTGTGACTCACAGTAGCTCCACACTCCTCAGCAACAACAACACACTCTCCCCAAGAGTTTTCAAAAGTTCAAACCTCACACCCTTAAAATGGCTGCCTAAGAACTCCTCCTCCTCCTCCTCTCTAGCTGGAGCTTGCCTAGAAGAGTCTAGAAGGTTCTGAGAGGAGCTGTATAGAGCTAGACTGCTACCTCCACTCCCCAGTGACTCACAAGTGTGACTCACAGTCGCTCCACACTCCTCAGCAACAACAACACACTCTCCCCAAGAGTTTTTTAAAAGTTCAAACCTCACACCCTTAAAATGGCTGCCTAAGAACTCCTCCTCCTCCTCCTCTCTAGCTGGAGCTTGCCTAGAAGAGTCTAGAAGGTTCTGAGAGGAGCTGTATAGAGCTAGACTGCTACCTCCACTCCCCAGTGACTCACAAGTGTGACTCACAGTAGCTCCACACTCCTCAGCAACAACAACACACTCTCCCCAAGAGTTTTCAAAAGTTCAAACCTCACACCCTTAAAATGGCTGCCTAAGAACTGCTCTCCTCCTCCTCCTCCTCCTCCTCCTCTCTAGCTGGAGCTTGCCTAGAAGAGTCTAGAAGGTTCTGAGAGGAGTTGTATAGAGCTAGATTGCTACCTCTACACCCTTGTGACTCACAGGTGTGACTCACAGAAGCTCCACCCTCTCAGCAACAACAACACACTCTCCCCAAGAGTTTTTAAAAGTTCAAAACTCACCCCCTTAAAATGGCTGCCCAGGGACTGCTCACCTCCTCCTCCTCCCTAGCAGGAACTGGTCTAGAAGAGTCATCTGTCGGGGATGCTTTAATTGGGAGTTCCTGCATGACAGGGGGTTGGACTGGATGGCCCTTGTGGTCTCTTCCAACTCTATGATTCTATGATTCTTTGATCATCTCTCTTCTCTACAGAGGGCTCATTCCCACTTACATTTAAACCGGTTTGCAATTTGCTTTTGCTCCAGGTTGGTGAATTGATTCCAGTCAATGCGTTGTTCCCACTATGGAAGCGGGTCTTTTCTTTATGTGCTTCTTTTTTGGCACGATTGTCATTCCCACTACTTTGTGCCCCTTCAAAATGCCTGTCAATCTACACGTCATTGGGGATGCAACCGGCAATACATTCAAGAAGACACAGGAAGGAGTCATGGGTGCCATGGCCAGAATCCCATCCCTCACTAGTTTTTGGGGAAACCCACCATTTTCCCCCCTCTCCAGGAGGAATTCCAAAACACCCTCCATTCTGAGCTTGACTAGGAAGCATGTCCTCCAAGTCCTGTAAAGCTGGGAGGGCACAAACTCAACTCCCCATGTCCTCCGAGTCCTGCAAGGTTGGGAGGGCACCACTTCAACTCCCCATGTACTCCAAATCCCCTGGGATGCATGCAGCCTCTGGTGTCATATGGAGGACTCTTTCCTGGGATGCATGCAGCCTCAGGTGTCATATGGAGGACTCTCCCCTGGGATGCATGCAGCCTCGGGTGTCATATGGAGGACTCTCCCCTGGGTGAGGATAACCCAATCAGCAATTAATTTTAAATCATAATGGGAACGAGGCCAGAGACTCCACTGGCAGCCCTCCCAGGGCCATTTAGGGACTGGATGAGAGTGGTGTCTGTGTGGTCAAGCAGCATCCATCTGTGTTTTTGCAGTTGGATGTAGAAAGAAGTTTGGGCAGGGATTTGGACTGTGGATGGCCCTTGAGGTCTCTTCCATTTCTATGATTCTAAGACGATGGTCTCTCTGTATGTTCAGCTGCAGAAATGGCTGAAGGAGGTGGAAGAGCAGCTGCTAGGTGGGTTGTAGGTGCTGGGATTGTTACAAGAAAGTAGTACTGGATACCTCTTTCTGCAACAACCATAAACAGACACACATCCCTAGCAGGATCCTGGATGCAATGTTTTTCCACTACAGGGAAAATCAAAAGCAGGAGGCAGCCCGAAGTCAATGGTGGAGTCTGCACTTCCATCTTCCATAAGTGTGAGCAAAGACAAGGGCATAGAAATGGCAAGGAAATGGCTGCCAGCCTGGTGAGATGTCTTTGGTCCAGCAGCAATGAGTCAGAAAGGTGGGCCAGGCCAGACCCCTTCCTTGTCCCTCCCCATGCAAGCAACACCCTTCCCTTCCTACCTGGGGCCAAAACTCACCTCCGCAATTCCCACCCACCGGTGTCCGATGTCCGCTGTGGCCATTCACTGGGGGGACACACTTCAGCCCACAGTCAGCAAAGCAGCACTTCTTCTCCTCGGGACAAGAGCGGTCATCCTTGCACTCATTTTTGCACCGGGAAAACACTCGTGCAAAACATTTCATGGGGCAAAGGCCAGGTTTCTCTGTACAAGAGGGAGAGGATTAGCAGCCATGCAGGGAGGACACCTGAGGCAGCCAATTCCTCTCAGAAGGAGTGGCTCCATAACCCTTTGGAGGGAGTCCAGGCAAGGCAAGGGGTCAATGTGTAATGGCCACTGGGTGCTTCATGCCATCCCCTCCATCCCCTCTCAAAACCATCATTTGGGAAGACCGTGGCACACAATTTAGTGCCCCCTTGGGCTGGTATTTTGGCCAGTGCCTCCACAGTGCCCCACAAATGGCTGAGGCCTTGGCAGTGTGGGACAGTGGAAGTGCTGTGGGTCCTTGGATCCAGTTCATCCAAAGAGGATTTACCTGGCAGAGCCTTGGTGCACCTTTTGCGTCGTTCGCTGGGGCAACACTTCTCATCCGAGGCACAGTCGGCGTCCCAAGAACAGCTCTTGGAGGAGACTGCGACATTTTTCTTCTCAGGACAGTAGCCATGATGCACTGCAAGGGAAAGGGACAGACAGAGGCATTGCAAGGCCAAGAGCAGAAAGCCTCCTGGGAAGTCCTAGGGAGGCCTGAGCGTGTGCTTAGTCCTTTGGTGGTCTGTGCCTTCAAGTCGTTTCCAACTTACAATGACCCTAAGGCAAATCTATTATGGGGTTTTCCTGGCCAGACTTGTTCAGAAGGGGTTTGCCCCATGGCCTTTCCCTGAGGCTGAGAGAGTGTGACTTGCCCAAGGTCACCCAGTGGGTTTCCATGGCGGAGCAGAGATTTGAACCCTGGTCTCCCAGAATCCTTGGCCAATTCTCAAACGACTACACCACATTGACTTTGTTCTCTTGTCAAGATTTGTTCAGAGGGGGATTGCCTTTGCCTTCCTCAGCCTCAGAGAGTGTGACTTGCCCAAGGTCACCCAGTGGGTTTCCATGGCAGAGTGGGATTCGAACCCTGGCCTCTAGACCCATAGTCCAATATTCAAACCACTACACCATATTGGCTCTCAGTGCAGTACTGGGAATTATTTGGCCCTCCAGATATTGCTGGACTGGAAACAAATTCTTGATCCTAAATATGACAAACCAGATTTGGAATGATGGGCTGGAGACCTCCATCATGGCAGGTAATACAGAGGTAAGTCTCCGCTTATTCATTTTCTCATGTAAGAACACCACAACAACAACAGCAGCAATGACGGTTTCTCACGTTTTGGGGTGTTTTGTTTTGTTGCAAGTTTTTCACCTTTGGTGGCATTTTTCACAGAGAGTTGTACGAAAAGATTGCATTTTGCCACCAAATCTTTGTACAATCTTTGTATGAAAAGATTGCATTTTGTGTTCTGTGCAGTTAAGAGGCAGTTGCCAAGATGGTCCAAGATCTGGAAACTGAGCCCTTTGAGGAATTGTTGAGGGAGCTGGGTATGTTAGCTTGGAGATGAGAAAACTGAGAGTTGATATGATTTCGAGTCCTTTCTGACTTATGGCAACCCTAAGGTGTTTTTCTTGGCAAGTTCAGAGGGAGTTTCCCATTGCCATCTTCTGAGGCTGAGAGACTGTGACTTGCCCAAGGCCACTCAGTGGGTTTCCATGGCTGAGCCAGGATTCGAACCCTGGTCTCCAAAGTCATAGTCTAAAGCTCAAACCACTACATTGTATATGATAGAGTCCCCATTAAATATCTGAAGGGATACCATATAGAAAATGGAACAAACTTGTTTTCTGTTGCTCCAGAGACTAGGACAGAACGGACTTTCTGATGGGAAGAGCTGTTTGGGAATGGAACGAAGTGCCTCAGAAGGTGGTGGACTCTCCCTCTTTGGAGGTCTTTACAGAGAAGTTGGACGGCCATCTTTGGGGAGTGTTTTAGTTTTGCAGGGCAGAATGGGGCTGGACTAGGTGGCCCTTGAGACCCTTGCCAAGATACTCTGGGAAAAAAACCACCTCTCTCTTTTTCTTTTTGCAAAATGTCCCTGTATACCTCTTTCAAGGAGGAGACACTTCCGAATAGTCCCAACCCGGCAGCATTTCTCTTCTCCTGGGCAGGCTGCGTCTTCAAAGCAGTAGTCATAGGTGAGGGGCTGGTATTCAGGAATGGTTTCCCTTGGACAGTCTCCAGGTTTAGGGGTCACTGGGAAGAAAGAAAGAAAGAAAGAAAGAAAGAAAGAAAGAAAGAAAGAAAGAAAGAAAGAGAGAGAGAAAGGAAGAAAGAAAGAAAGAAAGAAAGAAAGAAAGAAAGAAAGAAAGAAGGGGAGACATATAGTCACCACTCACAAAACCAGAGAGAGAAGTCAGGGTGTAGTTTCTGGTGGCACCAGAGCTCTCTTGTCAAAGAAAGCTAAGTGCCTCACAAGTTCCCAGAATTCCATAGCATGGAACCACAGCAGTCAAAAGTGGTGTCAAACTGGATTATTTCTGCAGTGCAGAAGCAGCCTTTGTCTAGTTCTGGTACTGCAGTAGGGATTGTAATTCTTTACTATGTTTCTTCTTGAAGGAAGAAGCAACAAGTAATTTTAGCAACGTTCTTCCTGTTGTGAGAAAGTCTTTGAAGGCTATTTGCAATTCAGGACTTAAGTGCATTTACATTATAGAAATACAGTCGGTCCTCCATTTTCATGGGGGATCTGTTCCACCGCCACCACATCGCAAAAACAGAGATTCGCCAATATTCAAGCCCCATGTGCTTGATTTTAATGCGATTTTAATGGAGGTCGACCCTCCGTGAATATGCAAAACCGCAGGCTTCAAGTCCACAAGAATGGAAGGGCGACTGTAATGCAGTTTGACATTGCTTTAAGTGCTGTAATTCCATTCTATGGAATCCTGGGATTTGTCATTTTACAGTCTTTAGCCTTCTCTGCCAAAGAGTCCTGGTGCCTTACAAAACCAAAAATCCCAGGATTCTAGTCTACAAATCCTGGGATTTGTAGTTTGGTGAAGTATTGAGCCTGACATGTCAGAGAGGCCTGGTGCCTCAGCAAAGCACAAATTCCAGGGTTCTGTGCCTCAGCAAAATACAAATCCCAGGACAGAGTTGTGGCAGTTAAAGTGGTGTCAAACTGCTTTAATTCTGCAGTGTGGATACACCCTGAGAATGGGCACCAATGCCCATTATGTATTATAGCCACAGAAGCCCTGTTGTGTGAAGGTCCTCCTGTATGCACACATGTAAAGATAATATAACTTTCGTAAAAACTAAGAAAGACTGCTTGTCATTGGCTTCAAACTGTGAGCACTCTGGTTGCTTTTACTTTTTCCTATGTAAACTAAACTAATTGTGTCTGCTTCAGTTGCACAATGGACTGCCATGCACACACATAAGCAGAAACCCAAAGGAGTGTGGTGCGGTGTGGGTTGCATTTGCAGAAATTGACTCACCTACACATATACCTTTGTTATAATGCAATCACATGTATATACGACAGCTTGCTTTGAAGACCCCATTTATCTGTTTCATTGCTTCCATGCACTCTGCTTCAGTTTTGGGAACTCTGGCCATGAAGTGAGAAGTGGGCAAGCCTGGGCCGGGGAATGCTCTTCAGGCC
This sequence comes from Phrynosoma blainvillii, assembly GCA_026167975.1. Lineage (NCBI taxonomy): Eukaryota > Metazoa > Chordata > Lepidosauria > Squamata > Phrynosomatidae > Phrynosoma > Phrynosoma blainvillii. Next base: position 317,544,257 of record JANUYF010000004.1, on the reverse strand, counting down.
TTCATGGCTCAGGGCCCAGGCAAGGGACGTGATTGGCATGGCAGGCATGATTTGGGGATGCTTTGGCTGGCAAGTGGAAGGAAGGGTGGCACCATGCCAGCTGTGATCACAGCTGGGCATTGGGTACATAAGGCCTAATTGTTGCATACCAGATACTCGGGGGTATTTAGGAGGCCAATGCAATCCTAGGCTGCATCAATAGAAGTATGGTGTCTAGATCAAGGGAAGTAATAGTCCCACTCAATTCTCCTTTGGTCAAGCCTCACCTGGAATAATCCTGTGTCCAGTTCTGGGCACCACAATTCAAAAGGGATGTGGAGAAGCTGGAGCGTGTCCAAAGGAGGGCAACCAAAATGGTGAAGGGTCTGGAAACCATGAATCCCAAGGAGGAATAGCTTAGGGAGCTGGGGATGTTTAGCCTGGAGAAGAGGCAGTTAAGAGGGGATATGATAGCCCTGTTTAAATATTGGAAGGGATGTCCTATTGAGGATGGAGCAAGCAAGCTTGTTTTCTGCTGCTCCAGAGAATAGGACACGATGGAGCAGTGGATGGAAGCTACAGGAAAAGACATTCCACCTCAACATTAGGAGGAACTTCCTGACAGTAAGGGCTGTTTGACTGTGGAACACACTCCTTCCTTGGAGTCTGGTGGAGTCTCTTTCCTTGGAGATCTTTAAACAGAGGCTGGATGGCCATCTGTCAAAGGGGGTGCTTTGATTTTGAGTTCCTGCATGGCAGAAGGGGGTTGGACTGGATGGCCCTTGGGGTCTCTTCCAACTCTAGGATTTTATGATTCCATGAATGTAGCTGATGCTCACTCTCTATACGAGGGGTAGGCAACCTTTCCCCTTTAAGGGCCAAGGGACTTCAGCTCTCAGAAGCCTCAGCCACGTTGGCCAATAGTCCCATGTTGACCAATAGCTCCTGGGATTCTGGGAGTTGAGTTCCCTCGGCCCTTAAAGGGGAAAGGTTGCCTACCCCTGCAATACACTTCAAAGATGTGGGATGTTTTTGTTGTTAACTACCCTCGTGTTGACTTCAGTTCATGGTGACCCTGCGGATGAGACATCTCCAAGCTCCCCTGTCCTCTACCTCTGCCATGTGGCGTTCCTCTCTTTCTACTGCCTTCCACCTTCCTGATCATTACTGCCTTTTCTAATTACTCCTTTTTCTTCATCTTGTGGCCAAAGTATAACAGCCTCGGTTTTGTTATCTCGGTTTCCAGAGAGAGTTCCAGCTTGATCTGTTCTAGAATCCATTTCTTTGTCTTCTGTCCTTGGTATTCTCATCCCTCTTCTCCAGCCCCACATCTGGAATTAGTTTATTTTCTTTCTATTCACTTTCTTCACTGTCCGGCTCTCACATCTGTATATAGTGATGGGGAATACAATATCGTATTGTATTTCTCTTTACACTTTATGATCTTGTCCAGTTCTTTCATGGCTGCCCTTCCTAATCCTGGGAGTTTATCACATGGGGACAATTGGAAGAGTAAATGGGATTTATCTTGCGAAAATCGCACATTCGCAATTAAGATTTTCACACGACGTTGTGATTAAAGTACCACTATCCCAGGAATATCCCTCTAAAATCGTGAAATTGTGATAAAGTTTTTCACATGAGGTTGCAATCAAAAGCAATTAAAGCACCATTAACCCAGGAATAACCAGGCAATAAACAGCCTGTTTATTCTTGGGATAATGACTGCTGTGTGTGAAAATCTTGATTGAGATTTAATAGTAATTGCACAATTTTCACGGGATAAACCCTGTTTAAACTTCCAATTTTACTCCGTGTGATAAACTCCCTAGTCTTCTTTTGATTTTTTGACTTCAGCCTCCTTTCTGATCAATATTTGAACTCACTCTCAACACATCAAAAACATGGGATGTGGAGCATCCTATATAGGTCTGATACGGGGCCAGACGTCAACCCCCTCCCAAATATAGGATACCCTGTATAAAAGAGAGCTCCTGGGAACCATAACCCATAAATTAGAGACTGCCAAAAGTCCCATTCATCAGATGTCTGGCCAAAAGTTAAGCACACTTGAACTGGGATGTTTTCTCCAGTCACTGACCCCACTATAACTTAGGGAGATTATTGTATGGCTTTTCCCCTGATCTGGGCATGGGCTGAGACCCTATATAAATGGATGTTATAGCACAGCTCCGTGCCCAGATTGGAGGCATCCCGTACCCAATTGGGACTTCTCCTGTACTTAGCAATGAATGGAAAAGTATCGTTTTTTGCTAGGTATGGGAGAAATCCCAATCTGGTATGGGATGCCTCTGATCTCGGAACGGAGCTGTGCAATAGCATCCATTTATACCGGGTCTCAGGGGGAAAAGCCATGCAATAATCTCCCTAGATTACAGTGGGGTCAGTGACTGGAGAAAACATCCCAGTTCAAATGCTCTTAACTTTTGGCCAGACATCTGAGGAATGGGACTTTTGGCAGTCTCTAATTCTTAGGACAATCTCCTCGTTCACACGAGTCCAGACCCAGGGCAGCTCCATTGCATTTGGCCACTTACCGACACCTTCGCAGACCCGAAGGCATTCTGTACTTGTCAGAAAGTTGTTCTCATTTGCTCCACATCCACCATAAGTGAATTTCTTGCACTTCCGTGCAACTGAGTCGTAAAAGAATCGAGTGACTTCTCTGTGACAGTTTCCACGTTCAGGATGAAAGAGGCAATAATCTGGAAGAAACAAGAAATATTTTTCAGGGAGGAAGGGAGACCAGTGGGATGGGTGGGAGGGAGATAGGTTGGTCTGCCAATAATAATAATAATAATAATAATAATAATAATAATAATAATATTTCTTAGCTGCCCTGCCCCTCCTCATAGATCAAGGCAGGGAACAACAACAAATCAACCATGAGCAACATCAGTTAAAACACATTAATTGAAACACACAACAGTCCAAAAGGACAAATAGGGCAAAAAATGACACTTAGGGCAAAAAAATGGAAATGCATAGATATAAGATGGGGGACACCTGGCTTAACGCAACTATGTGTGAAAGGGATCTAAGAGTCCTAGTAGACCACAAGTTGAACATGAGTCAACAGCGTGATGCCGCAGCTAAAAAGGCCAATGTGATCCTAGGCTGCATTAATAGAAGAATAGTATCTAGATCAAGGGAAGGAATAGTGCCTCTGTATTCTGCTTTGGTCAGGCCCCACCTTGAATAATACTGAGTCCAGTTCTGGGCACCACAATTCAAAAAGGATGTTGGGAAACTGGAGGGCAACTAAAATGGTGAAGGGTCTGGAAACCATGAATCCCTATGAGAAGAGACATAAGGAGCTGGGTATGTTTAGCCTGGAGAAGAGATGGTCAAGAGGTGAGATGAGAGCCCTGTTTAAGTAATTGAAAGGATGTCATATTGAGGAGGGAGCAAGCTTGTTTTCTGCTGCTCCAGAGATTAGGACAAGGAGTCTCAATGGATTCAACCTACAGGAAAAGAGATTCCACCTCAACATTAGGAGGAACGTCCTGATGGTAACAGCTGTTTGACAGTAGAAGAAACTCCCTCGGAGACTGTGGTGGAGTCTCCTTCTTTGGAGGTCTTTAAACAGAGGCTGGATGGCCATCTGTCACAGGGATGCTTTGATTGTGAGTTCCTGCATGGCAAAATGAGGTTGGACTGGATGATCCTTGGGGTATCTTGCAACTCTATAATTCTATGATGCTATGAAATACAATTTAAAACAGTCCATATTTTAAACTTCAGTCTCTAAATTCACAATTTAAAATTGTCTGGATAAGCCTGCCAGAAGAGACTGGAGGTGCCTGTGGGGTGATGGTGGAAAGTGGATGTGGGGCAGGGACAGAAATGAAAGTACACTCAGCCCTATGGATCCACGGATTCAACCATCCACAACTTGATTGAAAAAAATGTATAAATTCCCAAAAGCAGACCTTGATATGGCCATTTTATACAAGAGACATCTTTTTACTACGTCACTGTATATAATGGGACTTGAGCATCTACAGATTTTGGTATCCAGGGGGGATCCTGGAACCAAACCCCAGCGATACCAAGGACCCACTGTATAAGCATGCGTTCCCACAGCATATTCAAACAAAAATCCACCAAACAGTGATACCTTTGTTGGCCAACCAAAATGCACAATATTATACTTGTTGCAAGCTTTCAAAGCTCCATGGGCTTCTTCTTCATCAGGCAAGATGTTACAAACCAAACACTTTAGAGATCAGTGGAAAAAGGTGAAGGATCCTGAAAATTAGTCAATTGGGAATCTCGAGAGGGAAAGGAAGAATCTGTTGGGGAAGAGAAAGCAGCAGGTTTTGGTGGCAGCATGTGCTTCCTTTGGTCCTCCGGAGGAGAGGAGGACTATGGAGGGAGAGACAAACAGACAAAGAAGCAAACTCCTCATGCTGTAGGTTTTTAAATACAGGCTGGATGGCCACCTGTCAAATCCCTCTGGACATCCCTTTGTGTTACAAAGGGAGAAGTGGAAAAGAGGAAGATCCCTCAGAGATGAGCTTGCAAGATCTGAGCAGGGCTGTTGAGGTCCGGGACTTGTGGAGGTCAATCACAACCCTGCCACAGGGATGCCGCAGGGTTCGGTCCCGGGCCCAGTTTGCTATTTAACATCTTTATCAATGACTTGGATGAAAGAATAGAAGGCATGCTTCTCAGATTTGCAGATGACACCAAACTAGGAGGAATAGCTAATACCTCAGAGGACAGGATGAAAATTCAAAATGATCTTAATAGATTAGAAAGCTGGGCCAAAGCTAACTTGTAAGGTACTACACTTAGGCCTAGAGCTATAGGATGGAAGACACCTGGCTTAAAGTGACTATGTGTGAAAGGGATCTAGGAGTCCTAGTAGACAGGACAGTTGAATGTGAGTCAACAGTGTGATGCAGCAGCTAAAAAAGGCCAATGCGATTCTAGGCTACATCAATAAAAATAAAGTGTCTAGATCAGGGGTTGGCAATGTTTACAGACCTGGGGCCGGTCGCTGGTCCCCAGGTCTTCCGCCGGGTGGGTGGGTGGGGGGAAATGACGGCGTGTGTCGCTGCCGCCAGCCACTGGCGCTCCCGCCGCTGCGCCGCTGCACATGTTGCGGCCGCCATTTTGTTTGTCAAAATGGTGGCCGCAACTCGTTTGCGCATGCGCAGGAGTACTGCGCATACGCAAATGAGTCACGGCCGCCATTTTGGCAAACAAAATGGTGGCTGCGATGTGTGCGTCAGGGCGTCAGGGGGAGCGCGCGGCAGCGGCAGTCGGCGGGGGTCGGCGGGCTGGGTGCGGCCAGCAGGCTGTAGGTTGCTGACCCCTGGTCTAGATCAAAGGAAGTAGTAGTGCCATTCTATTCTGCTTTAGTCTGGCAGGGCTCCCTTTGTTTGTTGTGAGTGTGGCTGGTGTGTGCTCTTCTTGCCCTCAGCTCTTGGGGTCTAGATGGCTCAGGTGAGTGGCACATGAAATGCCATTTGGGTCTGATCTGCCTGGCCAGCCAGAACTGGAAAAGACCATGCCAGCCACAATCCCAGCAGGCAGAACCCTGGCATGCGGCACCTCAGACCTGACTGCTACATCCCAAGAGCTCTGGGTTGGTTGTTGGGAACGCAACTCATACCAGACCCCATGTGGAATTTGGGGTGCTCTATTCTACAAATCCACAATATTGGACCAGACCCCCCCAGACCCCCAATATGGGGTATCTTGGGAAATCTATTTTATGAATGATCAGAGAATCCTAGAGTTGGAAGAGACCCCAAGGGCCATCTGGTCCAACCCCCTTCTGCTGTGCAGGAACTCACAATCAAAGCATCCCTGATAGATGGCCATCCAGCCTCTGTTTAAGGATCTCCAAAGAAGGAGACTCCAATACTCTCCAAGGGAGTGTGTTCCACTCTCAAACAGCCCTTATTGTCAGGAAGTTCTTCCTAATGTTGAAGTGGAATCTCTTTTCCTGTACTTTGCATCCATTGCTCCATTGTCTCCTATTCTCTGGAGCAGCAGAAAACAAGCTTGTTCCCTCCTCGATATGACATCCCTTCAAATATTTAAACACGGCTATCATATCACCTCTCAGCCTTCTCTTCTCCAGGCTAAACATCCCCAGTTCTCTAAGTCGTTCCTCATAGGGCTTCATGGTTTCCAGACTTTTCACCATTTTGGTCTCCCTCCACTGAACCAGCTTCAGATTCTCAACATCCTTCTTGAATTGTAATATCCAGAATTGGACACAATATTCCAGATGAGGTCTGAAGCATTTCATCTGTCATCCAATGTTTCTTATCTTTCTTTTTGGCCACTGTTAGTGTTTTCTTGCATTCACCCTTAATTATGTCTTTGACTTCTGTACACAGTCCTTCAGGTTCCCCGGTCGATTATACTCAATAGTTCAAATCGGTTTCCTACATTGTCCTTGAATTCATCTGAAATGTTATTCAGATCATATTTTGGTATAATGATAGTTTTTGCTTTCTTCTTCAGCTGAATGAACTCTGATTTTTATTAGGAGCAGTTCGTGGCCTGTGCCACAATGGTGCATAACTATAATAAAGGAATAGAGCAGATGACATGACTGGGGATGGACTATGCATGAAGGAAAAGGAGCAAGGTTAGCATTGGAGACAAGTGTATGAGGTTCCATAGGGGTCAAAGAAGCAGAAGTATAATTCAAGAAGTTGGAGATATGTATGGAAAATGCCCAGGAGATGGGAAGAACTGGTTCTATCCGTACTGGAACAGACTTGTTGTATAAGTTGGAAATGGCTTGAAGGTACACAACAACAACAACAACAACAACAACAACAACAACAACAAGAGGGTCAAACTTTCTTACCAGGCTGTAGTTCAAGGCCAGGCACCCCATAGTCAATCTGGCAGTACCGCCACTTTCTTGGACATCGGGTTTGTAAGGAAAAGTGGTGGAGACAAGGGTCAGGTTCATCCAGATCAGTTGTCAGTGGGCACGTGTCTTCTTTCTCTGGGACACAAAACAGACATATGTCAATGAGTCATTTTATTTTATTTTATTTTATTTTATTTTATTTTATTTTTATTCTGCCTTTCTCCCAAAGTGGGACCCAAGCCGGCTAACAACATATATAAAACACATTAAAACAACAAAGCAGTACAATTAAAACTGTAAAAAAATATAAAAAATACAAATATAAAATTATTTTTTTAAAAAATAATAATAATCTAAAACTACCCCCCCATCCCCCAATGAAACCAAGCCTGCAGGATTTTAAAAGGCTTGCTTAAATAAAAATGTCCTTGCCTGCCGGCGAAAGGCCAGCAATGAAGGGACCAGCCTAGACTCCGGAAGATAGGCATTCCAGAGTTTGGGAGCAGCCACCAAGAAGGCTCTCTCTTGTGTCCTCACCAGGCGAGCCTGTGATCTTGGTGGGACCGAGAGAAAGCCTTCTCCTGTGGATCTTAGGGCTCTCGCAGGTTCGTATGGGGAGATACGGTCTCTCAAATAGTCTGGACCCAAGCCATGTAGGGCTTTATAGGTCATGAGCAGCACTTTGAAATGAACAGGTAGCCAATGAAGCTGTTTTAACAAGGGAGTGATATGCTCCCTGGAACTGACCCCGGTCAGCATTCTGGCTGCGGCATTTTGAACCTGCTGAAGTTTCTGGACAGTTTCCAAAGGCAGCCCCACGTAGAGTGCCTTGTAGTAGTCCAAAGGGGATGTAATCAAGGCGTGTGTCATGGAAGCCAGATCTGACTTCTCAAGGAATGGGCGCAGCTGGCGCACATGTGTAAGCTGTGCAAATGCACTCCTGGCCACTGCTGAAACCTGGGCATCCAAGCTCTGAGCGGAGTCCAGGAGAAAAACACCCAAGCTGCGAACCTGAGATTTCAGGGGGAGTGTAACCCCATCCAGCACAGGTTGAATCCTTATCCCTTGGTCTGCCTTACGACTGACCAGGAGCACCTCTGTCTTGTCTGGATTAAGCTTCAATTTGTTTGCTCCCAACCAGTCCATTACTGACAGCAGACACTGGTTCAGTACAGAGACAGCTTCCTTGGAATCAGATGGGAAGGAGAGATAAAGTTGGGTGTCATCCACATACTGGTGACACCGCATCCCAGAACTATGGGTGACCTCTCCCAGTGGTTTCATGTAGATGTTGAATAACATGGGGGACAGAACAAAACTCTGAGGGGCCCATAGGCCAATGGCCAAGGATTCAACACCACTTTATGAGTTCGCCTCTCCAAGAAAGACCAGAACCACTCCATAGCAGTGCCCTCAAGTCCCATCCCAGAGTGGCGGCTCAGAAGGAAACCATGGCTGATGGTATCGAAAGCCACTGAGAGACCTAGCAGGACCAATAGGGACACACTGCCTCTGTCCAGTTTTTTGCGAAGGTCATCCACCAAGGCGAGCAAAGCCATCTCTGTGCCACAGCCAGGCCTGAAGCCAGTCATTCTCAGTTACAGGAAGCTCTCTGAGTCTTGGTGGTGTGATCGCACAAGTACGTTCTGCTAGCCCAACAGCTTGGGGAATGAAAAGAAAAGCCATTCACTTTGGTGTTCTGTCAGAATTTTGACAGGGATTCAATTTTTTTACCTCTTTCCTATGTTGAGGTTGATTTTCATATCAAGGCATAACACCTGAGTATGTGTATATATATATATATATATATATATATATACACACACACACATTCTAGCCATAATGTTTTCTACCACAGAGGAAGCAAAGGTGGAAGGCAGCCTGGAGTCAATTGAAGGGTGTCTAGTTCCACTTTTTTAAATGTTCAAAGATAAGGAGTGGCTACAAACGTCAACAGGTCAGCTATCTCTTCATCAAGATTCCCTTGGTCCAGTTGCAACATGGCAGAGACTGGATCAGGCAAGACCCCTGCCCCCTGCAGTTCCTCCCTCTGAGCCAAAACTCACCTCCACGATCCATACCTGGCACAAGAAAAGCCTGGTCCTGATCCAGCTCCATCTGCCCTCCAGTGTGAGGACGCTCCACGGGAACACACTGCAAGCCACATTCGACGAAACAGCATTTCTGCCCATCCGGGCAAGACCGGTCATCCTTGCACTTGTTTGCACACCTTGTAAACACCCATGGAAGACATTTCTTTGGGCAAAGGCCAGGTGTAGCTAGAGCAGAATGAAAGGATGGGTTTGGAATACATGGTCAGATAACCTTCTGCAGGAAGAGCCTGTGGGTCAAGAGGTGGAAATAGACAATGCGCACTGTGCCAGCCCTTTCTTGGGAGCTAGGTGATATGTTCTTGGGATCTTTGCTTCTGATAAAACACTGGCAATAGGGGCAGCCTGACATCCAAATCTATCCCCCCCCCCCAGTACACTAGATATTGGCCGCTGGCCCACAGCTGGTCATTCATCCAGCCAGTTTTCCTTGCTGCCCGGAACAAATGATTCTCAGGACGGAGGCCAAGAATGAGGTACAAATGGGCCTGGGGGAGAAGGTGGTGCCTTTTCTATACTTCTTCTGGCCATGGCTAATCTCACTTTTGGAGGCTTAGATGGCTGAGGTCCTGGCAATGTGGTGTGGTAAGGATGCTGTGGGTCCCTGGATCCAATTCTCCCAAAGAGACTTTACCTGGCACAGCTTTGGTGCACCTTTTGTGTTCTTGACTGGGGCAACACTTCTCATCCGAGGCACAGTCAGTGTCCCAAAAACAGCGCAGGGCGGAGGCTGCGGCACCTGCGTTGTTGGGACAGTAGCCAGGATGCGTTGCTAGAGAAAGGGACAGATACGGACACCGTAAGGCCAAGAGCGGATGTAAGAGAAGCTTTCTATTCTTCATACCATCTAGGTGTCATTGCTCGCCCTGAAGAATCTGAGGAAACTGAAGAAGAGGCATCAGATCGAGAAAGGCAACAAAATCTCCCAAGAGCTTCTGTGCAATTTACTGCTGAGAGGAAAACTACATAGCTTTGCATGGGCTAACCCAGAAATAAACCTTGCTATCTCTATTTAACTGTGTATCTTGGTCCTAGGAATCCCCCCCCCCCCCAAAAAAGAAAAGAAAATGGTGGTACCTTGAAGGCCACATGATATATCTTTTTTCTATGAGGTCAAGAGACTAGGGAATGGGTTATATAGCAAAGATTGGGAAATGGCTATTTACCTAAAAAAAGGCTATGTGTGGCCAACTGATACCTAGCCTAACCTTAACCCACCTCAAAAGCCAGTCAGTTGTCCCGAGTTATGAAGTTCTGTGGTGCTGGTCAGTGGGGGTGTTACAGGATGATGTGTCCAGATCTGAGGAGTAACAATAGGGGGTTGCAGACTGCCAGAAATAGTGCAAATTGAGTCCACTTTAAGGGTTAGGGTTAGGGTTAGGGAACCATGGGAAGTGTATTTTATTGTGGCACCAGAGCTCTCTGACAGAGAAGGCTCAATGTCTCAGAAAAAAATACAATTCCCATGATTCCCTAGCACTAACCCTAACCCTAAAAGTGGACTCAATTTGCACTATTTCTGGCAGTCTGCAACCCCCCAATGTGACCAAGAGTTGCGGCAGGAGCCCACGGTTGCTCACTGGCCGGACGGGGCTGGTCACCTCCTCCTCACCAGGGTTTAGTGGGCCAGAGGTTGTGGTACATCCTGCTGGTGCACAGCATGGCTGTCTGGCTGGCTTTTCAGGTGGGTTTCAGGGCCCTGTTCACTCAGGTCATCTAGTGGACATTTACTCCAGTCAGCCAGGGCTACCTTGGCAAAGGTGAGCCAGAGGAATTTTTCTTCAGCTGCCCATAGATTATGGAATGCCCTGCCGGAAGAGGCTTGACAACTGCATATGCTGCCTGAATTTAAAAAAAGCATTGAAGATGACTTATTGTGAATTTTAAATGATGAATTATAGATGTCGATTGTTTTAATATGTGCACATCTTATTTGTCCTTTTAAATTAAACCAATGTGTTTTAACTGATGTTGTTTGCTTGTTAATTGATGTTTTCCTCTGCCTTGATCCATGGGGAGAGGCAGATAAAACATAAATATCATCATCATCATCATCATCATCATCATCATCATCATCTGCACCCATGGCAATGTTGTCACAATTGCAAATGTGAATGCAAAGCAGTTACAAGGCTGTAAGTCTGGCTTAATCACTTATTGTTCTTGTCCTTGACTGTCCTCTAGTCAATCTTGACTCATGGCAACCCTATAGACGAGACCTCTCCAAGAAGACCCCCTGTCCTCCCCTGCTCTGCTTAATTCCTGCAACCCCTTAATCCCCATGGCCTCCTTAATAATAGAGTCCATCCATCTGGCAGGTGGCCTTCCTCTCTTCCTATTTCTCTCCACCTTCCCCAGCATTATTGTTTTATTTTTTCCTAAAGAGTCCTCTCTTCTCATGATGGGTCTGAAAGTATGACAGCCTCAGTTTGGCCATCTTGGCTTCTTCTTCCAGGGAGGTTTCCCCCTTGATCTGCTCTAGGACCCTTTTGTTTGTCCTTTTGGTGGTCCATGGGATCCTCAGCACTCTTCTCCAGAAACACATTCTCTCAAAGGCATTGGTTTTCCTCCTGTCTTCTTTCTTGACTGTCCAACTCTCACATCCATCCATGGGAATAATAGGGAATACAATGGCTTGGATGATTCTGACTTTTGTGCTGAGTTGCATCTCTTTGCATTTTAGGATCTTTTCCAGTTCTTTTATAGCCATCCTCCCCATTCTTAGTCTTCTCCTGATTTCCTGACTGCGGCCCCCATTTCTATCAAGGTTTGACCCCAGGTACAGGAATTCTTTTACTATTTCTATTTCTTAGGTGTCTAGGTTGAACTTGTGAAGGTCCTCCTCGGTGGTCATTATTTTTGTTTTCTTTATGTTCAGCATTAAGCCTGCCTTAGCACTTTCTTCTTGGATCTTCCTTAGTTTATTGAAAGTGTCTGTCTGCATTCTTTTATTATGTCCCTGGCTTCAGACCACAGTTCCTCTGGTTCTCGGTCTATTATGCTTAGTAATGCAAATCTGTTTCTTATGTTGTCAGTAAGTTCTGTTGAAATATTATTTAGATCATATTTGGTATAATTGCCGTCTTAATCACTGCCAGCCTATATTTTGCCCAAAATATTATCTCTGTTATACTTAATTCACTTCTTTGTTACAGACAGGCAACAAAGCAGTGTGCCCTGCCCTGACCCCTTCCAGCCACCATGAAAGAGCCAGCAGCTGAATTAGGCAAAGGAGGCCTATTCAGCTTCCGATTGGGGTGCAAGGAAGATGGTAGGTCCACCTGCTCCCACCAGCAAGCAAGTTTGTGACAAAGCCTGCAACAGCGATCCTGCTTCTGATTGTTGCAAAGATGGAGATGCCATCTTCCCTGTGTCCTGACCAGAAGCTGAATGGACCTCTTTTCCCCACTCTGGATGCTGACTCTTAAGAAGGGCTGGGGTGGCCTTTACATAGGTTTCCAGTTGTGGATTCATAACTCTAGGTTACAAATCCATAACTGCAACACTGAGTACCAGTCATTGTTTTCTGTGCAAGAGAAACTGTTCATAAAATTTTGACAAAAAATGGCCCCAGAAGATGAAAAATCTTATGGCAAGTTATCATTTATTTGTTAATTGGGATGTCCCAATGAGTTCTCTCTGAAGATAGGCAAAAGCATTAATCTATGCCTCTCATTTGTTGAGATGAATGGCAAACGCTCATTTACGTTCTTCATTGGAAAAATACCTGGGAAGTAAGGAATTTTTGGAAACTCTATGGTTGGGTGATGGTATAGGAAAGAGGTTCCATGACCAAGACCTCAGCATATTCCTGAGCATTGCCATTAGCCACTGATCTAGAGAAGACCGATGGATCCTAGAACTCCCAGACTTCAATTTAAATGGTGTGCAGCGGTCACTGAGAACTCTGTATGCAAGCCACAAGTGGTAACTATTGAGGGTGGCATCTTTACCCCTTTCCATCTTTGGTTGGCATCTAGCGCCTATCACTTTGCAAAGGGCCAGTGCTGGGGTTACATTGTATCCTGGGAGTTCCAGTGTTTTTTTTCTACATGTGCACCCACAAATATTAATGTGCACTTTAGCACTTCCGGGGATTGGTTTGCCTGCATTCTCCACCAATCTTGTTACCTAAATTGCACGGCAATAGGGGAATAATTTAGTCCATTGGGAGCAGCAAGAGGGATCTTAGGTAACGTTAAAAGCAGGGAAATTCAATCTCTGTATTCCAGGTCCAAACAACTAGAAACTCCAGAGTGCAAGGTCCAAATGTAATTTTATTAATACTGGAAAAGAACTACCCACTCAAAGGCACACACTCGCACACTCATACAAGAAATAATGAAGCAAAGGTAGGTTAAACAGGATAGTGGTTAGAAGGATGGGGTCATACTTTAGCAGTTCAGAGGCCAGATTTCTGATTGGAGGGACAGCTGCTGGAGGGCTTGAACTCAGATTGCTACCTGGGACTGGGTTTGGCTAGCAATCTGAGGAGCCTAGATGAAGTCCAACAGCATGGCTCTCTGATTTCAAATAAGAATGAAGCGCAATGGCTCAAACAGCCCTTTTTATAGTTTAAGCTTCTTGGGGCAGGTTGTCAGGAATTTGGAGTGGATTTTTCCAGGAGAAAGGAAGACAAGAACAATGCAAAAAACGGCAATAAATGCTGGCATCCTAGATCAAAGAAGTGACATCTCCAGATGTCAAAGCCCTTTGATTTCCATACATTTGACAAATGCTAGGCACATCTTTTCCATACTCAGTCTCCTAATCAAAGGAATTGATTTAAATTTCAAAAGGATCCACCATCCTGCCTACGTGCTTGGCGTTTTCCATCTCCTCATATTGGGGCACCCTTCTGTCACTACATGACTAGGCATTCCTTTCAAATGGAGTTTGATATCAAAGTTTGATTAGGGGTGAAGGGGTCCCATCCTTGCCCTAACTTTTCTGTCCCCCCTTGGCCACATGCTTCTGCCATTAGGAATTGTTTTGTGCATTTTCACTATGTCTTCTTTAATTTGAATCATGAACTGGGAAAGAATAGCTATAAATATCATCATTGGAACAGAAAGGTGCATAGGCATACCTTCAAGAGGAAGGACACATTTCGTGATATTTCCAACTTGGCAGCACTTCTCATCTCCTGGGCAGGCTGCATCTTCCATGCAGTAGGCATTACCACTGCGTGGCATTTCCTGAAGTGTTTTGCTTGGGCACATACCAGGCTTACGAGGTGCTGGGCAGGAAAGAAGGAGAGCCATGGTTATTACTCACCAAAGCAGAGACAGAAGGAAGGTGCAAGGCCAGAGCCAGAATGAGAAATGCAGGCTGCAGAGGGTGACCCAGGGAGACTCAGCCAGAAAACTCTCTCTTGCCTGGCTTGGTTTGCATTGCTGGTTCTTGCAAGGGATGCATCTACACTGCAGAAATAATGTAGTTTGACTCCACTTTAACTGCCATGGCTCCATCCTACAGAGTCCTGGGATTTGCAGTTTTGTGAGGCACCAGGTCTCTTTGGTAGAGAAGGCTAAGGGCCTTGTCAAACTACAAACTCCAAGATTCTGGAGCTACATCGCTTAAAGTGGTATGTAGAGATATCTTGTAGTACCTTTGAGACTAACTGAAAGAAGTAAGTTGGCAGCATGAGTTTTCAAACTGCATTATTTCTGCAGCGTAGATGCACGTAAGGTCACTCTGAGATCCCAGCAAGACAAGACAAGGAGTCAAGCTCAATTTGTTATTTGTTATTGACTCGTTTTCTTAAAAACAACCAAATAGGAAGACAAGGCACTGCATATTGGGATTGGTGTTGGGAAGAATTCAGTTTTGTCCTTACGTCCCCCAACTGTCGTCTTGAGAGATGCTGTCTGGCTGAATGTCAAGCTTTATTTGAAATAGGACATTTTCTCCAGTCTCCCACTCAGCTATCCATTTCCACCGGCTCAGACCAGCACAAAAAATCACAGAACCCTAGAGCTGGAAGAGACCCCAAGGGGCCATCCAGTCCAACCCCCTTCTGCAACGCTGGAAGACACCATCAAAACACTCCCTGGGAAAGATGGCCATCCAGCCTCTGCTTAAAAACAGGCTCCAAAGAAGGAGCCTCCGCCACCCTCCAAGGCAGCATCATCTTCCACTGGGACAGATCCAGGGCCACCTCTCTCTCTCTTCTGCTCCTCACCAACATGTGCACAGACCCGGAGACATTCTGCTCTTGTCTGAAAGTTGTTCTTATTTCCTCCACATCCAGTGTAAATGAATTTCTGACACCTCCGAGAGGCTGAGTTGTAGAAGAATCGAGGGTTGTGTTTTCGACAGTTTCCTGGGTCAGGAGGAAGGAGGCAATAATCTAGAAGAAGCAAGAAAAGTCTTTTCAGGACACAAGGGAGACCAGTAGGGTGAGTGGGTGGGAGACAGCATGCAATGGGATTTTGTAGCACCTTTAAGACTAACTGAAAGAGAAAAGTTAGTAGCATGAGCTTTCCTAGACTTGAGCCTACTTCCTCAGATGCATTTTTGGAGTGGAAAGTCCAATGACAGATCTTAAGGTCTGCCCCTTTAACTGCCATGGCTCCATCCTGGGATTTGTAGTTTTGTGAGACACCAGCACTCTTTTAAGGGAAGACTAAATACCTTGTAAAACTGCAAATCCCAGGATTCCATAGGATGGAGCTAGAGCACTTAAACTGGTGTCAAACTGCATCATTTCTATAGTCTATAGCAGGGGTAGGCAACCTTTCCCCTTTAAGGGCCGAGGGACTTCAGTTCCCAGAATCCCAGGGGCTATTGGCCAACATGGGACTATTGGCCAACATGGATGAGGGTTCTGGGAGCTGAAGTCCCTCGGCCCTTAAAGGGGAAAGGTTGCCTACCCCTGGTCTATAGACTATAGAAAATAACATAATTAAGGGAATTATGTATAATAAATAAGACAATATCACAGTCAATATCTACATAGAATTAGCAAACGTTAAAGCAACTGGTAATATAATAGACATAGTGAGTAAGATTACAGAACAACACATGGTAATTTGAGTAATAGAAAAGAACATTTTGTTTATGAAGAGGTAGAAAAGTTTGAAATTTGTTATGAAGGGAAGACTATATAATAAGATAGTGGTTAATTAAAGTGAACCCAAGGTTGAAGATAAGAAATAAGGAGGGGGAAGGGGGAGAAAAGAAAAGAAAAGGAAGGAAATTTCTACGGTTTCATTTGTATATAGACGTTGTGTGTGATGTACAGTTGCTTTTTATTTGAATTATGGACAATAAAAATGATTCAAACCGCATTATTTCTACAGCGTAGATGTACTCTCCGATAGGAGAATAGACATGCAATTGGATAGATCAGACAGGAATTTGGCTATAAGGGGTAGGACGGGAAAGAGGGATGTTTGGAGAATTAGAAGAACTGGTTCTGTCCATGCTGGATTGGGCTGACCCCACGGGGCTGTCCTTCATGAGCCATGAGCCATGATCACAAATACTTCCAACAGTATCATAGAAGATGCACATCAAAACCTGTTCCTTGAAGTACCAATTGGCCTCCATCCTCCCCATTGCACAGACTGGGGTTCATGGATCCAAAGTCATCAATCATTTGATGTGGCTCAAGAACAGAACAGAAAAAATAAATAAATGTCCTGATCCTAAAATGCTTCCAAAGAGTTAGTGGAGCTGGACTGCAGAGGACATGCCTATCATCCCCAAAGATATCTCTGCATTCTTGATCATAGAATCATAGAGAGTTGGAAGAGACTCAAGGGCCATCCAGTCCAACCCATTTTGCCCTGTAGAAAGAGACCCTCCAAGCCCTCCCTCTGACAGATGGCCACCCAGCCTTTGTTTCAAGGCCTCCAAAGAAGGAGACTCCAACACACTCTTCCATTTTCGAACAGCTCTTATTGCTGGAGTTCCTCCTAATGTTGCAGAATTATCTTTACCTGGCTGTGGTTCAACGCAGGCCACCGCACAGTGAATTTGGCAGAACTTCCACCAGCTTGGATATGATTTCTTTTTGGAACAGTGGGTGAAGCAAGCTTCGGGGCCACCCAGAAGAACGATGGACCGCCACACTCCTTCTTCTCTCTCTGGAATGCAAAAGGGACACGTGTCGATGAGTTTTGTTCTCAGAGTCAGCAGAAAGTTCCCTATCTGAGCCTTGGTGGAGGGCTCCCACGCAGGCATCTTATAGTAGCCCAACTCAACAAAAGCTTGAAACATGAATTTGGTTGGAGTCCCATCAGAAATTTTCAGATGGATTCATACCGTTTAACCTATTTCCCAGTTTGAGAGTTATTACAAATGGGACACTTTCCAACACTTTTCACCTAAGAGGGGTACAGAGGATGCCCCTTTCTCGATATTTGACTTGTGTTTGGTGCCCTGAGGCAGAAGAATTTCTTTAATTAGTGTTTTATATGCCTCAATTAGAGATGTGTGCTATTATAAGTGTAAAATAATGGTCAAGCAGCCATGCGAAGGGAATGCTGGGAGTGGGCCTCTAAGGAAGATGCTGGAAGGTTTAAACTCAAAGAATGCTAAAGGGTTATTTGGACAGGATGACCCCAGATCTGGTAACCATTAAAGACCTTCATTAGGAGCCAGCATGGACCAGAGAGCCATAAGAATCATTGGCAGCTACCCTTCCTTGGGCAAAAGGACCTTCTGCCTAGTACACACAGTTTGTTTACCGATAAGAGATTTTGGTATATGGTTGGCATGGCAACATGGTAACTTAAGCATATTATAATGTATTCTGAAATCTGCATTCTCATTGCTCAGGATTTTGTGTGTTTAAAGCAGGGGTCAGCAACTTTTTTTTGTCGTGGGCCGGGGGGGGGGGGAATGGCACTGGGGGCTGGCGAATGCGTGCGTGCGTGGGGGGTGCCATTTTGGAAGGACCAACAGCGCCGGCACCGTGCAAATGCGCACGACGCTGGCACCGTTGGGCATTCCAAAATGGCGCCCCATTGTGTGCATGCGTGCGCAAGCACGGGCACCATTTTGGATGTCAAAATGGCACCCGCACATGGTGCGGCGGCACTGCGTGGTGAGCAGCGCGGCGGCAGCAGTGGTGGCAGGACCGACCATGGGCCGGTCCCAAGGCCTTGGCGGGCCAGACCCGGCCCACGGGCCGTAGGTTGCCAACCACTGGTTTAAAGTTTAGAGCATCCAATAGAATGTCAGCTTTGAATTTCTTTGTGAGTGCATAAAACTACGGCCATCTTGGCTTCTTCTTTGCCCCAATGATCTGAAATGCTAATTCCGTTGGGGACTTGCCGGCAATAAATAAATAAACCGATGCTTTCAATCTATTTTTGGTCCCCTGTTTCTGTGTCATGCTCTGCAAAGAACCGTGGATGCTGGGAGATAATTTGCAACAGTTGGTTTTTCTACTACAGCCCTTGGCATTTAGAATTAGGCAAAACCTAATTAGATTATAAACCTAAATGGATGGACTTTATTACAGAGACCACGAATATGAGTTTGCAGGAGTTGGGCAGAGCAGTATTGGACAGCAGAAGGGGCCTGGAGGTGTCTTGAGGGGTCTTGGAACCAAGCCCCAGTTGATACCAAGGGCCCACGATATAACATGTTTGTGTAGTGAAAAGTCATAATAATAACCCCCTATTGTGCTAATTTATTTGGGTTGTTGATTCTCTGTCTCACAAGGTTACGGTGAAACCCAAGCAAGATCACGATGACAATAACAACAACAACAACAAGAGGAGGGTCAATTCAGATTTTGTAATGAGCTGATAACCAGGCATGGTGGGACCCCATCATTTATTTCATCAAAGTTCATGGCTAGAAGGAGTGGCGATGTTCCCCATACTCTGCAATCGAGAAACATGGAGCACAAGGTACTACTCTTCATACTGAGGGTGGGAATGCTTGTTCAAGTCCTTACAATGACCATGTCACTATTTCCATCTGAGAAGTAATAGCTGGCTGGATGTCTATCCCTCTTCGATGCAAATTCTTGCTCCCATCCCCTTCCCTGTCAAAGGACCTTTGGTTCTCTCCTGCCCCTCACCTTTGCCTGAGCAGACTTGGAGACATTCCTCCTTGCTCAGAAAGTTGTTCTCATTTCCTCCACATCCACCGTAAATGAATTTCTCACATTCCCCAGAGGCCGAGTTGTGGAAGAACCGGGGAATGTGGGCGTCACAGTCTCCTCGGTCCGAAGGAAGGAGGCAGACCTCTGGAAGAAGGAAGGAAAAGGCGACTGTCAGAATCTGGCATATTCTGTCATAAGATGGGTATTATTGTAATGCTGCAATGTATAAGCATGTTCAACTGGGTGCTACAGTGTTTTAGATATGTAGAAGAATTATGTGAATGTTAGAGTGCGTTGGGATGTGATGGGATGTGATGGGAGGCATAATACGAGTGTAAATAATTGGTCATGGTCCAAAGGGATGCTTGTTGCCAGGTGCAGCAATATGCAGATGTCTGTGGGAAGAATTTTCTCAGGGTCTGCTTATGGGAAATAGAAAGCAAAGATGGACAAAATAATAATGATGATAATAATAATGATGATAATAATAATGATGATGATAATAATAATAATAATAATAATAATAATAATAATAATTTAATACCCCGCCTACAACAATCCTTACCCCTTAAAACAGTATTAAATCACAACAGCTTAAAAAACAATATAACAATTAAAACTTTAAAATTATACAACACAATAGACACTCTACTATGGCCTGTAGCAGTGTTCCTGTCCATCCAAGATGGGGCCACACAAGGAACAGTGCAGGTTAAGGCTGGGAGGAATTAATCTGGAAAGGCCTGCTGGAAGAGATCCGTCTTGAAGCTTTTTAAAGCTGTCTAGCGATGTTAACTGACGGATCTTATCCGGCAGGTCATTCCAGAGTTTGGGGGCAACAACAGAAAAAGCCCTCTGGGAGGTC
The DNA here is from genome assembly GCA_026167975.1 of Phrynosoma blainvillii. Classification (NCBI taxonomy): domain Eukaryota; kingdom Metazoa; phylum Chordata; class Lepidosauria; order Squamata; family Phrynosomatidae; genus Phrynosoma; species Phrynosoma blainvillii. Next base: position 317,524,368 of record JANUYF010000004.1, on the reverse strand, counting down.
TCCGCAAGCCTCAATTTTTGAGGCTGCAGCAATTTCCTCCCAGAGGAGGATTGTATGGGAGGAGGCAGTCCCTGAGATAGCTTGGACCCAAGCCATTTAGGGCTTTAAAGGTGATAACCAACACCTTGTACCTGGCCCGGAAGCTGATAGGCAGTCAGTGGAGGGACCTCAAAACCGGAGTAATGTGGTCCCTCCTGATGTTCACGAGACAAGTCTGGCTGCCATATTTTGTACCAGCTGTAATTTCCGAACCAAGCACAAGGGTAGCCCCATGTAGAGCGCATTACAGAAGTCAAGGCGTGAGGTTACCAACGCGTGCACAACAGTCTCGAGATCCCTTACTTCCAGAAAAGGGCGCAGCTGGCGTATCAGCCGAAGCTGATAACAGGCGCTCCTGACCGTCGCATTGACCTGATTCGTCATCAGGAGCGACGAGTCAAGGAGCACCCCCAGACTGCGAACACAGTCACTGGAGGAGAGTGCGACCCCATCCAGGACTGGAGGTTGCAACCCAATTCCTGGTTTCGGGGCCACTACCATGAGCACCTCCGTCTTGTCTGGATTCAGCTTCAATCTGTTTTTCCTCATCCAGCCCATTACCGCTCGAAGACATTCATTGAGAGAGGAGATGCCATTGGAATTCGAGGCTGACGAACGAGACATGGAGAAATAGATTTGAGTGTCATCAGCATACTAATAACACCCAGCACCATAACTCCGTATAATCTCACCCAGCGGCTTCATATAGATGTTAAACAGCATCGGGGATAAAATAGCTCCTTGAGGGACCCCACAAGTGAGTTCCCTCTTACTGGAGCTACAGTCCCCGAGCAGCACCCTCTGGGACCGACCCGAGAGGAAGGACCGGAACCACTGCAAAGCAGTGCCCCCGATACCTAACCCCCCTCCAGGCGGTCCAAGAGGATGCCGTGATCTATCTAATATTGGGGGGCTGGGTGAATGAGGCTAATATGATAGAGAGGGTTGGTATGTTTTAAGCAGTAAATGAATTAAGGTGCAGGACATTGTTAATGTAACGCCACTGTATGTGGATGATGGGATTTCTATCTGAAGATGTCTTCCTGCTAACACCTATGGTTTTTATGCAATAAACTTTTTCTGCGTGCAATACAGAAGACTTCTTGACTGGATCTGGGGAGAAAAGGCCATTCTTGACAGCTACTGAGAAGGAGATCATGGATGGGGGAGGAAAAGTGGTTCCTCAAGGTCCCTGCTTAGAACGAATGGAGATGTTCCTCACTTGCTGCAGTTTAAAAACATGGAGCACAAGGCATTGCTCATTGTGGTGGTGTGAATGCCTGTCCTTGTCCTTGCTATGACCAAGTGAAGACATAAGCCTGAGACATATCAATCCCTCTAGTCCCCTTCCCTAGCAAAGTAGCCCAGAGTCCTCACCTTTCCCCAAGCAGACTCGGAGACATTTATCCTTTGTCACAAAGTTGTTTGCATTTCCTCCACATCCACCATAAATGAATTTCTCACACTTCCCAGAGGTTGAGTTGAAGAAGAATCGGGAAAAGTATGCATAGCAGTTTCCTTGGTCAGGAGGAAGGAGGCAGACCTCTGGAAAGAAGGAAGAGGCTGTTAGGAAGGACAACAGATGGAGCTGGAAAGGAGGGTTTGAAGGAAACAGTGAGAGAACTGGACAAGATCCTAAAGAGTAAAGCTATACAACTGAACATGAAAGTTAGAATTGTCCAAGCCATTGTATTTCCCATCACCATGTACGGATGTGAGTGCTGGACAATGAAGAAAGTGGATAAGAAGAAAATCAGCTCATTAGAGATAATGTGGTGCTGGAGAAGAGTGCTGAGGATACTGCAGATGCCAAGAAGACAAACAAATGGGTCCTTGGACAGATCAAGCCTGAATTTTCCCTGGAAGCCAACCAGATAGAAAGGAAACCAACTCATTTGAATGTGGTGATGGAGGAGAGTCTTGTGGATAGCATGGACTATCCAAAAGACAAATATACGGGTCCTAGAGCAAATCTAGCCAGGACTCCACCTAGAAGCCAAGCTGACTAAACTGAGGCTGTCCTATTTTGGCCACATCATGAGAAGGCATGACTCATTAGAAAAGACAATAATGCTGGGAAAGATGGAGGGACATAGAAAGAGAGGAAGAACACATGGCAGACTGATGGGCTCAATCACGGAGGCCACGACTCTCAGTCTGTAGGATCTGAACAGAGCAGTTGAGGATAGCAGGGTTTGGAGACCTCTCATTCACAGGAGCACCATCCGTTAAAGCTGATTCAAAGGCAGTACACACACACACACACACACACACACACACACACACACAGCAAGAGAACAGCCTCCTCTCCAAAAAATCCTTTTGGTCCAGCAGCACTGTGCCAGAGATATGGGCCAGGTGAGACCATCTCTCTGTTCCCTTCAATGAAATTCCCTTCCCTTCGGACCACCACTCACCTCCATGACTTCTGTCCAGCAAGGGAGCATCCTCATCCTCATCCCGATCCAGCTCCACCAGATCTCCACTGTGATGGCTCTCTGGCGGGACACACTTCAGGCCGCAGTCGATGAAGCAGCACTTCTGACCTTTAGGACAAGACCGGTCATCCCTGCACTTATCTTTGCATGAGGTGAACACCGGTGGAAGGGCTTTTTTGGGACAAAGGCCTGGATTAGCTGGAGTGGAGGAAAAGGATTAATGGATGCAAGTCAATGGAAGGAGCTACTCCGCTCTGCTAAGAGGTAGAACATGATCCTTTGGAGGAAGAGCAAGCAGGGCAAGTGGGGGCAATGGTCAACTGACACTCAAGACCAAGGTCCTGGAACACAGCCTCGACCTCCAGAGTAGAATGGTTTCCTCTCAGGGGTCAGAACCTATGATAAGGCTGGGACTCACAGTTGGTAAATTAGACTTTGGTTGCTGACACCCAGCTGGCCATTGACCTCATGCAGTGGTTCTCAAACTTTGATCCCTTGTGACTGTGTTTGCATTTGCATGTGGACGTCACACACCCCTCAACACAGTATATGAATAAAAATACGTTGTTTAGTGAACATATTTTCATTTGCTCTTTCATGTATATTCATATTTTAACATTTTATATGGAAATGCCACCCACTGAGTGACCATGCACACGTCACACTCTCTCAGCCTCAGGTGAAGGCAATGGCAAATTGAACAAATTTGAATATCTCCTCTTACCAAATCTTGCCAAGAAAACCCTATGATACTTTCATCTGGGGGTCACCATAAGTCAGAAATGACATGAAGGCACGCAACACACACACACACACACACACACACACACACACAGAGAAATGATATTGTTCAAATTAGAACAGTTTTATTTAAATGAATGCTATACTTAAATCAGGGGTTGGCAACCTATGGCCTGTGGGCCGGGTGCAACCCGCGGAGGCCTTGGGACTGGCCCATGGCTTCCAAAATGGCGCCCGCACTTGCATGCACACAGCAGCGGGCGCCATTTTGGAAGGCGCCACAGCAGCTGCACAGCTGCTGTTGGACCTTGGGAAGGCTGCACCACGGCTGCGCCGGGTGAATTCACCCGCTGCAGGCATGGGGGGAGGGCTTCTAAAATGGCGCCTGCATCACATGTGCACGCACTCAACGGCATTGTCATGTGCATGCGTGCATGCACAAGCGCACGCAAACCGCCCGCCCCTCCCACGTCATCCCCCCCCCCCCCGTCAAAAAAGGTTGCCGGCCCCTGACTTAAATCAACACACATGTGTAAATTTTACACATCCTGTTTCACACCCATCCACACTCAGGTAAGCCAATTCTTTAAATAAATTTGAGTATATTCCATGGGGCCTGGCTGGGGGGCACTCAGGAGGGAAGGAGGGGTGGAGGTGAGCCCCTCTACTTTGGGGGTGGCTTCCTCCTCCTCTTCCTCCAGCTCTTCAAAGGCAGAAGTAGCCTGGCAGCTCAAGTGGACAGTACTCTTGCAGGGAGGCCAGGGGAGTCCTCTCGCCACCCACCGGCCTGAGCACTGCCTGGCCAAGCCGCCATTTTATTGCCATTGGAGAAAAGTGCCCTGGCAGCTTGACTGGGCAGCTCTCAGGTAGATGGGCCTGGCTCAGCTGCCATATTACTGCTACCGCTGCCTAAGGATACTGTGGCAGGTCAATTGGGCAGCGTGCAGACAGGCAGGTCAGTGAGGAGACTCCACCTGCCTTTGCGCTGCAAATGTCCATCTGGAGAAGGAGAAGATGCTGGCCAGGTGAGAGAGGGTAGGGACTCCTTTTCCTGCCTGCCCAACAAAGCCGCAAGACCTTAAATGCTGGCACTCCTTCTGTGATAACGGGGTCACAAGGGAGAAAAGTTTGAGAAGAAGGCTCTGATCAATGAAGGGAATTAGCTCTGTAACTTATAAAGATAAATGTTTTCCCATGACATGAATGTCTAGTCATAACCGACTGTAGGAGGTGGTGCTCATCTCTGTTACTAAGCCAAAGAGTCAGCGTTGTCTGAAGGTGAGTCCGGTGGTCCTGTGGCCAGCATGATTGCACTGAACACTGTTACCTTCCCACTGAAGTGATACCTATCTATCTACTTGTATTTGTACACTTTCGAACTGCTAGCTTTGCAGAAGCTGGGACTAGGGACAGGAGCTCACCCCATCACACGGCACCTGGGCCTTGAACTGCCAGCCTTCCAACATTACGATCATCAGAACCACTAAGCTTTCTATCTTTGTCTGAAGGGCAGGTTGGTCCTTCATGTAGTGACAGAATTCCTGTATTTAGAATAAAGCTTTATGTGTTGTTTTAGATGTAAGCCGCCTTGACTGCCTCGGCAAAAGGCGGGGTATATAATAATAATAATAATAATAATAATAATAATAATAATAATAATAAATATTGCACTCTTTTTCTCATGTACCTTAACTTGGCCAGGTTCCTTCCTACCAGTGGAATTCCCCAGCAACGTCCCAATGAGTTGCTAAGGTGGGAGAAGTCAGTCATTGGGTGGTGGCAGTGAGTTCTTTTGATAAAATGTGGTCTCAAGGGGTCCCATCCAGCTCCGGCTAGAGAAAGGAGGGGGCCCCACGGACATCCCTCACACCTTCCCACCAGCGCACTGAGCGACAACCCCCTCTGAGGTGTCACCTGGTGCAGTCCGCACTTACTGTGCCCTATGAGTGATGCTCCTGGATCAAACCAAGGGGGAGTCCATGTGTGTGAAGCATAGGACCAGGGCCCCTTATGAACACCTGGCACACATGCAGGCTCTTGTTTTGGAGGTTTAGCTGGCAGAGGCCCTGGCAATGGGGTGAAGGTGCTGTTGTCCTGAAGAACCCTTACCTGGCACAGGTTTGGTGCACATTTGGGGCCCTTCGCTGGGGCAACACTTCTTATCCAAGACACAGTCATTGTCTGAAGAACAGATCTTTATGGAATTCTCATCACTTTCTCTTCTGAGACAATAGCCACGATGCACTGAAAGGAAAAAGGACAGACAGGGGTGCCATAAGGTCCAGGATGGACACCAACCTCTCACCTCCTGGGCTGGGTCTGGTGGTGGCATTGACCACTCCAAGGCATTACCTTCCCAGTGAAGTGACCACTCCAAGGGTCTGGTGGTGGCATTGACCACTCCAAGGGAAGACTCTGCCTCATCATGACCCCACAGGGACATGGCAAAACCATGACCAGGGAGTAGGGATTCAAGTCTATGGTTATTTCTTCTTGTACATTAGCATAATATGGTTTCTTTTCCCCTTCCCAACTGCAGTTTTGGCTAACTTTACTTTTGCTGTTCTTGCTTTCCATTCTTTGTAGTTTCTGTTTTATGAAATCTTGAAGTCCAAATACAGTCAGCCCTACATATCTATGGATTCTTTATCCATGAATTCAACCATCTATGGCTTGAAAATATCAAAAATAAAATAAAATAAAATAAATTCCAAAAAGCAAACTTCAATTTTCCCATTTTACTATGCCATTGTATTTAATGGGACATGGGCATCCACAGATTTTGGCATCCATGGGGGGTTCTGGAACCAAACCCCAGCAGATACCAAGGGCCCACTGTATCTTGTGCAAAATGCTGTACCCCCCCCCCCCCCATAAAAAACCCCAATTCATTTAATTTTTGCCTATGTGTAACCATATGCCAAAAATCTCAGAACAAATGACAACTTGGGCTGTCTCAGTACAACTGGTTCCACCATTAAGCCATGCTTCTCATTTTCTGAGATTGTTGAAAACACTAGTTTCCAGGAGGGGAGGAAGAACCGTTAATTGTAAAGCCACAATGTTTGCAAACTATGGGCGTGATGCTGGTGTCACAAAGGGATCCTGTTGGCGACACCTGCATGCTTTTAACATCCATGTGATTTATAAGCATATGTGTACCTCTAGTGTGGTGTGAGGGTGAGAGGAAGCCCTAACTACCTGGTCAACATCCACATATCATTCCTCCTCCTTTCTCTCCTGTCCTTGTTCTCAATTTTGTGGCCATTTAGTCCACAGCAACAGCCTTGTGGGACCTTGCAGCAGCTTGGGATAGATGGATGGCATGGAGCAACGTGCAAACAGTACTTATGGTCAGCATGACCTATCTAGGATCCAAAACTGGTTGTTGGTTGTGTGCGCATGCATTTTTGGACTTTTGTTGTTGTTGTTGTTGTTGTTGCAAAAACAAACAAAGGAGACTGGTGAAAGCTTATCACCTGTGTTGTGTCCAAAACGCTGTACAGATAAACCTTCAGGATGTTTTTGCAAAAATGTCTGCAAATACGATACACGTCAGAGCAAGTGACAATTTGTTGAGTGGGATGTCTCAGTGTGTTCTGACTGGAGACTTGCTCAGCTACTAAGATATCCCTCTCATTTCCTTTTGCTATTTGCTGTGATGATTGTAAGAGGGGAACTGTTAATCGGAAGACCATCCAGAACACAATGACTTCTTGCAAACTCCAGGGCTGGATGCTGGTGCTGGAAAGTGGTTCCTAGATGAAGCCCCCTTAATCCAGGCCTTGGCCATCATCTGCATCCCAGCAAGGGAAGCCTCTGATGACAGAGAGGACCCAGGGCTCCTCCTGCTCACCATGAATGGCCACCCATCCCTTCCTGGCACCTGGGTAGAGGGGGAGATGGACCTACCTCCAACAGGGAGGACGCATTTCATGATATTCCCAACGCGACAGCACTTCTCGTCTCCTGGGCAGGGCTTGCCTTCCACGCAGTAGGCCTGGATGGGACGGGGAAGTCCAGGGAGGGTTGGGTTTGGGCACTCGCCAGGTCTAGGAGGTGCTGAGAAGGAAAGCCATGGTCACTGAGAAGGAAGACTCAAGTCCAGAGGGAGAGAGTGCAAGGAAGGTCACCAAAGGTGGCCCAGAGAGACCCAGCCTTGAACAGCCTTGAAGGTGGCCTGCCTTTGTTTGGATTGCTGGTTCTCAGCCTCCCAAGTTTACAAGACTCATAGTCATACGAGTCTGGAAAAATCTGAATGGAGAGGGATCTTGCAACGCCTTTGAGAATGAGTGAAAGAAGGTGGTAGCTTTCGTAGACTTGAGCCTCCATCCTCAAATGCATTTGGTGGCGTGGAAAGCCCAGGGACAGACCTATATAGCAGTTTGCGTGTGAGAATGTCCATAAGAATGCAAAACTTTGTGGGTTTGGAAATGGGTGGCAAGTTAAGTTTTAAGGATGGTCATTGGGATTTTCTGTGAATAAAAAGCGGCACTAGAATTCATCTTTATTCACAGGATAATCACGGCGGCGTGTGATAATCTTTGCCAAATTGCTCAATGTTGAAGGGAGCATCCCACTATGCTCCCACCTTTTTTGCCAATGTGATAATCTCCTCTGTTTGCATTTAGGTTTGGGGCAGTTTGGTATGGCTGTGATGTGGAAAATCACCTCCAAATTGTGCCAATTTGTCCCTTTTTATTTATTTATTTATTTACTTGTTTATTTATTTATGGAAAGGGAGCTTTGAGAGATAGCCAGGGGCTTCAGCAGCAACAATTGTAGGACTCCAAAGCCTGAAGTCATTCAAGCTGAGCTAATGAAAAGGGAAAGGCAATAATCCTGACATTTATAGTTTTTTGTGGTTTTTTCGGGCTGTGTGGCCATGTTCTAAAAGAGTTTCTAGAACTCTTCTAGAACATGGCCACACAGCCCGAAAAAACCACAAAAACTATGGATGCCGGCCATGAAAGCCTACGACTTCAAATCCTGATATTTGATCCAAGGAACACTTGATGCTGGACACAGCTGGAAACCTCTACCAGCAATCCTGCTGACCCCAACCTCTTGACCAGTCTGTCTTAAACCCATGCACAAAGCCTCTTACCGGGAACTGCTTCAAGGCAGACCATCCCACATTCATTATGGCAGCACTTCATCCTTCCTGGGCATTGGCTGTCTCTGAAACACTGGATGAAGAAAGGACTGAGAGCACACGACGGAGCTATTATGGGACACATGCCTTCTTTCTCTGGAAGGGAAAATGAAGATGGAGATAAGGCATATTGGGATAAAACATTTGAAGGAATGTCATACTGAAGACAGAACAAGCTTGTTTGCTGCTGCTCCAGAGAATAGGGCCCAGAATAATGGGTGTAAGCTACAGGAAAAGAGATTCCACCTCAACATTAGGAGGAAATGCCTGGAGTGTGACAGAGTCTCTTTCTTTGGAGATCTTTAAACAGAGGCTGGATGGCCATCTGTCCCAAGAAGGGCTTTGATTGTGCATTCCTGCATGGCAGGAGGGGGTTGGCTGGATGGCCTTTGGGGTCTCTTCCAACTCCATGTTTCCATGATTTTATGATAAGCCAGGTAACTGCAACTGTGCAGCTAAATGGGAGGTGCATCAGAAGGATAGTCACGTCATCATTTTCTGGTCATCATTTTCAACTGAATTCTGCCTGAAAGGTGGGGTGGGAGTTCTTGGGTATGGAAAGAAAAGTTTGGGGCAGTTTGGTATGGCTTTGACATTGAAAACTACCTCCAAATGGTGCCAATTTCTCCTAGTTTTTTGAGGGAAGGAGCTTTGAGAGATGGCCAGAGGCTTCAGGGACACAGTTGTGGGTGGTATCCAAATCCTGCAGACATTCATGATGAGTTAATGAAAAGGCAAAGGCACTAATCTTGACATTCGATCCAAGGAACCAGCCAGGCTGGACATAGTTGGAAGCCTCTACGAGCTGTCTTGCTGACCTCTTGACCAATCCATCCTCAAAGCCCCTTACCAGAGAGTGGCTCAAGGCAGGCCATCCCGCACTCGATGAGGCAGCACTTCTTCTTGCCTGAGCATTGGCTGTCATGTGAGCACCTGCCAAAGCAAGGATCGATATCACCTGGAGGAGCTCCTGCAGGACACAAGCCTTCTTTCTCTGGAAGGGAAAATGGAGACGCGTCAGAGAGAGAGAAGCAGAGACAGCGATCCAATATCCTTTCTGCTCCAGAGACTGGAACGTGGAGCAATGAATGCAAATGACAGGGGAAAAAAAAAAGAGATTCCACCTCAACATTAGGAAGAACGTCCTGAAAGGAAGAGCTTTTAACAGTGGAAGATGCTGCAGCCTTGGAAGGTGGTGGACTCTCCTTCTTTGGAGGTTTCCAAACAGGGGCTGGGTGGGCATCTGTTGGGGGTGCTTTGATTCTGTATGTCTGCATAGCACAGGGGTAGGCAACCTTTCCCCTTTAAGGGCCGAGGGACTTCAGCTCCCAGAATCCCAGGAGCTATTGGCCAACATGGGACTATTGGCCAACATGGCTGAGGCTTCTGGGAGCTGAAGTCCCTCGGCCCTTAAAGGGGAAAGGTTGCCTACCCCTGGCATAGCAGGAAGGGGGTGGACTGGATGGCCCTTGGGGGGGTCTCTTCAGACTCTAATAGTGTTTTTAAACTTTCCCCCCCAAACATTTTAATGTGTTATGGAAACCACTTTGGGCCTCGGCCTGCGAGAAAGGCAGCATGTAAATAAAGTAAATAAATAATAAATGAACCTTCTTTATAAAACCACAATGAACACAGAAGGACTTAAAATGAGCTGGGAGTTGCAAGAGACTGTTATAAAGCACTGCTTTAATATAAAACTCCCTTTTGTGGGTCTCCTGTCATGGCTCTAAACCGGAAAAGTCCAATCGCCATAGATCCAAAGCCAGGACCTCGCATCTGCCGCTACAACGAATGAGCAGAACGGAATTTTCTCATGAATAAAGTTTATCATACGGGGGAAATTTAAATGGGAGTTTAAACAATAATTAACCCATGAAAATCACACAATTGACATTAAAATGTGCTTAAAACGACATTAACGCAAGTGCCTTTATCCCGTGAAGAACCAGGGAATAATCAGGCAATAAACAGCAAAAAGTCATTCAGGGGAAAATTCCGTAAATGAGTTACTGTTGTTTCTTGCCTGGTTCTTCACGGGATAATGGCACTTTAATCACGTTTCGTCTCAACGTCGTGTGAAAACCATTCATGCAATTGCGCACAAGTGTGGGTTAATCATGGATTCCGCATGGGATAACAGCGCTTTGTGCGCTGATGTCGTATGTAAACCATTGGTGCAATTGCGGGTTAATCACAGGTTAATCACCATTTATACTTCCAATTTCTCCCATGTGATAAACTCCAGTGACTTTTTGCTGTTTCTTGCATGGTTATTCCTTGGCTCTTTACAGGATAATGGCACTTGAGTTAATGTCATTTTAAGCACGTTTTAATGTCAATTGCATGATTTTCACATGTTAATCATTGTTTAAATTCCCAATTTCCCCCATGTGATAAACTCCATAAAGAGGCTGGAGAAAGACTGAGGATCTGTGAAATGGTCAGGAGGTGGGGATTTCCATCATTTGACAGATCCTTGCATCTCTCTCCAGTCTTGTAAATACAATATAGGTATGTACTAAGGTACTTGTGTTGTAGCTCAAAATGTTTTGGATTTTGGAGTATTTTTGATTTTGGAATTCCTGATAGTGTGTGTGTGTGTGTGAACTGGACAAGAATTAATTTTACACCATTCTTTTCATTAATTTTGCTGTAGAATTAATTGCTGAGAGGGAGAGGAATAATAGGGGAAAGAGAAATTGCTATTTTTTATGTTTGATGTGTAAAATGGCGCACAAAGATCTGTTTATTGGAGTGGTGGAGTGCTTGTTTATGTTCTTGCTGTGATCGTGTGAAGATGTCCAACTCAGATATAATCTCTGGCCGAATAGCAAGCTACAGTTATAGAGGGATTCATCCCGCAATCTATTCTGTCAAATTATTCCATATTGGCACTAGTAGCCATATAGGACCATCCCGTTCGTTCCCTTCTGCCCCTCACCTTCACTTAGACAGACTTGGAGACATTTCTCCTTTGTCAGAAAGTTGTTTGCATTTCCTCCACATCCGCCATAAAGGAATTTCTCACACTTCCCAGAGGTCAGGTTGAAGAAGAATCGGGGAAAGTATCCACGGCAGGGTCCTGGTTCAGCAGGAAGGAGGCAAACATCTGGAAGAAGGAAGGAAAAGGCTCTTAGGAAGGACAAGAGGTGGATCTGGAAAAGCAGGAGTAGAAGAGTTTGAAGGGGAAAAGGAGATGTTTCTGTTGCATCCCACAGTGCAATGGTTCCCAACCTTTAGTCCTCCATTTATTTTGGACCTCAGATCCCAGGCGCCCCAGACAACTTGGTCAATAATCAGGAATTATGGGAGCTGAAGTCTAAAACATCTGGAGGACCAAAGGTTGGTAACCACTGCTGCCGATGTACGATTCAAAGGTCCAAATGAAGAAAACCAAGTAGAAGGCTAAAACAGGGACAGCTGCAGATTTCAAGACAGAAGATGACCCAGGCAGAAGTCAGAATTAGGGCTGTTAGAGTGAAAACAGTAGAGGGCTTCCATCCCTTTGATGGTTGTGTTTGTTGTTGTGTGCCTTCAAGTCATTTCTGACTTATGGTGACCGTAAGGCCTTGGGGTTTTCTTGGCAAGTTTCTTCAGAGAGTGTTGGCCATAGCCATCCTCTGAAGCTGTGACTGGCCGAAGGTCACCTAGTGGGTTTACATGGCTGAGCCAGGATTCGAATCCTGGTCTCCAGAGTCATAGTCCAATGCTCAAATCACTACACCATGCTGGCTCATAATGGTTGTGTAGAAGAAGGAATTTCAGAGGTTGTTGCTTGAGTTGTCACACAACCAGGTAACAAGGAACACCTGCTGCGATTCTCTCTTCCTCACTCACAACCATTAAACAGACAGGAGACCTGACCGGTTTTCACCCTGGCAACCCTAGCCAGAATTGTTTTAACTGGAGAGAGGGGAATTACATTGCTTGTGTGCAGCATTGCGAAGGAAGAAGAAGGCCCATAATGTGACTTGTGGATAGACTGGATATGGAGGGGTGTGGGCTTGAGAGAGAAGACGCAATGAGAAACCTTTGCCCACTGGTGACCGGTGGCATGGAAAAGGAGAAGTCAAAGGAGAGGAGACCTTCTGCTGCCTTGTCCAGCTTCTGGACAATGAAATTGTAAGAAAGACAAGTCAGGAATTGGTTGGTCCATGCATTCCTGGCACGGTTTGGCTTCCAACAACTCTCAGGGTGGGTGACGTCTTCTACTGCTACTACATTTCTCCCTTTTGAATGTTTGATCATCTTTGCCTGCTTTGGGTGGTTTATCTAAATTATTAAATTCTGGTTATTTTGAAAAAAAAGGAGCCCTGCTGGTGCAGTGGTTCAATGCCTGTCCTGCAGCCACTCACTCATAGAGAGCCACAAGGTTGCGAGTTCAATACCAGCCAGGGCTCAGGCTAGACTCAGGCCTGCATCCTTCCGAGGTTGATAAAATGAGTACCCAACTGTTGGGGGGCAATGAGCTTACAGTTGTAAACTGCTTAGACATCCCATAGCGTGATATGAAGTGGTATATAAATGAAATAAAGCTACTAAACAGAGGCCAGAATAGCCATCTGTTGGGAGAGCTTTGATTGTGTCTTCCTGCATGGCAGAAGGAGGTTGGACTGAATGGTCCTTGGGGGTCTCTTCCAACTCTACAGTTCTATGATTCTAGGTGTAAATTCCTAACATAAGAAGTTGGACATTCAATGCACAAAATCCACACTCAGTTCATGGTATCAGAGTTTCACATGCAATACCATTGAAGCATTGCAAAGGAATGGTACACACCAGTGGAACATACATTTGGCTATGCAACCAGAAGCAGAACATTCATGCTATTCAAAACCTGCGTTGTGTAGCACAATCCATGTGGGACTCCCCTGGCAGAGATTTACACTCCACAACCCTGTTTTGGGATCCCAGGTGTTATGTTTAATGCCATGGAGAAGGCAGCCAGGACTCAATGGAGGAACCTGGACTCTGGTTCTGAATCTATGCAAGCCAAAACAAGTGGGTGGAAACTGCATGAGACCATCCTCCTGCCTTGGGGACCCCTTTGGCCTGGCAGCCATGTTCCAAGAAAAATGGGCTTGGCCAGACCCCTCCCCAGGGCAGACCCCTCCCCTGCCCCCAAATCACCTCTGTGATCTCCTTCTGGATCCAGGTCCCGATCCAGCTCCACCGGATCTCCACTGTGATGGCTCTCTGGAGGGACACACTTCAGGCCACAGTGGACGAAGCAGCACTTCTGACCTTCAGGGCAAGACCGGTCGTCCCTGCATTTATCTTTGCATGGGATGAACACCGGTGGAAGGGCTTTCTTGGGACAAAGGCCAGGATTCACTGCAGGAATGGGACAGGATTAGCAAGGGAGACATGCCACTGTTCCTTCCTATCACAAAGAGCTGGTGCATAATTCTTTGGAGGACAAGCAGGCAGGCAAGCAAAATGGTGGCATCAATTGATCCTGGGCACTGGGTGTCCCTTGGCAACTGGGATGTCTAGTTCCAAGGCAGCAGGAACAGGGTCACCCTGGCCCACTTCCATGCCACATTGAGGGTACAACAGATTCTTTGGTCACTGATCCCATGGATTAGTCCCAGAAAGAGGCAGTTAAGAGCTGGAGGAATGGCCTCAATAAGGGGCAGGCAGTCAAGGTGAGACTCTACATCAGGGGTAGGCAACCTAAGGCCCAGGTTGGTCCTGCCACCGCCGCCTGCCATAATGATATTGATTATTGTTGTTATTACTTGTTCTTGGGGTTTTCTTGGCAAAATCTCCACAGGGGTTTTGCCATGGCTTTTCTGGGGCTGAGAGAGTGTGCATGCATTTTTAATTTTTTTAAATTTTTTAAATTTTTTATTTATTTATTTTTGGTGCTTCGGCCCCCCAATTGTCTGAGGGACAGCAACCCGGCCCCCGGCTCAAAAAGGTTGCCTACCCCTGCTCTACATGGATCTAGGAGTTTGGGTAGAGGGAGAAAGCTGTCATCTTTGGTGCACCTCTGCTACCTCTTTTGATGCCCAAGCTGTCAGAGCTTCTTGAAGTGAGGGGTGGTGAGGGTGCTGTGGGTTTGTGGATCCATATCTGCTAAAGAGTTTTTACCTGGCACGGCTTTGGTGCATCTTTTGTTTCCTTCGATGGTGCAACACTTTTCATCCAAGGCACATTCAGTGTCCCAAGAGCAGCTCTCGGAGGAGGTCATCTCACTTTCTGTCCTGGGACAATAGCCACGATGCACTGAAAGGAAAAAGGACAGGCAGGGGTGTCATAAGTCTGTCTAAGAATGGACACCTCCCTCTGAACTCCTGGGATGGGTCTGGTGGCGGTATTGTCCACACCAAGGGAGGAATTGGTCTCAGTGTGACTACACAGGGGACATCCCTTTGGTCACCCCAGGCTAGTGGCAAAACCATGATTCACATCTATGGTCATGTACATTAAGAATAAAGAGTTCATTCCCCCCTTCTTAACTCTTGTTTTGGCCAAATTTTCTATTATTGTGGGATTTTTTAAGGTAAAAATTTCATGATTATTATTATTTTTTGGTCGGAAGACATGATTATCTTGAGCAAAAGGCTGTGCAAAAAACCCTGTTGATGCAATTTTTAGCAAATGTGTCCCTTTTTTGTCAAAAATCTCAGAATAGGTGATAATTTGGGGGGCATGTGTGACTCAGTTTAAATGACGACATGCTCAGCATTAAGCCATGCTTCCCATTTTCCAAAATCATTCATGGGGGCAGGTGACATTTTCCAAGGGGGAAGGGGAACTGCCAATTGGAAGGCCACCCAAGGACAGAATGACTTCTTGCAAACTCCAGGGTTGGCTGCTGGTGTTGGAAAGAGGTTCCTAGACAAAGCACCCCTAATCCTGAGCATTGCCCTGCCACCAGGCAAGAGAAACCTCTGATGGCTTCCCTGAGGACCCAGGGCTCCTCCTGCTCACCATGAATGGCCACCCATCCCTTCCTGGCACCTGGATGGAGGGGGACATGGACCTACCTCCAACAGGGAGGACGCATTTCATGATATTCCCAATGCGACAGCACTTCTCGTCTCCTGGGCAGGGTTTGCCTTCCATGCAGTAGGCCTGGATGGGACGGGGAAGTCCAGGGAGGGTTTGCCTTGGGCACTCGCCAGGTCTAGGGGATTCTGGGAAGGAAAGAAGAGGAGCCATGGTCACCGAGAAGGAAGGCTCAAATCCAGAGCGGGAGAGAGCAAGGCAGAAGGTTGCACAGGGAGACCCAGCCTTGAACACCCATGTGTTCTTCCTTGGTTTGGGTTGCTGGTTCCCAGCCTGCCAAATTCACAAGACATAAGTCATATGAGTCTGGAAAATCTATATGGAAAGAGATCTTGTAGCATCTTTGAGACTAACTGAAAGAAAGAAAGAAAGAAAGAAAGAAAGAAAGAAGTTGGCAGCATGAGCTTTCCTAGACTTGAGCCTCCATCCAGAGATGCGTTTAGTGGAGTGGAAAGCCCAGAGACAGATCTATAGAGCAGTCTGTGTGTGAGAATGTCCATAGGAATGCAAAATTTGGTGGGTGTGCAGATGAGGTGACCAGTTTTAATGTTGGTTGTTTGGGGATGAAGGCAGGAGGAAGGACGCTGTCTAAAGCCAAGGTGAGAAGGGGAACCATGGTCACCGAGAAGGAAGGCCCATGTCCAGAGGGGGATAGAGGAAGGAAGGAAGGAAGGAAGGAAGGAAGGAAGGAAGGAAGGAGGGAAGGAAAAGGAAGGAAGAGAAACCATGGTCACCTAGAAGGAAGGCCCAAGTCCAGAGGGGGATAGAGGAAGGAAGGAAGGAAGGAAGCAGAAGGTGATTTACAACAAGCGCCGTGGCCACAGGGAGGATGACCCACGGCACCTGATTAATTATAGGATGAGGTTTTAAGAAAATCCAAATGGACTATCCTATCTCTCAGATTTTGGCTGAAATAACAGGCTGCAGTGGGCTAAGACTTGCATCCCTCAGTATTCTCTGCACAATGTGTCAAGGCCCCTTCACTATCTTTTTTTAGTATCACGGTCTTCAAAATGGCAGAATCCAAGGCCTTGTGAGCCTGAAAAACCAGTTTGCAAAGGGATCTTGCAGCACCTTTGAGACTCACTGAAGGAGAGAAGTTGGGAGCAGGAGCTTTCATAGACTTGAGCCTCCTTCCTCAGATGCATTTGGTGGAGTTAATCTCAAAGGGGCTGCAAAGTCCCTCTACATACTGATTTTCTGTTGAAATATGGACAAGATCCAGAACTTTGGTCATTTCAGGGTTAATGATGAGCTGCTGAGATGGAAACGGCCTTCAGCTGTATGTAATATCTTCATCAGCTCTGAGCCTTTATAAGGTTAGCTTTCTTTTGCAACTCATGCTTTCAGCCTTTTGATTTTGCACTATATTTTGACTTACCCTGCTTCAATGTAGTTTTTATTGTTTGGTATGAGTGCTATTTTGTATTATTTTGCTTGCCTTTGCTTGCATGCTCATTTTGTATCTCTTGTTCATATTTGCTTTGAATACTTTTTTTATACACAATGTTTTTAACTTTCCAAGAGAAATAAAGATTATTTATTGTCTTTTCAATCTTATTGCTTCAACATTTTCCAGACTAACGTGCCTGAGTCTTTGAATTCTACAACTTTGAGACTAACTGAATAAAAGAAGTTGATAACATGAGCTTTCCTAGACTTGAGCCTATGGACCTTATCGCATTACTGAAAAATCTGACTTTCCCCTGCCGTTTTGAACTCTATTTTGGGATGCAGCTGGGAATTATTGCACCGAAAACACTGACTTTTCTATCGCCTGGCCGCATCCCAGCTAAATCCCAGTTCCCAGCTGTCCTCAGCTGCCCAATTTGCAAAGTCGGGAGCTACCTGCTTTTGGAAAGAGGCTAGCTGAGAACTGGGATTTAGCTGGGATGTGGCAGCAAAGGGGGAGTTTTTGGTGCGATAATTCCCAGCTGCATCCCAAAATAGAGTTCAAAATGGCTGGGGAAAGTCTGGTTTTTTCGGTAATGCAATAGGGTCCTACTTCTTCAGATGCATTTGGTGGAGTGGAAAGTCCTGAGTCAGGCCAATAAGGTCTGTATACTGATATTCCAGAGATTAAGTTGTTTTTTGCACAGCTAAAAAATCCAACTAGCATGGCTGGGAACCAGGTTTTAGATGGAATGCAGCCGGGAGGCAGCATCAGTGGCAAAATGCTAGTGATAATTCCCAGCTGCATCCCAGAAGAGGATTGAAACCAAACAAAAGGTAAGTTGGATTTTTTAGCTTTGTGAAAAACTCCCAATATGGCAATGCCTCTGCGTTCTTCTAGCCAGAGAAAGGCTTTGGGGAATCTCATCTTGCCTTTTTCCCCTCCCCAGCCTTATCACTTTCCTGCTTCTTTAAAGAATGCGCTTATTGGGAGTCTGCAAAAATGCAAGCAAACTGGGAGCTGCAGCAGATGCTGTTTCTACACTGCAGAAATAACCCAGTTTGGCACTATTTTAACTGCCATGGCTCAATGCTATGGAATTCTGGGAACTGTAGTTTTGGGAGATATTTAACCTTCTCTATCAGAGAGCTCTGATGACCTCAAATCCCAGGTTCCATAGTACTGAGCCATGGCAGTTAAAGCAGTGTCAAGATGGATTATTTCTGCAGTGTGGATGCAGCCTAAGACTGGAATCACAGAGGCCAAGCTGAGAATGGCTTTGGAGCCCAAAGGAGCCAGGCAGCCATGCTAGAAATCAAATGGGGGGAACATTAGTGACTTTGGAGGAGGAAGAGTTTCAATTATGAAACCTCCCTGCCATGCTGTATAAAACATTGAGATATCTCCTCTGAGGATATTACTTTTAAAAAAAAAACATGCCCAGAGTAAGCACTAAAACTCTACTGGAACACACACATGCCAATTACTTTATTATTTTAATGTTTTGTTTTGATATTACATTGCAATTCAAGTCCATTCTGACTTAGGGTGACCTGCGGCGAGATTTATACAGGGAAAGTTTGCCAGTGTCTTCCTCTAAGGTTGAGAGAGTGTGACCTGACTAAGGTCAGGTGGGGGGTTCCATGGCTAGTTTGACAGGGATTTGAACTCCAGTCTTCCAGAGACCTATGGTAGTCCAGCATTTTTACCACAAGACCACACTGGCTCTCAAATATTTTATTACTGTATCTTTATGCTTGTAGATTTGTCACTTTGATGGTCCCGGTCCAGAAATTTCTTTAAATAATTAATATATACTTAAAGAAATAGACAGGGAAAGAAATGCTCCCTCTGGAAAGCCAAATGACCACACAAGAGAAACAGTAGGAAGTCAGGCCAGCATTCAGAAGCAAAGAGATGTGCAACAGATGCTGCAATAAACATGCAAAACTTGGCATGTTCCCCTCTCATTAGGCTTTCTGCTTTGTACAGCACCTTAGGCTGTTTGAAAAGAAAGAAAAATGACTTGTCATTTTTAAAGATTCTCCCCTGAGCATTCTGAGAAGTTTACTCAAGGTCCATAAGATGCCTGTTCAGTTTTGTGTGTAGTTTCTCACCATGGAAGGCATCCATTGAAGGTGCTGAAGACTTAAGAGTGATTTCATCCTCACTTGCTTCTGTTTCATTGTGCAGATTACCACCTAGAAGGAGAAGCACAGAGTTAATAGGTGCTGAGCAGATCCCAGGTTTTCATCATCAGAAGGACTAGCCCTCCCACTGGGCCGAGTAGAACAATTGGAGCGTTGGAAAATAGTAATAATAGTCCGACTTTATAAAAATAAAAAAATGAATACTCAATTTTTAAAAACCAGCAGTATTTTTTTAAAAAAGTCATTTGGTTTAAACCAAGATTTAAACCATGGTTTAAATACAAGTTGGCTGGCTTGTGGGCTTACATAGAAACCCTTGGTCGGTGTAGCCCAAGAACCAGCCTTCAGCCATCTGTCTGTGATCCTGATATCAAATCAATATCAAAAAGGCAAGTAGCCCACATGGGCTCTCCAACCCAAGAAACCAGCTATACTAGGTTGATCATATGGCTCAGCATGGGAGAAGCCCAAGGCACTTAGCCTAGATGGGATCTCGCAGGACTGGAATCAGCATAAATAGCAATAGCAATAGCAATAACAAGTCCATTTCTATAACACTTATCAGTGTCCGGAAAAGCCACTAAGAATGCTGATAGCCACAGTCCAAAATGAGAAACAAGGAAAATTGCTCACAAAGCTTGTGTAGTTTAAAGCAAAGCAAAGTCCCATAGACACAAAGTAGAAACAAAGCAAATTAACAAGCCAAGGGTTCAAACCAGAGAGTAGTCAAGCAGTCTGGGTTCCAGGGTTCCAGAGAGGCAAGTCAATCAGACAGTCCAAGGTCAAGGGTTCCAGAGAGACAAGAAAATCAAGTAGTGCAAGAGTCAACGATCCGAGCCGAAAAAAACAAAGGAAGGTCAGGATCAAGCGTGCTCTCACCAGCAAACTCAGGCCTCTGCAGACGGGCAGTCATGGGCCACCCCGAGAAGCTGCGGATTGGGGCTGAGGCTGCTCCACTCCTCAGCCCCAATCCACTCTGTGAGCGGCCCTGGAAGGAGCACTAAAATAGCGCTCCTTCCTCAAGCTGTGGAAAGGGTGCCAGAAGAGGCGGCATGTGCCTCTTCCGGCTCAGCGTGTCTGGACGCTGAGCCAGAAGGACGTAATCGGAGTGCC
Source organism: Phrynosoma blainvillii (assembly GCA_026167975.1). Taxonomy (NCBI): domain Eukaryota; kingdom Metazoa; phylum Chordata; class Lepidosauria; order Squamata; family Phrynosomatidae; genus Phrynosoma; species Phrynosoma blainvillii. Next base: position 317,504,322 of record JANUYF010000004.1, on the reverse strand, counting down.
TGTTGTGTGCAATGACAGGCACTCCAATTAAGTCCTTAGGAAGGGGTTGGGGTGCCCAGCGTGAGGCTGCCCCCCCTTGCCTCCAAGACGGCACAAAGCGCTGTCTGTAAAGGGGATCAGATAATCTCTGACAATTGGTCTGCCGTCCTTCCCCTGTTTATATAACCAGCTCTCATGAGCTCAGCTGTTTGGTGATTAGATGGCGTTTCTCATAAAGCCTCCTCGAATGCCAAAGGCACGCCCTTTCAGCAATTTGCTGGTGGAAAGCAGGTATGTTGTCTTCCTCTTCTCTGTCTGCCATGCTTAAAGGTTCTTCTGCCAGGAGGCTTGGTTGCTGAGCCTCCTTGGAGGCCACAGACTCTGCTTGAGCTTGCAGGGCAGAACTAGGGCCAGGCTCAGGTTCAAGCTGAGGCTGCAGTTTGTCCTCTGAGTTCTCAGCTGGGCTGGGCATGACAATCAGTGCACTTAAGCACTTCCTAAGTGGTTTACAATGTGTAAGTTAATTGCCCCCAACAAGCTGGGTACTCTTTTTAGTGACCTACGGAAGGATGCAAGGCTGAGTTGACGCTGGAGCCCTGCCCAGGATCAAACTCACAACTAGTGTTGTAAAACAACAGAATAATTCTTCTCTTGCCTGAAGAATGGTGGGCAATAAAATTACTTTTCTCCCCACATGAAAAGTTTGAAATAATTACAATGTTTCATCTCTCACAATTGCCATCGATCAGCCATTCCAATCAGAGGCGGGAAATTTCTTTTGAAGCTCAGTAAAACCACAGGGTTGCAAGAAGGTGTGGATTTTCACACACTAGTGAAGGTAAAGCTGTCTTGCTAATGAGGTGTTGAGATTCAGTTTTGTCTACAAATCCTATAGCTACAAGTGAGCTTGTAAGAGTTGTAGTCCAAACTTTTTCCAAGCTCTAATTTTCTTTCTCTACCCTGCTCCCTTCATTGCATACATACACTGTATTGAACTGAGTTATGGAATCCAGCTATTGTTGGACTGCAAGTTCCAGCAGTCCCTAGCTGGTGTAGCCAGTGCTGAGAAATGCTGGGAGCTGCAGTCTAACAATATCTGGAGCTTGAAAGCCATGCAGGGTCAGCCAGCCCTGGTTAGTACTTGGATGGGAAACCGCCAGGGAATACCAGGTGTTGGTAGGCTAGCTTTCAGAGGAAGGAACTGGGGAAAATCATCTTTCAGGATTTGTCACCTAACAAAACCCTAGGAAATTCACCCCGCCCCCAGAGATTGATGGGCTTCTTGAAGGTGCATGCAGGAGTACACAGAATCTTAGAATTGGAAGGGTCCCCCAAGGGCCATCCATTCCAATCCCCTTCCGCCATGCAGGAATACAGAGAACCCTAGAGATGGAAGGGATCCCAAAGGGGCATCTAATAAAGATCCATTAGCTTAACAAAGGAACGCCTCCTGGAAATGTTAATAAAAGGGAGGTAAGAAATATTAAATCTCCCATGATTACCTGCCTCTGATTTATGGCAAGTTTATCTTGAGGTCTTCTTGGCTCATCATGGCTAGTTCATAATCCATCATGGCTAGTTCGAAGGGAAGGGGGCTTACCATTGCTTTCCTCTGAGGCTCATTGTCACTTCTTTCCCTTTCTCCTTCTGCCCTCCCATTCAAATTCTCAGAAGAGAACAGGGGCAGGGGTGGGCAGGCATTGGTTACCCCAGCCCCTGCCTAGGTAACCAATGTTGAGGAATGCTGGGAGCTGCAGTCCAACAACATCTTGATCTTGGAAGCTATGCAGTCAGTCAGCCCTGGTTAGTACCTGGATGGGAGACCACCAGGGAATAATACTAGGTGCTGTAGGCTGGCTTTCAGAGGAAGGAACTGGCAAACTCACCTTGGAGGATTCCTCACCTAAGAAAACCCTAGGAAATTCACAGGCTATCCATACATTCATGGGCTTCTTGAAGGCACATGTGTGCGTGCACACACACACACACACACACACACACACACTTTGTTATTTCTGCAGCCCTGTAACCAGATATCTGGCTCTGTAGCACCAGAGGGACAAAGAGATGAGTCCTAGAGAGCACTGCTTGCATTTTACATAGAATCCTAGAGTTGGAAGGTTCCCCCAAGGGCCATCCAGTCCAACCCCTTCTGCCATACAGGAATACATGGAATCCTAGAGTTGCAAGGGACCCTAAGGGCCATCCAGCCCAACCTCCTTTGGCCATACAGGAATACATAGAATCCTAGAGTTAGAAGGGACCCCCAAGGGCCATCCAGTCCAACTCCTCCTGCCATGCAGGAATATACAGAATCCTAGAGTTGGAAGGAACCTCCAGGGGCCATCCAGTCCAACTCTCCTCTGCCATGCAGGAATATGTAGAATGCTAGAGTTGGAAGAGACCCCAAAAGACCATCCAGCCCAACCTCCTTTGACCATGCAGGAATACATAGAATGCTAGAGTTGGAAGGTCCCACAAAGGGCCATCCAGTCCAATCCCTTCTGCCAGGGGTAGGCAACCTAAGGCCCGGGGGCCAGATGTGGCCCCCCAAGGCCTTTGGACTGGCCCCAGGCCGGTCCTGCCGCCGCCGCCGCTGCCCACCATGATGATATTGATTATTGTTGTTATTACTTGTTCTTGGGGTTTTCTTGGCAAAATCTCCACAGGGGTTTTGCCATGGCTTTTCTGGGGCTGAGAGAGTCTGCATGCATATTTTTTAATTTTTTTAAAAAAAATATTTATTTATTTATTTATTTATTTTTGGTGCTTCCCCCCCCCCCCCATTGTCTGAGGGACAGCAACCCGGCCCCCAGCTCAAAAAGGTTGCCTACCCCTGCCTTCTGCCATGCAGGAATGCACAGAATCCTAGAGTTGGAAGGGACCTCCAAGGGGCATCCAGTCTAACTCTCTTCTGACATGCAGGAATACACAGAATCCTAGAGTTTGTCAGCATAGGCTACATCAGCTAGCTAGAGGATGCTGGGACTTTCAAGCTAACAATACCTGGAGAGCCATATTTTACAATAACGTGTAAAGCTTCTATCTCCAGCCAAAATGATACCCATGACTCCTTCCCAAGATTTCTGGATTTCTGGAGAGATGGAAATTGTTCTTAAATGTTGTAATACGATTTTATGATGTAAGCCGCCCCGATTGATCTCAGAGGGGCGGGATATTAAATAAAAAGTATTATTATTATTATTATTATTATTATTATTAAAGTGGCTGCAACCATTGGAACTTCGTCATATGAATGGGAACAATGGTGTCATTGCCATCCACATTTCCTCTGAAGACAGCTATGGGAAAAGATATTATTCCAGCACCAGTATAATAGGCATTACTACCTTGAAGCCTGCTCAACCAACATGCTAGATGGCTGAGGGAAGCCAGAAGTGGAGTGTGCGATACCCCCCTCATATACAAAAGGCACTTGTTGGGGAGAGGCACCCTCTCTTTCAGCAAGAGAAGACTCCTTCAGTCAATTAACTAATTTTCATATATTGTTTTTGTATTCATTGGTTTGATCTGTACCAAACTGTGACAGCTTTTAGCTATTAACAATAAAGTTATTACTAACTAATTAACTTCTATTCCACTTTCTCCTGGCATGGAGCTCAAGGCAGCTTATAAGATATTACAAACAAAGTGCTGCTAAAATCTTATTTGTTGTTGATATAATCAAATGCACAGTTCTATTAAAATTTTTATTAAAAGCACAAAGCACGGTGCAAAATGAATGCCGTTTGACACAACTTTAACTGCCAGGTCTCCATGCTATGGAATCTTAGGATTTGTAGTTTTGTGAGTTATTTAGCCTTCTCTGTCAGAGAGCTCTGGAGCCACCACAGACTACAAATCCCAGGATTCCATTAAGACAGAGCCATGATGGTTAAAGCAGTGTCAAAGTGCATAATTTCTGCAGCGTAACAGCAGTCCTACAAATTTATCGCACGGCGTTTTAAATTGAATCAAGCCTCCTGGGCTGCAGCTGCGAGGCGGGATGGAGGCGAGGATTATTGCACACTAAATCACTGCCGAATCGCCAGCCGCCATCAGCCTGGGTCCCATCTGGACTCAGACGGCACTTTTTTAGAAGTTGGAAACTGTAAAAAGCGGTGGATGATCCTGGCTTGGACCTGGACTGATGGCGGCTGGTGATTCGGTGGTTATTTAGCGCGCAATAATCTCCGACTCCATCCCGCATCTCAGGTGCAGCCCTGGAGGCTTCATTCGATTTAAGATGAAATGTGATAAAGTTGCTAGTCAAAACGGTTTAAGATGCATATAAAACATAATAGTAGTAAACTACGAGTCAAGAGCCTAAATAGAAAGGTCTTTTTGTTGTCTGGTGGAAAGAGAGCAGAGAGGGGCCAAGGCAGGCTTCCTGGGGAAGGGAGTTCCCATTTTTAATTGGTATTTTATATGGTTATTCATTTTATATTGTTATTAAAACAGAGGCAGGCTGGTGTGGGGAGATAGCAACCTTTCAGAGAGTCTGAGCTCAAGCCTTGTTGTATGCAGGTTGGCCAGATGTCTTAGCCACAAAGGAGGACAAGGTGCCTCAGAATGTAGGACAGTCAAGACAAATGGGGACATTCCAAAATAAAAGCTGAAAGCAGTCATATAAATATAAATGCATGGTTCTTAGTCATGCTCCATGTAGAGGAAGTTCTGAAGTTTGTCCTGGGCATATGGATGAAATGTAGGGCATGTCCTGGGAAAAGGAGGACCCCTGGTCACCCTGCTTGCTGTCCAGACTTCATTCAGGGGAAAATGTGGAGGCATGGTGAGGGAGATAGATGGACTTCTGCCCTTGACCGCAGATAGGGAGGCATTGGTACTCACGGCTCGTCTTCTTCTTGATCCTGGCTGAAATGGGCTCCATCCCGAGGGCAAAGATGCCCAGGAGAAGGAGGGTGGCATGGTGGCTCTTCATGCTTCCAAGTGTGGATTGGCTTGGGTGGTGAAGCTGGAATATAAAGCCCCCCCAAAACCAAGGCTGGGCCTGATGGGTCCTCTCTTTTTTTTGGGACAGGTCCTGCCCCTTTGCCAGCTGGTGCCATTTCCCTGAATCCTGCAACGGTGTGTGTCAACAGAGTTATCTAAGAGCTTTATCTAGGTTTTTGATGGATCAGTTGGGCAGGTCAGTGTCTCTCTTTGAGGAAGGCACATCATGAACCGGTCACTGGTCTCTCTCAGCTGCCATGGACCACTGCCTTGGCTTACTCTGGACAGGGCCAAACATGGGTCACCGAAGGCCCATCTTTGCATGGCAGACTAGCATTGCTGCCTCTGTGGCCATTCAAAGCACATGCGATCCTCCCAAGGAGCCTTCCCGCAATGGTTCGAGGGTGGACCGAAACGGCCAAAGTCCACTGTTGACTGTAGGGGGGATCTTGTTATCTGGCTGGCTTTCAGTGGGTCAGAGAATCATAGGATTGGAAGTCCAGCTCTCTGACCTTCACAAATCACCTTCTTGGAAGACTAACAGATCACCTTGGCTGAGAGATAAGACTGGGAGGTTCTGGTTTTCCTTCCATTGCTAAAAGAGATCATAGTGATCTTCATTCAGGGCATCATTCCCCTTTTCCCGACTGCACAAAGAAGGGTCCTTTTTGTCCAGAGAAGAACCAAAATTCCCACGGCCGTTGCAATGTGGGTCAGCACCTCCCTCTGCATATGAGCCTCCTTAAATACTGGTACAAAGAGGCAGAGAGACACAGTTTGGCCACACACTAAGGCAGGCAGAGGAACGGTCAATGTGGGTCAGGAAAGAGCAGCTTGGAGCCATGGACCATTGAGGAGCCATTGGGGACAAATGAAGACGGCCAGAGAAGCCAAGGAGAGGGCAGGAATGCGTGGCCGCAGGCCCAAAGGTAACAACCATGGGATTGTCAAGGACACTGCAGTGCTCTTGGTGGAATTCAGTAGCAATCATAGAATCCTGGAGAATCCTTGGAGACCTCAAGGCCATCCAGTCCACCCCCATTCTGCCATGCAGGAACTCATAATCAAAGCACCCCCGACAGATGGCCATCCAGCCTCTGTTTAAAGACCTCCAAAGAAGGAGACTCCATTACACTTTGAGGTAGTGTCTTCCACTGTCAAACAACTCTTACTGTCAGGAAGTTCCTCCTAATGTTGGGGTGGAATCCTCAATATGACACGCCTTCAACTTTTTAAACATGGCTATCATATAACCTCTTAACTGTCTTTTCTCCAGGCTAAATATACTCAGCTCCCTAAGTCTCTCCTCATAGGGCTTCATGGTTTCCAGACCCTTCACCATTTTAGTCTTCCTCCTCTGGACACGCTCGTTTTTCAACATCCTTTTTGAATTGTTTTGCCCAGAACTGGACACAGTATAATTCCAGGTAAAGCCTGACCAAAGCAGAATACAGTGGCACTATGACTTCCCTTGATCTAAACACTATACTTCTATTGATGCAGCCTAAAATTGCATTGGCCTTTTTAGCTGCTGCATCACACTGCTGACTCATGCTCAACTTGTGGTCTACTAGGACTCCTAGATCCCTTTCACACATAGAAGTCGCGTTAAGCCAGGTGTCCCCCATCTTATATCTATGGTATGCATTTCATTTTTTTGCCCTGAGTACAGTAACTTACATTTCTCTGTGTTGAATTTCATTTTGTTAGCTTTGGCCCAGCTCTCTAATATATTAGGGTCATTTTTAATTTTCATCCTGTCTTCTGGGGTATTAGCTATTCCTCCTAATTTGGTGTCATCTGCACATTTGAGAAGCATGCCCCCTATTCCTTCATCCAAATCATTGATAAAGATGTTGAATAGCAAACTGGGCCCAGGACAGACCCCCACTGGACACCCCACTGGTCACTCCTCTCCAGGAGGAAGAAGAGGAACTGATCACCCTTTGGGTTTGGTCACTCAACCAGTTACTAATCCATCCAACAGTTGTCTTGTCCAGCCCACATTTTGCTATCTTGTTTGCAAGAATATTGTGGGGGACCTTGTCAGAAGCCTTCCTCCTCCGGCCATTTGGGGGGACATGTGCATACTCCTATGAGTACCCTATCCCTGTCTGCTGGGCAGTGCCTCTGGACCTCAACCTCTTGAACCCAGGGCTGACTGACAGGTGCCCCCATCCCATAGGGATTGCTATGCGTATCTGCCTTGACTGGATCCACAGTCAATTGCTGAGCCATTTAATTTCAGAGAACCCCGAGTGGACGCTCTGCTTCTAGAATTGGTACTCCATCACCCTTTGCAATCCTAAAAATGCTAAAAACAACAACCCCAAAACACCCTTTTATATTGCTATTCCTCACACCTGCATGTGAGTGTGTGTTTTTGCACGTAAGTTGACTTCCCTTTGGCTGGTATAAATAACTCTGAGGGCAGTTAACAACAACAGCAACAAATGTTCTATATAAGCTTTTGTCCGTGTTTTTTGTTGATCTACTTTTATTATGTTAATTTGTGCCTTTAAAAAAAAAGAATACATTTAATTTTTGAAATATAATACACCAAGTTAGGCCTCCAATTTCATTTCCTCCCAGGGCTCACAACCCTTTCTGAACCCGTTCCAGCCAACCTTATGGTGCCCTCAAATTGTGAGCCAAGGTTGAACAAAGGGTTGTGTCGCACTCTTCTGCACTGACCGGTTTTCTTTGTTCTATGAAATGTCCCAGAAGACAACACACAACTCTCCGGTGTGGTAACAGGCTGGGCTCTAGTCCAGGGTTTATTACACATTGACAGGTTTCTCCACGTAAAAACAGCAGCTCATGATTTGTTGTGACTGGTTCAGTCTCCCTTATCCCAAATCCCAAATTATTCCAAAATGCAAAATTGTGCACACGGACAATGGCTGAGAGGTTCTAGGTACACAACCTTCACTTCATGCACAAAACTATTAAAAATATCGTGTATAAAATTACCTTCAGGTTATGAGTATAAGGAACCTGCGTGGCATAATAGTTTGGGTGTTGGACTACGGCTCTGGAGACCTGGGTTCGATTCCCTCTTCGGCCATGTACACACACAGGGTGACACTCTCTCAGCCTCAGAGGATGGCATTGGCAACCTCCTCTGAACAAACCTGGGCAACAAAACCCCACGATAGGCTTGCTATAAGTTGGAAATGATTTGAAAGCACACAACACACACACGTGTGTGTGCATAAGGTGCATACAATACATAAATGCATTTCATCATTAGACTTGGTTCTCATCATTAAGATATCTCATTATCTATATGCAAATATCCCAAACTTTGCGGGGGGAGGAATCCAAACTCCAAAACACTTCTGGTCCCAAGCATTTCAGATAAGGGAGACTCAACATGCATTACATAATAAACAAAAAAATGAATCCCAAACTTTATTTATTCAATCCATTAAAAAGTCCCAATGTTTGTAGCTATCATATCTCCTGTTTGTTTCAAATTCCAGGTAAATAGATGTAATGTTTCATCCAGTCTATAAATCCCAAAGACAGGAGCGTAGTCAGCTCAGTGCCAAAAGGAGTTCTTGGTCGTCATAATCTGCAAAAGATAACGCATGCAAACGACCCAAAAAGGGGCCATATTAACTAGTTTATTGTCTCAGCTACACGGGGAATTTCACTAGCTATCAATTAATAATAATAATAATAATAATAATAATTTAAGATTTTGTTTCTGTACTGGCTCTCCTCGAGGCTCGAGGCGGGATACAGCACATTAAAACACAATTAAAATGCAAATAATGATACACATAAAATTGTGTATATAAAATATACATCTATCATACGCATGGGTTTGATAGTTAGTAAACTTGATTGATATTAAACAAAAGATTAGAAGGAGAATGCGAGAATAATTATGTTACCTGAGGTGGAAGAAAATTGTTTTAATTGCATTAAAGGTTTTGTGTACTAAAACTACCCAGCCAGTTTTAATCATGAATTTTAAACATGAATTTTATACTTAATCATTGTTTTATGTATTTTAATATGAATACTGTGTAGGGTTGTATTTTTAATGTGTGTGTATTAAGTAACAATTGTGTTTTTAACTATGTTGTAACCCAACTCGAGCAACGAGTAAGAAATAAAAATTATTATTATTATTATTATTATTATTATTAATGAAAGGAAGATTTGTCAAGTTATGATACATTAATAAAGTATGAGATAATACTGTATAACTTTATTATAGTTCATAATGGATAATGCACTTATTCATTACATATGAATATATATATATATATATAATATTTGTAAACACTTATAAAAATTGTTATTGTATATACTAAGAAGATAAAATTTGAAAAAAGCACAATTAAAAATACATAAACTCTTTCCACTTTCCACAACTATTCCATTTTGGAAAACGTTAAGAGTATATAGAAATGGATAAATTGACTCGTCTGCTCAGAGATAATTCAATGGATATGTTTAAGAATGAATGGTTAAACATAATGGAACATAATAGAAAATATTCAAGTTGTGTTGAAGTTAGCAAATAATTAAGATTGATTATAAGATAAAAGCTAAACCACGGATTATTAATATCGAAATTAATTGCCAAGATAAAATTATTGTAAATTAAAAAACAAAACTGTAGATAATGGGATGAGATTTTTTAACAGGAAAGAATAAGAAAAGCACAAGCGATATGGTAACTGAAATCCAAAGTCAGGTGAAAAATCAGAAATATGTAGGAACCTAGCTACTAGGAAGTTGGTTTTAGGTATGTTATGTTATGTATATGTATTTGTTTAATATTTGTGTTGTTTGTGTGAATGTCGTTTCCTTTTAGAACAAATAAAGTTTATATTTGAAAAAATTAAAAATAAATAAATACATACACTCACTCTTTTATGCTGATAGGTTCTCAGTGGAATTCTTATTGGAAGATCGGAACCCGTATCTTACCAATTATGTATATTACCAAAAATGGCCAATTTTCTGGCGGAGGCAACAAACCTATGGCTGAAATTTCCTAATAATGATACTTGATCATTTATTGTAAACTTATGTTGTTGTATGCCTAATAAAGGTTGGATAGAGAAGAATAAAGAGCCATGGCACTGTTTCATACAATTGTTAAAGTACGCTCATAAGAGTTCCCATCCTGTCCTGAGATATCTCACCCTTCACTTTTGCACTGGCTCCGGGCTCCGAGGCTTTGTCCTCCGTTGTCCTCTGAAGAGGCTCAGGAGTTTGGGTCCCTGTGGGAAAACACCAGACAGAAAGGCAACCACAATCGATGCCCTAGAGATCCCAATGTGGCTAGGAGGTCTTGAGTTTGGGGAGGTTTTTTGGGGGGTCTTTGATGGGGAATAGGGGGCTTCTCTAGGCTCTTTGCTAAAGGTGGACTTCGAAAGCTTGCAACAGGTAGATGTTGTGCATTTTGGCTAGCCCAATAAAGGTAGCATGGTTTGGGTGGTTTTGGATTTGATGTACGGCCAACACGGCTACCCTTAGATGTATTTTGGATTTCAAGATGACGCATTTTAGCCGTCACAGGGAAATCCTAAAGAGAGATCCAGCGATCGCACTGGGACCTTGCGATCAGAGGCTTCTGCCTCCAACAAAGCTCAAGCAATTTAAAATAAAATAAAATAAAATAAAATAAAACTTTTATTTGCATCCACTTTTCTACTATAATAGCAATCAGAGCGGCTTACATGTTAAAACAAACCAATACAATACATAATAACAGTACATGATCATATATCTTACCCCCCCCCCCTTTAAAAAAGAATTAAACTTAGCACAGTTTAAAAAATATAATCTGTTAAAGTCTATTAAAAGCAAATGGTCTATTGGGCAGAAAGGCAGCATAATACAAGTGTATGGGGGTTTGTTTATAGCTGAGGAATTTCTTCTAATATTGGGACCGATTGGCATGCTTTACCCCTCCATCACCTAAAGTTTTCCTGATGCAAAACATGAAGACTTCTTGAGAAATCCAGTGTTTTCTACCTGCATAGGAGCCTGAGGCTTTGCAAAGGAAAGAGACACACTGGATTCCAAGGAAACATCTTCTTTGGATTGCAAATGGACATTAAATTTTCCTTGGCTTGCAAAATTTTCCAGTGACCTCACGGCCAAAAAAAAAGGGGAAACGCCAGCCTACAGATAGCCCTCTCCTAATATCTGAAACAGAAAATGCAGGTTCAAGACTAGCATCTTTAAGGGATGCTTTGATTTTGAGTTCCTGCATGGCAGAATGGGGTTGGACTGGATGGCCCTTGGGGATCTCTTCCAACTCTATGATTCCATGATTCTATGATCTTCAATTTTTTTCCCTCCTGTTTGCCTGATGAAGAAACCAGTATGACTTTGAAAGCTTGCAACATGTAATTGTGCATTTTGGTTGACCCGATGATGGACATGTGGATATGTAATGGATTTTCTGGTGGAGAGATGATGGAGCTGCATTGGAGGATCTGTTGGAGGAGACAAGCAAAAGGAAGCAAGGTCTTCCTATATTCTGGGGCCATGTCTACATGGGCCAGTTTCTGATGCTACAGGGTCTACCTTCCAGTTTCGGGGCCCAATTCAAAGTCTTGTACCAACCTTCGGAGCCCCAAATGTCTTACGATTAGTCTACCTGAAGGAACATCAGCCCTCAGGGGTTCCTCCTTGGTTATTGAGGTCATCTAGAGGGGCTTCCCCGTATGCTGCCATCCACAGCGGCGGAACAGGAGGCCTGGGAAGTTCTGCCTCTGCCACCAGGATGATGGGCTTTGGAGTCTTTGTTGGCACATGGGCCAAATGTTAACAGCTGTCCAGTGGGACATAAAGGATCAATTTGTATTTGTCACCTGCTTGCTTTTTTTGTTTTTGTTTTTTGTTAAACAAACTTTGTTTTGGCTGATTTCTTTGTTCTGGTTGTAAAATCTTTGATTTAACTCATTCACTATTGGCAGACACAGGGCATTACCCAACTGAGTGGTATGTAAACATTTTGAAAGAAAGAAAGAAAGAAAGAAAGAAAAAGTAAGGAATTTATCGCATTCCCTTTTTTGCCCGATCTGGGCATGGGCTGGGGATGTGCGTGAACAAGGGGAAATAGATTTTATCGCACTCAAAACATTTGGTAAGCCATCGCCATTGCCATTGCCATTTGCATTTTGGGTTTTACCTGTGGCAGCCATGCAGACCCAACCACAGCGGTGCCAGCAGCATTTTTCATGGGACTGGGAGCAATCATTGTCCCTCACGCAGAAGGTCATGGAGAGACATGCTGGTGCCTTGCTGGTCTCTGCAGCTATGAGGGGGCAGGATCCAGGCCGCACTGCAGCAAAGAAACAGAGGATGGATGGAAGGATGATGACCCATAGCAGGACGATCCCTTGGCACACAGGGCAGCCAGTACTGAACAACAGGACTGTTAGCTCTTAAACCTCACTTTGGTCGGTCCAGGTGACCTTCATCTCCCTTCTCCTCCTCCCCTTGGTCTGCATGGACTCTGCATGGAGCAGATGGGGTGCATGTGGATCCATCCATACCTAGGGTCTAATGTCAAGGGGATGCCTAAGGCAGCAATGGGAGAGGCGGCTGCCATTGTTCAGATGCTCACCTGGCCCTTAATGGATGCACCTGATCCCTCCCTCTCTGCCTCTGGACAGGTAAAGGAAGGAAGGAGATGGTGATGGTCCTATCAGTGCCAACCGGAGTCTCCCATGTCTGCAAGGTGGGGAATCCCCTCTGAATTTTAGAGCTTATCTACAGGTCTTTTAGGGATGCAGTGGCTTAGCAGTTAAGATGCCAGTACTGACAATCGGAAGGTGGCAGTTCAAAGCCCAGGTGCTGCATGATGGAGTGAGCTGCCATCACTAGTCCCAGCTTCTGCCAGCCTAGCAGTTTGAAAGCATGTAAACGCAAGTAGATAAATAGGTACCACTTCGGTGGGAAGGTAGACAGCATTCGGTGCAGTCATGCTGGCCATGTGACCACTGGAGCAGTCCTCGGACAACGTTGGCTCTTCAGCTTAGGAACGGAGATGAGCACCACGTCCTATAATCAGTTACGACTACACATTCATGTCAAGGGTAAAAGGTAAAGGTATTCCCTGTTGTCCAGTTGTATCCAACCGTTGGGGGCAGTGCTCATCTCCGTTACTAAGCCGAAGAGTCAACGTTGTCCGAGGACTACTCTGTGATCATGTGGCCAGCAGGATTGCACAGAACACTGTTTGAACGCTGTTCAAGGGACTATCTACCTTCTGACATGTCTTTAATTCCCTTAAAAGACACTTCTTCCCCCTAATCTGGGGTGATAAGGCCACATGATAGGTGTCCTTTTCACCAAATCTGGGGCAATAAAGCTACTCTAGGCATGGCCCCATTTGCCCTAGATTTGGAGTATCCTACCTTATCATGGAGTTTTTAAACTCTGACGTTTGCACCACGATTTTAACATCCGGGCCAGTATCCAGCCTGAATGGCGAGGTTTTCTCTCCTTCTCTTTTGGAAGCGCCACTGCTGCCATCTTGTAATTGCTTGCTAAGATCAGACAGCAGATCACTCGCATGCTGGGCACCTTGTTGGCCTCAGAGCAATGGGAGCACTAGCAGAGCCATTGCTGTCGAGGGAGGAGGAGGGAAAAGCCTCCCCATTTGGGCCGGGAACTGGCCAAGACAAGGTTTGAAGGTGGCACCGGTGGTGTACCTAGGCAACTCCACAGGGACAGACAGGTAGTGTAGACGCTCTACCCCATGCCCCTGCAGAGAAAAAGGTATGTGGGGGGGGGGGGGCTCATGTGGGCAGGGGGGTCAGGAGTCCATTCAGACTGCCCCCCAATGCAGACTAGCCCTGTGTCTGAACTTAAAAGGAGCAATCTGAGGTGTGGAAGCAGTTTCAGGGACGGTTCTTCACAACCCTTGCTTTCCAGGCGCTTGTTTGTCCTTCCCTGGACACCCTCCACCTTCCTGATAAAACTCTGGCATCCAGAAGAAGAGACAGGCGCAGTCCAAGGTCAGTCTGTCCAAAAGTCATACTTCCACAAAGACAATGGTGCTGCTGGGTCTTCCCTTTGGCTGGATATGGCAGCTCCATGGATGCAACCTAGAACTGCATTGGCTTTCATTTGGCTGCAGGTATCTCCCATGCCAGGGAAGTGGTGGACCTGCTCTTAGTTTTAAAGGAGCGGCCTACAGCGCTGCAGCTGTTTGGGGATAGGGTTCATTACCTTGCAAAGCTCACTTAAAATTCAGATTAAACCCCTGAGCGGGTTCACTGCGCCGTTGGCATGGAAGCCACTGGCTGCTGTTACGTGGTAGCCCTGGGCCATGCCCTTCTGCTGGAGGAAACGTGGCCCCAATAGTGATGGCAGCCCAATCCCATGCCCTCCACAAGCAGCAGGAAGGTATATAATATAAAATTATATACAATGGAATCTATAATACTGTCTATAATATTAATGTAACATTGTATACAATAGGTATATAATATGTATTATATGCAATGGGGGCTATAATGTTGTATATAATACATCAGGGATCCCCAGATTTTTTGGTCTGGGGGCCGTTTCATTGGCCCCCAGATCTTCCGGGGGGCTGGAGGCACGCGTGTGCATGCGCCCACCACTGGACGCCATTTTGTCTTCCAAAATGGTGCCCGGAGTCGTGCGCATGCGTGTGGCGTCGCGCATGCATGCACACTACTTGGGCACCATTTTGTCTTCCAAAATGGCGTCCAGAGTCGTGTGCATGCGCGCACAACGCCGGGCGCATGCGCACGACTCCGGATGTCATTTTGGAAGACAAAATGGCGTCCGGTGGCGGGCGTGAGCAGTGACGGCACTGCGGTGGCGGCCCGGTAGGAAGGCCTTGGCAGGCCGGATCCAGCCCAGGGGCCATAGTTTGGGGACCCCTGTAATAGATAATATACTATAACATTGTATATAATAGGTATATAATATTATATTATATTAGGTATTATATTCCTATTATATACAATGGGGTCTATAATATTGTATATAATAGATAGTATAAATGTAACATTGCATATAATAGGTATATAATATGATATTATATACAATTCTATTCCTGTTATGTACAATGGGGGTTGATAGTATTGTGTATAATTGATAATATAAGATTGCATATAATAGGTATTCCAATGCCAAATGCCTCCAGGGACTTGCCTTCCTTTCAGTGGAGGGGAAATGTCCAGGGAGACTTCTGTAGCTTTGCAATTTTATCTATATCTACATGTACAAGGAGAGCCTAGATGGAGCCTTCAGTGCTCCTCCATGACAGGAATCCACTTGTTGCCCACCAACAAGAGGTTCAGCTGCACATTCTCAAGATGCCTCCGTTGTTGTCGTTGTGTGCCTTCAAGTCATTTCTGACTTGTGGCGACCCTAAGGTGAACCGAACCTACCACGGGATTTTCTTGGCAAAATTTCCTCAGAGGGGTTTTGACTTTGCTTTCCTCTGAGGCTGAGAGAATGCGACTCATTCAAGGTCACCCAGTGATGTTCGATGGCTGGGATTCAAACCCTGGTCTCCAGAGTCACAGTCCAATGCTCAAACCATTAGACCACACTGTTTTTCAGTGTACATTTTGCTTGTAAATCCTCAATTATTTCATCCTTGTATGCCAAAAACAATGCAAGGACAAATAATTACTGGTGCCGTTTCCCCACTTTGCGGAGAAACTTGTCTCCCGTTGACAGAAAACAAATATTTCTGCACATAAATCTCCTTGGTTTGGAGCATCTCAGTGTGTTCTGAAAAACATCTGTATTTTTTGTTGTTTCTTTTGCACATACTCCACATTTCTTAAAGGGAAAAAACAAAAACAAAACAAGTTTCCTACACTTGTAGAAAATGTGTAGAATACGTGGAATTTTGCACCAAAGAAACCGCATGCTTTCTCTGCATAGAAACATTCCCTGGAGCATTTGGGGATGTTCAAATGCTGGGAGAAGACTGTGCAAACGTCTTGCTGCTCTATTACTACCAAGGTCCCACAGTTTGGTTTTCTCCCATCAGGTTTGGTTTTCAGACACGCATCCATTTTGGTTAGCTTGTGCCACCATCTTTCCTAGGCTGTGCTGCTCAGAAATGGATTCGGGGCTCTAGGCTGTGATGTAAGGTACCTTTAAGGCACAGCCCTTAGTGATATCAGCTGCAGTATGTTTATACTATATAAAGGATTGGAAAGCATTGGTTAAGGCCGCTCCTTACTTGACTTGCCTACGGCTGGCTGTGTTCTTGGTTAAATAAACTTATCACTCCTCACATGAGATGGGACTCTGTTTAGATTCTTGTCAGATTGGATTCTAACAGCAGACATTACATGGTGTCAGAAGTAAATTTTTCCTGTACTGCACCTTGGAATTTGTATATTCTAGAGGAAGAGTGCATCAAGAGATGGATTCACTTCGACCTCCTCCTCCTCTAATTATGGAAGGTAACATGGCTCAAAATTGGAGAAAATGGGAGCAGGCTTTCCTGTTATATATCACTGCAGCAGGACTTGACAATGTAGCAAAGAAGCGGCAGATAGCTATCCTGCTACATTGTGTGGGAGAAGAAGGAGTTTCTGTGTACAACACCTTTGTTTTTGGTGACGAGAATCCAAAAGACATCTTGGAGGTTCTAGAACAGTTTAGAACTTATTTTCTGCCTAGAAAGAATGTTGTTTTTGAAAGATTCTGTTTCTGGAACCATATACAGAGTCCTGGAGTGAGAAATGAACAATTTATTGCTGAGCTTAAATTGAAAGCAGCCAGTTGTGAATTTGGGACTGTAATTAATGACATGATAAGAGATAAAATTGTTTTCAGCATAAAGGAAGAAAGACTGAAAGAAAAGCTCTTGAAAGAAACAGACCTTACACTTGAGAAGGCTGTTGAAATATGCCGGGTTGATGAGATAACAAGAGCTCAGCTGACAACAATGATAACAGCTTTTGAAGGAGTGTGTGAACTACAGGAGGCTCATGGAGATATCAGAGGAACGGCAAGTAAAGATAATGATGGAATTGCAACTCAAGCCTTGGGAGTAAAAGATTTAAGAAACAGAGACAAATGGAACAGTCAAAATAAGTGTGGTTATTGTGGCACAATTCATGAACCTCGGAGATGCTTAGCATTTGGAAAGACTTGTAATAAGTGTGGCAAGAAAAACCATTATGCCAAGTTGTGTAGGACAAAAATGGCTAATCCTGAGAATAGACAAACAAGACAACATATTCATGAGCTGTTTGTAAGTAACCTATTGATAGCAAAATTAGATAAAGGAGTGAACGATACAGGGTGGTATGTTGATATTTCTATAAGAAACTATATAGTAAATTTTAAGCTAGATACTGGGGCTGAAGCAAATGTGTTGCCATTTAAAATATTTTCTAAAATACCTGGGACAAAGCCATTGATTAAGAGCAATGCAGTTCTTGTAGCATATGGTGGGACAAGAATACAACCAATGGGAATAGCTGAGTTTGAATGCAATACAGCAAAAGGGGTGCATAAATTATCATTTTATGTAACAGATTGCTCAACAATTCCATTACTAGGTAGATCAGCTTGTGAGAATTTAGAGCTAGTTCGTCGCATAGACCTCATACATACAGCTGGGTCATTAACACAAGAAAAATTATTCAGTTTATATCCTGAGACTTTCCAAGGTCTGGGTGAATTTCAGGGATGTCATCATATACATATTGATCCGACAGTCGCTCCTGTAGTCCAAGGATGCAGGGGAGTACCTTTTGCAATATATGATAAATTAAAGGATACACTCTGTCAGATGGAAAATACAGGGGTTATAACAAAAGTTGTAGGACCTACAGATTGGGTGAGTAGCCTTGTCATCACTGAAAAAAAGAATGGCACTTTGCGCATATGTCTTGATCCACGAGATTTGAACAAAGCAATTAAAAGACAACATTATACCATCCCAACAGTTGAGGAAGTTCTTAGTCAACTAGCTGGAAAGAAATTGTTTACAATCATAGATGAGAAAGATGGCTATTGGCAGGTAAAATTGGATAAAGCATCATCCAGATTATGTACATTTAATACGCCATGGGGAAGGTATTGTTTCAATCGCTTACCATTCGGGCTTAAATCTGCGAGTGAGGTTTTTCAACAAAAGAATCAAGAAATATTTGGACATATAAAAGGTGTACATATGATAGCAGATGATATGATTATAGCTGCAGAAACAGTGGAACAGCATGATGAAATTTTACATCAAGTTATGAAAACAGCATGTACTAACAACATTAAATTTAACAAAGAAAAGATCCAGTTTAAGGTAGACTCTGTAAAGTACATGGGTCATATAGTCACTGCTGAAGGAGTTAGACCAGATTCTGAGAAAGTGAGGGCTATTCAAGAAATGAAACCGCCCAGTGATAGACAGGGGGTACTTAGATTCTTAGGGTCAGTACAATATTTGGCAAAGTATATTCCACAAGAGGCAGAGCTAACGGCACCATTGAGAAAATTATTGAAAAAGAATATAATTTTCCAATGGATGCCAGAACATCAAAAAGCTTTTGATGCTATCAAACAAAAGTTATGTAGTACACCTGTGCTTCAATATTTTGATGTGACAAAACCAGTTGTTATTCAGGCAGATGCATCAAAGGATGGCTTAGGAGCATGTCTGCTTCAGGACAATAAACCAGTGTCTTATGCCTCAAGGTCACTTAATTCAGCAGAAAAAAATTATGCACAAATAGAGAAAGAATTGCTTGCGGTTGTATATGCGGTACGAAAGTTTCATCAATATGTATTTGGCAAAACTGTGTTAGTTCAATCTGATCATAAGCCTTTAGAATCCATTTGTAAAAAACCAATAGGCAGTGCTCCTGCTCGGCTGCAACGAATGCTTTTGCAACTTCAAAGGTATCAACTTAATGTTGTATACACACCAGGCAAATTTATGTATCTTGCTGATACCTTGTCAAGAGCCACTGTAGATTCTCCGCTCAGTGAGGAGAACTACATGGGAGATGAGAAAGTAATACATGAGATTAATACCTTAGCGATGCATCCAGACAAGGTTTATATAATACAAGAGGCAACAAAATGTGATCCCCAACTTAAGATGGTCCAAACATACCTAGACCAAGGATGGCCACAGTATGTAAGAGATGTAAGTCCGATGGCAAAATCTTTCTGGCCAGTTAAAGATCATGTGTGGTGTCAGGATGGAGTTCTTTTTATGGGAGAAAGAATGATTATTCCAACAAGTCAAAGACAAAATGTACTTACACAACTTCATGAGTCCCATCAAGGGATTCAAAGGACAAAAGAAAGAGCAAGGAAGTTAATGTACTGGCCTGGCATGTCAAGAGACATTGAGTTGGTTGTGGGAAGTTGTGGTGTTTGTGCATGTTTTGCTCCAAATAACCAAAAGGAACCACTTAAACCACATGATGTTCCTGAAATACCATGGGAAAAGGTGGGAATAGATATCTTTGAACAGGATAGTTGTCCGTTTCTCTTGATAATTGATTATTTTTCAAAATATCCAGAAATAATAAGTTTACCTGATAAAACTGCAAAAACAGTAATTTTCAGGCTTAAGTCTGTGTTTGCTCGTCATGGAATACCAAGAGTAGTGGTGAGTGACAACATGCCATTTGCTAGTCAAGAATTTAAAACATTTGCTAAAGAATGGGGATTTGAACAATGTTTTAGCAGTCCAGGATATGCACAATCAAATGGAATGGCAGAACGAGCAATTCAGTCTATCAAGCAGCTTATGAACAAAGTAAGGAAGGCTGGTGGCGATTTGTATCTAGCATTGTTGGAATATCGCAACACACCAGTGACAGGGTTGTCATATTCACCTGCACAAATGTTGATGGGCAGGATGTTGAGAAGTAAACTTCCTATAACAACTGATTTATTATGTCCTAGGATTCCTATTAATGTGCACCAAGATCTACAAAGAGCTCAGAAAAAACAAAAACATTTTTATGATCGAACAGCTAGATCGCTTCTACCACTACAAGAGGGAGATGCAGTGTGGATGCAATCTAATGACCACAAGGAGAGATGGCTTCCTGCCATAGTCATAGAAAAATGTAAACAACCACGGTCATATCAAATAAAGACTTTTAATGGTAGGATATATCGGCGTAATAGACGCCAGTTAAGAAAACGGATGACAGAAATTATTAGTGGTAGAAGTGTAAGGGAAGATGGATTAACTTATGGATATGGTGGGGCTCCTGAGAGTAATGATGAGTTGCAAACATCACCAACAAGAAATCGGCAACCAATATATATAACATCATATGGTAGACAAGTGTTTAGGCCGGAGAGATATACTCCTTGAAAATGAACCTTTGGCTCAAAGATGATAATTAGATTTTTTATGATATGTGCAAGTTAGGCAAGGGGAAATATTGTGTGTTAAATGGGTAATGATTCTCTTTGCATTCGTTGTATTTTCTATTTATGTTTTTAACATTTTGTATAAAATGTAATATTTACCAAAGTGTATAATTGTTATTTCTTATTTTTGTATGAAAAGGAGATGTGATGTAAGGTACCTTTAAGGCACAGCCCTTAGTGATATCAGCTGCAGTATGTTTATACTATATAAAGGATTGGAAAGCATTGGTTAAGGCCGCTCCTTACTTGACTTGCCTACGGCTGGCTGTGTTCTTGGTTAAATAAACTTATCACTCCTCACATGAGATGGGACTCTGTTTAGATTCTTGTCAGATTGGATTCTAACAGCAGACATTACATAGGCGATGTCCGAGGATATTCTTTTCATTGCTCTTCCAGGGCTCACAGTTGCCTCACACCCCTTTCTCATTCTGCCTTTGTGTCTACGTCCATCCAGCTCCATCCTTAGCTGGGGAAAGGGAGGAGGATCTTACCTTCCTCTGGTTCCCTGCAGACGCTTTTGCAGCCGATGGGGCAGCACTTCTGGGCCCCCTCGCAGTCAGAGTCGCTGCTGCAGTTTTGCAGGGTCGGTTCTGGACAGGGCCCCATGGATCCCCTGAGCTGTAAAGGACACACTCCGGGTTTCACTGCAACACACAAGGGCCAAGTAGTGCAAACACAAAGGAGCCAGGGAGCCAGCCGTATGGGGCTCAGGGTGCAATCCCAGTTCATGCCTCCCACTCTTTCTTTTTGCCTCTGCCACGGCTGTCACCTTGCCTCTCTAGCCTGCTGTTTGTCCGACTGTCTGTCCATGCATCTGGGGAAGTAGACCAAAAGCTCGTGCTACAACGTCTTTTTCACAGTTAGCCTCAAAGGGTGTTACAAGAGCCCTTTGCATACTGTCTGTCCATCTCTATGCCTGCCTCTGTCTCTCCCCCATACCACCTTCTCTTCTCTATTGGCAATTCTTAGAATCATGGACATTTAGAACTGTAAAACTGGAATGGACTCCATGGCTTCCTCAGTCCATCCCTGCCAGGGCAGAGAATCCACAGCTAAAGCATTCCTTAGATTTAGCTACGCAACTTCTGTTTAAAAGCCTTTAGTGAAGGAGCCCCTCATCTTCTATGGGAGTCCATCCCACTTCCAAGCAAAAAATGAATCCTAAATATTTAGTCAGAACCTACTTTCTTTTAATTTTGAATCCATTTCTTCAGGTCCTGTTCTCTGGAGCACCTAAAAACCAAGCTCGCTCCATCCTCCACCTGATAGCCCCTCAAATATCTGAAGGTGGCTATCGTGCCATCTCTCATTCAGTCTTCTCCTCTTTCCTAGGGGTCATTTTTTTAGTGCAATGATGTGTATCATCTCGCTCACATATTCCGGGTTTGTTATTCACACTATGGAACCACATTGGTGCACATCTCTGCAAGTTCGGTTGCTCACATGTGCAAGCGTTTGAATAAAGATGGAGTCGATGATGCAAATGCATTCAGAACACGTTCAAGGCATGCAGTGTTTTATCCCAGGTCTATTTGGGTCTATTTGCATTGGTTATTCACACTGCCGACAATGTGGATCTTTTTAAAAAACTCAGGGAATAATAATAATAATAATAATAATAATAATAATAATAATAATTTGTATCCTGCCTCTCTGTGTAACACAACTGGGGCGGCTTACACTCTAAAACATACAATCCCGTCTCCCAACACCCCCCCCCCACAAAATACAATTAAACAGTCATAGTTTAAAAATACTTTAAAATAACAAATAAACAATAAGTAACAAATAAATTAAAATAGCTGTGACAGAAGTCAGGGGTGTAACAAGCACAACTTTTTGGGTGGCCGGCTGTCTACTCAGGGAAGGCCTGCTGGAAGAGATCCATCTTAACAGCTTTTAAAAAGCTGTTTAAGGTGGTAATGTGACGGATCTCATAATCTGGGAGCGGTAGCCGAAAAGGTCCTCTGGGCAGTTGCAGACAATCTAGTTTTTATAGGTTGCAACAAGTTCCTCCCAGAGGACCTGAGTGCGAGGGATGGATTATACAGAAGGAGGCAGTCCTGAAGATATAGCATGGGATATCACGTGTTTACGACGTGTCTGCTTTCTTCTATGTATTTTAAAGAGAGGCCTCGGTCATTTGCAACTTTATCCTTTAATACAGTACTAGGCTCTGCCTTGGGACTGCCAAAAACGAACATTCCCTCTTGGAAATCTATTCCTGGTTTTGAAACCCTGCTAAAAAGTGCAGTGAGGGAGAAAGGCTGCTTTTGGAGGCTTCCTAGGAAGGGCACTGGCCCTTTCACTTCTACCTGCAAAATGATGAGAGTCTTGAGGGGCTGGGGGCCTCAAAATTAGGCTTGGATACCCCCTGCCTTCATATCACAACCATATAAATGAGAGAAGAAATTATAGTTATTTTTGCAGGAAGTCTGTCATGGCAGGCCTGGTTGGTGTGTCTGGCACATCATCAGAAGCACAAAGTGTAAAATCCACCCAGACATACCGTACATACACATGCACACACAGTAACTAGACATTCCCACTTACTTCATCTGGTATAATCGATATTGAGGTTTTCTTAAAAAGATCCACATTGTCAGCAGTGTGAATAGACCCAAATAAATTATCCCGGATTAAGTGGTTTTTTTGGCAGCCCCCCCCCCTTTAATTGGGTGCATTCAGGATACGTATGAACAAGGGTGATTTGATTTAATTCGGATTCATCCTGGGTTATTTCCACAGTGTGAATAAGACCCTTGTCAAAGGCATACCAGACTCTCACAGTTGTTCTCCATGAGGCTTGGTTTCCAGACACATTGCCATTTTGGTTAGCTTGCCAACAACCTTCTTAGATTGTGATGCTCAGAAAGGGACACAAGACTCCCGGTGAAGTCTGACCAAAGTGAAATAGCATGACAAAAGGCACGCTTTTATGACCATCTCCCTCAGGAAGAGAACAGAAATGCTACGATGTCATGTGGAGAAGTAAGAAGAAAGTCGCTTCTCTGCCACTCCATCTTGGTTTTGGCATGCAATAAAAGGGACTCCATCTTGGTTTTGTCATGCAATCCAAAATGAACCTCAAGAGGAATAAATGTAACATAGTACATCTAGGAAGGAAAATTAGATGTGCTAATGTAAAATGGGCAACATTTTATCTGGGCACACAATTAGCTGATAAATAAATCATAGAATTGCATTGGATTTATTTATTTTTGCTGCCACATCACATTGTTGGCTCATGTTTTTAGCTTTGTGTTTTATCAAGACCCCTAAATCTTTTTCACATGTAGTGTCATCAAGTGAGATGTTGCCTGTCTTATATTAGCACATCTAATTTTCCTGCCTAGATGTAGTACCTTAGATTTATTCCTGTTGAAGTTGTTCATATTGGCTTTTATTGCACGGAGTGGCAGAGAAGTGGCTTTCTCTTTTCCTCTCCACATGGCATCATAACATTTCTGTTCTCTTCCTGAGGGAGATGGTTGTAAAAGCATGCCTTTTTTCATGCTGGAAAAATCAATCTGGCAAAAGGCATGCTTTTACAACTGTCTCTCTTGGGAAGAGAATGGAAGTGCTACAGCAGGATATGGAGAGGCAAGCTGGGGATTGAACCCTGGTCCCCATAGCTACCTTTATTCTATTGTAAATGGAAGATACTTCGTGGTCTTCTACATTTTTCTCCTTTGATGTCATCATAGAGGATGCAGTCCTTCAGGGAGGCCTGTTTGAGCAATGCCCCTCCTGCCATTCTCTTGTCCTGCTGACCAGGAACAGAAACCTTACATAGGTCCAAGGAGGGTAACTTACCCAGGAGAGGCTCTGTGCAGACCCGGGTGCAACCGATGTGGCAACACTTCTTTGCAATGGGGCAATCCCGGTCACTGCTGCACCAGTCCCAGCACAAACCCAGTGTCTCTGGAAAGACAACAGGGCACACTCCGGACCGTTCTGTTTCTGACAGGGATCCAAAAGAATACATAATATTTAAAAAAGTAATTATCCCGCTTGTTTTCTTTATCGTAACCTCAATTTTTAAAGTTAAACCCCATTCATTTTTGTTATTTCCATTCACTGGGAGACCATGTTGGTCTTCTACTGTTGGTAGTTTTTGTACAGTGTGCCTGCGCCAACTGCGGACTTGCCATCCGTGGATCTGAGCTTCCGCAGACATCAAGCTTCGGCTTTTTCAATGGGAGCGCATGCACGAACACAGCTGAGTGTGCAAGTATGAGTATGCACGCATGCCTATTGAAAAGAATGGGACTTAAGGTCCTGTGGGTTTTGCTATCCATGGGGTGTGTGTGTCTGGAACAGATGCCCCACAGATAGCAAAGGACAACTGTATTTCTCATCCAATTGAAATTTGGATTTTTCACACATTCTACTTACCCCATGGAATTAGGCCTGCTAAATTTCAGACTAAACCTACTGCTAATCTCAAATAGTTGCAAATCAACTCTAGGAAAATCTGTGGGCTTGTTAGCCTACAAAAGCTGTTGAATGGAGATTTCCATCTGATGCAGAATGTTCACATTCAGTTCATTTCCAGAAGCGAAGTCACACATATGGTGCCATTTTACATGGATGCATGGATGCATTTTTAAAAACTGTTTCAAGTTGCTTATGTTGCTTTTATTGTATGCTGTCCTGAGATCTTTATATGCAGGATGTATATAAATACTTTAATAAATAAATAAGTAGTAGAAAGTGAAGGACAGGGATGAAGAGAGAGGATTCTTAAAGAGGAAGAGGAAGCTGGGAATTGGCAAAGTCACTGCTTTCCACTTTGGCTTTGAAGAGATGAACCAAAGGCAGTTGGGTATACGGTTGGCTGAGCTTGGCTCAAAATGGAGTCTGAGTCCCACTCAACATTGGCCCTTGGCCCTAGGGAGACCCAACAAGATGGCAAGGTGCAGGAGGAAGAAGGAGGGAGTGATAAAATGGTCACTCACCTGGAGGAGCGGAGGTCAGGAGAAGTCCCTTGAGAGGCTGACCAGATGTTGGAATCGAGGCTGAGCTCAGTCTTGACCCAGGTGTAGCTGCCAAAGTGGTGGCTGCGGTTGGAGACAGGAGAAAGTCTGATCTGACTTCACAGTCCTTCCTGGGTTCTTACCTACTTCTCATCGCATGAGATCCAAGCTTTATCCTCTTGCTTGTCTCACATAGAGGAGACCCACTGTATCAATGGGATTTACCTATATGCTGACCCAGCAGTAAACAATTGATGCGCTGGATCTACTCTAGCTGAGACTAAGCAATAGGACTCAGCATTGCCTGGAATCCTTTTGTTGAGTGGGATTTACCTACAGGTTAACAAACATCAGGGGTAGGCAACCTGTCCCCTTTAAGGGCTGAGGGACTTCAGCTCCCAGAAGCCTCAGCCATGTTGGCCAATAGCTCCTGGGATTCTGGGAGCTGAAGTCCCTCAGCCCTTAACGGGGACATGTTGCCTACCCCTAACTCAACCATTCAGTTGATTCAGTGTGTCTTAGTTGGTACTAACCAATAGGACTAACCAGTAGTGTTGGGTAAAATATCCCTTTAAGAAGCGGTAAAATAATTTCTATGGCTGTAAATGTTAAGAAACACCAGGTGTCAACCCTAATGGTATCACCACTGTATATAATGACTCTGGAATCCAGGACAGGTGTGGGTTGAAGAGATGGATTGTAGCAGATGGTGTATGTTGACAAAAGTTAGAGCTTCTGTTGTAAATACTTTGTATATATTATGTTGCAACAGGAAGATAAAGGCATCCAAGGACTTTGGAAGAAGTCAACTGTGCCTGTGCCTAATTTCAGGTTGGTCAGTGCTTTATTGCCAAATCCTGCATACTGGGTTGTGTTTCTGCACTCTGCTGTGAACTAGTGTTGAGGTCAAGCACCCAGACAGTGCTGAATGTTGGCACCTCTCTTTGGGCCTAGATTTTGTTTGTTTTGGTTTCTGCACACCTGCAGCACACAGAAGAGAGCCAACAAGTAAGACTGTTGTTTCTCCTCTGTGCATGTGCACATTTAGCATACGGCTGTACCTCACCCCACATTATTTCACTGAAGAGCTGACACAGGATCCTAGAGTTGGAAGAGACCTCAAGGGTCATCCAGTCCAACTCCATTCTGCCATGCAAGAAGACACAATCAAGGCACCTTTCTCCCCCTCTGTCTTTCCAAAAGCACTCTGCTCTTTAGGAAGGAGGAGAAGAAGACTATCCACCAAGACCCAACATCATGGAAGAACCAACCAACCAACCAACCAACCAACCAACCAACCAACCAACCAACCAACCAACCTTCTTTCCTTCCTGACTCTTTCTCTCATTCTCTCTCTCTCCCTCTCCCCTCTTTCTCCTTCCCTTTCTCCCTCCTGAAATGAGAGGAGTCCACAGACAGCAAAAAAAAACCAACCTTGGAGGTAATGAGGGATGGAGCACAGAAAACCCAACATGGGGACAGAGACATCACTTGCGCTAGAATGGCTCTGGGGCAATGAGGGCTGGACATCCAAGGAGAGGCCTTGGCTGTCCTCCAGCAGGGACCCCCGCCTCCACTGGGTCAACTGGGCTGGATTAGACCCTTCCTGGGTGTCTTACCTTTGGGGCAAAGCATAGCTGTCCTGCTTGCTGGCGAGAGAGTCTCCTCCCGGGACCCAGCCGTTCTTGCTCTGTTTGGCAGCTTCTCTCAGGGACAGACACACCAGGCTTTCTCTCTCAGACACACACATACAAACAGGCAAGACGTACCTGGCGGGGACACTTTGCATTGGAAGCCACAGTTGGTGGGTCTGCACTTTGAGTTTCCTGGACAGTCAGTGTCGTCCAGGCAGAGATCTGCACACTTTTTGGGTGCCATTGTGGGTGATGCCTCCGCACATTTGTGGGACACTTCTGCGGAAAGAGGGATGATCACCATTACAGCCTCACTCACTCACTCACACTCCTGCAGTTCCTGGCAGTATTCATATGGCTTTACTGTGTGTTTGTGTATGGGCATGCAAGCAAGCATATATGTATTTCAAAGATATGGAGCTGTGTCTGACTATCTAACGCTTATTCTGTCCATGTAGCAGTGGATGCCTATTCCTTCTTGGGCATGCATCTCTCAAATTCCCTGGGTCGCTTCCCAGTAATATTTGAAAGCCATTGGTTTCTGGTTGAAAATCATTGATACAGTGTGTGAGAGTATGGGATGTTCCTGAGAAGAACTAGGCAATGGAGGATCCAAGGATAAAGTAGCCGGGAGTTGTATCATTACATTACCAGTCCCTCTTTACTTTGTCTCCCTTTTCATTGTGAAAGGCATTGGATTTCACCCCAGAACTCCTTCTCCCAATGGGGGTCAGAAGGGGTCCCCCTTCTCTTGCCTTTCCAGAGGGTTGCCAAGCAAGAGTCTCTCTTAGCCTGCATCTACACTGCAGAATTAATGTAGCTTGGCACTGCTTTAACCATCATGGTGCCATCCTATAGAACCTTGGGATTTGTAGTTTGGTGATCCACCGGTGCTCTTTGGCAGAGAAGGCTAAATACTTTGTAAAACTACAAAACCTGCGTTTCCATAGGATGGAGCTATAGCACCTAAAGTGGGGTCAAACTGCATTATTTCTACAGTGTAGAGATGCACCCTGAGGTGCATCCTTAAGAACTATAGGAAAAGAGGTTCCACTTCAACATTAGGAAGAATTTCCTTAGGGTAAGAGCCATTCGACAGCGGAAGACGCAGCTGCCTTGGAGGTTGGTGGAGTCTCCTTCTTTGAAGGCTGTTTTGAAACAGAGGCTGGATGGCCATCTGTCCCAGGGAGGGCTTGGATGGTGTCTTCCTGCATGGCCGAAGAATGGGGCTGGACTGGATGGCCCTTAGTGGTTTCCTTCAACTCTAGGATTCTATGATAACTGCCATGGCTCAATGCTATGGAATCCTGGGACTGGGAGTTTTGTGAGATGCTTAGCCTTCTCTGTCTGATAGCTCTGGTGCCACAACAAACCACAAATCCAATGATTTCATAGGATGGAGCCATGGCAGTTTGAAGCAGTGTCAAACTGCATTAATCCTGCAGTGTGGATGCAGCCTGAGTCAGGATCCAAGTTCCAACTGAGCTTCTGCCCTAAGTGAGGGCCTTTGCAGACTGCCAGAAATAGTGCAAATTGAGTCCACTTTTAGGGTTAGGGTTAGGGAATCATGGGAACTGTAGTTTATAATGTCTCAGAAAAAAAATACAGTTCCCATGATGCCCTAGCACTGAGCCAGGGCAGTTAAAGTGGACTCAATTTGCACTATTTCTGGCAGTCTGCAAAGGCCCTGAGTTTTTGGATGCTATTGAGACCATCTGCTAAAAAAATTTACTTCTGGGCTTTGGACAGCTGACTCAGGCAGCTTGGAGGCCTTGGCTGTGTTGTTGTTGACTTACCCCCCCCCCATGGCTGCCCTTTGGCCTTGAGTGGTCAGCGTCGGTTCCCCAAGGCCACTTTTCAAAACAAATGGCTAGGCAGGTGAGACTCTTTAGGAATGTTGCTTTGGCAAGGCCTCCATGTTCTTATCAGGAGTGCTATCACAGTTATTATCAATTGCCCATTACCACTGGCTCATGCTGGGAGTTGTAGTTCAACAAGATGCCCAGCTCTGCCCTGGAGGCCAGTGCCAGCTTAGCCCCAGGCCTTCCAAACTCATCCCTGCCTTGTTTCAGGGGAAGGAGCATCTCTCAGTGCCTTATATTCTTCTTTGCTTTGCGTGAAGAAGCCACAGGTCAGGCATCAGTCTCTGCATCCAGAAATACATGGCTGACTGTGGCTGCATCTGTACTGCAGAAATAATGCAGTCTGACACTACTTTAACTATTGTGGCTCCATCTTACAGAATCCTGGGGTGTGTAGTTTTGTGAGATATTCAGCTTTCCCTGGCAAGCTTATCGCATTCTTAAATAACTCGCCTTACCTGATCTGGCTTAAAATTAAACCCGGGTGGCGTCCGGACCTTATTGCAAGGGTTTTGCTGCCAAAATCAGCACCCGGGACCCTCCCAGGGCCATCCTCGCTCCAGTAGCTATTTTCTCAGGCTGGAAAACTCCTGGCTTTGAAAAGAGCTGCACTAAGCGGGGATGGCCCTGGGCTGCATTCGGGCGGCAATTTCAGCGGCAAAACCCTTGCAATGCGAAGTCTGGACACTGCCTGAATTTGATTCCAAGCTGGATCAGGTAAGGCGAGTTATTTAAGAATGCGATAAGCTCCTATGTGCATCTACACTGGAGAAATAAAGCAGTTTGATAGCACTGTAACTACCATTGCTCCATCCTACAGAATCCTGGGATGTGTCGTTTTGTGGGTCACCAGCATTTTTTGGCAAAGAAAGCTGAAGACCTTGCAAAACAGCAAATCCTAAGACTGCAGAGGATGGAGCTACAGCAGTTAAAGTGGCGTCAAACTGCATTGTTTTCTACAGTGCGGATGCACCCTGTGTGCTGTGAAATACTGCGCCCAGACTCTTCCGGGACATCCCTCTTCCACATGTGCCAGAGAGATACAACCAAGACAGGAGTCCGCACCTGCAACGGGGGCCACGCAATCGAGGCCGCAGCCGGCGAAGCAGCATTTCTGGCCTTCAGGGCAACTCCTGTCGTCGGTGCATCGGTTTGCGCAGGGACGGGCATCTGGAAGAATCCTCTTCCTTGGGCAAATGCCAAGCCTGGCTGGGGCAAGAAAGCCAGAAATAGTTCAGTCGAGGCCAAACTGCAGCCCCTCGAGCCTTTTGAGGAGCCACAGACCACCTCGAATGGTGCGTCCAACCATCAAATTGATGGCCAAATGTCTCAGAAGTTCAGCTGTGCTGAGCACTGAAGTGCAACAAGGCTTAGCAGTGAAGAGTCAAGAGTCTTGCAGAAAGGAACAATACTAGATAGTCTGAATGGCCCAGTCTCCTCCTTTACCCCCCCCCCCCAATATTTTGGATTTTTTTGAATACTTAGGATTTTGGAATTCTAGATAAGAGAGACTTAACCTGGCTACTTTCTTCTAGTCAGAAGTTAGACACAGAGCAGAGCAGAAGGTGAGCCCTGGTACCAAAAGGAGTAGGAGGGAAGGTGGAGGTAAATGCATTGCTCTGCTGGAGAGTCTTTAACAAATGTGTTCGTTCTTGCAAACTGCAGCAAGCTGCTGCTCTTCCACCTGAGCGGAAGACTTGAACCCAGCCCTTTCCTCTTGCCTGGAGCCAAGCCTTCCAAAACTGGAGAATCTGCACCCTCCTCTCCTGTCTGGAGACAACCCATGAAAACTGGAAACTTGGGGCAAGATCCCGAGATCTGGTAACTCTGTTTTCTATGCCTCTGTAATATAAATGGATACTCTTGGGGATGTTTTCCTATTTCTTCTCTCTCTCTGCAGTTTGCTATAATGAAGCCAGATGAGCCCAATGCCCTGGCTAACTTTCCTCTTTTAGTAAGGAGTTCCTGTAATAAAACCTTCAGTTTGTTTCTCCAAGCCATGGGAGTCCTTGCTCCTGAATCAGGAGCTCTCCATTGGAACAGGGAGTCAACTTTGAGATAAAGGCCATTGTTTCAAAGCAGAGGAGAAGAATGAGAGGTACTTTGATGCAGGCTCCTTGAAATACCGGAAGAGTTGTCATGCAGAAAGAGGAATAAGTTGTTCTTCTGCTCTTCCAAAGGGAAGGATGTGAGCCAATGGATTTTGTAAGAAAAGAGGTTCTGGTTAAACAATAGGAAGAAATTCCTGATGGCAACAGCTGTTTGTCAGCATCATAGACTCCTGTGGAAGGTGGAGGGACCTCAACTTCTGAAGATCTTCAAAAAGAAGATGGAAAGCCAATTTCTCAAGGGTTCTTTAGCTGGAGATTTCCCACACAGGCATCAGGGGGTTGGACAAGATGGCCCTTGGAGATCCTTCTATGTTTCTATGGTATACTCTTGTTGGGGCTAGTAATAGGATTCTGGGCCATTACTCTTTTCTAACATGGAATATTAGAGTTAGAAGAGACCCCAAATTCTTTGCAAGAGACCCCAATTCTTTGCAAAGCCACATTCCCTGTGCTTCTCTCCTCCTCCTCCTTCCTGACTCCCCCAGACTTTGGCAACCTGACCCAGCTCCCAGATCTCTCCTATCCTCCCTTCATGGATCGCAACAGAGAACAATGCAAAGGGGCATCCATCCATCAAAACGGACAATAGAGACCATGGCGTGCTTAGAAGAAATCCTCTTGCAAGGGAGAGTCAAGGCCCCCAAGGAAGAGGGCAAGAGGGCCAAGGGGGGAAAGTGGACTCAGAGGAGACTTTTTTGGACAGGGAGCCCCTATTGAGTAAGTGTACAGGTGTGAGAGCTGGACAGGGAAGAAAATGGAAAGGAGGAAAACCAATGCATTTGAGAGAATGTGGGGCTGGAGAAGATGCTGAGGATCCCATGGATGACAGCCAAAAGGACAAACAAAGGGGTCCTAGAGCAGATCAAGCCAGAGGTACTTTGGACACATCATGAGAAGCCATGAATCATTGGAAAAGACAATAATGTTAGGAAAGGTGGAGGGAAGTAGAAAAAGAGGAAGGCGATATGCTAGATGGATGGACTCCATTAAAGAGACCACGAATAAGAGTTCGCAGGAGCTGGGCAGAGCAGGAGAGGACAGGGGGGCTGGAGATGGCTTATCCAGAGGGTCACTGCCATGGTTTGAGATCAATGCGAAGGCAGCTAACAACAACAACAAAGAATTGCATTAGCTTTCTTAGCTGCTGCATCACATTGTTGCTTCATGTTCAGCCTGTGGTCCAGTAAGACTCCTAGATCCGTTTCACATGTACAGTTGGTCCTCCACATTTGCAACTTTGACTTTTGCTGATTTGATTATTTGCCATTTTGGTTAATATGTTCTCTCTAGGAATCTCTAGGTCCTCCAGTGCAACTCTGCCAGAAGTTAACCATAGAGTTGTGCTGGAGAACCTAGATGTTCCTAGCGAAAACACCTCTCTGGGCATGTGTAGGTCCTTCAGCATGATTCTTTGTTCAACCGCTTGCAGCTGTTGACCATAGAGTTGCACTGGAGGACGTAGAGATCCCTAGAGGTGTTCTCTTAGGTAAAAAGAATAGTGTTCTTTTATTTGTGGTTTTCCACATTCATGGGGGCCCTTCATCCTAACCGCAGCAAATGTGGAGGAAGCACTGTATTTGAAGTCTGTCTTCCATTCTCTGCCCCAGCAACTGGTTCCACACCTGCTCTGTCTCTCTGCAGAAGCCCTCCCCTTCAAAAGAATGCCCCCCGCAACCTCTGGGGTCTCCCAGGACTATCCTTACCTGGCTCCGCAGCTACACAACGAACGTGGCAGTCAACCTGGCAGCACTTCTCTCCTGGACCACACCAGGTGTCATCAAGACAGCCGACCAGGCAGGGCTCCTCCGTGGATGGACAAAGGAGTGGGCAGTAGCCCTGACCCACTGGGGAAGAGGAAAAGAAAGACACACACAGACCCCAGTCAGGGAATGCCAGGAAGAGAAGGATGAAATATTGTTGGGAGAGGGCTAGGTTCAGGAGAAGATGACACAACCACACATTGTGGCTGCCACAGAAGACAGGGTGCACCAGGGCTGAGTGGTTGCTGTGGTTGTTGTGTACAATCAAGCAACTTCTGACTTTAGGTGAACCTAAGGCAAACTTTTCAGGGGGCTTTCTTGGCAAGATTTGTTCAGAGGGGGCTTGCCTTTGCCTTCCTCTTTGATTGTGCTTTGATTGTGTCTTCTTTCATGGCAGGGGGTTGGACTAGATGACCTCTGGGGTGTCTCCAACTCTATGAGTCTATGAGGTGGAGAGAGTGTGACCTACTCAAGGTCACCCAGTGGGTTTCCATGGCAAGTGGGGATTCAAACCCTGGTCTCCAGAGTCCTAGACCAAAACTCAAACCATGACACCATGCTGGCTCTGTGAGTCTATGCACCCGCAAAGGAAAAGGCAGGCAGAGAAGAACTGGGCACCCCTCAAGTCCAAGTGTGGAAAGAATGTGTAAAAATATGGACAAGATCCATAATGTATTTGTTGTTGCTATTAAGAAAGGGTACGGATCTTGCAGATTGTGTCCCTTAATGTTGTTATACAGTGTGATTGAAAAAGAATAGTGCAAAACTGTGTAAGAACTGCTTTACTTTTGCATAATTCTTTTTGAACCAGCCTGTACAAAAGTCAGAAAACTGACATGATGAGACAATTTACTATTATCTCATTGCTATTGCTAACTGTGATTGCAGTTTGCTCCAAAATGTTAGTCACAGGGAGGTCATATTTTGTCTCTTACAGTTTTCTTAAACATTGTGTGCATCCCTGTCCCCAGCTGTGAGGCCTTAAATGCCAATTTAAAACTCAAGCTCAGAAGAAAGCAACCTTCCTATTCCTCTCCTGCCTGAATGGGAGCCCTGGTTTGCTCTCTGGATCTCTGTTCATTTGGTTGTAAAAAAAGATTTGTTTTGACATGCCCAGAGGTGCTCTCCTCTCTAGCTTGTAAGGAAATAAGCTGTGACAACCTCTGTAACAAAAACAACAAGCCACCTGGATCCCATGTCTGGAGAAAAGCAGGATATAGATAAAATGAAATGAAATAAATTTGCAGAGTACCCTAGAAAGTGCCAGGTTGTTTTGAAAGAAAGCTGGGCATTTGGAACGGGAAGAGCAAAGCCCTCACTTCTGTCCAATCGATTCCCACATCTTAAACTGCCAAAGGTGCTCATTCAGTCCTGGTCATTCTCCATTATTTTCCACCTCTGCTTTTGCACCTACCTTGCCCCACATTTGGGCATCTTGGCATCTATGATGCTCCCATCCTTCCCTTGCATTCCTCCCAAATGCACTCACGTACCCATGGCAGGCTGCATGCAGATCTGCATGGTCCCCAAAGTGCAGCACTTTTCACTCCCTGGGCAGGAGGCATCCCAGAGACAATAGACTCGGGCAGGAGGGATGGTACGATCCTGCCCCGGTGGGCACCAGCCCTCCTTCTCTAGGACAGAGACATGAGGCACGAAGGGAGGACTCTTGGTTAGGGAGGTAGCTGTGGAAAGAAGATGGCAGAGATCAGGAGGGACATCCAGCACTGGGAGCTTCTAAAACATTTGTTCCCAAATTCCCACTTGGTTCTCCAAAGAAAATGTAAGAGGAACCTGAACTTGGGGAATTGCTAAAGGTTTAAACATCCAATGGGAACTTTCATCCTATGTTTAGGGAGGTGGCTGAGGAGTAGACTGATAGAGACAAAGCTTTCTCAATGAATTTTGTGATTTATTTGGGTATTCAAACATACAAAGACACTCTTAACATTCACTCAAGCACACAAGAACTCAGGAAGAAAGGAGTTAACTTGGATACGAAACAGAAGGCTTTCTAAGGATGATAATTACCTGATGGAGGTTGCTCCAATGATCAATGAAGATAGATAGAGTCAACCATGTATGAAAGGAAAAGGAGGACTGGAAGAGCCAGGTTTCGAGTCAGAATTCACAGTGACACAATGTCACCATAAAACCCAACCGGATCCAATATGCCTGAGATTTGGGTGACCTTTTATACCCTTAAACCTGGCCTGAGGCGAAGATTTGCTACTGTATATCAAAGTATTAAAGATAAATGGTATTTGAAGTAGAAGGAGATGGGGTGTTGATTCTTAGCCATCCTGGCTGGTACTCACAAATCTCCTAGGTGTGAATGTCGTCTTTTGCAACTCCTAACCCTGGCCTTTTGATGTATTAATGAATTTTTGAGGCAGATGTAACTACTCGCGTATCTATGAGGTCCTCACCTTGAATCCATGGCGCCTTGGGCTTTTCGGGTTTAGGGCCATGACATGAGACCCACAAAGGGGTTTTTATATTAAAACGGTGCTTGTAATAGAAGCAGGAGACATCCCACCGCAGGCTGCCAGAGAGTCATGGGTAGGAACCTCTTAGTGCCACATACACACATACATAATTTGCTAGACCAGTGGTCCCCAAACTTTGGTTTTCCAGGTGTTACCTAAATTGCTCCAATTAATTTTGATAGAGGAATTAATTAATTAGCTCAAGGGAGCTGTGAGAAGGCTTTTTGGTAACTTTAAAAAGCAAGGATTTTTTCCCTGTGTCTGTTAGTTCTGAGAAACTAGATTCCAGAATGCAAGTTAAAATGTATTTTTATTGATACAGCAAAAGGGCTGAAACATTCACACAAAAGCACACACTTCTAGAAGAGCTAATGAATGAAAGGTAGGTTAAATGGGATAGAGATTAGAAAGATGGGGACCAGACATTGCCAGTGCAGAGGCCAGAAGCCCAGATCAGAGGGGAAACGACAGAGAAAAAAGTGGACTCAGAATGCTATCAATAATTCTTAGGGAAAATCATGGCTTCTGACTTCACCTAAGACTGAAAACAAAGAGCAAACAACCCTCCTTTATCCCTTTTCACTTCGTGGGCAGATTTTTGGGAACCTTAGGTGGAAATTCTCATGGATAGGAAAGAGCAAAGACCCTGTAACCAACCAGGTCATAAAATGTAGGCACATGAAACAAAAGAAGCGGCAGATCCATTTGGCTTGTCTCTTTGATGTCTGGATGGTGACAAATGGCATTTTTGCCTCGGAAATTGGAGGAATAGTTTTGAATTTCAGAGGATACCTTTGTGCTTCTTGGCTGAGTCCCACCAGGCGCTTTCCATCCAGGTCTATGTGATAAGGTACCCCTTTCAGGATGGAGTTTGATATCAAAGTTCAGTTACAGGGAAAAGGAGCTATTGGGGCTAGACAGGAGCATTGCACAGGTGCTTAGGACTTCAGCTCCCAGCAGCCCTTGTCAGTACGGCCAACAGGCAGGAATTCTGGAAGCTAAAGTCTAAACCATCTGGAGGACCAAGGTTTGGGAATCAATGCACTAGATCCTTGTATAACATCCAACCCCCAACCCACCCCCAAATGCATGGGCTCCAATCCTGCCATAGGACGAGTCTCCTTTATCTGGAATTCCAAAATCTGAAACACTCCAAAATCCCAAATTGTCCACTTTTGGACAATTCTGGCTGGGGAGTCAGACACTTTTGCTTTCTGATGCTTCAGTGTTACACAAACTTCATTTCATCCACAATATTATTAAAAAAATATTGTCTATCAAATTACCTTCAGGCTATGTGTATAAGGTGTGTACTAAACATAAATGAATTTCATGTTTATTATTCAGTCCCATCTCCAGGATAACTCCTTATGTATATAAAAATTTTCCAAAATTTAAATACATTAAACACTCTATTTATTTGTTTACTCACTGAAATATTTCTATCGCACCCTCTGTCATGAGATCTTGGGGGAAGGGGGGCTGTATGATCAAAACAATACAAAAAACAATTTAAAATAATTTCAGATACAAACATTAAAATGATTTGGGGAGGACAGATTTAAGCAGATTAAATCAATTGCAAGGCTGAAACAGTAGACATGGCTAAAACATTCAGTACAATATCCTACAATAGGCCTCCTCTACCATTTAATGAAGCCAAACCCCCATAATTGGTTAAGTCACTTTCAGTATTAAATGTTAATATTAATATCAATATTAAACTGATGCTAGAAAAGAACAGAAGTTAACCTGTTAGTGTATGCATAGAAGGAGGTAGTGGTTAGTTTCTTGAGGAAAGTGGCCATTGGGTCCCAAATTGGGGGAAAAGGTGGGATATAAGATAGATAGATAGATAGATAGATAGATAGATAGATATTCTGGCAGATCCCTAATGAATCCCAGACCTTTTGGGGGCTTGAACCATGAAAAAATGAACACATTGCAAAATATATTTTTGCTATCTCAGGAAACCAGAAAGTGGCTTTAACATCTGTTGCTGAACCTCAGCCTACTGAAGTCTGCTTTAAGTTTCCCTTTGCCATCTCTTCAGCTGAGCTCCAGCTTTTTTAAAGGGATGGAAGCCAACACTGCAGCCCCTTTCTGACCAAAGGCAGATGTTGGGGAGCAGATGTTGGGCAGCATCCCCCCTGAAGGGATCCGCCTGGAGTGACCCTCACCCCCTGCCCCCTGCAACCCCCAAACATGCAGGAAATCCAGAGCCAAACCACCCCAAAGGAGGGTATTCAACCTCTCTTTAGAGACCTCCAGTGAGGAGGGTCACCTTTTGAGGTGGTCTATTCTAGAGCTCTCTCTCAGACACACACACACACACACATCTCTAGCTCACTCAAGCCCCCCTGCCAGCAAAGACAAATCTTGCATCCCCTCCACTGACCTCCTGGTTCTTGCTTGGCTGTAGAGATGATCAGCCCCAAGAGAAAGAGAAAGAGAAAGAAGGAGGTCTGAGGATCCATGGCTCTGCCCAGAACTCACTTTGACACCCAGAATTGTGCCACTTTGGGCTAAATACCTCTGCCTGCTTGGTCTAACCCAATTGGCAAAGGGTGGGGCTGTGCGACTCCCCTTTCCGACTCCCATCCAGAGGAAGACCAAGGATGTGGGCTGGACAATACAACTGTTGGGTGGATTAATAACTGGTTGAGTGACCGAACCCAAAGGATGCTCAGCAATGGCTATTCCTCTTCTTCATTCATCCTGGAGAGAAGTGACCAGTGGGGTGTCCGGTGGGGTTCTGCCCTGGGCCCAGGGCTATTCAACATCTTTATCAATGATTTGGATGAAGGAATAAGGGGCATGCTTCTCAAATTTGTAGAGGACACCAAATTAGGAGGAACAGCTAATAGCCCAGAGGACACGATGAAAATTCAAAATGATCTTAATAGATCAGAAAGCTGGGCCAAAGCTAACAAAATGAATTTCAACACGGAGAAATGTCAGGTACTGCACTTAGGATGAAAAAAATGAAATGTATAGATATGGGATGATGGACACCTAGCTTAACGCGACTTATACATGTGAAAGGGATCTAGGAGTTCTAGTAGACCACAAGTTGAACATGAGTCAACTGTCTGATGCCACAGCTGAAAAGGCCAGTGCGATTTTAGGCTGCATCAATAGAAGTATTGAGTCTGGGATCAAGGGAAGTCATAGTGCCACTCTCTTCTCCTTTGGTCAGGCCCCACCTGGAAGAATCCTGTGTCCAGTTCTGGGCAAAACAATTCAAAAAGGAGGTTGAGAAACTGGAGCATGTCCAGAGGGGCTGACCAAAATCATGAAGGATCTGGAAACCATGAAGCCCTGGAGAAGTATGTTTAGCCTGGAGAAGAGACGGTTAAGAGGTGATATGATAGCCCTCTTTAAATATTTGATGGGATGTCACATTGAGGATGGAGCAAGCTTGTTTTCTGCTGCTCCAGAGAATAGGAAAAGGGACAATGGATGCAAGCTCCAGGAAAAGAGATTCTACCTCAACATTAGGAGGAACTTCCTGAGACAAGAGATGTTCAACAGTGGAACATACTCCTGGAGATTTTGGTGGACTCTCCTTCTTTGGAGGCCTTTAAACAGAGGCTGGAGGGCCATCTATCCGGGATGCTTTGATTGTGAGTTCCTGCATGGCAGAAGGGGGTTGGACTGGGTAGCCCTTGGGGTCTCTCCCAACTCTATAAGGATGAAGTTTCCCATCTGGGAGGATCTCTCTGCCAGCATGAAAGTATGCTTCCCTCCTCCTCCTCCTGGTTTTATCATCCTGACTGCACAGCCAAGCTTTGATTCTTCATCTGGAGCTTGCTTCTCTCTTGACAGCTGCACAGTTGCCAGGTCAAAGCACCCAGGAATGGGCTGCAGCCTGACAGAGGAGGGCCATGCACTGACCTGATTCAGATGCATTGTTCTTTGTAGGACTCTGTTTCCTATGGAGGAGGAGGAGGCGCAGTGTGCAAACAGTGAGCCGCAGAACAGCCTAAGAGCAAGAGTTTTGCAGCTGGACACGGTGCAGGGGAGGGCCTACAGCCCAGATGTGATGCAGGATGGCTCCTTTATCTGATGGGGGCATCTATCTATAGCTGTTGCCAAACTGCAGAAGTAATGCAGCTAGACACCACTTCAACTGCTGTGGCTCCATGTTACGGAATCCTGGGATTTGTAGATTGCTGTAGCACCAAAGCTCTTTGACAGGGAAGGCTAAATGGCTCATACAACAGGGGTAGGCAACCTTTCCCCTTTAAGGGCTGAGGGACTTCAGCTCCCAGAATCCCAGGAGCTATTGGCCAACATGGCTGAGGCTTCTGGGAGCTGAAGTCCCGCGGCCCTTAAAGGGGAAAGGTTGCCTACCCCTGTCATACAACTACAGATCCCGGGATCCCATAGCATTCAGCCATGGCAGTTATTTAAGGCGGTATCAAACTGTATCATTTCTACAGTATAGATGCAGACTATCTCATCTTGGCTGAGGATCCTTTTGTTGTTTGGAAATCCATTCTTAGGGGAAGGATGGAGACTAGAAATGCGCTGCACTTTAAACATGTGTTCCTAAATCCCGTGCCACACTTTTGTAGTATGAAGTTGCACTCATTATGGACTTACTTGCAATAGCAAGTGCATTTCTATACCGCTTACCAGTGAGCTAGCATTCTCTAAGCGGCTTACAATGTATATAAGCCAATTGACTCCTACAAGCTGGGGACTCATTTTACTGACTTATGAAAAGATGGAAGGCTGAGTCAACCTTGGAGTCTGTCCTCCAGGATCGAACCCACAACATTGTGGGTGCAGGGCAGGCATTTAACCACTGCGCCACCAGGGCTCATTTATCAATTGTGGTTTCTATCATCCACAATTGAGTTACTCTAAGAATGGAAGCATACAAGTTTGGCATCATTTCTTATCACGCTTTCCCCCAGAATAGTGCTTTGGCAATCCATGATCTGTTTTCTGTGCCACCAAACACCACCTTTTGGGAGGAAGGGGGGGGGGGGGGAAACAAGCCTTCCAGGAGGAAGGGGCTGAGAGAGTGTGACTTGGCCAAGGTCACCCAGTGGTTTCCATGGTTGAGTGGGGAATGGGACACTGAGCTCCAGAGTTGAAGTCCAATGCTCATACCACTGCACCATGCTGGCTCTCTCAGTGTTAATGTTTTATCCCAATTCATAGAAATTAGCATGTGTGGGGCTGTGTGGTGTGTAATCCCATTTCTTTCTCTGTGTGTCTTTCTTGCTCTTTTTCTCGCTCTCGGCTGATTCTGGTCTGCTGGTCTTTCCATTCTGGAGTTGGACCGCATTCTAGTTGGAGTTGCCCTGCTGGCTTTTGCTGCCTGGTTGTTCCTCCTTGCAATAGAAATAGCTGGAAATGACTCAGAGGTTTGGACCCAGCAATAGCTTGTCAGCATCAGAGCTTGGAAAAGTTCCTTTTTGGATTACAACCCCCAGGAGTCTCAAAACCAAATATCCCAACAAGACCTTTGGTTTGCTGAATCAGATCAGCGGATGATACCAGTCCCAAAGCCAAAGCCAACGAAATCATTCCGACATCAGAGGCAGAATATCCCACAAAATATCCCCCCTGTTCCCTGCCATTGACAAAGTATAGGCAAATTGTACAGAATACTGTTGGTGTCTTGGGCCCTGTGTGAGTTCCTCTGCATTTTGGGCCAAGGCACAATGTCCACATTTCAAGGCTGTGGGAGCAAAGTTGTGCAAAGTTGTCAGTTTGCACATGGTATGCATGCACGTTTAGTTGTGTGCCCAGGTGCACATTTGGTGTCTTGGCTCAGTTGTGCAACCTCTGCATGCAGAGGTTGGCATAGGAGATTGGCCCTAATGGATTTAAGACTCACCCTTTGTGGTCTGCTATGACATCCAAAGGGAGATTCCTTCAGTGAGCCAGCCTTGTTGTTTCTGCACTGTTTTCCCTGGCCAGAACCTCACCTGCAGCACACTTACCCAATTTCTCTTGCATTGGCCCAGACTCATGGCAATCCTATGGATGAGACTCTTCCAAGCCTCCCTGTCCTTCACTGCTCTGCTCAGATCCTATAAATTCAGACCCATGACCTCCTTCATAGGGTCCATCCATCTACAATGCGGCCTTCCTCTCGTCCTACTTCCCTCCACCTTTCCTAACATTATTGTCTATTCCAATGATTCATGGCTTCTCATGATGTGTCCAAAGTACAACAGCCTCAGTTTGGTCATCTTGGCTATTAGGGATCTCTCTGGCTTGATCTGCTGTAGGACCCCTTTGTTTCTCCTTTTGGCTGTCGTCCATGGGATCCTCAGCATCTTCTCCAGCCCCACATTCTCTCAAAGGCATTGGTTTTCCTCCTTTCCATTTTCTTCCCTGTCCAGCTCTCACACCTGTACACTTACTCAATAGGGGCTCCCTTTCCAAAAACCTCTCCTCTGTGTCCACTTTCCCCCCTTGGCCCTCTCTTGCCCTCTTCCTTGGGGGCCTTGACTCTCCCTTGCAAGAGGATTTCTTCTAAGCACGCCATGGTCTCTATTGTCCGTTTTGATGGATGCCCTTTTGCATTGTTCTCTGTTGCGATCCATGAAGGGAGGATAGGAGAGATCTGGGAGCTGGGTCAGGTTGCCAAAGTCTGGGGGAGTCAGGAAGGAGGAGGAGGAGAGAAGCACAGGGGATCTGGCTTTGCAAACTGAATTGCCGGACAATGGACCTGCTCTCCTTCTGCCAACCTCCAGGTAACTGGAGACCTCCTTGCCAGGTTGGTAGTAGTGGTGAGACCCAATTCATAGAAATTCATCAGACCCAGACCCCCAGCTAACTCCTTTCCTCCACTCTAATGTCTTTGTGATATTCAAGAAATAGCTCTTGCTTGGAAGTGGGAAGAGATGTTACATGAAAGTGCAATTGACTGCCCAGCGGAGATATTTATACAGTGGTCCCTTGGTATCCGCTAGGGTTTGGACCCCCAGGACCCCCCCCTCCCGTGGATACCAAAATGCATGGATGCTCCAGTCCCATTAAATGCAATGGCAAAGTAAAATGGTGTCCCATCTGTAAAGTGGCAAAACCAAGCTTTGCTTTTTGGAGTGTGTGTGTGTGTATGTGTGTGTATATATATTCCAAACTGTGGATGGTTGAATCTGTGGATAGAGAATCTAGGGATAGGGAGTGCTAACTGTAGAAAGGTTAGATGCTCAGTTATAGAGTGAAATAAAAGACAAGGAAGAAGAAATGAGAAGCGAGCACTTCAGACAAGGAAACTGTTTTTATTACCTATTTATTAAAATATTTATATCTTGCCGTACATCACAATTTGCCATACATCTGGGCAACTCTAAGGATCCTAGATTACCTCCAAAGGCCATCCAGTCCAACCCCCTTCTGCCATGCAGGAATACACACTCCAAGCCTTCCCTGGGACAGATGGCCATCCAGCCTCCATTTAAAAACCTCCAAAGGAGGAGACCCCACCACCCTCCAAAGCAGGGGTAGGCAACCTTTCCCCTTTAAGGGCCGAGGGACTTCAGCTCCCAGAAGCCTCAGCCATGTTGGCCTATAATAGTCCCTTGTTGGCCAATAGCTCCTGGGATTCTGGGAGCTGAAGTCCCTCGGCCCTTAAAGGGGAAAGGTTGCCTACCCCTGCTCCAAAGGCAGTGTGTTCAGCAGAGGAACAGGAACATGCATGCTTGCATATATATCCATGTGTGCATTCAGTTGCACAATGTTCTCATTTAACACAAGGCTTGTGTAGCACAATCAGTCTGCAACTCCCCCCCCAAAAAAAAATTTGCACCATGGAACCACGGTGTAGGGTCTCTGCTACTGCAGCTTTTCAGAAACAACATCTTTGTGCAAATGAAAGTTTTCCAAAACAGGTCCTGAAAAAAAAGGGGGGGGGGAATGTGCCCAAATTCTTGTAATGTGTTGAAACGCTGTTAGGATGCCTTTTCTTGGCTAGACGCCTCTTCCAGATGTCAGAAGAGCCTGCCCTGGAGACACACAATTCACTCATGTTTGCATTTCTCCAGGTGCTGCTAGAATGTGCATTTTTGCAGAATTTTAACCCACAAGCGTGATGCTTTTCTTCTGTCACTTTTGCTGATATCATAATGCTGTTGATCTTGGTTCAAAGCCAAAGTGGGAAGCAGTGACTTTGCCAATTCCCAGCTTCCTCTTCCTCTTTAAGAATCCTCTCTCTTCATCCCTGTCCTTCACTCTCTACTACTTATTTATTTATTAAAGTATTTATATACATCCTGTATATAAAGATCTCAGGACAGCATACAATAAAAGCAACAT
Source organism: Phrynosoma blainvillii (assembly GCA_026167975.1). Lineage (NCBI taxonomy): Eukaryota > Metazoa > Chordata > Lepidosauria > Squamata > Phrynosomatidae > Phrynosoma > Phrynosoma blainvillii. The sequence continues at coordinate 317,460,873 of JANUYF010000004.1, read as the reverse complement.
AAGCAACTTGAAACAGTTTTTAAAAATGCATCCATGCATCCATGTAAAATGGCACCATATGTGTGACTTCGCTTCTGGAAATGAACTGAATGTGGACATTCTGCATCAGACAGAAATCTCCATTCAACAGCTTTTGTAGGATAAGAATGATAGAGCCATGGGCCCTTATCACATGGGGTCTGAAGCAGAGCTAATCCGAAGGGCATCCACAGCTAATACATATTATTCCCCCGTGTTTATACACGACGCTGCCCCAGAACACGGAGCTAATCCGTATTGTTCCCCCGTGTTTACACACGACGCTGCCCCAGAACACGGAGCTAATCCGTATTGTTCCCCCGTGTTTACACACGACGCTGCCCCAGAACACGGAGCTAATCTGTATTGTTCCCCGTGTTTACACACGACGCTGCCCCAGAACTCGGCAGAATACGGAGCTAATCCGTAAGGAGTAGGGAGATTTTGACATTCGGTTTGTAGAGGAAGTACCTAGGGAGCCTTCGCATTCATTGCGAATTGGTGGGCAGGGCGAAAATCCCAGCGAGGGGAAGGGATTGCCTTGGCAAAAGGCAAACCGGATTGGAAAGAAGAGGAAGAGGGAAGAGGGAAGAGGGAGGCGATCTCTCTCTCTCCATGGGCTGCCTTCCCTTCTCCAGTCCTCCAGCCCTCCTCCTCCTCCCCGGTTCCCATGGCTGCCTTTCCTCCCGGCTTTTCGTGACGGGAGAGAAGGGAGCCTTGGTATTAATTGCGAAATGGCCAAAAGGGCGATATTCCCTTCGTTTCGCTATGGAACCGAATTTATTCCTACTTCTGTTTTTCTTCGCTTTTTCTTTGCTTCGTGGCCAGCGTTTGATAAGGTCCATAGAGTTGGAAGAGACCCCAAGGGCCATCCAGTCAAACCCCATTCTGCCATGCAGGAACTCCCAATCAAAGTATCTGCAAGATGGCCATCCAGCCTCTGCTTAAAACCTCCAAAGAAGGAGTTTCCAACAACCTCTGAGGGAGAGTGTTCCACTGTCAAACATCTCTCAATGTCAGGAAGTTCCTCCTAATGTTGAGGTGGAATCTCTTTTCCTGTAGCTTGCATCCATTGTCTCCTGTTCTCTGGAGCAGCAGAAAACAAACTTGCTCCATCCTCAATGTGACACCCCTTCAAATACTTAAGCAGGACTATCATATCGTCTCTTAACCTCTTCATGAATCAAAGAATGATAGAGTTGGAAGGGACTCCAAGGGCCATCCATTCCAGCCCCCTTCTGCCATGCAGGAATACACACTCCAAGCCTTCCCTGGGACAGATGGCCATCCAGCCTCTGTTTAAAGACCTCCAAAGAAGGAGACTCCACCAAAATCTCTGAGGGAGCGTCTTCCACTGTCAAACAGCCCTTACTGTCAGGACGTTCCTCCTAATGTTGAGCTGGAATCTCTTTTCCTGGAGCTTGCATCCACTGCTCCATATTTCCTATTCTCTGGAGCAGCAGAAAACAAGCTCTGCTCTCTTCTCAATATAACACCCCTTCAAATACTTAAACAGGGTTATCACATCACCCCTTCTCTTCTCTAGGCTAAACATCCCCAGCTCCCTAAGTCACTCCTCATAGGGCTTTATAGTTTCCAGACCCTTCCTTCCCCATTTGGGTCACCCTCCTCTGGACACGGTTCCAGAGGCAAAGGCAACCCCTCTCCTCTGAAGAAACCTTGCCAAGAAATGCCAGTGGTAGGGTTGCCATAAGTCAGAAACAACTTGAAGGCACACAACAACACCGAGAGATGTGTTACGGTTTGTTTCAGGACAACAGAAACAAGGAAAAAGGCGTCTTGTGATACCTTCAGGACTAAACCATTTATTTTTGGGGGACTCCACTCCACTTCTTCATATATGCATGAAACGAATCCTCAGTAGACATGGTTGCAAAAGTGGTGTGTGTGTATGTTCGTACGTGCAAGTGTGCGTGTGTATGAAATGTAGTAGAAATGCAGAACATGCTGGCTTAGGACCTTATCAAACACTGGCCACGAAGCGAAAGGTAAGCGAAAGCTTACCGAAGTAGGAGTAAATGCAGTTCAGTACCGAAACTGCATTTCCCTGCATGCCAGCATCCGGAGAAGAGGAGAGCCAGTCCCTGGCCCTTTTTCCTCCCTCTCTTTCTCCCCTTTTTCTTTTCTCTTCTCTTCTCTCCTTCTCCTTCTCCTTCTCTCCTCCTTCTCCGTCGGCTGGCTGCCTCTGCCTCTGCCTCTCTGAGGAGGGAAGACTGGCTCGTCGTCGAAGGGAGGCAGGAGGCAGTTTAGCGTTGATGGATACACACACTTGTCTCTTATCTCCGGAGCCTCTGATCAATATGCTATTTCCCTTTGTTGCCAGAGATTTCGATCCTCTGCCCTGGAATTTGGTTCCCTGCCTTAATCTAAATGGAAACCGGCTTCCAGTGAGCTCCGAGGGAGGGAAGGAAGGAGGGAAAGGAGGGGGAGAGGAAGGAGGGATGGGGAAAGGAAGGAAGGAAGGAAGGAAGGAAGAGGAAAGAGAGAGAGAAAGCAGAGGAATGAGGGATGGGAAAAGGAGGAGGGAAAGAAGAGGAAGGAGAGAAGGAGAAAGAGGGATGGGAAAAGAAAATGAGGAAAAGAAGAGAGGGGAAGAGGCGGCTCTGGCCGCGGAGGAGGCGGCGGCGGAGGCTCCCTCCCGCGCCTCGCTTGGTACATCCACAAAAATCCGAATGTCAAAAGATCCCCTTTGACTTCGGATCAAGTGGGTGAAATACGTTTCAGCTTTGGATATTGTGTGGACACAAGGAAAGGAAAACGTTTTAGCTTTGGATTGCCTTTGGATATCTTCTGCTTGGGACCCCGTGTGATAAGGCGCTTAGTGGTGAGGTGGTAAGTACAGTTTAAAAGGACAAAGTTGTAGGATAGTCCCTGTGTGTCCTGGGAAACTGAAGTCTCTTGACAGTAGAGAATAGTAAAATTCAGATTTTAAGGTCTGTATAGAGCTTTTAATGCATTTCAAATTTTAATGTGTAATGTTTTTTTAACTTTAATTTTTTTTTTAAAAAAGTGTATCTACATTTTAATGTTTTATATTATTTTTAATTATTGCACTATTTTTTTTAAATATTTTTTTTGTTTGCTGCCTTGAGCCCCTTTATCAAAGGGAGAAAGGCAGGATATAAATAAATGAAATAGTAATAATGGATTTTGAGGATTGCAATTTCTAATGTTGCAATAAAGTCAATTAAAGCACCTTATAGTGCCACCTAGTGGCGGGAAACAGGCATTGCTGGGAGAAGTGATGTAGGGTGACCTATATGGTCTTCGGGGCATCTCTAGGTTTGGGGTCACCCGGTGCGGTCACTCATGGTGTCACTTCTCCCCCTTGACCTCCTCCCATTTCACACCATACAGAATCCTTAGTAATGCTTTTTTGCACTAATTTTCACTTGTAAATCGTAATTCCCAGCTACCACTGAATGTCATGCTAACAGCTGTGACATAAACAACTAGCGAAATTAAAACTTTACCTTCAGATTACAACATCATATGCATTTATTTACATATATGTAGTAAAGATTTGGTTAAAATGTGATATTTTTAAAGACAATTTTAAAAGAATGGTGTTTTTTTTTAAAATAAAAAATTAAATTCTTGAAAGTTAAAATTTTAATTTTTAAAAATTCTGGGTCCCCTCCTTTCTCCTCCCACTGAGCATCACCCACTCCCAGCATCTCTGAAAGCATTCAAAAGGGAAGTAGATGAATGTCACAGCCCATTTCTGCTCAAAACTTGGGATTTGAAGAGCAGTAGTGTCACACACCCGTGTTTAGGGTGTCACCTGGTGCGATCCGCACCCCCCTAGTGATACCACTTATGATATTGGATGCTGGGTCTGCACACTTGAAATCTACTGTAGCATCAGTCATAGAATCCTTGAGTTGGAAGAGACCCCAAGGGCCATCTAGTCCAACCCCCCTTCTGCCATGCAGGAACTCACAATCAAAGCACCCCCTGTGACAGATGTGTCATGGATGATGGGAGTTGTAGCTCTTCACCTCTGGCTCTAACTCACCACCTTGTTATGCAGCAGAGCTGACCAGCTTTGATCAGTGGTTAATGCTTTTCTCCAAAGCAGCAGAGTTTCAGAGAATAGGCTGAAGACCCTGACAAACTCTCCAAGCCTTCTCACTCTTCTTCCTGAGATGTCTCCAAACTTCTCCAGGATTCTTCTGGCTCTTGTATCTTCTCTCAAGACACCAGACAACTCAGTAGTCTTATATAAAAGATCTACTTTATTCTACTATATACAAATACTATATGCCCAACAAATCACAATCTCTACAAATCTCCTCAACTACCCACAATATCTCCAAAACTACTCCACAAAAATACACTGGCAAACCTTGCAATTATTATAGCCATTGTTAATCACCACCCACTAGTTAGTTTCCACCCAGTGGGTGTGTATATTTATTTTGATTGGTTCACATAGTTCAACCCATACTTAAGACCAACCCAAGTATTTCATCATTTTACCTTGTACACTTAATGAATCTCAGGTGTTTCCAATATGCATTCTTTAACTCTGTCCTTGGCTCTCAAGACTTCTAAATTACATTAGCTTTTGCACCTGTGTAGCTTCATAATTGCTCTTGCTTAGTCATTGTGACTTTCACATACATATTTTATTTCTATCACTGTATGTCCCATGTTGCATTTTCCTTAACAATCCCCTCCGAAATAAAATATTGTATGTGTCTTACAATGTCATTCCAACCATTTGTGTCAGTCTTTCACGTTTTTCTACTGTCAATGCTTTTGTGAACAAATCAGCTATGCTGTGTTGTGTTTCTATATATCTCAATTCTATTTCACCCTTCTGAACCATCTCTTGCACATTTTGATATCTTACACCAACATATTTTGTTCTGTTCTTCAAACTTTCAGTTTCAGCCATCGCTATGCATGACTGTGAATCTTCCAGAATTTCCACTGGTATCTTGAAACTTTCATTTAAATCATTTAACCCACGGTACCTCATTCACTATCTCATTTAAAGCTGCGAATTCTGCTTCAGTCGTACTTAACGCTACATTTGTTTGTTTTCTGCTTCTCCAGACTATTGGACTTTCACTGTACTTAATTATCATTCCTGTAACTGACTTCTTGTCTCCTAATTCTGATGCAAAAGAACTATCCACATAACAATCTAAATCTGAATTACTGTTTTTAATTACCAATTTCTTATCTAAAGTTCCTTTCAAATACCTTAATAAGTGTTTTACTGCTGTCCAGTCTTCAATTTTTGGATCATTAACCCTTCTAGACAATACATTTACAGCATAAGAAATGTCTGGTCTGGTGTGGCAAGATATGAATTGTAAAGATCCTATTATGCTCCTGAATAAAGTCTTGTCTTCAAAATCTCTAGTTGTTTTTTCAGATACAAAACCAGTTGTCATTGGAGCTCTTACTATTTTAGCATTTTGTAATCCACACTTTTCAATCAAACTTTCAATTTTCTTTCTCTGACTTAACAAACAATGTCCTTCTTCTGTCCATTCAACACCAATACCTAAATAAGACTTCAATAAACCTAAATCCTTCAAAATAAACTTTTCAGACAATTCTCTTTTTATTGACTCAATTTCCTGTTTTGACTTTGCTGCTACGCACAAATCATCTACATAAATCACTAACACTATGTCTCCTTTTGTATAGACACAAGCATCTGCAATGCTCCTTTTGTATCCTAGCTTAACTAACTCATCATTAATGCACAAATTCCATGCTCTGGCACTCTGTTTTAAACCATACAATACTTTCTTTAATTTATAAACTTTCTGACTACCATTTTCTTCAAAACCTTGTGGCTGCTCCATAAATATTTCTTCATCCAAACTAGCATTCAAGTAAGCTGTTTCAAAATCAAAATGCTCTACAACTAAATTCCTTTTTGCTGCTACAGCTAGAACCATTCTCAGACTTTCTGGCTTTGCAGTTGGAGAATATGTCTTATCATAGTTGTCATACTGCTGTTGTGTAAAACCCTTAGCTACTAACCTAGCTTTATATTTAATACTTCCATCTGGCATTTCTTTCCTTTTGTACACCCACTTACAACCAATTACTTTCTTGTCTTTGGGTCTGTCAACAATTTCAAAAACATCTTTATTTACCAGGCAACCAAACTCGTTATCCATTGCATCAAACCATCTTTCCTGTTCTTCTCTAGAAAAACTTTCCAACTCTTCAAAACTTTCAGGCTCTTCCACTGCTAAACAAGCTCTTGCCTTTGTCACAACAAACCTATCTGGAGACTTTCTAACTCTGTGACTACGTCTGGGAATAAACTCTGCTGATCTGCCTCTTTCACCCTCACTTTCTGTACTGGAAGTTGTAGTTCCATGACTAAATCTCTTGTCTTCAGTCATTCGAGTAGTAATAGGCTTAGATTGTGTCTCATTATCAGAAGAACTACCACTACTGCTAGTTGGTGCTTCTGGCTTAACTGAAACCCCTCCGTTTCCTGAAGTTGGTTCAGTTTGTGCTTCTGGCTCATTTGAACTTCCTAACCTCAAAAAAACTTCTTTATTGGCATGCAGTTTGTCCCAACCAGCATGTCTCTCGAAATTTGCAGACCTAGAATACTGCACTTCTTTTCCACCCAAATGAAACTTGTAGCTATTTCCGGAATACCCCCAAAACATAAGCCTTTTGCTTTTGGGTTCTCCTTTCCTCCTGAAACAAGCAGGTGTGTAAACATAAGCAAACTGTCCAAAAACTCTCAAATACTTGTAGTTTGGCACTCTCCCATACAATACCCTGTAGGGAATGTCTTCAATTTCTGAATGATACAATCTGTTACTAATATGTACTGCTGTCAAAGTTGCTTCTGCCCAAAAGCTATCTTTCACCCCTGCATCTGCCATCAAACAAGCAGTTATTCTTTTTATGTCTTGTATTTTTCTCTCTGCTAAACCATCCTCACTAGGACAAGCAGGGTTTGTAGTTTCATGCCTTATTCCCACCTTTTGAAACCAGTTAAACAGTTGATTATTTAAAAATTCTCCTCCTCTGTCAGTAACAATGGTGCCTACTCTGCTATCAAACTGTCTTTCCACCATTCTCACCCATCTTTTAAACTTTGCCCAGCGTCAGATTTGTTTTTCAATATTTTCACAAACGCAAACCTTGTAAACCTATCAACAATTACTAGAAAATACTTGCTTCCCCCTAAAGACAAACAATTAGCTTGGGCAACATCTGCATGAACAAATTGAAACGGTCTTTGAGCAATTCTTTTGGTTTTCTTGGCTACTGGAAAAGCTCTGACCTTTACCTGATTACATACTGTACAATCTAGATGATTTTTGCATTCAACAACTTTTAAATCTGGACACATACTGATTAAATTCTTTAAACATTTGAAACTAGCATTTTCTGTGGAGCTTGTGTATGCAGTCTTTGTGGATTGGACTATTGTCTATGTTATTAGTATTTTCAATCCTGTAGCTATCAATATTGTCCTCCAAAAAATAAAGTTTATCCTTTTTCAAGCCTATGCCACGCAATTCCCCATTCAGTTTTATCTTACACAAGTTCTTTTCAAAGATGACTGTGTAGTCTCTGTCTGTTAATCTGCTTACTGATAACAAATTATTTTCTAACTCCTTTACATGTAACACATCATTAAAGTTTTCTTTTAGCCCTGGAATGAAAACTGTACCCATTTGATTTACAGTACTGAGCTCTTTCCCATCAGCCAAAACTACAGCATTTGCATTAGCTGATTTTCTATTACTTATTAAATTAATATTATTACACATCGAAGATGAGGCTCCTGAGTCAACCAGCCATTTTGAATTAGTATTTTGTTTTTCCTTAATCATGGTTGCAAACCCCTTTTTATTACCACTGTCCTTCAAAAATGGAGGTCTGGACTGTTTTTGATACTGCCGCGGCTGCCATCTGCTCTCTCCTTGCTTGCTTCTCTCAGCAGCAAATTGTCTACAATGTCTCTGCAGATGACCAATCTTCTTACAATAAAAACACCTCTGTTGCTCCCTTGTAGAAGCTGCTTCTTCCTGCTTTCGCAAATCAGGCATTGTTTGTTGTTTCAGCACAGACTTTAAACCTGCTGAGTCACCCTGCTCAGACTTTCTTCTCTGGTTCTCTTCCAATATTCTGGCCACAATTAAGTCTCTGTTAAGCTCAGCTTCTGGCAAATTTTGCAAGCTGTTCGTAATGTTGTCCCAAGAAGAGTCTAGCGATTCTATTAAAATGTAACACTGCTGCTCTTTGCTAATTTCCACTCCCCTCAGTTCAGCTTGCACAAATAAATCTTGCATTGTTTTTAAATGTTCTATCACACACTGCCCTTTAGTCATCTTTTGCCTGTATATTCTTTTAGACCATAGCATTTTTGCAAAAGCAGTTGAAGGAGTGTGTAATCTCTGCAAGGTATCCCACACATCCTTGGCGGACGCTTTATCTCTGACGTCATTAATCAAGTCTTCTTCAAGCATGAGATAAAGACAGGCTTTTGCTTTATTATCTCTTTCTCGAGTGGCTGCATTAGCATCGGCTGCCAGCCCTTTTTCAACTGTCGACCACAGACCTTCCTTTACTAGTAGAGATTGGGCATAAATCTTATAGGTAGAGTAGTTGTTTCTATTTAATTTACTAAACTTTAGAATCTCCATCTTAATTTGTGCAGTGACTCAATTTGACACAGTCCTTCTGAGTATGCACAGCTGACCCATCTGGGCTTAAACAAAACACAAAATGATTTACTCACGAAGCTTATCAGTGCAGCGCAAACAGCTTGCTCTGATCTGTCGTCCACAAAACTTTCTTCCACTCTCTGGAACTTTCAGCTTCTGTGGATGCTGGTTGCTCTAGTAACTGGGCCCATAACCAATGTCATGGATGATGAGAGTTGTAGCTCTTCACCTCTGGCTCTAGCTCACCACCTTGTTATGCAGCAGAGCTGACCAGCTTTGATCAGTGGTTAATGCTTTTCTCCAAAGCAGCAGAGTTTCAGAGAATAGACTGAAGACCCTGACAAACTCTCCAAGCCTTCTCACTCTTCTTCCCCAGATGTCTCCAAACTTTTCCAGGATTCTGCTGGCTCTTGTATCTTCACTCAAGACACCAGACAACTCAGTAGTCTTATATAAAAGATCTACTTTATTCTACTATATACAAATACTATATGCCCAACAAATCACAATCTCTACAAATCTCCTCAACTACCCACAATATCTCCAAAACTACTCCACAAAAATACATTGGCAAACCTTGCAATTATTATAGCCATTGTTAATCACCACCCACTAGTTAGTTTCCACCCAGTGGGTGTGTATATTTATTTTGATTGGTTCACATAGTTCAACCCATACTTAAGACCAACCCAAGTATTTCATCATTTTACCTTGTACACTTAATGAATCTCAGGTGTTTCCAATATGCATTCTATAACTCTGTCCTTGGCTCTCAAGACTTCTAAATTACATTAGCTTTTGCACCTGTGTAGCTTCATAATTGCTCTTGCTTAGTCATTGTGACTTTCACATACATATTTTATTTCTATCACTGTATGTCCCATGTTGCATTTTCCTTAACAAGATGGCCATCCAGCCTCTGTTTAAAGACCTCCAAGGAAGGAGACTCCACCACAATCTCCATTGAGGGAGTGTGTTCCACTGTTGAACAGCCCTTACTGTCAAGATGTTCCTCCTAATGTTGAGGTGGAATCTCTTTTCCTGGAGCTTGCACCCATTGTTCCAGGTCCTAGTTCTTTTTAAAAACTCCTGGGGGAAGTGTGACTGTGACTCAGCGGGTGGGGCTTTGTTAAGAGCATTTGCAAATCAATAGGGGGTGGGCTAGGCAGTTAGCTCTTTACAACTGCTCCCAGAGGTCAGTTTCAGGTCAGTTTCGGCCAGGACAGGGAAGGAGGAGGAGGAGGAGGCTCTCCAGGCCAGTTTCTAAAAGAGAAGAGAAAGAGAAAGAGGTTTCTGCCAGGAAAGAAAGCTTTCCGGGCCAATTCCTGCTAGGAGAGAGGAAGAAAACAGTTCCAGGCAGCCATCTTGAGAGGGTAAGTTTTTAAGTTCTTTTTAAAAACTCCTGGGGGAAGTGTGACTGTGACTCAGCGGGTGGGGCTTTGTTAAGAGCATTTGCAAATCAATAGGGGGTGGGCTAGGCAGTTAGCTCTTTACAACTGCTCCCAGAGGTCAGTTTCAGGTCAGTTTCGGCCAGGACAGGGAAGGAGGAGGAGGAGGAGGAGGCTCTCCAGGCCAGTTTCTAAAAGAATTTTATAACCACTACCAATTGTAGAAAACTTTTGGTCATCTGCAGACTTTAACATTGGTTTTAGCAAGAGATTTTCTTTGAGGAGGAAAGCCATAGTCCTTTTTAATACTTAGTATGGATACTGAAGGAATTGCTGCCGTCACCTGCAATACCTGTGGTATGTTTGTCTTCCTACCTACAGAGGTCGGGAACTACACATGCTCCAAGTGCAAGTTGGTAGCTCTCTTGGAGGAGAAAGTACAGCAGCTGGAGGCGCGGGTAGCTACACTTCAGAATATTAGGGAGCAAGAGGCTTTCCTAGACAGAACGCAACGAACGGTCTTGGACAGGGACCACACAGTGGAAGTTGCTGGGGAAGAGAACGTCACACCACATACACAGGAGGTAGACAGCTGGAGGAATGTCACACGTAGAAGTAGGGAGACCAGAGATCGTTCTGGGAGCTTGCAGCTACAGAATCGTTTTCAAGCTCTTTCCCTTACCAAGGAGGACGAGGAAGAGCAGCATGAACAGACTTCAGGGAAAGATCTGGGAGTACCACCACAGGGAACAGTCGCTGCTAAGCCTCGTAGGAGACGTGTGGTCGTGGTGGGGGACTCCTTGCTGAGAGGGACAGAAGCAGTGATTTGTGGGCCTGACAAGATGTCTCGGGAGGTGTGTTGTCTCCCTGGGGCAAAGATCCGAGATGTGACAGAGAGGCTGAGAAGACTGGTCAGGCCTACCGACCAATACCCCTTCCTTTTGGTTCACGTGGGAACGAACGACACAGCAAGACACAGCCTTCAAAACATCAAAAGGGATTACGAGGCTCTAGGAAAGAAGCTGAAAGAAATGGAGGCACAGATTGTCATCTCGTCTCTACTGCCAGTTGAAGGGCACGGTCCAGGAAGAGAGAGGAAGATAGCAGATGTCAACAATTGGCTCCGCAGATGGTGTCGTCGAGAACGATTTGGATTCTTGGATCATGGGCTGCGGTTCCATGAGGGTGGACTCCTGGCAAGGGATGGGCTGCATCTCACACCAGTTGGAAGAAACGTTTTTGCCAACAGTCTGAAGAATTTGATCAGGAGGGCTTTAAACTGAGTTATGTGGGGAAGGGAGACAGCACCCTGGAAGACAAAAGGACTGGAAAAAATAGTCAAACTGTCATAGAGGAAACAAAGCAAACAGTAGAGGGACCCAACAATGGGAGGCAAAAAAACGTGCTAAGGCAGCAAGTAAAGGAGACATATGGTCTTAGATGTCTCTACACTAATGCACAGAGCATGGGAAATAAGCAAGATGAACTTGAACTCCTAGCGCAACAAAGCAAATATGATATAATAGGCATCACTGAAACCTGGTGGGATGAGTCTCATGATTGGAATGTAAAAATACAGGGGTATAACCTCTTCAAGAGAAACAGGACAAACAGGAGAGGAGGAGGAATAGCATTATATGTCAGGGATATTTACACCAGTGAAGAAATCCAGGACAACAATCCTGGAAGCCAGGTGGAGAGCATTTGGATAAAAATTAAAGGGGAAAGAAACAACAGGGATGTTATTGTGGGAGTCTACTACAGACCCCCGACTCAGGCAGAAGAACTGGATGATGCCTTTCTAGAACAGATGACCACACACTCAGAAAGGAGAAATATAGTAGTGATGGGTGACTTCAACTATCCGGATATTTGCTGGAAGTCAAACTCGGCAAAATCCTCGAGGTCTAGCAAATTCCTCACTTGCCTCGAAGACAATTTCATTGTTCAAAAGGTGGAAGAGGCAACGAGGGAGTCAGCTATTTTGGATCTGATCCTAACTAACAGGGAAGACCTAGTTAATGGGGTGCAAGTGGTTGGATCCTTAGGCGGGAGTGATCATGTCCTCCTGGAGTTTATTATACAGTGGAAAGGAGAAGCCAGGCATAGTCAGACACGCATTCTAGACTTTAGGAAAGCTGATTTTACTAAACTTAGAGAAATACTGAGGGTGATCCCATGGACAGGAATACTAAAAGAGAAGGGAGTTCAAGACGGATGGGAGTTTCTCAAAAGGGAGATACTGAAGGCACAATTTCAAACCGTGCCAATGAGGAGGAAGAATGGGAGGTGTCTCAAGAAACCAGGATGGATGACTAAGGAACTTGCAACTGAACTATGTTTTAAACGGAACATGTATAAGAAATGGAAAAATGGGGAAATCACCAAAGAGGAATTCAAACAAATAGCTAGCACATGTAGGGTTAAAGTCAGAAAAGCTAAAGCGCAGAATGAAATCAGGCTTGCTGGAGCGGTTAAGAACAATAAAAAGGGCTTTTGGGGGTATGTCAGTAGCAAAAGGAAAAAGAAGGAAATGGTAGGGCCACTGTGTGGAGAAGATGGCAAAAAGTTAACAGGGGACAGAGAAAAGGCAGAATTACTCAATACCTTCTTTGCTTCAGTCTTCTCAGAAAAGGCAAAGGGTGCTCAACTTGAGGATAATGGAGCAGAGGACAGAATAGGAGAATTTCATCACAGAATAAGTAAAGAGATAGTACAGAAACATCTGGTTAATCTAGATGAATATAAGTCTCCAGGACCAGATGAATTACATCCAAGGGTATTAAAAGAACTGGCAAATGTAATATCAGAACCATTGGCAATAATCTTTGAGAATTCCTGGAAAACAGGAGAGGTCCCAGCGGACTGGAGGAGGGCAAATGTTGTCCCCATCTTCAAAAAGGGGAAAAAAGAGGATCCCAACAATTATCGTCCAGTTAGTCTGACATCAATACCCGGAAAGATTCTGGAGCAGATCATTAAACAGAGAGTCTGTGAACATCTGGAAGATAATTTCATAATCACAAAAAGTCAACATGGGTTTCAGAGAAACAGGTCATGCCAGACAAATCTGATCTCTTTTTTTGATAAAATTACCAGCTTGGTAGATGAAGGGAATGCTGTGGATATAGTATATCTTGATTTCAGTAAGGCCTTTGACAAAGTTCCCCATGACATTCTTGCAAGCAAGTTGGTAAAATGTGGGCTAGACAAAGTAACTGTTACATGGATTTGTAATTGGTTATCTGGTCGAACACAAAGGGTGCTCAACAATGGCTCCTTTTCAACCTGGAAAGAAGTGACCAGTGGGGTGCCACAGGGCTCTGTCCTGGGCCCAGTGCTATTCAATATCTTTATTAATGACTTGGATGACGGTATTGGGGGCATAGTTATCAAATTTGCAGATGACACCAAATTAGGAGGAGTAGCTAATACCCCAGAGGACAGGATCAAAATTCAAAATGACTTGAGCAGACTAGAAAGTTGGGCCAAAGCTAACAAAATGAAATTCAACACAGAGAAATGTAAGGTACTGCACTTAGGGCGGAAAAACGAAAAGTACAGATATACGATGGGGGACACTTGGCTGAATGAGACTACGTGTGAAAGGGATCTAGGAATCCAGGTGGACCACAAGTTGAACATGAGTCAACAGTGCGATGCAGCAGCTAAAAAGGCCAATGCAATTTTAAGCTGCATCAGTAGAAGTATAGTGTCTAGATCAAGAGAAGTAATAGTGCCACTATATTCTGCTTTGGTCCGGCCTCACCTGGAATACTGTGTCCAGTTCTGGGCACCACAATTCAAAAAGGATGTGGAGAAACTGGAGCGTGTCCAAAGGAGGGCAACTAAAATGGTGAAGGGTCTGGAAAGCAAGCCCTATGAGGAACGACTTAGGGAGCTGGGGATGTTTAGCCTGGAGAAGAGAAGGCTGAGAGGTGATATGATAGCCGTGTTTAAATATTTGAAGGGATGTCATATTGAGGAGGGAACAAGCTTGTTTTCTGCTGCTCCAGAGACTAGGACCCGAAACAATGGATGCAAGCTGCAAGAAAAGAGATTCCACCTCAACATTAGGAGGATCTTCCTGACAGTAAGGGCGGTTCGACAGTGGAACACACTCCCTCGGAGAGTAGTGGAGTCTCCTTCCTTGGAGGTCTTTAAGCAGAGGCTGGATGGCCATCTGTCGGGGATGCTTTGATTGGGAGTTCCTGCATGGCAGGGGGTTGGACTGGATGGCCCTTGTGGTCTCTTCCAACTCTATGATTCTATGATTCTATGATTCTATGATTCTAGTTTCTGGGGCGGCAGAAAAAAAACTTGTTCCCTCCTCAATTTGACATCCCTTCAAATATTTAAACACGGCTATCATATCACCTCTTAACCTTCTCTTCTCCAGGCTAAACATTCCCAGCTCCCTAAGTCGTTCCTCATAGGGCTTAATTTCCAGACCCTTCACCATTTTAGTCACCCTTCTCTGGACACGCTTGTTTTTCAACCTCCTTTTTGAATTGTGTTGCCCAGAACTGGACACAGTATTCTTCCAGGTGGGGCCTGACCAAAGCAGAATACAGTGGCACTATTACTTCCCTTGACCTCGATACTATACTTCTATTGATGCAGCCTAATATTGCATTGGCCTTTTTAGCTGCAGCGTCACACTGTTGACTCATGTTCAACTTGTGGTCCACTAGGACTCCTAGATCCCTTTCACATGTAGAAATCTCCTTAAGCCAGGTGTCCCCATTCTTATATGTATGCATTTCATTTTTTTTCTGCCTAAGTGGAGTACCTTCAACACATTTCTCCCTGTTGAAGTTCATTTTGTTAGCTTTGCCCCAGCTTTCTAATCTATTAAGGTCATTTTGAATTTTCATCCTGTCCTCTGGGGTATTAGCTATTCCTCCTAGTTTGGTGTCAACTGCAAATTTGAGAAGCATGCCCCCTGTTCCTTCGTCCAAGTCATTGATAAAGATGTTGAATAGCAAGCTGGTCCCAGGACAGAACCCCACTGGACACCCCACCGCTCACTCCTCTCCAGGAGGAAGAAGAAGAGGAACAGCCATTGCTGAGCACCCTTTGGGTTCAGTCACTCAACCAGTTACTAATCCACCTAACAGTTGTATTGTCCAGCCCACGTTTTGCTATCTTGTTTGCAAGAATATCGTGGGGGACACCTGACTTAATGAGATATATAGTCAATATAACAGCTAATGCCTTTTTGATATGCAGCAGGTTCTGGTAATAGGTTCATGTTGCCATTCCTTGAGCTTTACAAGAGTAAACTATTGCCCAGTTTGGGTCCACTCAGACGTGGCAGTTTTGGATTCAGTGCAGCATAAATTTCTAACACGATCTCTTGGCTCTTGTCCCCAAATCTACCCACAAATAGTACGTACGGATTCTGCATTCTGTCCAGTTAAAAACATTGGCTCAGAAAACAGCCCATTTATTATTGGCTCAAGATAATTTCAACTAAATAATGGTGTGAAGAATATAATCTTATATATGATTACTGGCGCATGCATGGTATATGCTAGATATTTGAAAATGGAGATAATACCTACCATAGATTAATGGATAATAAAACTGAATGAATTTGCCATCTTGGACAGGCTATCCACATATATTGCTGGGAAGACAACTCAACAATATGAAAATAAATTTTCAAATTGTCAAAGTTGTAGAGAAAGACTAAGAATGAAGTATATAATGCAGAGTAACGCAAACCGGGGAAACAAGACATGGAATAATTATCTTGAATTTTTGGACTATATAGAGCTCATATAATGACTTTACAGAGGTCTAGAAGAAACAATATAATATAAAATTAGTATCAAAGAAACCAAATCATTTAGTAGTGGAAGAACTAATCAGAATGAATTTAATATAATATAAGGTGAATATAGATATAAGACGCTTAGAAAAATTGTGTAAAAATCATGTAAGCAAAACTGCAGAAATGCAAAGCAAACAAAATGTGCTACCTTGTTGTTTATTTTGTTGTTGTTGTTATGTTTTTTTCCTTTTTGTTGTCACTTACCGTATATGTTTTTATATTTAATTTTTTTTAAAAAAAGATAATTTTTCAGCTGATTTCCCCTTTAGTCATAATGGCATATGAAGAAAAGCTGTTATCTTATATACAATTTGGGATTTTCAACAAACTGGTTGCAAATGGCTATAATGGGGCCTGATTAGAAAGGCATTCAGCTGATATCGATTTCCAGGAAAATGCTGCATTAGTAGACAAGTGTCGTTCTTTTCCTTCATATAAGAATTTCACCCTTTATCCTGGAAAACTGGCCCCCTTATTTAGCCTTTTCTTGCCCATACTACCTAAATCCCTTTTAACTAAGTGCAGATTAAAAACTTTGCACCTAATGCAAGTTAAAGGGTGTTATGATGGTTTACTAAACTCCAATAGATAGTGCCCATATGGCTGCAGTAAGACGGAAGATTTGCATCATTTTCTTCTGGAATGCTCTTTGTATTTGGACTTGAGAGCCCAATACCTTGACCCTCTTGTTGTACATATCAGAGATACTATATACCTGGTGGGCAAAATGAGGGCATAGGTTCCCCCAAATAAGAATGCCGTCCCCTTCAAAATTTTCCTTCGGCTGGAATGGGGATCTCGAGGGGCGAAGGTGCCTATATCTCTTGATTTGCAGAGGGGTGAACACAGGCCTTGGGCATGTGCCAGCATCCAAGGGCAGAAGCAGAGGGAGACGGATGCTTTGTTATTGCTATTGTTAACTGCCCTCCGGTCGATTTCGGCCCATGGCAGTGACCCTTTGGATGAAGCATCTCCAAGACCCCCTGTCCTCCACTGCTCTGCCCAACACCTGCAAACTCATGGTCTTTTTCATTGAGTCCATCCATCTGGCAGCATCTGGCCTTCCTCTCTTTCTACTTCCCTCCACCTTTCCTAACATTATTGTCTTTTCCAATGATTCATGCCTTCTCATGATGTGTCCAAAGTATGACAGTCTAAGTCTTGTCATCTTGGCTTCTAGGGATATCTCTGGCTTGATCTGCTCTAGGACCCCTTTGTTGGTCCTTTTGGCTGTCCATGGGATCCTCAGACCTCTTCTCCAGAAACACATTCTCCCAAATGCATTGGTTTTCTTCCTATCTTCTTTCTTGACTATCCATATGTTTATATATTTATATATGCTTTTATATATGTATATATTGCACTCTTCTCCAGCCCCACATTCTCTCAAATGCATTGGCTTTCTTCCTATCATCTTCCTTAACTGTCCATGTGTGTGTGTATGTGTGTATATATATATATATATATATATATATATATATATATATATATATATATATTGCACTCTTCTCCAGCCCCACATTTATCTCAAATGCATTGGTTTTCCTCCTATCTTCTTTCTTAACTGTCCAGCTCTCCCATATCCATATGTCTTTGCATTTTAGGGTCTTTTCTAGTTCTTTCCTAGCCCCCCCTCCCCATTCTTAGCCTTCTCTTGATTTCCTGACTGCAGTCCCCATTCCGATTAATGTTTGATCCCAGATATGAGAACTCTTTTACTATTTCTATTCCTTTATTGTCTCATTCAGATCTGTGTAGGTGCAAAGCCACAAAGCCACAGGAGACAGGGGCTGCTGTGGTGAGAAGTGAGCATTTTATTGAAAAAGGGGGAAAGGGGCTCCAGGGGTAGGAAGGGGGAGAGGCCTCCTCCGGCGGTCGTGTCGGGAGCAGAGCAAGGGTTGCTTTGGTCCAGGGAGGCCACCGTCCTCACGGTCCCATCCTTGGGGGCTGCGGACTCCAAGGGGCGGCCGTGTCCTGGCCCTCCGATGCCCTGCAGGATCCGGGCAGCACCTGCGGAAGGTCAAAGAGGGAGAAATTTAGTCATGTCAGCCATAAGGATGGAAGTCCTTGCTAGTTCCCCCCATCCCTCCTAAGGAAGCAGCCAGTAACTTCAACAACTTTCTTCCCACTGCCAGAAAGTCTTCTTTTGCAGGGCATCTTCACTGTAAAAATAATGCAGTCTGAGGCCACTTTGAGTGCTGTAGCACCATCCCATAGGAAATCCTGGGCTCTGTCATTTTGCAAGGTTTTTCGCCTTCTCTGCCAAAAAGTGCAGCTTTGTGCCTCACAAAACGACAGATCCCAGGATCCTGTAGAATGGAGCCATGGCAGTTTAAATGGTGCTAAAGTGTATGTAGATGCACCCTTGGAAGGCTATTTGCAGCTTAGGGCTGCATCTACAGTGCAGAAATTAATGCAGTATGACACTGCTTTAATTGACCATGGTTCAATGCTATTGAGAGTCTGGGATCTGTAGTTTTGTGAGACATTTAGCCTTCTTTATCAGAGAGCTCTGGTGCCACAACAAACTACAAATCCCAGGATTCCACAGGATGGAGCCAGGATCATTAAAGCGGTGTCAAATGGCATTAATTCACATGTAGTATTTTTCTGCCCAAACTACCCTTTCCTGCTGCACAGAAAATGCTGTTTCCTGTGCAGAAAATGCAAATTTCCAAATACTAAGTGCAAATTAAGTCCCAAACTGTGAAAATTCTCTGCATCAGGATTCCTACCACTCAGAAAATATGTTCCTCTACCATTTTTGAATTTGTTCTTTCTATCCCATACAACACAGAGTTCTTTGCTGTTTTGCAACTGTGAACCTTTTTGGGCAAAATAATCCCTTCACTGAACTGCAAAGCACAAATCTTAGGGCCTTTTGCAGACTGCCAGAAATAGTGCAAATTGAGTCCACTTTAACTGCCCTGGCTCAGTGCTAGGGAATCATGGGAACTGTATTTTTTTTTTTCTGAGACATTGAGCCTTCTCTGTCAGAGAGCTCTGGTGCCACAATAAACTACAGTTTCCATGATTCCCTAGCACTGAGTCAGGGCAGTTAAAGTGGACTCAATTTGCACTATTTCTGGCAGTCTGCAAAGGCCCTTAATTTATTTGGTTCTGCCAAAAAAAAAAAAAACAACTGTCTGTTGCTCCTTGATTTTGTGCACATCGTGTCTGCCTGAGATCCTATGTTGGGACTGTGTAGCCAAAATTTCTATTTGCAGACTTAAGCATCAATTGTGCTACACAGCTCTTACACTGAATGGCAGCCATCCACAGCTGAATGCACCTCTGAATGGACAGCTGCTTCATTTATGCCAGGGGTAGGCAACCTTTTTGAGCCGGGGGCCGGGTTGCTGTCCCTCAGACAATTATGGGGCCGAAGCACCAAAATAAATAAATAAATAAATAAATAATTTTTTTTAAAAAAATAAAAAAATATGCATGCACACTCTCTCAGCCCCAGAAAAGCCATGGCAAAACCCCTGTGGAGATTTTGCCAAGAAAACCCCAAGAACAAGTAATAACAACAATAATTAATATCATCAAGGCGGGGGGCAGCGGTGGCAGAACTGGCCTGGGGCCGGTCCAAAGGGCCTTAGGTTGCCTACCCCTGATTTATGCTCATCTGTATGTAGCATGTATGGACAGCAGTGCACAATGTACATGAAAGCAAAGGCACATCCAGATCTGTGTGCCCTGCCACCACATGCACAACTCCTCTTCTACACCTGTTGTACTGACCAAAGTACGCTGAATTGCTTTTGTACGGATACGGTTGCCAGGTTGGATATGGGATTGAACACAAACAAATATAGGGATACAGTGGTCCCTCCATATTCGCTGGGATTAGGGGTGAAGGACCCTTGTGAATGTGGAAAAACTGCAAATAAAAACCCACTATTCTTTTTACCTAAGAGAACACCTCTCTAGGAATCTCCAGGTCCTCCAGTGCAACTCTATGGTCAACGTCTGCCAGAGGTTGATCACAGAATCATACTGTAAAGCTTACAAATACTTACGTAGGTAAGCATTTTCTCTAGGAACTTCCAGGTCCTCCAGCACAGAATCATACTGGATGACCTACTAATACCGAGGTAAGTGTTTTATTCAGGAACTTCTAGCTCCTCCAGCAGAACTTTATGGTCAACATCTGCCAGAGGTTGATCACAGAATCATATTGGAGGACCTACAAATACCGAGGTAAGTGTTTTCTCTAGGAACTTCTAGGTCCTCCAGCACACCTCTATGGTCAACTTCTGGCAGAGATTCCTTTGAGAGAACATATTAATCAAATCCGCAAAAGTCAAATCCGGAAATGTGGAGGGCCAGCTGTACTCTGAATCTGGGAACGGTAAAGCAACTAGCCCTCAGGTAGCCTTCCATCGGAGCAACGGTTACTATTTACGGCAAATTGCTGTGACCTTGTTGACAGATGTACAGAGCAACCATGTAATTATAGCCAGCTCTGTAACAGTATAAACACAATCTATATCTGAAAGGAAATAGCTACAGAAGGATAAATAGTAACTGTGGCTGCAACAGAGGGCTATCTGAACAGGGGACGGGGCTTTAATATTTAAGCACAAACTATCACAGGAGTCCCCTGAACTGGCTCACTGAGATGTGAACAGCAACCAGGTAACCTTGTGTTATGATAAGTGGTTTTGATTGAGTTTTGATATCAAGATCCCTTTGGATCTCTATCAGAAGCCCTAGGCTGGAAAGGGCCTCCATCGCCATGGGCTCAAGGCGAGCACATCACATAGGCACTAAGGTGAATCTGCATTTACAAGCCATTTGCAGATCAGAAGGCCAGGCTTAG
Organism: Phrynosoma blainvillii; assembly: GCA_026167975.1. Classification (NCBI taxonomy): domain Eukaryota; kingdom Metazoa; phylum Chordata; class Lepidosauria; order Squamata; family Phrynosomatidae; genus Phrynosoma; species Phrynosoma blainvillii. The sequence continues at coordinate 317,440,107 of JANUYF010000004.1, read as the reverse complement.
GAGCTGCAATGCAGGACATTCACACCTGAAAAGATTTATGGGCCAGTCAGGATGTGTCCTTAAGGTGAGGAAAAAAAACCTACCTCCCATCTCCCCTCTTCTGGAAATTGTCCACTTCAAAGCATAGCAATTGGAATCCTTTGATGTTCAATAGCAACTCTTTGCTTCCAGGGTTTAAATACTCCCCAAAATCTCAGGGAAAATGGGGGTCTGGATAGATTTCATGACGGTCCTGTTCCATTCTCTAGCTAGCCTCTCCGGCTCTACCTCCTGTTCTTTTCGGTTGAGTCTATCCCTCGTTGGAGCAACATCTTTGCAGGTAATTATCACTATTAGAAAGCCTTGTGTTCCTATCCAAGCTAACTACTTTACTCCTCAGTTCTTGTGTGTGTGCATGTATGTTAGAGTGCTTGAATCCTCAAATAAAGCTTTGTTTCTACATCAGTCTCTTCTCTAGCCACCTCCGTAAACAAAGGATAAAAGATCCCATAGAAGACTTGGACTTTAGTAATTCCCCAGGTTCAGGGTCTTCTCATTACACTTGATAGAAACAATAAATGTGTTTATAGCAAAATATTTTAACCCTTATACAACATGGATACAAGTAAACAATATGATACCCTAAACACCTCACAAAACTACAAAACCCAGACTCCCCATAGCATTGAGCCACAACAGTTAAAGCGGTGTCAAATTGCATCAATTCTGCAGTGTAGAGGATAATATTTATGACAATATGCATGCAACATTGTCCCTGCAGCAATAATATGATTTATTGACAATCATGTTGCCACTGGAATCCACGGTCTATGCACAATTTCATAAAAGAAGGAGCGTCCGTATGTGTCATCACATTTTGTTACAATGACATTGCCATGTTGTTTATTTGTACTCATCTTTCATATGGGTCAAAATGTTTTGTGAGTCATCTGTGAGCTACCTTGCTTCCCTTTCCGGGAGAAAGGTGGCATATAAATGAAATACAGGAATAAATTAATTGCTATGAACATATTTTTTGTGGGTTTTTTGGGCTATGTGGCCATGTTCTGGAACAGTTTATTCCTGACGTTTCGCCAGTATCTGTGGCTGGCATTTTCAGAGAGTGCTGGCATGGAAGTGAGTGGGGTATATATATACTGTGTGACCCTTGGTTGAGAAAAGGTGATTGACATGTTAATCTGTGTGTTGTTCTGTTGTTGAATGGCAAAGCCTCAGAGTGAGATGATACGCAAGGAGGATATGTATGTCTATTTAATGAGCCATCGACTGTCTGTGGGGGAAACTCCCTGCCCCTGGGTGAAGTTCAATTGCATGTCCTTGGTCTTGATTTTGGTGTTTTTCAGGACTGGCAGCCAGACTTTGTTTACTTTCTGGGTTTATTCTTTCCTGTTGAAGTTGTCCAGGTGTTTGTGGATTTCAATGGCTTCCCTGTGCATTCTGACCCGAAAGTTGTTGGCATGGTCCAAAATTTCAGTGTTTTTGAATAGCATTTTATGCCCAGGATGGTTTATAATGTGTTCTGCTACTGCTGATTTATAAACCATCCATGGCATAAAATGCTATTCAAAAACACTGAGATTTTGGACCATGCCACCAAGTTTTGGGTCAGAATGCACAGAGAAGCCATTGAAATCCACAAACACTTAGACAATTTCAACAGGAAAGAAGAAACTCTTAAAGTAAACAAAGTCTGACTGCCAGTCCTGAAAAACACCAAAATCAAGACCCAGCATGTGCAAATGAACTTCACCCAGCGCCAGGGGTTTTCCCAGCAGACAATGGATCGCTATTTAAATAGACGCAAATCCTCCTTGCATATCCTCCCACCCTGAGGTCTTGTCATTCAACAACAGAGCAATACACAGATTAACATGTAAATCACTTCATCTCAACCTAGGGTCACACAGTATATATACACCCACTCACTTCCATGCCAGCATTCTCTGAAAATGCCAGCCACAGGTGCTGATGAAACGTCAGGAATAAACTCTTCTAGAACATGGCCACATAGCTCGAAAAACCCACAAAAAACCATGGATGCCATCCGTGAAAGTCTTCGACTTCACAACTTATTTATTGTTTCTTGAGTCCGCCTTGAGTCCTTATATTGGGAGAAAGGCAGGCTATAAGTAAGTAAAATACTCCTACTAATACTCCTACTCCTATTAGTAATTTCTACCAATGTCATATGGTAGCTTTAATATTTAATAAGGGCCAGTATGGTGTTGGGCTAGGACCTTGGGGAGACCAAGGTTCTATTCTCAGCTTGGCTATATAAACTCACTGGGTGACCTTAGGCAAGTCACACTCTCTCAGCCTCAGAGGAGGGCAATGGAAACCCCCTCTGAAGAAATGTGCCATGAAAACCCTGTGATAGGGTTGCCATAAGTTGGAAATGACTTGAAGGCACACAAGAACAACCATTTCTCATTGTTCCCTCCTCATCCAGCCATCTAGCCTTTCGTTTGAGCACAAACAGTAATGCCTGCTGGGATTTTGCATGTTCTATGGCATTGTTGTTCTTTGCTTCATCTTTTAGATCGGGGGTAGGCAACCTTTTTGAGCTGGGGGCCGGGTTGCTGTCCCTCAGACAATTGGGGGGCCGAAGCACCAAAAATAAATAAATAAAATAAAAATATATATTTAAAAAAAATAAAAACATAAAAAAATATGCATGCACACTCTCTCAGCCCCAGAAAAGCCATGGCAAAACCCCTGTGGAGATTTTGCCAAGAAAACCCCAAGAACAAGTCATAACAACAATAATCAATATCATCATGGCGGGCAGCGGCGGCGGCGGCGGCAGGATCGGCCTGGGGCCAGTCCAAAGGCCTTAGGTTGCCTACCCCTGTTTTAGATCCTTGGTTACATGCCCCTAAGCCTACAGATCATATCAAAATGATTATACTTATACATGAGATCGACTCATAGTCCATGATATATGGTACAGTCTGCCCTTTGTATCTGTGGGGGAATCTGTTCCAGACCCCACTGCGAATAAGGAAAAATCATAGACTCACAGAGTTGGAAAAGACCCCAAGGGCCATCCAGTCCAGCCCCATAGCGCCATGCAGGAACTCACAATCAAAGCACCCCCGAGAGATGGCCATCCAGCCTCCAAAGGAGGAGACTCCACCAGCCTCTGGGGCAGCGTCTACCAACATTGAACAGCTCTTACCATTAGGAAGTTCTTCCTAATGTTTAGGTGGAATCTCTTTTCCTGTAGCTTCCATCCATTGCTCCGTGTTTGAAGGGGTGTCATACTGAGGCTGGAGCAAGCTTGTTTTCTGCTGCTCCAGAGAATAGACCTGGAGCAAGGAATTCAAACTACAAGAAAAGAGATTGCACCTCAACATTAAGAACTTCCTGACAGTAAGAGCTGTTCAATAGTGGAAGGTGCCTCCTCAGAGTGTGGTGGAGTCTCCTTTTTGGAAGTCTTTAAGCAGAGGTTAGATGGACATCTGTTGGGGGCACCTTGATTGTGAGTTCCTGCATGGCAGAAGGGGGGGGTTGGACTGGATGGCCCTTGGGATCCCTTCCAACTCTATGATTCTAGAGTTAGGGAGCTGGATATGTTCAGCCTGGAGAAGAGAAGGCTGAGAGGTGATATGATAGCCTTGTTTAAATATTTGAAGGGATGTCATATTGAGGAGGGAGCAAGCTTGTTTTCTGCTGCTCCAGAGAATAGGACCCGGAACAATGGATTCAAACTACAGGAAAAGAGATTCCAGCTCAACATTAGGAGGAACTTCCTGACAGTAAGAGATGTAGGAGAGCAGAACATATTCCCTCAGAGAGTGGTAGAGTCTCCTTCTTTGGAAGTCTTTAAACAGAGGCTGGATGGCTATCTGTCAGGGTGCTTTGATTGTGAGTTCCTGCATGGCAGAATGGGGTTGGACTGGATGGCTCTTGTGGTCTCTTCCAACTCTAAGATTCTATGATAATAAATAAATCAATAAAATAATAAATCTTTCCCAGTCCCCAAACACTTTCTCTGGGGAAAAGGAGCAGATTTGGGCAAGGGGTCAGCCCTTCACCTACCTCAGGCAGAGGGCTTGGAACAGGACAAGTGGTTGCAGCCATTTCTACAGCATTTCATGGCACCGTCGCATTCAGAATCCAGTTGGCAGGTGTCTCTGCAAAGGCCAAGACTGGAGATGCCTGTTACGCTGACAGGACAGGAGCCGGGCTTATCTGCAAGGAGAGAGAGAGAGAGAAGGACAGAGAGTGTGAGAGAGAGAAGAGAGGAAAAGGAAGGGCATCCTGGAAGAGCAGCTTTTACACCCTTTGGCTGTATCAATAAAACTACATTGGGACCTTGCATTCTGGAGTTCTACTGTTTGGACTTGGTTAAAAAAAAAGTCAAAGATCCCCCCATGTGTGTGTGTATAGTTTTTATAGAATCATAGAATCATAGAATCATAAGAGACTCCAAGGGCCATCCAGTCCAACCCCATTCTGCCATGCAGGAACTCACAATCAAAGCATCTCTGACAGATGGCCATCCAGCCTTTGCTTAAAGACCTCCAAAGAAGGAAAGGGAGTGTCTTCCACTGTCAAACAGCTCCCACTATCAGGAAGTGCATCCTAATATTTAGATGGAATTTCTTTACCCCTAGTTTGCATCCATTGCTCCATTGTGTTCTATTCTCTAGTCTAGAGCAGCAGAAAACAAGCTTGCTCCCTCCTCAATATGACATCCCTTCAGATACTTAAACGAGGCTATCATATCCCCTCTTAACCGTCTCTTCTCCAGGCTAAACCAACCAAGCTCCCTAAGATGCTTCTCATAGGGCTTTATGGTTTACAGGCCTTTCACCATTTTAGTTGCCCTCCTTTGGACACGCTCCACTTTCTCAACCTCCTTTTTGAATTGTGGTGCCCAGAACTGGACACAGTATTCCAGGTGAGGCCTGACCAAAGCAGAATGCAGTGGCACTATTACTTCCCTTGATCTAGACACTATACTTCTACTAATGCAGCCTAAAATCGCATTGGCCTTTTTAGCTGCCGCATCACACTGTTGACTCACATTCAACTTGTGGTGTACTTGGACTCCTAGATCCCTTTCACATATAGTCTTGTTAAGCCAGGAGTCCTCCATCTTCTATCTTTGCATTTCATTTTTTTGCCTTAAGTTTAGTACCATCAGAATACATTCCTTAATACTTGGTATTTGCTGGATTTTTTTTTTATATATAAAAAAATGCATATACAATTCTAGCTGCCGATCCCCACTTTTTAAAGTTGAAAGTTAGCGAGAAGCCTTGAGCTGATTAATGAATTCCCCTCTCAATGTCAATTAGAGTCATTTAGGAGGTCGCCTGACCCTTGCAGGCCATTCTTCACTAATTTTGTCCTTGAAGGAAGCAATGACTAATTTTAGACAATTTTCTCCCTGCAGTGAGAAGCGCTTTGAAAACTGCAAAGTCTGCAAACATGCTTCACAGTTTGGGTCGGGGGCGGGGGGGGGTATCCACACTACAGAATTAAAGCAGTTTGACACCACTTAACCGGCCACAACTCTGTCCAATAGAATCCTGGGAATTGTAGTTTGGTGGGGCACCAGAGCTCTCTGGCAGACCACGTCGAATACCTCACCAAACTACAAATCCCAGGATGCTGTAGGATGGAGCCATGGCGGTTAAAGTGGAGTCCAATGGCTTTAACTCTGCAGCGTGGAAACACTCTTATGCTGTGCAACATTCACCTGTGTTTCTTTCCGCACACATACACAAATATCATTTTATGCCCGGGAAATAGCCCTTTCTGCACAGAAACATTATTTTCTTCACCAAAAATGCTGCAGATGAGAATGTATGCTGCAGAAAATTCATGCGTGTTGCTCTGAGCAGAAAATGCTGTTTTCTGCACAAAAACCCAGCAACATGCAATTGTTTTTCACAGACTAATCAGTCCCGAACTGAGAGCCAGCGTGGCGTAATGGCTTGAGTGTTGGACCACCACTCTGGAGACCAGGATTCGAATCCCTGCTCAGCCATGGAAACCCACTGGGTGACCTTGGGCAAGTCACATTCTCTCAGCCCCAGGGGAAGGCAAAGGCAAAGGCAAGCCTCCTCAGGACAAACCTTGCCAAGAAAACCCATGATAGGGTCTCCATAAGATGAAAATGACTCGAAGGGACATGACACATGAAGATTATCCTCTGCTCAGGGTTCTCCTCATCAGGGTTTCCTGAATTGACAGAACACACTTTCTGGCCATTCCCCCCAATATTTCCTAATATCCTTTTAATCCCTGGGGGGGGGCAGATCATGGTGCTGGGCATGTAAGCAAAGGAAGAGTCCTTGCAAAACCTATTCAGATCTGGAGCTAAGCTGGAGGGCAGCTTGAACAGGCGGAGGAAGAAGGCAGGGGTGGCCAAAGGGTGGTCCGTGGACCCCAGACCCTTCTGTGGTCCACTCCAGGCTCCTGCCCCCCCTCCCCATGCCAACGTAAGGGGCATAGATATTCTCTGCTTTGGGCAACACATCTCTAGAAACCCAGCAGAGCCCTTTCGAAGGCGTGCAGCTGCCTCCCGTATGTTTGCTGTGGACTCCAGGCATTGGGAAATCGTGCAAAGGCTGCCAGGGAAAGCGAGCTGGCGCCTTAAAATAGCTCTCCAAACAATTGCCGATTTAAACAAAGTGTGTGTTTGTGTGCATGCGCTAGCTCCAAAACATCCAGCTTTCTTTGGGCCGTTCGTTCTGTGTGAGCCGTTCTAGGAATGGTGGCACTGAAATGCAATCAATCATTAGTAAAACACAAAGCACAAAAGGCGGCAGTGCCCGAAATCTTTGTGCGTGAACCCATTTTTCAGCTCCATGACTCTGATAAGGCAAACAGCCTGCAGCCTTTCCGCAAGTTCCCAGGTAACATACCAAACAGTGATGATGCCGGAAAAATATTATTGAGAGTTTGAGGAAGTGTTTGGGGAAGGAAAGGAAATAAGTGGCACCTTTTTCTTCCTTCGGCAGCGGAGCAACTGCACCAAATGAATCATGGATCATCCAGCCCTGTTCTATAGGGTCATGAAGTTCCTTCAAGTTCATTAAAGGGGAAAACCACACACACACACACACACACACACACACACGCACAGCCCATATTAATCACACAGACGCACCCATGCACAAAGGTCAAATAACAACTGAAATTTTAGGTTAGTGATTGCCACTGATTGTGGCTTTTGCTCCCAAGGTCTTCATCCAGTGGCAAGTCCAGTAGGATATTAAAGTTCAGAAACTGAGTTGTTGGTGCCGTTGTTGTTGTTGTTGTTGTTGTTGTGTGCCTTCAAGTCATTTCCAACTTATGGCAACCCTAAGGTAAACCTATCATGGGGTCTTCCTGGCAAGATTTGTTTGGAAGAGGTTTGCCATTGCCTTACCCTGAGGCTGAGAGAGTGTGACTTGCCCAAGGTCACTCAATGGGTTTCCATGGCTGAGCCAGGATCCGAACCCTGATCTACAGAATCGTAGTCCAACGTTCAAACCACTACACCATGAGGTTCAGTACTGAGGTTCAGAACTAAAAACTCAGAAACCTTTATTAAGAAAACTATAGATCCAGTCTGGCGACTTTCACTGTCAGAAGTGACCTGCAAATGCTGTAGTCACATAATACAACTGCACATAATTTAACCTTCAGGTGGGCTTAATTTTCGTTCATCAGCATTAAACACATTCCTCTTTCTTTTCTCATGCCACCCCTTTTTCCTCGCTCTCACAAGACGGTTTCCCACAAATGATCTTGAATGAGTTGAACCCTTATCTGAGCATCTGTGTCTGAGCTCACAATGCTAAAATATTCCTAAAACATATTATCACTATTACATGTCCTATTGGCAGCCAGCATGGTGCAGTGGTTTAAGTGTTTGGCTGTGTAAACCCTCTGGGTGACCTTGGGCAAGTCACACTTTCTCAGCCTCAGAGGATGATAATGGCCAATCCCCTCTGAAGAAAGTTGCCAAGGAAACCCCATTGCCTTATAGGGTCACCATAAATCAGAAACAACTTCAAAGCATGCAACAACAAACATATCCCTTTATTACGTTACAGCAAGAGAAAAGCATATGCATCTCCTGACATCCATCTCCAGACTCCAGACAAACCATAAGTTCTTTCCGGCCAGCAAAGGCTTCTACTCCAGGGGTAGGCAACCTTTCCCCTTTAAGGGCCGAGGGACTTCAGCTCCCAGAAGCCTCAGCCATGTTGGCCAATAGTCCCATGTTGGCCAATAGCTCCTGGGATTCTGGGAGCTGAAGTCCCTCGGCCCTTAAAGGGGAAAGGTTGCCTACCCCTGATCTACTCCATGAGGAAGTCTTTGGTGCGGATAGAAACTGGTGAGGTTAGAAGCGGCCATAAAATTCCCAGGAGCATAGTTGTTTTAAAGGAGTGAGCAATGCCTGCTTCCTAGTCAAGTAGGTTTGGAAACTTAACTTTGGAGGAGTTCCAAAGTGAGCAGAAATCTCCTTCTGCCAGGCCAAGAGGTGAGGCACAGTCGCTCCAGCACAAGACGGTTTATAGTATACCTTGTCTTGGCAGTTCATGACTAACCGGTGGCTGGGAACGGACTCAGGAAGTAAACGCTCCTTTCATTAGTCTGCTTGCACCATCCTCATGTCTATTAAGACATTAAGAGATGGGTCACACCTGTGCAATGCAGTTTGCTTTCGCCCCATAAAATCTGGGTGACGCATCTTGCAGAGGCCAAACCCAGGGAGTGGTCTTGCATTCAGGAGACCCATTGTCCAGCCGTGGGCATCCGAGGAATGGGCCCAGTGATGCTCCGGGTAGAATTTGTGGTTAGGGTCCCAAATCTTCCCCTCAAGTAGATTTGAGTTGATTAACTCAGGAGTTTATCACTGAGTGGGCTGGGATTGGGCTGGAATGGGGGAAACACGGGTTTTACCGCACGCGAAATTGCTGCTGCATTGCTGGCCGGCCATCACCTGTCCCTGATCTGGCCTTTGCAGCCTGACCAAAGCAGAACAGAGTGGCACTATTACTTCCCTGGATCTTGACACTAGACTTCTATTGATCATAAATGCATGCCTTTTGTCCTGCTGAAAAAATCCATTTGGCAAAAGCCACACTTTTACAACACGCAACAATGTCATGCAGGGAGGTAAGCAGGAAGTCGCTTCTGTCTTGCTGCCTTTTGTCTTACTTTTGTAATGCAATAAGACTCTAGGAATCAACTTGGCAATAAATGATGCCCTGACTTGACTCAGTTCAAGACGTGCATACTCTTACCGACCAAATTACTGGCCTAACTTCATCCAGAAACAGCAAATTCTTAGGCAATGGGCTTGAGCCAGGCATTAAGGTCTACTCGGGAGCCAGCCGGTCCCTGCTGTACATTGGAGTAGCCTTCTAAAGTTTTAGAAAAGCCTCTGAAGGTCTTCCACCTCAAGCCTGTTTACTGTTCCCCTCCGATAAGATTTTTTACCCAACTTTGTGCAAGTCTTATTTTCGAGTTATTGACACTCCACCCATCTCCCTGGCACCACTGACCTTTTTTTTTAAATGTTAAAGTTGGTTCTCAGCCTTGAGAATATTAGTTGAGACTTGACTTGAAAGTATCCTGCAAGTACCTGAGACTCAGCTTCAGACTTGAAGGTAGAGACTTGAGACTTGATTTGAGACTCGGAAGCTCATCACATTCATTTTAAAACCGGCTTACCTGATCCGGATTAAATTTTAAATTGGGCGGCAACATGATATTATCAGAAGGATTTAGCCGCTGAATCTGGCGCCCGGGTCCATCCCAGGTCCGTCTGTGCTCCCAGGATGGACCTGGGATGGACCCGGGCTCAGCGTGCCTCTTTTCAAAGCTGGGAGTTTTCTGGCTTAAGGAAGTTGACCCAGGTGGTGGATTCGGCGGCTAAATCCTTCTGATGATATCAGGATGCTGCTCGATTTAAGATTTAATCCGGATCAGGTAAGCCAGTTTTAAAATGAATGCGACAAGCTCCTTGGAGTAAAAGGCTTCAGTACATCACTGTGTCCCTTGCTGTGAAGAGATGCTGGAACCCATGAAATCCTGAGGGCTGGGATGCTCTCCTCGGCTGTGGGACCCTGGATGCCTCCATTTCCCAGCAGTGACGTTTCTCCTTCTCCTTCTCCTTCTCCAGCAGGGATGGCTTTTGGCTTTGGCTACCAAACGAAGCCTTGGGGAGACCTGGAATCGGAGCCAGTTCCTTCCAGGTAGGAGCCCTGGTCTCCCCCTTTGCTCTCTGCCCCTTCGGCCTGGGAAGGCGTTGCGGCCTTCCTGCCAAGTTGGCAGCACTCTCTGTCTTTGTTTCTGCTTGGAGGGACTCAATTGTTTCTTCTCTGCTGCAGCGGTCATTCCTGGTTTCCAGCAGATAGACACTCCTCTGGGCCATGAATCCAGACAAGGAGGACCGGGAGCCATTGTCAAATGAACTCTCTCTTTTTGGAAACTAGCTGCTGCTCTTGTTGTCCCTTGCACATACACTCAGCTAGGAAGATCAAGTCAGGGGTGCAACTGTGCCTGCAAAGAGGACTCCCGTCGCCTCTCAGGTGCAACTCTTGCTATTTACGTACAGCTTGTCAGGGGTGCGAACCAGGGACCCGCTTTCCATTCGTGGCCAAGGCCTGGATCACTTTCTTTTGCATTTGGAAAGGGAGGACACTCCTTGGTTTCGAGGGTCCCCCTCACTGCCAGCAGTGCTGGACTTTCCTCCCAGGGGTCAGTCCTCTCAGGTCCTTCTTAGGTATAGTCCAGTTGTACTACTTTTCTTTCTCAGTTGTGTTTGTGTGTGGGGGTGGGGTTTTTTGGTTCTGTTTTTGTACCTGCAGCAATCCAGGAAAAGCCAGATTTGCGCTGAGATTAACAACAGCAAACACACCTGGGAAAGTCCCGAGCATCTGGCCTCCCCTTTGAGCAAGAGATGGATCCCGGAGGTTGCGGGTCCCGGGTTCACATACCTGGCAAGCTGGACATAAATAGCACCGCCTGAAGAGGGAAATAAGTGTGTAAGTGTGTGTGTGAAAGACACACACACACAGATTCTTCAGCATGAAGGGCAGTCCTGTTTGTTGGAAGATGTACCCCAGGGTACTCTGACCTTGGCACTCCAGACAAAGCATGCCCAAGAGATGTCCCATCATCCCCCCCTTCCACGACAAAGGTATACAGCAATGCAAAAGGGAAGGTGAGGGGCACAGGGGACAATCTTCTCTTGCTATTGCTGGACTAGTTGAAGGGATGTGGAGACTAGCAATGCGCCATGCCTGTGTTTCTATCAGCAGGTCATGGCTTCTACTGTTCCCCATCATCTGCAGAACTCTCTTTCCATGCTAGATTTGGGGGATGAAATAATCTGCAGAATGATGCACTTTCCCTCCCTCTCTACAAGGTGTAGCAATGCGAACAGTTACAGGAAGGTGGTCTCTGGTTTCATGATTAGAAGGAACTTTTTGGAAACGGAGCCCACTCTCTAGGAACCAAAATGGTGGAGGAAACCATAAAGCCCTATGACCAACCCTCTGAGGCTGAGAGAGAGTGACTCGCTCCAGGTCACCCGATGGGTTTCCATGGTCAAGCTGGGATTTGAACCCTGGTCTGCCAGTGTCCAAGGCCAACGCTCAGACCACTATGCCATGCTGGCCCTCCACTCTGTCCCTACAATCCTTTTCTAATGAACAAGAACTCATCCTTTACAATACTAGCCCTTTGATCCTGTTCCGATTCCAATGGGATCTTGGATCTGTGGTTTCGTGAGCTATTTAGAGTTCCCTGGCAAAGGACTCTCGCGCTCCTCCAAATGCCCAGGATTCAATATTTTACTTTAATTATGTTTAATATTAGTGCATTCTCCCTTCCCCTCCTCTTTCTGTTTTTTGAGGAAGGAAGTTTTCCAAGCTGGCACCTTCTTCCATCCATAAAGTCCTGCCCTTGAGGTACAATGCAAGTTACGGTAGCTTCCTCCCTTCAAAACCATTGTTTTCAGTGGAGCGCAGAGGGAATCAATGGATTAATACAAACTAATGAGCTGAATTGGCCAAGAGCCCTACAGGATATATATATGGCCAGACTTGGCTGTGATCCCATGGGGTTTTCTTGGCAAGGTTTGCCATTGCCAGCCTCTGTGGCTGAGAGTGTGTGACCTGCCCCAAGGTGGGTTTCCATGGCTCAGCTGAGATTCGAACCCTGTTCTCCAGAGTCATAGTCAAATGCTCAAAGTGCTCTGCCACGCTGGCTCTCGTTTTGAATTTGGGGGCTCAAAGGATCGGGGGGATGAAGGTCCCAAGAGGAGGCAAGGTAGCCCAAGTGTGGGGGGGTATGTTTTGGGTACAGAAAGTCCCTGGTTCAACCCTTGGCATTGAAAAAATTTGAGATCTTGAGCCATTTGTGTGGAAAAGATGTTTCTTTGGAGAGACCTGGGTGCCAGATTCAAATCTGGGCTCTGGAAGAGCCAATTCGCTTTCATAGGAATGTCAGTCCCCCCCCCCCCACACACACTTTTTTAAAAAAATTACAATTTCAAATTAAATTTAGTTAAGAGATCAATTAATTAATTCATCTGGTGGAGTTCAATTAAAGATTTTAAATTAAAATTTTGCCTTGCCAAAACCGTTGTGTGTGTGCGTCGTGTGCCTTCAAGTCGTTTCAGACTCATGGCGAACCTAAGCTGGACCCTAAATGCGGGTTTCTTGGCGAGATTTGTTCAGAGGAAGTGTGCCATTGCCTTCCCCTGAGGCTGAGAGAGTGTGACTTGCCCAAGTGGGCTCAAACATTATTATTATCCCCCCCTCCAAACCAGAATTGGATTTAGTTCAGGATGTAAACATATTACTAAAATTAATAAATACATAGTCAAGGTCATGTTCTCTCGTTGCCCACCTCTCAAGGCATCCTCCTACATTTGGCCCTGGCCAAATTTATAAGTGGGGTGCAGCCCAGTTTTCTTTCCTGTACCCCTTTCAGCTCCAGTTTTGCAAGACCCCAACCAGAATATGAGTCAGTATCCCACTGTTGAGAATACGTATATGGTGTAGTGGTTAGAGCACTGGACTGGGAGACCCGGGTTCAAATCCTGCTCTGCTCAGCCACGGAAACCCACTAAAAGTGATTTCGGTATCAGAGGAAGGCAATGATAAATCTCCTTGAAATAAATCTCACCAAGAAAACCTTAGGATAGTTAGGGTTACCATAAATCAGAGAGCCAATATGGTATTTTGATTTGAGTGCATAATAATAATAATAATAATAATAATATTCCAAATTCTTCCCCAAATTGGGACTCAAAGCAACTTACTTTAATAATAATAATAATAGGTTTTATTTCTAGCCTGCCCCTCTTTCCTTTCCACAGGAAAGCCACTTCTCTGCTGCTTTGGCAAAATAAAACAACAGTACAGTTAAAAACATACAAAAGTGAACATTAAAAAAGAGTTAAACTGGAGTCGGTGTGGCATAGTGGTTCGGGTATTGGGCTCTGGTTCTGGAGACTATGGCTTGAATCCCCACCTGACCATGGAAACCCACTGGGGGACCTTGTGTAAGTCACACTCTCTCAGCCTCAGAGGAAGGCAATGGCAAACCACCTTTGAACAAGTCTTGCCAAGAAAACCCCATGGCAGGTTCACCTCAGAGTTGTCATAAGTCTGAAACGACTTGAAGGCACGCAACACACACATTGAACTAGGATTCCTCCAGGAAGCCAGGGTTCAAATCCCTGCCCAACCATGGAAAACCCTGGGTGACATTGGCCAAGTCACACTCTCTCAGCCTCAGAGGAAGGCATTGGTGGTAAACACATCTCTCTCAGCTTGAAACAAGGCAATAAAGGCAACCCTCCACTAAGGAAACCATGCTCAGAAAACCCCAGGAAAAGAACACTGTCAACTTGAAGACAAAGAACAACAATCCTGCACTGTATAATTATATAAATGCATTGCATTTTCTCTTTCATGGGGTCAAAACACACTGCAGAAATAATCCAGTCTGAGACCTGGCTCAATGCTAGGAAGGGAACTGTAGTTTTGTGAGACATTTAGCCTTCTCTGTCTGAGAGCTCTGGGGCCACAATAAACTACAATTCCCAGGATTCCTTGGCAGTGAGCCGGAACAGTTAAAACAGTTTCAAACTGGATTATTCCTGCAGTATGTTTTGGCCCATGATCCTTTCATTGCAGTTTCTTCTCCATGCCTGTTTGCCACAACTACACTACTAACACCCGTAACTCATAGATCATAGAATCACAGAGCTGAACCATAGAACCCTAGAATTGGAAGGAACCCCAAAGGCCATCTAGTCCAACCCTCTGGGGGCAGCATTCCACAGGAAAGCCGCTTCTCTGCTGCTTTGGCAAAATAACCAGTGGGCTTGCAGAACTTGGAGGCTGGTTTCAGCTCACAATCGCAACCTGTACCAGCTCCTTGGCACCTGGACCTGTGTGATTTACAGGCATGCATTGTTGGTACACAGTACACAGGTTTCGGCAAGACATCCCACAGCCTGCCAGGCAGCATTTCTCATTCCTTCTGCAGTTGTTATCCAACTGGCATTCTGTTGTGTTATTGTGTCACCATGTGAAACCCCATGGCACTTTGTAGGGTGCACCCTGCAAGCCCCAAAATCTGTGCCACTCTTTGCTGGGGCACCCCACTGCCTGGCACCAAGGCTGGATTAAGGTGCATCAGGTCCTCTAGAGCCATTCCAAAAACATGGAGAACTGGCATAGAAATTCATTAACCAAATAAATGAAAAAATGAAGAAAATACAGGAGGATAGTCAACACATGAGTGCTTTATGCCAATTGCTGCAGATTTTTGCATATTTGCATTGACAGCTAATTGTCTCCGATTTTCTGTGCAAATTTGCACCCATTTGCCCTCCCTCTGCCGAAAATGGTCAACCTTCCGAATCCATGCAAAGCAGATGGAAGGCCGATTGTGCGATAAGGCTCATTTTGGCAGGTTTCTGTGGCTACGCCAGTAAAACTGCGAAGCCTTTTTCTGTGGAGTTTAAGTAGTTTTTTGGGGCATCCTGCAAAAAGCCCAAACACCTGAGAATTGCATGTGGTCAGATCACATTCTGCTCCACGGGATTAAGGAGTAAAGTTGGCCCTCTGTATCCATGGATTCTTCATCCATGGATTCAAGCATCCACAGCTTGAAAATATTCATATATATATATATATATATATATATATATATACACACATATATATATTCTCCAAAAAGCAAACCTTGATTTTGCCATTTTATATAAGAGACACCATTATACTATGCCTATTGTATATAATGGGACTTGAGCATCCATGGATTTGGGGATCCATGGATGTGTGTGTCCTGGAACCAAACCCCTGAGGATACCCAGCAGCCCTCAAATCCTCACATGTGAAGCCACCTTGAGGTTTGCAACTTCAGTGAGACTAACTGCCTGCCCTCCTGCTATTTGACTCATTTCCTAAGCAACCTATAAAATACTGGCATCAGAAATAGGATTCAGGAAGGGACTGGGGGAGAAGATGAAGGAAGCAAGTGCCCGCTTTCAGCACCGTTTCTTCTGAGGAGGCCTGAACAATTAATTGCAGAAACGGCACCGTTGCCGATCTGAAACTGCACCTGCCTGAATCTTTCTTACCCAGGATGATTCTTGCAATTTGCTCCCAAAGCAAACCTTGGGGGCTAATCCCCCAAACCCAGACCAGCGCCTTTGCCCGGAGGGACTTGCAGCAGGTGTGTGTACGTATGGACTGGCACAAGCATTACCATCCGGGGTCCGGCAAGACATCCCACAGCCTTCTGGGCAGCATTTCTCGTTCCCTCCGCAGTCGGTGTCCGACTGGCATTGTGTTGTGCAGTTCCTGCCGGTAGTCGCCGTCTCTGTGTTTGCAGGGCATGTGCCAGGCTTCCCTGGTGCAACTGGAAATAAAGGCAAAAGAGTTGGCCCCTTGGCATCCCACTTGGCGTCTTGAACCCCGGAGAGCTTCCCTCCCTCACCCTTGGCATGCCAAGGGGGAAAGAGGCTGGCAGAGGGACAAGTGGCTCTCAAAAGCCTCAAGGGGAGGAAGGGCAGAGGAGGGCAACCTGAGCAAACCTCCCAGCTGCCCCCGGGTGCAAGTGTCAGGGACCAGGTCTCAAAGGATTCCTTGGAGCAGGGCGCGCATGGTCTGGCAGTGCCAGGCTAAAGTCGGAGGCCTTCCTCTCCTTTGGCAAGCCAAGTGGGCAGACACTTTCTTTCTCTCACCCACCTGTAACGTTGTATTCAGATGCATCCACCTGAGCGCAAAAGGTGGAGAGCCCCAGGAGGGAGAGGAAGAGGAGCTGGTAGATGCTGTTGTGGCTGGCTTTGGTACTCCTGGGCTTCATGGTGCCTTGTGAGAAGGAGGAGGAGGAGGAGAGATGGCCGGCTAAGTGGGGCTCTGCCTGGCCCAGACCAAGCTTTAAGCTTTCAGCTCTCCCAGGTGTGGCTGGCAGAAGGAGGGAGGGAGGGAAGGAAGGAAGGAAGGAGGCAGTCAGATCATCGGATGGTGGGGATGAATAGAGAGCGAACAGGCGGATTGCACAATGCTCAGGAAGGATCAGGTATCCTCCTGGCCTCAGTGCAAACCAGGAAGTCCTGGCAGCTTCCAGCAAAGCAAGCCCAGAAAGCCTTCTTCTTCTTCTTCATCATGCAGCCAGAGGGGCATTTCAGCCATTCTTTCTAGATCCTCCTGGCCCCAAAGTCACAGATGGCAGCAATGGTCAACCTGGCATCTCTTGGTCACAACCTTCCCAGCAGAGTGGTGGCAAAGAAGGAGAGAAAGGTCTGGATGCTGTGGAAAATCCAAAATGGACCCAGGACCATTTTGTGGGAGACATGGAAGAGAGACCCCACAATGCCTTCAGCTTGCATCTTTAGCCACGAAACATTCCCTCCACACAGTAAACTTGGTATGGATGTGTTCGTATTCTTTTAACTCTCATGCGCTTAATCCTAGAGCGCATCTTCAACAGAGGTTTTGAGAAAAAGATCTGGGTGACCATCTCCCAGGGGTACTTCTTGTGGTGACCTTCCTTCACTTGCAGGTGGTTGGTCTAGATAGCCTTTGGCATCCCTTCCAACTTTGTGGTTCTTGGATTCAAAAAGTGAGGAGAGAAATCCTCTGGCTCAAAGCATATCAGCATTGAAAAGGAGGGAAGACCACCAGAGAGGGCAGCCTGTTGTAGCAGTCGCAGCATTCACACGCTGCTCCGTAATACTTTTGTGGTTCTTATCCAAGACTTGAATTGTGGATGTATGAGATTAGGAGGAAAAAAACACCTCTCTTTCTTACTCTTGCAAATCAATTTTTGTCTTTCCTTCATTCCTGCCCAACTTTTTTGGAGATGCACCCAGTCCCCATATTTTTGGAGCGGTTGCTGGGTGAGGTAGGTGAGGAGCAAGTTTGAATGGCGTCCATCCACCTCTCGTGTGGTCTTCCTGCATTCTGCTTTTCCTAGCATTCTTATTATCTTTTCCCTTGAGTTGCATCATCTCAGGATAGGGCCAAAGTAGGTGGGACACAGAGCCAACGTTGTGTAGTGGTCTGAGCATCAGACTAGGACTCTGGAGACCAGGGTTCAAATCCCCACTTGGGCATAGAAACCCCTTGGGTGACCTTGGGCAAGTCACACTCTCTCATCCTTACAGGACGGCAATGACAAACCCCCTCTGAAGAAACTTGCCAAGAAAACCCTGTGATAGGGTTGCCTGAGGGTGGACATAATGTTGGAAATGACTTGAAGGCACACAATGCTACACCAAGGAGCAGACAAGACAGTTTGCGGACAGAAAGGCCCTAGACTTCCCAGAATCACATGGCTTGAGAATGCAAGAGGCAGGATGATGGGTTATAAAGGGAGCTCCTTCTCATTCTCTCCCACCAGGGTTTGATATGGCTGACACCTATTTTTCAGCCCAGGCAGGGGTCTTTCTCCCTTGGCCGCTGGCCACACTGACCAGTGGCTCTGTGAAGCTGCAGTCTTTGCCTGCCAAGACTTTCGGAAGGGAGCCCATCAACAGAAACTTTCCCTCCATTTCAGGGCAGCCACTATGGACCTTATCAAACGCTGGCCACGGAGCAAAGAAAAAGCGAAGACTAACCGAAGTAGGAATAAATTCGGTTCCATAGCGAAACGAAGGGAATATCGCCCTTTTGGCCATTTCGCAATTAATACCAAGGCTCCCTTCTCTCCCGTCACAAAAAGCCGGGAGGAAAGGCAGCCATGGGAACCGGGGAGAAGGAGGAGGGCTGGAGGACTGGAGAAGGGAAGGCAGCCCATGGTTTGAGAGAGAGAGATCGCCTCCCTCTTCCCTCTTCCCTCTTCCTCTCCTCCTCTTCTTTCCAATCCGGTTTGCCTTTTGCCAAGGCAATCCCTTCCCCTCGCTGGGATTTTCGCCCTGCCCACCAATTCGCAATGAATGCGAAGGCTCCCTAGGTACTTCCTCTACAAACCGAATGTCAAAATCTCCCTACTCCTTACGGATTAGCTCCGTATTCTGCTGAGTTCTGGGGCAGCGTCGTGTGTAAACATGGGGGAACAATACGGATTAGCTCCGTGTTCTGGGGCAGCGTCGTGTGTAAACACGGGGGAATAATATGTATTAGCTGTGGATGCCCTTTGGATTAGCTCTGCTTCAGACCCCATGTGATAAGGTCCTATGTTTTTGTAGAGAACCAATATGTGTAAGTTTGGGTGTTGGACTACAACTCTGGAGACCAGGGTTCAAGTATCTGTTCAGCCCCACTGGGTGACCCTGGGAAAGTCACGTTCCTTCAGCCTCAGGGCAAGGCAATGGCAAACCCCCTATTCTGAACAAATCTTGCCCAGAAAGCTCCATGATATAGATTCATCTGAGGGTTGCTGCAAGTTGGAAACAACCTGAAACAACAGCAACTATGTTTTTGTCTCCCTGGTGTGTAGCTTGGCTCACTCGCTTGAGTCGTCCCAATCCATTCACTGCATTTCCTTTCCTCTCTCCTCTTTCCCTCTCTCTGCAAGCATACCTTCTTCTCTGCTTCTATACATCAGTCCACATCCGTGGTACACCAGTTACTCCATTGTGTAACAGACACCCGCACGTTGTTAACATCACAGCAGCCCCTACCTAGGAGGACATGGAGATTGTAAAAGCTCTCCATTCAGTTTTGCACACACGTATGGCCATTTCTGGAGACCTAAGTCCCAAGCAGAATGCTAGCTGCTATTTCTTTTCCTTCCTCAGTGCCAAGATTGCAAAAGGGAAATTCAGTGTCCTCTTCTGCCCAGGTCAAAGAACTGAATTCTGCTCTGGGAAGCAAGTCCAGTTTTCTGGACAAGCCCAGATGCCAAGCTCTTTCTTTTCCTCCTTAGGCAGTTGTTAAGGATCCTGTACCATCAACACAACGCCCAATTCTGACTGGAAGCCCGCAAAATCCACCCTTCTGCCCTTGGAGGCAGGCAAAGCAATCTGGAGTATGTCTGCCCTGTGGCTACATGCTCCAGAGAAGAGGACTTTTGGTCCCAAATCCAGATCTTCAGCACTAAGTGCCTGGGTTAATGCAGAGGAATTGTAATTATTATTATTATTATTATTATTAATATTTCCTGCCTCTCTCTACGGATCGAGGTGGGATTACAGAATAAAAACGAATACAGTATATAAAATACAAGCAATAAAATAGTAAAGTCAAAACAACAATAATAATATAATATAATATAATATAATATAATATAATAAAAATAAAATAGTCAATCATCATTAGAGTCTAGAAATCCAGAAGATCAGATAGATAGGCCCGCCGGAAGAGCTCCGTCTTAAGTGCCTTCTTAAAGGCATCTAGTGTAGTGTAAGAGGGATCTCCTCTGGCAGGCTTTGTTGTTGTTTGTTGTCATGTTTGTTGTTGTTTGTTGTCAAGTTCAGCTGATGTTGAACCTATGAATGAGATCTTTGAGACCTGCTGGCCATCCATAGGCCTGCTAAAGTCTTGCCAAGTCTGGGCAGCTGTGGATTCCTTGTCTGAATCAATACACCTGTATTGAAATCCTCCTCCTTTCCTACTGCCTTCCACTTTGCCAAGCATTTTTTCAGGAGGAAGGAGAAAACGTAGAGCCCTGAATAAAACAAAGTATCTTTTAATATAGCAATAGCAAGTACATTTCTATACCGCTTATCAATGCACTTAAGCACTCCCTAAGCGGTTTACAATGCGTTAGCTAATTGCTCCCAGCAAAGCAGCCTATGGAAGGATGGAAAGCTGAGGCCCTGGCTGGGATTGAACTCACAACATTGTGGCTTCGAAAGCTTGCAACAAGTATATTGTGCATTTTGGTTAGCCAACAAAGGTATCACTGACGGATTTTTGTTTGAACATTGTGGGTTGTGAGTGAGTGGCTGCAGTATAGGCATTTAACCACTTTGCTCCCAGCTCCTATGAAAGGCACTCCTTGGTCACTTCCCCAGAAGGGACAGCCATTTGGATTCATGGGACAAATATGGATTGTTGCAGGGATGAAACTAATTTGGACAGTCATCCGCCTAGCCTACGCCTGTCCTTCTCATGTGAATTTCCACATAAATAAGTTTTGTCTCATCAGGCTTTCAGAGTCCTTTAAATGCTCTGGGCACCACAGATATTGCCAAGTTGGAACATGTTCAGAGAAGGAAGGGTGAGCAAGATGGTACAGAGTCTGGAAACCACCAAGCCCTATGAGGAATGGCTGAGAGAGTTGGGTATGTTTAGCTTGGAGGAGAGAAAATGGAGAGGGGGCATAATGGCTCTATTTAAATAACTAAAGAGGCGTCAGGTAGGTGCTGGAGTGAGCTTGTTTCCTGCTGCTCCAGAGGCTGGAAAATCAACAACTGGATTAATAGCAATAGCATTTACATTTCTATATCATTTAATAGTGAACTCAGCACTCTCTAAGTGGTTTACAATGTGTAAGCCAATTGCCCCCAACAAGCTGGGGACTCATTTTAGCAATCCTGGGAGGATGCCAGGCTGAGTCGAGCCTGAGCCCTGGCTGGCATTGAACTCATAACCTTGTGGTTTGTCAGTGAGTGGCTGCAGGACAGGCATTTAAGCACTGCGACACCAGGAAAAGCGGTTTCACTTAAACATGAGAATTTTTATTTATTGTAAGAGTTGTTTGGCATTGGAATAGACTGTCTTGGAGAATGGTGGACTCTCCATCTTTGGAGACCTTTCAACAGAAATTGGATGGGCATTTTTCAGGAGCACTTTTGCTGTATCTTCCTGCTTGGCAGAATGGGGTTGGATTAGATGGCCCTTTGTGGTCCCTCCCACTGCTATGATTCTATGAAAGTGTCTATAAATCAGGGTAATCTAGTAAATAATGTTTATTTGGCATTCCAAAACTTCTTTGACACCCCCCCCCACTGAAGACTCTTGAGCAAACTTATCCGTTATGTGTCGAAAACTGTCTAAAGAACATTAGACCAATAGCATGAATAAATAGCCAGTTTTCATAATGCAAGGAAGTAAGCCCCGGGGTCTCTTGGGGATTTCTATAGGGGGATCGGTGCATTTCAACTTGTTCATACATGACCTGGGGTTGGCGGTGGGTAGTTTGGTGGCCACATTTTTTGTTGGCATGAAATTGCTTTGAAAGGATCTCTTCAAAATCTGCGTGGTAGGATCTCAGTAGAGATTCAGTGAAAGCAAGTATGAAATAATGCATGCCTTCAAGTTTACATCTTCGTTTATAGGATCTGACCTAGTAGCAATGTCGAAACTCTAGGAGAAAACCTAGAGTAAGGAGTAAATGAGCAAGACTCTGGGTTTGGGTGACGCCATTTAAAGAGATTGTATGTGAAACATAGGAAAACACTTAAGGGATGGCCAGCCTAGGAGCGTTTGCAAACACGCAAACAATACATGTGCTAAACAAATATTTAGAGATTTGTTCTAAAAGTGTTTCTGCTTTCTCGTTTGGCTGTTTGGCAAGTCTGTTTTCTGTGCTAGGTTCAAGTGGCATCTTTTGTTGAAATCCCATGCTTGTTGTTGTTAACTGCCCTTGAATTGACCCTGACTCATGGTGACCTTCTGGATGAGAAATCCCCAAGGTCCCTGTCCTCCGCTGCCCTGCCCAGGTCCTCCAGGTACAGGCCCATGGCTTCCCTGGTTGAGTCTCTCCATCTGGCATGGCGTCTTCCTCTCTTTCTCCTACCCTCTACCTTTCCCAGCATTATTATTTTTTCCAATGAGTCATGCATTTTCAAAGTATGACAGCCTCAGTTTTTGTCATCTTGGTTTCTTGGGAAAGTCCATCCTTGATCTGTTCAAGGACCCATTTGTTTGTCTTTTTTGCTGACCATGGTAACTTCAGCACTCTTCTCCAGCACCACATCTCCAATGAGTTTGTTTTCTTTCTTCCCTGTCCAGTTCTCACATCTCACCGCATACACAATGATGGGGAATATAATGGATTGGTTATCCTTACTTTAGTTCTCAGTTCTATATCTTTATTCTTTAGGACTTTATCTAGTTCTTTCATGCCTGCCCTTTCCATTCTTAACCTGATTTCTTGACTGCAATTTCCATTCTTAGTATTTTGTGTTTCTTTTGGGCTATGTTGCCGTGTTCTTGAAGAATTGATTCCTGATGTTTTGCCTGCATCTGTGGCTGGAATTTTCACAGGGCCATGGCATGGAAGTATGTGGGGATATATATATGTGTGTGTGTGTACATATATCTACACACACACACATGCACACACACACACTTGTGTGACCCTTTGTTTGGAGGAAGTGATTTACATGTTAATCTCTGTGTTGGTCTGTGGTTGAATGGCAAGGCCTCAGGGTGGGAGGGTATGCAAGGAGGATATGTGTGTCTACTTCATTAGCAATCCATTGTCTGCAGGGAAACCCCCTCACCCTGGGTGATATTTATTTGCATTTGCTGGGTCTTGATTTTGGTGTTTTTCATCATATCATCCCACCCTGAGGCCTTGCCATTCAACAACAGAATACACAGATTAACATGTAAATCACTTCCTCCCAACCAATGGTCCCACAGTATATATACATATATACCCCCCACTCACTTCCATGCCAGCACTCTCTGAAAATGCCAATCACAGATGCTGGTGAAAAGTCAGGAATAAACTCTTCCAGAACATGGCCTCATAGCCCAGAAAAATGGAAAACTACGGATGCTGGCCATAAAAGCCTTCGATTTCACAATCTCCATTCTGATCAATGATTGATCCAAGATATGGGAACTCTGTAACTTTAAAGTGGTCATTATTTTTGTTTTCTTTATTTTCATCATTAACCCTGGCTTTGCACTTTCTTCTTTGAAGAACAATCCTGAATAATTGTTCCAGGTCTATGATATTTTCCGCTAGTAGCACGGTGTCATCTGCATATCTTAGATTGTTGACATCCCTTCCTCCTGCCTTCAGTCCTCCTTCTTCTGTGTCTAAACATGCTCTGTCTAAGATTTGTTCTGCATACAAGGTGAATGCAGCCTTGCCTGACCCCTTTGCCAATTGGGAACCATTCTATTTTTCCATATTCTGTTTTTACAGCAGCTGTCCTGGAAAAGCCACCAAGAGGGCTGATAGCAGAGGCAAACGAAATACTTTTGCTATTGCAAAGCCCAAAAACAAAGGTCTGTGTTACCAGTCTAGAGGTCCAGCCAGAGAATGGTCAAACAGTCTGAAGGTCTAGGATTTGAGTGTTCAAGATAAGTCCGCAGTCCGAGAGTCAAGGTTTCAGGCCAAGGAACAAGGAGAGCCAGAGCCAGAGGCTTTCGCTAGGAAGCTCAGATAATCTCTGGCACCAAGGCAGCTCTTCTGAACCTGCTTAAATCCCCAAGTTGCAGGAGCTCAGCTGAGGCTGATTACTTC
Organism: Phrynosoma blainvillii; assembly: GCA_026167975.1. Classification (NCBI taxonomy): domain Eukaryota; kingdom Metazoa; phylum Chordata; class Lepidosauria; order Squamata; family Phrynosomatidae; genus Phrynosoma; species Phrynosoma blainvillii. Next base: position 317,416,251 of record JANUYF010000004.1, on the reverse strand, counting down.
GGTGTTTTTCATAAAGTCTCCTTGAACACCATAGGCCCACCCTTTCTGCTTGGTGCTGGCTGAAGGTAGACACAATCCCTGGATCCTCCTCCATGTCTGAAGGTTCTGCTGCCGGGGAAGCTTGGCTGTGGAGCCTCCGAGAAACCACAGGCTCTGCTGGACGCTCTGCTGGAGCTGGCAAAGCAGGGCTTCTGGGGCCGGGCTGGGGCTCCCCCGCTGCAGGCTCAGGTCCCAGAGGAGGTTCCGGCTCGTCCTCTGAGTCCTCCTCCAGACAGAGCATGACAGCAGCCTCTTGTCCCAGATTTCTCATCAGGACTATCAGATGTCTTGGCACTCCCATGTCTTCAACGACATTCCATAGCCTTTCATGATCTATACAGTCAAAGGCTTTGCTGTAGTCTATAAAGCACATCTTGATATTTTTTCTGGAATTCTTTGGCTTGCCCTATTATCCAATGTGTGTGGGATGTGGTCCCTAGTGCCTCTTCCTTTCCTGAACCCCACTTGGACAACTGACAATTCTCTCTCTATATATGATTAAAATCTATGCTGCAGAATTTTGAGCATAATTTTGCTTGTGTGATAAATTAATGCTATAGTTACCGCAGTCTTTTGTGTCTCTTTTTTTTAATAGATTGGAATGTATATAGATAATTTCCAGTTTGTTGGCCACCATTTTTCCATATATGTTGGCTTATTTTAGTTATTGCCAGAGTTGACTCTGTTTGTGTGGGCTCTAGCAAAATTCCATGCACCTCCCTGGAAAAATCCCATTTTTATTTACTTACCCAACACACTTCCTCAGGTACATGCATACACTCTAGGGATCTAACTCCTCAACAAGAATGAATAGAATAATAGAATGATAGAGTTGGAAGAGGCCCCAAGGGCCATCCAGTCCGAACCTTCTGCCATGCAGGAATGCACAACTACCGCACTCCTGAAAGATGCCTTTCCAACCTCTATTTAAAGACCTCCAAAGAAGAAGAGTCCACCATTTTCTGAGGTGGTCCACATTCAACTATTAAACAGCTCTTACAGTAAAGACGTTCTTCCCAATGTTTCAGCAGAATCTCTTTTCTTGCATTGCTTGGAATCTTAGAGTTGGAACAGAAGCCAAGGGCCAGCAAGGCAAGGATACACAACGAAAGCACTCCTAAAAGTTGTCCATTCAACCTCTGCTTATCATAGTTTTCTCCCTGCTGCATGGAAAAAGGAATACTTTCGTGCAGCAGTCTCACCATATTCAAACATACCAAAGTGTTCCTGGAAGATCATTCTGCATGCCAAAGAAACAACACCTGTATTTCCATCCAGCAGAAAACTTTAGGAATTCCATTGCTCTCTTATTCTTCCTCTCAAGAAACCTGTTTTTCCACCAGAAAATGAATTTTCTTTCCATCCTTAGTCTACTCAAACACAAGGAGGTTATTTATTGTTAATTTTTTTTGACCAGAAAATGAATAGAGGAGAATCATCTTCCTGTCCTTAGCTCTCTCACGCACAGAGAGCTTCTCCAGATTCATCAGAAAGATCCAGGAATAAACAACATCTTGTGTAATCCTGGAATGCCTAAAAGGCAGGGAGGAGTGAGAACCAGGGGACTTGTTTGCACAATGTGATGCTGAGCCCAGACATCTTTGGGAAGACACCTGTAAGCAACCCAGAAGGAGGAAGATGCCTACTTTCCTTCTCAGGGTGTGTGAGAAAACTTAGCCATGAAGCAACGTAACCCGAGAGTCACCCTGGTCTGACTCCTGGCCAGGAAATGCCATCCTGGTCGACTGTTGGCTCCGTTCCACCAATATATCTTCCCCAGATTCATGTTGGATCTGGAACAGCAACACTTCTTTCCATCATCTGGCTGCAAAACTGTGGTTGGATGCCGCTCCATCATCCCCCATCATCCCCCAACCACTACATCACCACGAGATTGTCACAGAATCACAGAATCATGGAGTTGGAAGAGACCCCCCAAGAGACATGCAGGAAAAATCAAAGCCCTCCCTGTGACAGATGGCCATCCAGCCTCTGTTTAAAGACCTCCAAAGAAGGAGACTCCACCATTCTCCAAGGGAATTGTGTTCCACTGTTGAACAGCTCTCATTGTCAGGAAGTTCTTCCCAATGTTTCAGTGGAATCTCTTTTCCTGCAGCTTCCATCCGTTGCTCCATGTCCTATTCTCTGGAGCAGCAGAAAACAAGCTTGCTCCATCCTCAAGCTTCACAGAGCATGGGAATAACATGAACTTGAACTCTTAACACAGGAAGGCAAACATGATTTAAAGTTGAGGTGGAATTGCTTTTCCTGTAGCTTGCATCCGTTGCTCCATTGTGTCCTATTCTCTGGAGCAGCAGAAAACAAGCTTGCTCCATCCTCAAGCTTCACAGAGCATGGGAATAACATGAACTTGAACTCTTAACACAGGAAGGCAAACATGATTTAAAGTTGAGGTGGAATTGCTTTTCCTGTAGCTTGCATCCGTTGCTCCATTGTGTCCTATTCTCTGGAGCAGCAGAAAACAAGCTTGCTCCTTCCTCAATAGGACACCCTTCAAATATTTAAGCATGACTATCATGTCTTGTACCTGGGATCAGTCAAAGCAAAAAGGTGTTGTCCTAAACAAAAACAAAACAAAAACAAAAAAACAGTGTGGTGAACAGAGAGAGGTCTAGGGAAAAGTAATGAAAAAGTAATGCATAAGAAAGTTTTATTATCTAAAATATACAGTAGATGTAGAAACAGTAGTTTTCTGGCATCCAGGTAAACAGTGTGTGGTCAAGGCACTACACTGTGCCAGAAAGTAAAAACCACAAGTAATGTATATGCTTCCCATGTATATTCAAATAAAAAGAAGATACACTGCCTGTATACATAGAAGATTAGAAATATATAAATCTCAAATGACATATACAATATAAAAATATCCAACATTCAACGTGCATGAAGGAGCAGAAGCATATGCAATTCCAGAGGATATGTAATACAAGAGATAAAAAATAACAAGGCCAAACACGTTTCAACTGAACATCTTCCTCAGTGGAAAATTAAGCTAAAAAAATGGGAAAATATACTGTAGTTAGTATATTTAATAGTAAATGAAGACCATATTGTAAAATAATAATAATCTAGCAGACGTACCTGTCGTAACAGCACAATAATTTGCCTATTTGCAGGAGTCATCCAGTATAAGTAAGGAGTTTATCAGGCAATACATTCCTGTAGAGGAATTGTACCTAGGATCAAACATCCATCAGAATGGAGACGGCACCCAAGAAATAAGAAGACAACTAGGGATGGGAAGGGCACCTATGAAAGAACTAGATTAGATGACATACAACTGAGCACTAAAGTCAGAATTGTCTAAACCCTAGTATTTCTCATCACCTGGGATGGATGTGAGAGCTGGACAGTGGAAAAGATGGATAGGGGGAAAAAATCAATTCATTTGAGAGAATGTGTTTCTGGAGAAGAGTGCTGAGGATCCCACGGACAGCCAAAAGGACCAACAAACAAATGGGTCCTAGACCAGATTAAGCCAGAGATATCCCTAGAAGCCAAGATGACCAAACTGAGGCTGTCGTACTTTGGCCACATCATAAGAAGGCATGGGTCACTAGAGAAGTCAATAATGCTATGAAAGGAGGAGGGCAGCAAAAAGAGAGGAAGGCCACATCTATCAGATGGATGGAGATCATGGGCCTGAATCTGCAAGACCTAAGCAGAGGAATGGAGGAACGGTGGGCTTGGAGGCGTCTCATCCGCAAGGTCACCATGAGTCAAGGCTGACCCAAGGGCGGTTAATAATAACAACAGTTGTGCCACCCCTTAACCTTCTCTTCTCTAAGCTAACCATACCCAGCTCCCTAAGTCACTCCTCACAGGGTTTGGTGGTTTCCAGACCTTTCACTCTTTTGGTTGCCTTCCTTTGGACATGCTCCAGCTTCTTGATATATCCTTTTTGAATTGTGATGCCCAGAACTGGACACAGTATTATTCCAGGTGAGGCCTGACCAAAGCAGAATAGAGTGGCACTAGGACTTCCCTTGAGATGCTATACTTCTATTGATGCAGCCTAGAATTGCATTGGCCTTTTTAGCTGCCACACCACAGTGTTGACTCACATCCAACTTGTTGTCAACCTGGATTCAATGAGAGCAAGTGTAGATCCCTTTCACATGTACTTTTGTTAAGCCAGGTATTCCCCCATCCTATATCTGTGCATTTCGTTTTTTCTGTCCAAGTGTATTACTAGACATTTCTCCCTGCTGAAATTCATTTTATTAGTTCTGGCCCAGCTTTTTTAATCTGTGAAGGTCATCTTGAATTCTGGTCCTGTCCCCTGGGTCATGTGTGTTCCCCATCAGGGATGCTGCTTTCCTCTGGGATGGTGGTGGTTTTGAAGGTGGAATCGAGTTCCTCCTTCTGCCTCCTCCAGAAAATAAGACAAGTAGCCTTAACCACGGGTTGCAACTGTGTAAGTCACCAACAGCTTTCTGACCATTTCAGCTAGTCCAGACCATGTGGGAATTTGTTCTTTTCTGACAGCATGCATTCTCACTGTATGCTTGCATCCGATTAAATCAGGGGTAGGCAACCTTTCCCCTTTAAGGGCCGAGGGACTTCAGCTCCCAGAAGCCTCAGCCATGTTGGCCAATAGTCCCATGTTGGCCAATAGCTCCTGGGATTCTGGGAGCTGAAGTCCCTCGGCCCTTAAAGGGGAAAGGTTGCCTACCCCTGGATTAAATAATGCCAAATCAATGCACTTTGCCATCACTTTAAGTGCCATGGCTCAATGCTATGGAATTGTGGGATGTGTCGTTTGGCGAGAGATTTAGCTTTCTCTGTCAGAGAACTCTGGTGTCACAACAAACTGCAAATCCCAGGATTCCACAGGATGGAGCCATTGCATATAAAATGGCATCACATTGCATTAATTCTGCAGTGTGGCAGCAGCCAGAGACAGCTTGACTTTAGTTTCTGGAGGACATAAGGCCGGTGCTGACTTGCTGGTTGGCGTTGGCTCTTAAACCCTTCCTGCCCCAGGCAACTTCTGCTCTCCAAACTAACCCCAAGGTCACCTTGAAGTCCAGTCCGGCTAAAGCGGAGGGCCTTTGTTTTCACTTCTCAGATGCTGGAGGTTGAGGAGAGCATCCAGGAGAGAAAGACCCCAATGACCTGGACTCGATCCAGATCTCACTGTTTGGAGCCAGAGGGTTGCTGGGCTTGAGGTAGCCAAAGATTGACTTTTGCCGTGACGTCTGCATTCCTGACGGAGAGGACAAAAGAGCTTCCTTGAGGCCCAAAGACCTGCCCTTGTTTGCTTTCTAGGCTCAAAGCGTCATGTTTAGGCAGTGTTTGGCTTGCTGAGCCCCAGGAGATGGCGGAGGTGGGTTTGTGGCGAGAAGAAGGAAGACAAGAGAGGCTCCTTCTTTTCTTGGAAGGCAAACAAACACGGCTGCAGCCGCAGGACAGAAAGGGAGTTGGCTACCACAGCAAAACCTACGGCAGAAATGTGCAAATGGTGGCGGTGGATCCAGGGGCTAGTTTTTGGCCTCTGGGACCTCTGGAAGGGCACATGCATTGCCAAGGAAAGCACCACCTCAATGGGAACAAAATGAAACTGAAGTGGCTGGAAGTACATTTTTAATTTGGACAAATGGGCATTGTTTTGGGGTTGCATGGCACTGAGTGTTCCTGATGTCTGTTTAATTAAAACAGTGAACTGGAGCTCCTGGAAGATTATAGAAGCAATAAGCCTTTGGGGGGAGAGGTCTATCTTTCTCTCCCTCCAACCCCATAGGTACACCTGATGGGAACTCAAGGCCTTTTGCCCTGGGCTCTGGAACTCCCTTCCTAGAGAGGTTAGGCTGGTGGTTTCCTTGCCATCCTACTGTAGACCAGGTCACTTGAAGGACTCTTCTCCCTTATAGACCTGCCTGTGTCTTGGGATCTTCTGGGGAAGACCTCCTCTCTGTCCCATCACCCTCACAGAACATGGCAGATGGGACCTTCTTGGTGGTGGGTCCCAGATTCTTCAACTCCTTTCCAAAAGAGGTTAGACTGGTGCCTTCCTTGCCATCCTACTGTAGGCCAGGTGACCTTAAGGACTCTTCTCCCTTATGGACCTGCCTGTGTCTTGGGAATTTCTCGGGAAGACCTTCTCTCTGTCCCATCACCCTCACAGAACATGGCAGATGGGACCTTCTCAGTTGTGGCTCCCATGCTTTGGAACTCCCTTCCCAGAGAGGATAGACTGGCACCATCCTTGTTCTCTTTTCCTTGCTCTGGCAGACCTTTGAAAATTCAGGTTTTAGGGGGAATGAGCCTTGCATAGCAAGTTGGGGTTTTTAATTTGTTGTTTCTCATGGTTTGAATCATCCAAGCCATTGCATTCCCCACCGCCATGGACCAATTTGAGAGCTGGACAGTGAGGAAAGCGGATAAGAAGAAAATGAACTTATTTGAGTTGTAGTGCTGGAGGAGACTGCTGAGAATCCCATGGATGGCCAAAAGGACAAACAAATGGGTCCTAGACCAGATCAAGCCAGAAACCTCCTTGGAAGCCAAGATGATCAAACTGAGGCTGTCATACTTTGGACACATCATGAGAAGGCATGGCTCACTAGAAAAGACGCTAATGCTTGGTAAGGCAGAAGGCAGTAGGAAAGGAGGAAGACCCCCATCCCAAGTGGAGAGACCCCACCAAGGATGCCACAGCCCTGGCTTTGCAAGATCTGACCAGGACGGTTGATGGCAGGGTGCCTTGGAAGTCTCTCCTTCATAGGGTCGCCATCAGTTGAGGTTGACCTGGTGGTGGTTAATGTATGGATGTGAGAACTGGACAGTCAAGAAAGAAGATGGGAAGAAAACCAGTGCATTGGAGAGAATGTGGGGCTGGAGAAGAGGGCTGAGGAGGATCCCATGGACAACAGCCAAAAGGACAAAGAAAGGGGTCCTAGAGCAGATCAAGCTGGAAATCTCTCTGGAAGCCAAACTGATCAAGTCGAGTTTGTCATACTTCAGACACATCATGAGAAGGAAGGACTCATTGGAAAAGACAATAATGCTGGGGAAGGTGGAGGGATGTGGGAAGAGAGGAAGGCCGCATGCCAGATAAATGAACTCTATTAAGGAGCTCACAGTTATGAGATTGCAGAACCTGAGGGGTCTTCTTGGAGATGTCTCATCCCTAGGGTTGCCATGAGTTGAGATTGACTCAAGGGCGGTCAACAACAACAACAAAACTCTTCCTGCCGGGTCAGACAGGGTCTGGGACAGACAGAGGCAGGAGGACCCTTCTACAAGTTTGATGGTGCCAACTTTTGAACTGGCAGAAAGCAGCCCCCTGGCACTGAAGGGGTCAATGCTTTTGCCTCTGCAGGGATGTTTGCAAGACCCCAGGTGACCTCCCCCCCCCTCGATCTCTTGCCAACCATCTCCTTCTTCCGGTCCCACCACATTCCTGTCTCTGAGCCTGGGGCTCACCTTTCTCTTTCAGGTTCACAGCAGCCAAGAATCTCCCTCCCTCCCTGCCTTCTTCCTTCCCTTACCCACCTGCCTTCTTTCTCCTTCAGGGGATCTGGTAAAACCTAAACCAACTGCTTGTAAAATCCAAATTGCTACCACTTTCTCCTGCAGTCAGGCTGCCTTTCCCTGGGGCTCCCTGCCTCCTCCACCTGTTGGGAGGAAGGCTTTGACTTGGCATCTCCCAAAGTGCCAGGGGAAATGGGCAAAGGGAAGAACAGGAGGATTCTCCCTTCTCTCTCTCACATCACCCAGGATTTAAGCTCAATTCTGTTGGCATGCTGCAAAGGAGAAGCCTTCACCTTCTTTCCTCCTGAAAACTATGCATCCCAGCAGCAACAAAGGAGTCGGAGCGGCCACACAGGATACTAGGGGCACCTTAAGGCTGCACTTCCATTGAGCTCTGGGCATATTTATTTATTTTATTTATTAACCTTATTTATATGCCACCTTTTCCCCAGGCGGATGTCCCAGCAAGTGAGGCTTGCAGGGGTTTAGACACACGCTGCCTTCAAGTTGCAGCCATCCCATGTTTGCTGCTTCCTCTCTCTTTTTCCCCCTACGGTTGCCATTTGTCCCAGAAAACCTGGAAAATCCTGGATTGAAAGGACTAAAACAAATGTCCCAGCTGGCTGGGCCTGTTTGAAACAGAATCCCAGAAAAAAGAAGGAAAAAGGAGCTTTTACCTTGGTATTATATTCAGGGGTAGCCATGTTGGCCAAATAGCAAAGTACGATAACATCCACAAAATAAGGATGCACAAAATATGTAGCTAGGTTGAAACATTGTAGAAAAAGTGCAAGGGTTAATGTGTTGAATTTGCATAATCAGAATGCAAGTTAATAATAAACACAATTATAATAATGTGCATAATATGCAAATTAGATGCCCAGATATGAGGGACTGGAATAGGGCAACCCTATTTTTGCCTTTCCAGAAAAAATCCACAGGGCAGGAGGAGAAAAGAGTCATAATCTCTTTTTCACTGCAAGCTGTAGTGCACCCCATACCATCATGTACCTTCACATCATCTTGTACCCCACATTATCCTGTATTGCCACACTATTCTGGACCCCATGCCATCCTGTATCCCACACCATCCTGTACCCCCACATTGTCCGGCTTGGCCACACAGAGGTGACAAAGTACCTATAGGTCTGCAAACTATGGAGTGATTCAAGCACAATTGCACCCAGGTCATTTTCTAGGCAGCAGGTTGACCGAGCATCACTTGGCAGTGCTTCCAACACTTTTTCTCAGAGCAGCAACTCTGTTAATCTATGTTAATCCATTCTAATCTGGGTTAATCTGTTCTTGTACTGGAAGGTGTTAGACTCTATGGCCCTTGGGCTTGCACCATCACAAATGTGTTTAAGTCTTTAGGGCACCTTTTGCTGCTCTCACAGACGTTGCAAAGTCAACCTGCTGATAACTTGAATCCTGCTAGAGCGCCAATCCTGGATTCTGGAGCACAAGATCTCCTCCCAGGTAACCTTAAACAAAGGTGGCTTCTTCTCCCACTTTAAATTCAATGCTTTAGACCAAAATTGGGCAAAGTCTGGTTATGCTGAGAACTGAGTGATTTGATTGAAAGATATAGCCTCAGTCAATTGTCTGTATGTGCCTCTTTCTAAGGTTTAGATGCAAACCTAAGCAATCTCTGTGTGTGTCTTTAAAAGCATCGGTTATAAATAGGAGTAGTACGGGAAAGCCAGCATGATATAGTGGTTTGGGTGCTGGACCAGGACTCAGGGAGACCAGCATTCAAATCCCCACTCAGCCATAGAAACCCACTCAGAGGGTGGCAAACTTCCTCTGAAGAAACTTGCCAAGAAAACCCCATTGTAGGTTCACTGCTTTAGGGTCGCCATGAGTCAGAAACAACTTGTAGGCACACAACAGCAACAGATATGTTTAGCCTTCTCTGTCAAAGAGCTCTGGTGCCACGACAAACTACCAGGATTCCATAGGAAGGAGCCACAGCAGTTAAAGTGGTGCCAAACCGCATTTATTCTACATTGTGGCCTGAGACCTTTATCCTTTGATCACAAGGTCAGATTAAGATGGTCACTGCATGGACCTTCAGCCTTTACCAGATCAAGCCTGTCTTTCTGTACATACAGGGGCTATTTTGGGAGTGGCGGCGGTAGTGCAGAAATTATTCAACTCATTAAAAGAAATGCAGAAAGGCAAAAGAAATGCAGCAGCATCAACATCCTTGTGCATGAACCCACTTTCTGCCCAGCAACTTCATGGAGAGTAACAACCTGATCCCATCCATTTTGATGCAGTTACTTAACTAATGCACCAAATTAGTTACGAAATGCCCCAAACATTATAAGATTCAGGCGGTGACTGGGGAAGAAGTGGAAGAGAGTGCCACCCTTTGAGCGCTGGACCTCTAGACTCCAAGAAGCCTGGAGCAATTGCTTCCATTGAACCATTGATCATATCTGGCCATGCCACAGTTCATGCATGGCCGGAAAGGACGCCTCATATTACACATATGCAGACAAATGGGGGGAGAACCAGCAAAGATTTTACATTTTCTGTTAATGTATTCATTTCTAGGGAATCTTCCCTCGTCCTCCATTACATTACAACTTCCAAAGGCTGCTGCTCCAATAAAGCGTCAATCTTTCAAGTTTCACACAGGGCTCTTTCTATAACTGCATCGGGGCAGTGATGTATTCATGTATTTTAGTCCAAGTCTCAAGTCAAGTCTCAAGGCTCTACCTTCAAGTCAAGTCTCCAGTCAAGTTTGGGAGCCAACTTTTAGCAGGAAAAAAAAAAGGGAGGCAGGGTGTGTTTCTTGGAGAGGAACAGCAAATGCATTGGGCAATGGGCTTGAGGCGGGGGTCAGGGTCTGCTTGGCAGCCTTTTCTTGGTGCACATCAGAGGAGCCTTCCAAAGCTTTTCAAAAGCTTTAGAAGGATCCTTCTGCCTCAAGGCCATTGCTTAATGCATTTGCTGTTCTCTTCCAAGACATTCGCTCTGCACTTTGAGGGCAGGTCTTGCCTGATGCTCAAAAGGAATGGCATCAGCAAGTCAGTCACTAAAAATACAGTTGTCCCTCCATTTTCACAGGGGATCCCTTCCAGACCCCTCCCCCCTCATGAAAATGGAAATTTGCATCTATCCAAAGTCCATTGATTATAATGGGCACGCGTTCCTGTGCGCAGCTGGGCATTGGTGCCCATGGGCACATGCACCATTTTAATCCCTCCCGACCTTGCCGTCACGAAAAGCAAGACCGTGGACTCCAAGTCCGCAAATTAGAAGCGACAACTGTATACAAGTCTCAAGTCAAGTCGAGTCAGTGTGTGAGTGTGAGTCTGAGTGTGTCCTTCTTGCCAAGTCAAGTCCAAGTCAAGTCACTGAAATGACTTGAGTCCAACTTAAGTCCAAGTCAATTGACTTGAGTCTCCATCACTGCATTGCGGTCCAAGAAGAACAAGACCAACACATGATTTTGTGCCCCTAGAGATCCTCGAACCTCCTAAACCCTCCACAATTATTGTTCTTGTTGTTTTACTTTTATTGAAAGAAATATAATTTAACAAAATTCAACAGAACAAAATAAAATTTACAGTTATTCTCTCCCCCCCCCAACCCTGGCCAGGCTGATTTTGGACAATTTTTCACCTGAGAGTAGCCCAAAATGTACCTGAGTTGACTCCCCAGAAACTCCCAATAAGAAATAGTTATAAAAAAGCCAAAATTGCCAAAACCTCCCCCCCCCATCATTAAGTTACTCCTGGTGCCCCCAGGATGTGCCAGTGTGGCTTGTGGGGTGAGAGTGGGGGTGAAAATTGACCCCCAAACTGTATACAGATGCCCATCCCTGATGCCCAGGTTCCACAAAGGGGCAATGCAGGCACCAAGAACCAAGTCAGCTTCCATGGGAGGCGGAAGTCCTCTTGTGTACACTCTGACACACTCAGACTCACACTCACACACACATAAGGTTGCCAGATCTCAGGGCTGCCTGCCCTTGAGTCTCCCACCATCTCCAGACAGGAGACAGTGGTGCAAATTCTGCAGTTTTGGTGGGCTCAGCCCCAGGCAAGAAGAAAGAGCTGGGTGCAAATCTCCAGTTCACCTAGCACAACACCGCCTTTATTCTTAATTTCCAAACTGGAAAATATGTGTGCGAACATATGCAAAGAGATAGGTAGTACCTTTTTGACTAAGGTGCTACTCAGACATGATGAGGTTTTTTAAGTGCAGCTATGGAAATAATCTCATTTATGCATTTCGGGTTTACTGTTCACACAATTTTTAAGAAACCAGAACCACATCTATGCACATCTCTGTGAGTTTGGTTGCTCACACATTTCAGCACTCAAAGATGGACTTGATGATGCGAATGGATTTGAAACACATTCAAGGCATGCAAAGTTTTACCTACTTGCATCAGTTATTTACACAGATGACAATGCAAATCTTTTTGGAAAACTTAGGGAAAAACCTGAGATTAATTGTCCCAGATTTTAAGGGGTTTTTGGCAGCCCCCTACAAAACTTAATTGGGTGCATTTGAAATGCATGTGAACAACAAAGATTCAATCCAGATTTTACCTGGATTATTTTCACCATCTGAATAACCCCATTCTGTGTTTGATCATATGCAAAGGGATCTTGTAGCACCTTTGAGACTCACTGAAAGAAAGAAGCTGGCAGCATGAGCTTTCTTAGACTTCAGCTTACTTCTTCAGATGCATGTTTCAGAGACACGTATCTCCAAAAGGTCCATCTGAAGAAGTAGGCTCAAGTCTAGGAAGGCTCATGCAATCAACTTCTTTCTTTCAGTTAATCTGGAAACTCAGTCTGCAAAGGGATCTAGCAGCACCTTTGAGACTCACTGAAAGACAGGGGTTAGTAGCATGAGCTTTCGTAGGCTAAAGTCTGCTCCCTCAGATGCATTTGTTGGGCATCACAGAAGGAGAAGTGGCAGCAGCTGGTTGGTACTTAATGCCTACTGCTAAATGAGACCCCCGAAGGGCCATTGTCCCTCTGTCTCAGGTTCTGGCCCAGAAACCTCAGAACCTGGGCTGTTCCTGAACTCGCCACACTAAGACACCCAAACAGAGCCAAGGGGGCTTTGTGCTCACCTCCTACGGATCGCTTTTGAGGAAATGCCGCAGCAGGTGAGGGCCTGGTGCCCAGGAGACCCAGAAGGAGCACAAGGAGAAGGATGATGAGGCTGGAGGTCTTCATGGTGCTGCCAGGAGGGAACAGCTGAGCCTTCGAGCCAAGCAGAGCCGGAGGAGAGGCTTATGTACTTGCATTTCAGGGTGTGCATGGGAAGGGGAAGGGAGGAGAGAGCCTCCAGGGTGACCTTTGCCAGCGATGCAAGGTCCCCCACCCAGAAAGCACCTCATTCCAGGGTCCAGGCAGGTGCTCCTTGCCCCAGGCGCTCTCTGAGAACGTGCCTTATCACCCTTGTGTTGATGCAGCAACACGCAGCACCTGCACCTGGTGCTCCCAGGCAGATCCCACACGGCGGTGGTGCACACAAAGCCCACACTTCCAAGCTGGGGTGGTCCTCTGGTGTCACCCTGGAGGACGGTTTGCCCTGGCAGGCGGCCTTTTGCAACGGGAAAGGTCCGATTCCTACTCTCAAAGTCATCAACCTAGAATTCAGAACTGACTCCTGGCGAAACCCTCTCCGCTCTTCTTTTCTCAGTATGCAGAGGGATCTTGTAGCACCTTTGAGACTAACTCCAAATGCATCTGAGGAAGTAGACTTAAGTCTAGGTAAGCTCCTCATGCTGCCAACTTCTTTCTTTCCGTTAGCCTCAAAAGTGCTACAAGATCTCTCCACATACAGACTAACAGGTGTTAGTCTCAAAGGTGTTTAAATATTTGAAGGGGTGTCATATTGAGGAGGGAGCAAGCTTGTTTTCTGCTGCTCCAGAGACTAGGACCCGAAACAATGGATGCAAGCTGTAGGAAAAGAGATTCCACCTCAACATTAGAAGGAACTTCCTGACAGTAAGGGCGGTTCGACAGTGGAACACACTCCTTCCTTGGAGATTTTGGTAGAGTCTCCTTCCTTGGAGGCCATTAAACAGAGGCTGGATGGCCATCTGTCCCAGGGGATGCTTTGATTGGGAGTTCCTGCATGGCAGAATAGGGTTGGACTGGATTGCCCTTGGGGGTCTCTTCCAACTCTATGATTCTATGCTACAAGATTCCTTTCCATACTGATTTTCCAGACTAGAATAACAGAGAAAAGTAGTATTCAAATATATAGCTGTGATAGTACTAGACACATACTCTAGTACAATTTTCATATTTTTTTTTACTGATTTTTAGATTCCATTATTATGACCATTCAACACGGTGATGTGGCAGCTAAAAAGGCCAATGCAAGTCTAGGGACGTTATCACACGGAGCCTAAAGCAGAAAGAATCTTCACCCAATCCCGTCCCATTGCGGTTCTTTTTCCCATGTGTTCACATGACGTCGCACGCAACCCCGTCCCAACCCCATCCCAATGCGGCATCATCCCCATTCTTTTGAATGCCGGTTTCTTGGGGAATTGCATTTGCGCGACCGGAATGATACCACAATGATGCTGCTTTCGCCGTATGTCTGATCACGAGATGCGTATCGTGGAGCCCAGGCCCTGCGCAGGCTTCGGAAGGGGTGTGTGTCCCTTCCCAACCCAAGCCGAGAAAGAGAGCCGCTCGGAAGGGGGGGTGTCCCTTCCCAACCCAAGCCGAGAAAGAGAGCCGCTCAGAAGGGGTGTGTGTCCGGAAGGGGTGTGCGTGCGTGTGTGACAGCCGGCTCTCTCTCTCTCTCTCTCACACACACACACACACACCTTCCCAAGCCTGGAAGCCTGGTTGCTTTCCTTGGGACGAGGCTGGGCTCGGACCCTGGCCTCATCCCAAGGAAAGCAACCAGGCTTCCCTTGGGATGAGGCCAGGGTCGGAGGAGCCCTCCGAGCCTGGCCTCATCCCAAGGAAAGCAACCAGGCTTCCAGGCTTGGGAAGGTGTGTGTGTGTGTCACAGCCGCGGCAAGTGACAGCCACGGCTGTCCTGTTTCTGCGCATGTGCAAGAACATCCTTGCTAGGTTGTGGAAGGGATCTTCCCACTTGTGTGTGAACAGCAGATACGGTTCCCGGGAGCATATCTATCGCGGTTTCGTCAATTGCACAATGATGCTAGTTGTGTCTGATAGCCATTTCCATCTTGTGGGGTCTATACCGGTATAGTTCTGGATTGATTCCATACCGCTTTCTTGCTGCTTTGAGACCCACGTGTGATAACGTCCTAGGCTGCATCAATAGAAGAATAGTATCTAGGTGAAGGGAAGTCATAGTGCCACTGTATTCTGCGTTGGTCAGGCCTCACCTGGAATAATCCTGAGTCCAGTTCTGGGCACCACAATTCAAAAAGGATGTGGAGAAACTGGAGCGTGTCCAAAGGAGGGTGACTAAAATGGAGAAGGGTCTGGAAACCATGAATCCCTATGAGGAATGACTTAGGGAACTGGGTATGTTTAGCCTGGAGAAGAGGCGGTTAAGAGGGGGTATGATAGCCCTGTTTAAATAATTCAAGGATGTCCTATTGAGGAGGGAGCAAGCTTGTTTTCTGATGCTCCAGAGACGAGGACAAGGAGTCTCAATGGATTCAAGCTACAGGAAAAGAGATTCCATCTCAACATTAGGAAGAACTTGCTGGTGGCAAAAGCTGTTCAACAGTGGAAGATGCTGCTGCCTCGGAGGATAGAGGAGTCTCCTCCTTTGGAGGTTTTTAAGCAAAGGCTGGATGGCCATCTGTCCCAGGATGGTCCTTGGATGATGGATTCCTGGATGGCCAAAGGGGGTTGGACTGGATGGCCCTTGGAGTCTCTTCCAGTTCTATGAATCAGTGGTCAAGAGCTTACACCGGGGTTGTGTGGTGAAAATCTGGACTTCCCCATTGATTGTGCCATACAGAGCCTAGTGCTGAATGGCGGTGTGGCACCACTGAAGGAAGGCAGCAAAGGTATCTTTATAATATGCACAGCCCATGTGCATCCAAATGGAATGCACATCCGCGCAGTGATGTTGTACAGTTGTGCCAATGTGTGCTTGTGCAAGGAATGGTGCCAGAGAAACCGTGCAAACCTGAAAGGGAAAGTGCAGTGGCAAAGTGTTGGACGTTCTGGGTGCCAAGAGGTCAGCGGTTTCCCTGCTCTCCAGCCCTTTCCCTCTGTCTCCACACCAGTGTCCAGTCCTCCTGGTGCTCAGGGGGTTCTCTGGCGTTTCCACTCTGATTTAGTGCGAGAAGGCTCTTTACTCCAAAGAATTGTCCTGGAGCAAGGATTGCGTGGATGTTGCCCCTGTTTTGGCCCTGTGCATCATCTGTTCTAAAGGGTCAGTGCAGGAACAGAGAAGGAAAACTGCTTTTCCTCTATGAGGACACGGGCTCAGTCTCACCAACGTGGCCACAGAGATTTGCATTAAGATCAGCCAGCATGGTGCAACGCTTTGGGGTTTGGACTAGGACATGAGGAAACAAGTGTTCGAATCCCAGCTCAGGCATGGAAATCTACTGGGTGACCTTGGGGAAGTCACACTCTCTCAGCTCAGATGAGGGCAATGACAAACCCCCCTCTGAAGGAACTTGCCAAGAAAACCCTATGGACCTTATCCCATGGGGCCAAAAGCAGCAAGAATCCAGTAAGAATCAGGCGCTATAGCGCTATAGTTTTCTGCGTGATCCCACGACGTCGCTCAGAATCCGCTAAGAATCAGGCGCTATAGCGCTATAGTTTTCCGCGTGATCCCACGACGTCGCTCAGGATCCGCTAAGAATCAGGCGCTATAGCGCTATAGTTTTCCGCGTGATCCCACGACGTCGCTTGGAATCCGCTAAGAATCAGGCGCTATAGCGCTATAGTTTTCCGCGTGATCCCACGACGTCGCTCGGAATCCGCTAAGAATCAGGCGCTATAGCGCTATAGTTTTCCGCGTGATCCCACGACGTCGCTCGGAATCCGCTAAGAATCAGGCGCTATAGCGCTATAGTTTTCCGCGCGATCCCACGACGTCGCTCGGAATCCGCTAAGAATCAGGCGCTATAGCGCTATAGTTTTCCGCGCGATCCCACGACGTCGCTCGGAATCCGCTAAGAATCAGGCGCTATAGCGCTATAGTTTTCCGCGCGATCCCACGACGTCGCTCGGAATCCGCTAAGAATCAGGCGCTATAGCGCTATAGTTTTCCGCGCGATCCCACGACGTCGCTCAGAATCCGCTAAGAATCAGGCGCTATAGCGCTATAGTTTTCCGCGCGATCCCACGACGTCGCTCAGAATCCGCTAAGAATCAGGCGCTATAGCGCTATAGTTTTCCGCGCGATCCCACGACGTCGCTCGGAATCCGCTAAGAATCAGGCGCTATAGCGCTATAGTTTTCCGCGTGATCCCACGACGTCGCTCGGAATCCGCTAAGAATCAGGCGCTATAGCGCTATAGTTTTCCGCGCGATCCCACGACGTCGCTCGGAATCCGCTAAGAATCAGGCGCTATAGCGCTATAGTTTTCCGCGTGATCCCACGACGTCGCTCGGAATCCGCTAAGAATCAGGCGCTATAGCGCTATAGTTTTCCGCGTGATCCCACGACGTCGCTCAGAATCCAGCAAGAAACCGCTCGGAATGCAGCATCATTCGCATTCTTTTGAATGTCGGTTTCAGCGGGCATTGCAATAGCGCGAAGTGATCCATAGCGCTATTATAGCACTAGCGCCATATTTATACTAGCGCTATAGTACTGGAATGATGCTCATATCGCTTTCTTGCCACTTTTGAGAGCAGCGTGGGATAAGGTCCTATGATAGGGTTGCCTTAGGGTCGCCATAAGTCAGAAACGACTTGAAGGCAAGCAACAGGACCAACAAAGCATGGCATACAGACTTGGGAAGGCTGCAGCCCAGAATCCTGTTGGTGTCACACAGACCCATGGTTGCACTTTTTTGGCCACTGCACAATGGTGATATTCAGTTCACAGTTGCACTAGCAGAGCTCAGCAAGCACCACCGTCGCACGTGTGGTTGCTTATTTTAAAGGAGCACTATTTTAAAGGTTGGCTTTTTCTTGGTGCCTCCAATTTATCACTTTGTTCACCGAGGGTCTGGATTTCTATCATTTTGAAATGGATTCACATTATATTTGCTATAAAACACCTGTGGATTATGCCACCATCTTTTCTTCAGATGAAAGCTTGAGGCCTGACCCTACAGGCATGATTTCGTGCTTTTTGATGCAAGAACTTTTGCTTCCCTTTGTTCGGTTTTGGAAGAGTGGTTCAAGCTAATGGATGACTTGGTTAACACTGTGTACTTTCCCATCAATTAAAGGAATAAATAAAGGTGAGAAGTCTCGGGTTTCTCCAAATCTAATATTTAAAAGGGAAGGAGTGTCCTCCTCAAATGCTACACAAGGAAGCTGGCCATTAGCAAAAAAAGTGGCCGATTGAATATAGCATCACCCGGAGTCTGTTGTTTCAGCGCTGCAATTTATATAATTTATTATGTTATCTAAAACTTTCGCATATGCAAATAATTGCAAAAGATTGGTCTTCACTGGATGAGATTAAAAGAGTTTTAAAGCATTTTATAGTGTTCCTCCTGTTCTGGCATTTCTGGACTTTCATTTTGCATTTTTGGAATTTTCCTCTGTGCAGAACATCCCCTGAGAGTTTTGCAAAAGGAATAGTGCAAATTTGGGGCAAAATAGGCCACTTCTGTTCCAAAAGTTGCAGCGGAAGGTTGAAAACCTTGAATAGCTCCTTTGAGGTTAAGACAAAAGGCTGGACTGGATTTCTCACCCCACTGACCTGGAGTCGCCTGTTCTCACTCCCTTTTTTGCTGGCCAGTGGAGCATTATTGTCACTTATTTATATGGTACCATTGATGGACATGGAGCTTTACAACAGAAGAGAACATTTATAACAACTTCAGTGTAAAATACTAGAATATACAGTACTAAAATGTAATATTAAAAATGCAACTGTAAAATATAATGGCCAACTACAATCCCAAAAACAACAACAAACAAACAAACCCTGTACACACAAACATAAAACCCAGAATGAAATGGGTAATCGATTATAGTAAAAATATAGAGGGTTAATCTGATATTCTAAAAGTTTGAAAAAACAGAATAAGTTTTCAATTTGGATTTAAAAGCAGCAAGAGAAGGAGCATCTCTGTTGTCCTTTGTCTCTTGTTTCTCATATTGATGTTAAAGCACTGCCTTGTAATTTAAATTGAAAAAGGGACCTTGTAGCACCTTTGAGACGAAAGCTGAATCTGCTTTGCAGAAATAATGCAGCTGGACACAGGGTGACCAGGCGTCCTCCTTTTCCAGGACATGTCCTACATTTCAGCCTTCTGTCCAGAAGGAATTCCAGAATGCCCTCCTTTTTGAGCATGACTAAGAAGCATGCATTTCATATCTATGAGTTGTTTTTTTTAGTAATGTCCTACATTTTTCTGGAATGCCCTACATTTTGTGCTGCCTTGCCCTCCTTTGTGGTTATTAGGATATCTGGTCATCCTGAATTTGACGCCGCTTTGAATGTCATGGCTTCATGCCATGCAACTCTGGGATTTGTAGTTTGTTGTGGCACCAGAGATCTCTGACAGAGAAGGCTAAAGATCTCCCAGAACTACAGAATCCCAGAACTCCATAGCATGGAGCCCTGGCAGTTAAAGTGGTGTCAAACTGCATTAATCCTTCAGTGCGGATACCTTGTGAGACTGAGGTTGCATCTCTACTGCAGAAATAATGCAGTTTTACAGGGCTTTAACCGCCATGGCTCCACGCTATGGAATTCTGGGATTTGTAGTTTTGTGAGATATTTAGCCTTTCCTGTCGGATGCCACAGCAAACAACCAATCCCAGGATTTGATAGCATTGAGCCAGGATAATTAAAGGGGTGTCAAACTGCATTAATTCTGCAATGTGGATGCTGCATAAGTGAGAAAAAGAAAGAAGTTGGTAGCATTAAGTCTGCAAAAGCTTATGCTACCTTCCTTCCTTCCTTCCTTCCTTCCTTCCTTCCTTCCTTCCTTCCTTTCTTTTCTGTTAGTCTCAAAGGTGCTATGTCTTTGAATTCTACCAGTAATTTAAGTCTCATCTCCAAGAATCTCTCATTATGTTCATAGATGCAAATAAGGGAGACTTTTAATAAAAGTTAAAAAAAAGGGGGGGGGGAACTCATTCAATAACAGTATTCTTTTTTAAAAAAAGCAACCATGGATACAAGCAATTCAAAATCCATTTAAAATGTAATTCCAGGTTGAGTCTCCCTTACTATCCGGACTTTTTGGGAACAGAAGTATTTTGGATTTCAGATTTTTAGGGATTTTGGAAAGCCTGTATTTGCATATATCTACAGAATGAGAGTCTTGGAGACGGGAGCCAGGTCTCCACACAAAATTCATGTCTTCTTTGCCTTATTGTACACAGAGCCTGAAGGTAATTTTAGGCACAATATTTTGGAATAGCAATTTGGTGCATGAAACCAAGTCTGTGCATCCTGAAGCGTCAGAAAACAAAGGTGTCACTCTCTGAACCACCCATGAAAATTCTGGAAAATTTTGGAATATTTCAGATTTCGGAATTCCAGATAAGGGAGACTCAACCTGTTCCAAGAAACGATAAAGTCAATAAAGCTCCTTTGTCAGGTCCCACGTTGTCTTCTGGCATTGTTCCCAGCAAAACAAATTGAGAGTGGGATTTCTTTCCTAGGGAGACAAAATGCAAAATTCCTTTCCCAGGGAAGCAAAATGTTCCTCTCCTTGCTATCCTTCCATCAGCTGCCAGAGACTTAAAAATTTTAAACAGTTCCTCCAAAGTCTTTGAGAAATAGATATTTTCAAAGGAAGGAATCTTACCAAGGTTCTGGATTGCTTTGGATAGCCTTGTTTCCAAATATACGGTACTTTTTGGAATATATTTGGCTTTTCTATTTTTAATCGTGTGTCTTAAATTGTCCCCCCCCCCCCGGGATAGTTTAATTCAGCAGCAGCAACAACAACAACCCAATTTTCAAGCTGATCTGTTGCATGTTTTAACTAAAGATGTAAATCCTTGACTATTTTGTTCTCGCGTATGAGGATGACGAGAGATCACAGTAGCTTCCAATGGCTGTTCCTCTTCTTCTTCCTCCTGGGGAGAAGTGACCGGTGGGGTGTCCAGTGGGGCTCTGTCCTGGGACCAGTTTGCCATTCAACATCTTTATCAACAATTTGGATGAAGGAATAAGGGGCATGCTTCTCAAATATATAGATGACACCAAATTAGGAGGAATAGCTAATACCCCAGAAGACAGGATCAAAATTCAAAATGACCTCAATAGATTAGAAAGCTGGGCCAAAGCTAACAAAATGAATTTCAACACAGAGAAATGTCAGGTACTACACTTAGGGCATAAAAATGAAATGCATAGATATAAGATGGGGGACACCTGGCTGCCTTAAAGAGACTTGTATGTGTGAAAGGGATCTAGGAGTCCTAGTAGACCACAAGTTGAACATGAGTCAACAGTGTGATGCAGCAGCTAAAAAGGCCAATGTGATTCTAGGCTACATCAATAGAAGAATAGCGTCTAGATCAAGGGAAGTACTAGTGCCACTCTATGCTGCTTTGGTCAGGCCTCACCTGGAATAATCCTGTGTCCAGTTCTGGGCCCCACAATTCAAAAAGGAGGTTGAGAAAAGGATGTTCACTAAAATGGTGAAGGGTCTGGAAACCATGAAGCTTTATGAGGAGAGAATGAAGGAGCTGGGTGTGTTTAGCCTGGAGAAAAGATGGTTAAGAGGGGATATGATAGCCCTCTTTAAATATTTGAAGGAGAGTCCTATTGAGGATGGAGGGAGCTTGGTTTCTGCTGCTCTAGAGAACAGGACCTAGAACACTGGATTCAAACTACAGGGAAAGAGATCCCACCTCAACATTCAGAGGAACTTCCTTGCAGTAAGGGCTCTTCGCCAGTGGAACACACTCCCTAAGAGAACAATGGAGTCTCCTTCTTTGGAGGCTGTTTTTAAGCAGAGGCTGGATGGCCATTGGTCCCAGGGAGGGCTTGGACTGTGAATTCCTGCATGGCTGAAGGTGGGTTGGACTGGATGGCCTTTGGGGTCTCTTCCAACTCTAGGATTCTATAATCCCCCCATGTGTCTGTGTGTGTGCAGAAAGACTATTTTCTCCACAGAAAGCCTTTTTCTTTTTTCCTTTTTGCACAAAGTTTCTCCTCTGCAGAATACGTACTTCTTCCTCCTCTCCAGGACATCTCCATTCTGGCCGGTCTATTATTCTTTCTGACGGAGTTGGTCAACCGTCAGAAAACCCTTCCTTTTTAAAATCCTGGCAATATATTATCAGGAATATTCTTTCCATCCTTTGCCTTTTCCTAATAAATAGGCCAGCAGCATGTATTGGAGAGCAAACTTTTATTAATTTGATTTTAATAAATTTCTTCCATGGGTGTATGTATGCACACTATAGTTTTAATGCAGTTTGACACCGCTTTAACTGCCACGGCTCAATGCTATGGGACTCTGGGATTTGTAGTTTTGTGAGATACTGAGCCGTCTCTGTCGCAACAAACTACAAATCCCAGGATTCCATAGGACGGAGGCATGAAAGTTAAAGCGGTGTCAAACTGCATTATTTCTGCAATGTGGCAGCAGCGGCCAAAGTGGCAATTGCAATGCTGGGGCCTGGCTGACCCCATCTCCTTCCTGCCCAAGCAACATGGTTTTGTTGGTTGTGTTTTGTGTTGTTTTGGTGTCCAGGTAACTTTTGGAGAGTTATATAATGCCTGCCAGGACCCAATTCCTTCGAGGCAGAGCAAACAAGGCGCGCTCTTTCTCTCCGGAGGTGTGTGCAAGACGCAGAAAGGCGTGCCTTTGCAAAAACAGAAGGCAATAAAAGAGGATTAGAGAGCAAGCAAAGTGTGAAAGGACTGCGGAGGAAACAAACTGTAACACATTCCAGAGAAGGAGAGTTCACCTGAGTGCTAAAAGAGGAAGCACA
Source organism: Phrynosoma blainvillii (assembly GCA_026167975.1). Lineage (NCBI taxonomy): Eukaryota > Metazoa > Chordata > Lepidosauria > Squamata > Phrynosomatidae > Phrynosoma > Phrynosoma blainvillii. The sequence continues at coordinate 317,393,680 of JANUYF010000004.1, read as the reverse complement.
CAAACACACCTTCACAGCCTCACACTCCCCTGGCTGCTCACAGAATCCTAGAGTTGGAAGGGATCCCAAAGGACATCCAGTCCAACCCCCTTCTGCCATGCAGGAACTCCCAATCAAAGCATACCTGACAGATGGATTTCCAGCCTCTGTTTAAAAACTTCCAACGAAGGAGACTCTGCCACACTCTAAGGCTATGTCTTCCCCTGTCAGACAGCTCTTATTATCTGGAAGTCCTTCCTAATGTTCAGGTGGAATCTCTTTTCCTATAATTTGAATCCATTGCTCCATGTCCTCTTCTCTGGAGCAGCAGAATACAGCTCTGGAGCAGCTCCCTCCTCAATATGACATCTCTTCAAATATTTAAAGAGGGCTATCATATCCCCTCTTAACCTTCTCTTCTCCAGGCTAAACATCCCCAGCTCCCTAAGTCGTTCCTCATAGGGATTCATGGTTTCCAGACCCTTCACCATTTTAGTGAACATCCTTTTCTCCACATCCTTTTTGAATTGTGGTGCCCAGAACTGGACACAGGATTATTCCAGGTGGGGCCTGACCAAAGCAGAAGAGAGTGACACTATTACTTCCCTTGATCAAGACCCTATACTTCTATTGATGCAGCCTAGAATCACATTGGCCTTTTTAGCTGCAGCATCACACTGTTGACTCATGTTCAACTTGTGGTCTACTAGGACTCCTAGATCCCTTTCACGCATATAAGTCTTGTTAAGCCAGGTGTCCCTCATCTTATATCTATGCATTTCATTTTTTTGCCCTAAGTGCAGTAGCTTACATTTCTCTGTGTTGAAATTCATTTTGTTAGCTTTGGCCCAACTTTCTAATCTATTAGGGTCATTTTGAGTTTTCATCCTGTCTTCTGGGGTATTAGCTATTCCTCCTAATTTGGTGTCATCTGCAAATCTTATAAGCATGCCCCCTATTCTTTCATCCAAGTTACTGATAAAATCAGTCACTAAAACATACAGAGTCTCCAGTCAAGTCAAGTCAATGCATCAGTTTTGCCTAGTCAAGTCCAAGTCAAGTCATTGAAGCGACTTGAGTTCGAGTGAAGTCCATATCCATTGACTTGAGTCTCCATGACTGGCAGCCACCAGCCTTCACAGGTTTGGAGGAAGGCATGCTATGCAACAGTGACTTGGGGAAAAAAGGTGCAATTGAGATAAGAGCTCATATACAGTATATACAAGGGTGTGACGGTTGTGTGTGTGGGTGTGCATGGATGCACCGCACTTCCCTGTTTTGGTATTTATACCCTCAACATGTCTGGAGAGATAATTTTGCCACAGCTGCAGGAAAAGTGTTGCTGTTGTTTCTAAATTTAGCATCTAAATGAGCCGAGGTGGAGCTGATTTGTTTGGAGTCAAATCAAGGTGGATGCGACATTTTTGCAAAGTCAGGGGCATCGCCGGGGAAAGGAGCGTGTCCTCCGCCTGCAAAACCAAGTAAACGCACCGTGCATTTCATCGTAACTTAATCATAAAATATCTCCAGGAATAAAAATGTCTACAAGGGAGGAGTGGGAAATTGTTGGACACCAGCAAGGAGATAAATCCCACAACTTTGCAGGATTTAGAATGTCACTTTTCATAAGCATTACCATAGGATCAGAGAATCATGGACTTTGAAGAGACCTCAAGGGTCATCCAGTCCATCCCCCATGCAAGAAGACACAGTCCAAGCCCTCCCTGTGACCCATGGCTGTCCAGCCTCGGTTTAAAGACCTCCAAAGAATTAGATTTCATCACCCTCGTCTTCCGTTATCAAGCAGCTCTTACTGTCAGGAAGTTCCTCCTAATGTTGAGGTGGAATCTCTTTTCCTGCAGCTTCCATCCATTGAGGCTCCCTTGTCTCCTATTCTCTGGAGCAGCAGAAAACAAGCTTACTCCATCCTCAACATGACACCCCTTCAAATATTTAAAGAGGGCTATCATATCCCCTCTTAACCGTCTCTTCTCCAGGCTAAACATCCCCAGCTCCCTAAGTCTCTCCTCATAGGACTTCATGGTACCCATACCTTCCACCATTTTGGTTGCCCTCCTTTGGACACACTCCAGCTTCTCAACATCCTTTATGAATTGCAGTGCCCAGGTCATTATTATTCCAGGTGAGTCTTCACCAAAGCAGAATAGAGTGACACTATTATTACTTCCCTTGATCTAGACACTATACTTCGATTGATGCAGCCTAGAATCGCATTGGCCTTTTTAGCTGCTGCATCAAACTGTTGACTCATGTTCATGTTGACTTGTGGTCTACTAGGACTTCTAGTAGAACAGGAGTCAACAATGTGATGCCGCAGCTAAAAAGGCCAATGCAATTTTAGGCTGCATTAATAGAAGTATAGTATCTAGATCAGGGGTTGGCAACCTTTTTTTACCTTGGGCCGGTCCCTTCTGGCGGTCCCTTCTGGCAGGCTGGGGTGGAATGGCGGCACGCATGGAAAACAAAATGACGGCCGCGACTAATTTGTGCATGCGCAGTACTTCACGCATGTGCAAACGAGTCGCGGCCGCCATTTTGGAAAACAAAATGGTGGCCGTGACTCATTTGCGCATGTGCAGAAGTTCTGTGCATACGCAAACGAGTTGCGGCCACCATTTTGTTTTCCAAAATGGCGGCTGTGACGTGCGCAGCCACGCGACCACCAAAACGCGTGGAGGAGGGGGCGGTCGGCGGTCGGCGGGGGCCGGTAAGTGGCGGTCCGTGGGCCACAACCGGCCCACAGGCCGTAGGTTGCAGACCCCTGATCTAGAAGATCAAGGGAAGTAATAGTGTCACTGTATTTTGCTTTGGTCAGGCTTCCTCACCTGGAATTATCCTGTGTCCAGTTCTGGGCAAAACAATTCAAAAAGGATGTTAAAAGATTGGAGTGTGTCCAGAGGAGGGCCACCAAAATGGTGAAGGGTCTGGAAGCCATGAATCCCTATGAGGAACGATTTAGGGAGCTGGGAATGTTTAGCCTGGAGAAGAGAAGGCTGAGAGGTGATATGAAGCATTTCAGGGGTTAGAGCAGAGCTTGTTCTCTGCTGCTCCAGAGAAGAGGACACAATGGAGCCTCAATGGATGGAAGCTCCAGGAAAAGAGATTCCAGCTCAGCATTAGGAAGAGCTTCCTGAGAGTAAGAGCTGTTTGAGAGTGGAAGATGCTGCTCCCTTGGAGGATGACAGTCTCCTTCTTTAGAGGTTTTTAAAGAGAGGCTGGATGGCCATTTGCCAGGACTGAGCGAAAGGAGTTGCTTCACCTTCTTTTGCACAATCAGCCTCAATCTCAAAAGTGGCACAAGATCCCTTTCTATGCTGATATTCCAGATACTGACAGCTATTTTTCGGGTTTTAGATTTTGCAGATGAAGAAGCCAGTGGAGAACCAAAAGCTTGTGAGGTATATTTTGTGCATTTTGGTTGTCCCCATAAAGGTATCACTGCTTTGTGAATTTTGGAGGTTTTTGTACTTTGCTATATGGCCAAAACATTTATCCATGGATATATATATATATATATATATATATAGAGCTGTTCCTTTAAACAAGCTATTTTTAAAGAGAAGCCTTAAAGGTTTTGGTTAGTTTTTACTTAATTAATTAAGGTAGAATGTATCTGAGGAAACAGGCCGAAGTCTCTGAAAGCTCATGCTCCCAGCTTTTTTCTTTCAGTGAGTCTCAAAGGTCCTACAAGATCCCTTTGCATACTGATTTTCCAGACTAACATGGCTGGGTCTTTGAATAGATCTTCTCACGGATCCTGGTGGGTCGACAGATAATGACCTGGCTTAAATAATCAATCGATTGATCGATCGATCAGTCAATCAATCAATCACCATGCCCATGTTGCATCCTGGGAATGATGTTCTTCTCCTCCTGGAAGAAGGTGTGCTGCATTTGCTCCTTGTGGCCACAAGAGGGCGCACACTAGTCGCCTCTCTGCTCTGCAATAGCCTTTGCATGGATCCCATATACCCTTGAGGACAGGGAAACATGGGCTTTGTAGTCCTCCCTTCTCTCCCTGGGTTTATTCAGACAGTCAAAATAATCCAGGTAGAATCTGGGTTGAATCTTTCTTGTTCACATGAATTTTTAATGCATCCGATTAAGTATTTTGGGGGGCTGCCAAAAAATCCACTTAACCCAGAATAATCCATCGATCTTGGGGTTCCCTCCCTCCTGAGTTTTTCCAAACAATTTGCATTGTTGGCTGTGTGAATAACTGATGCGAATAGACCTGAGGTAATAAAAAAGACCTGATATAAAACTCCTCATGCCTTGTTGAACATGCTTCTAAAACTTTTGCATCATTGTGAGCAACATGGAGGAAGGTCTGGAGACCACCAAGTCCTATGAGGAGCAGCTTAGGAAGCGGGACATAGAATCATAGAATTATAGAGTTGGAAGAGACCACAAGGGCCATCCAGTCCAACCTCCTGCCATGCAGGAACTCCCAATTAAAGCATCCCCAACAGATCGCCATCCATATGTTTAGCCTGAGAAGAGAAGGTTAAGAGGTGATGGGATAGCCCTGTTTAAATATTGGAAGGGGTGTCATGGGACATGCCCTTAAAGGCATGGGAATGCCACCCATCTGATAGTCCTGATGAGGAGGAATCTGAACTCAGGACAAGAGGCTACTGTCAGAACAGAAGATGGAGAAACGGAATGGTTCCCAATTGGCAAAGGGGTCAGACAAGGCTGCATCCTTTCACCTGATCTGTTCAACTTCTATGCGGAACATATTGTAAGGAAAGCAGGCTTGGACACAGAAGGAGGAGGAGTGAAAATAGGAGGAAGGAATATCAACACTCTGAGATCTGCAGATGACACCATAATACTAGCAGAGAACCTCACAGACCTGGAACAACTACTACGGAAGATCCAAGAAGAAAGGGCAAAGGCAGGCTTAATGCTGGACATAAAGAAAACAAAAATAATGACCACCAAGGAGGACCTTCACAAGTTCAATCTAGAGACAATGAAGAAATAGAAATAGTAAAAGACTTCCCATATACCTGGGATCAAACATTGACAGAAATGGGGACTGCAGTCAGGAAATCAGAAGAAGTCTAAGAATGGGGAGGGTGGCAATGAAAGAACTAGAAAAGATCCTAAAATGCAAAGACATACAACTCAGCACAAAAGTCAGAAGCATGCAAGCCATCGTATTCCCTATTACTCCCATGGATGGATATGAGAGCTGGACAGTTAAGAAAGAAGACAGGAGGAAAACCAATGCCTTTGAGAGAATGTGGGGCTGGAGAAGAGTGCTGAGGATCCCATGGACAGCCAAAAGGACCAACAAAAGGGTCCTAGAAAAGATCAAGCCAGAAACCTCTCTGGAAGAAGAAGCCAAGATGACCAAACTGAGGCTGTCATACTTTGGACACATCATGAGAAGAGAGGACTCTTTGGGAAAGACAATAATAATGCTGGGGAAGATGGAGGGAAGGAGGAAGAGAGGAAGGCTGCATGCCAGATGGACAGACTCTATTATTAAGAAATTACTATGGGGATTAATGAAGGGCTTGCAGGAATTAAGCAGAGCAGCGGAGGACAGAGGGATTTGGAGATGTTTCATCCAGAGGGTCACCATGAGTCGAGATTGACTTCAGAGTAGTTAACAACAACATCACAACACATTGAGGATGGAGCAAGCTTGTTTTCTTTTGCTCCAGAGACTAGAACACGGAGCAATGGATTTAATATTCCACCTCAACAATAGGAGGAATTTCCTGACAGTAAAGGCTGTTCAACAGTGGAAGACACTCCCTCAGAGATTGTGGTAGAGTCTTCTTCTTTGGAGGTTTTTAAACAGAGGCTGGAGGGGCATCTGTTGGGGATGCTTTGATTGAGAGTTCCTGCATGGCAGGAATTGGTCTGGATGGCTCATAGGGTCTCTTCCAACTCTATGATTCTATTATTCCTTATTTGGAAGTCTTTAAGCAGAGGCTGGATGCCCACCTCTCTAGAGTGGTTTGATTGTGGATTCCTGCATGGCCGAATGGGGTTGGACTGGATGACCCTTAGAGTCCCTTCAGGACTTTAAGATGTGAAGTTGTGTCTTCCTGCATGGCAGAGTGAGGTCTCTTCCAACTCTATGATTCTGTGATGCCTTCTTTGGAGATTTTTAAGCAGAGGCTGGATGGCTGTCTGTGCCAGAGCGGGCGTTGATGGTGTCTTCCTGCATGGCAGAATGGGTTGGACTGGGTGACCCTTGGGATCCCTTCCAACTCTAGGATCCTATTATTGACTCGATCTTTATTTGAGTGCTGTGACATCTGAGCGGCCAAACTTGCGGAGATGTGCATAGATGTTGTTCCATAGTGTCAACAACGAACCCAGAATGCATGAGTGGGATTATTTGTATCGTCTCCCTAAAAATCATAGAATCCTAGAGTTGGAAGAGACCCCATCCCACTCCCATTGTTTCTACTCGGTGATGGTTTAAACCAAAATAAATAAATAAATAAATCTGGATTTTGGGTACTAAATAAATCCCTCCAACAGATTTTTTCTAACCCTGACTCTGGCACCGCCATCCGTAACAATGAAAATTGTTATTGTTAGGGGCCTTCAAGTTGACTCTAATTTATATCTACTCTAGCACAAGATTTTCTTGGCCAGATTATGGTACGAAGGCACATGGCAAGGACAAAACTGTAGCCACAGGGGGTGCGTCTTCTACACTGTAGAAATAATGCAGTTTGACACCACTTTAACTGCCATGGCCCCATCCTACACAATCCTGGGATTTGGAGTTTTGTGGGGCACCAGCGCTCTCAGGAGGAGAAGGCCAAAGGCCTTGTAAAACTACAGATCCCAGGATTCCGTAGGATGGAGCTGCAGCAGTGAAAAGGGTGCCAAACTACATCAGTTCTGCAGTGTAGATGGACCCAGGGAACAACTTGGACGGGAGGGGATTTGGTCTGATTCCCTCCTAGAAAGAAGAGGAAGCCTTTCTCATTTGCAGTTTCTTTCCTCCTTGCAACAGAACAGAAGTTTTGCATTTGCAAAGGGAGCCCTTGCCTTGGTGCTTGAAGCAGAGTTTAAAAATTAAAAAGGAAGGCAAAAGAACAAGTTGGGCAGGTTTAAAGATTTTCTTGTCCTCCGGCAACAACATTCCTCAACTTTCCCAAGCAGCCTCATTTCCATGGGACGTGAGCCAGGGAATGCTTTTCAAAACTTTTCCTGTGTTGCTTCTAAAGTGGAATATAAATGGCTATGAGAGGCTTAAAATTAAAAGGTGTTGTTGCAATACTGCAGCAAGACAGAATAAAAGATCTAAGCATGTGTATGTGTGTGTGTGGGGTGTGTGTGTGAGGAAGTTGGGTTTGCATGCCACTCTTGAGATTGGCTCACACACAGGTATTGCTGTGAAAATGCCCAGGTAAGCACATTTCCGAAGGGCGGTATAAAATTCTAGGCTGCAACAAAAGACTCATTGGACTTGGAAGGGACCACAAGGGGGCACCTAGACCAAACCCATTCTGCCATGCATAGTGCCTGGATTGGGGAAAATACTCCGTCCCACTCTGTTCTGCTTTGCTCTGACTTGAGATGGAATAATACTGCATCTAATTCAGGCACTGCAATTCAGTAATGAGAGGAAGGTGACCAAAATGGTGAAGGATCTGGAGACAATGAAGCCCTGTTTAGTTTATGTTTAGCCTGGAAAGGAGACAGTTAAGGGGCGAGATGACGGCTTGTATTTGAAGGGATGTCATATGGAGGATGGAGCAAGCTTTTCTGCTGCTCCAGAGAACAGGACCTAGAGCAATGGGTTCAGATCGCAAACTTGTTTTCTGCTGCTCCAGGGAACAGGGGCTAAAGCAATGGATTCAAACTGAGAAGGAAGAGAATCCACCAAAATATCAGGAAAAAAGATTTTACTGTAAGAACTGTTTTTCAAAGGCATGCACTGCTTCTGAAGGTGGTAGATCAGTGATGGCGAACATTTTAGAGAGTGAGTGCCCAAACTCAGTGGTGTTCCGTCACTAAAGGAGAAAGGAGTTCAGGATGGATGGGAGTTTCTCAAAAGGGAGATACTGAAGGCACAATCTCAAACTGTTCCAAGGAGAAGGAAAAATGGGAGATGTCTCAAGAAACCGGGTTGGATGACAAAAGAACTTTCAACTGAACAGTTTTAAACGGGAGATGTATAAGAAATGGAAAAGGGGTGAAATCACTAAAGAGGAATTCAAACAAATAGCTAGCACATGTCGGGCTAAAGTCAGGAAAGCCAAAACACAAAATGAACTCAGGCTTGCTAGAGGGGTTAAGCACAATAAAAAGGGCTTTTGGGGGTATGTTCGTAGCAAAAGAAAGAAGAAGGAAATCATAGGGCCACTGCACAGAGAAGATGGAGAAATGCTAAGAGGGGACAGAGAAAAGGCAGAGCTACTCAACACCTTCTTTGTCCCAGTGTTCTCAAAAAAGGAAAAAGGTGTTCAACCTGAGGAAAATGGAGCAGAGGACACAATAGGGGAAATGCAGCACAGAAGAAGTAAAGAGGAAATACAGGAATACCTAAAGGTTAACCTAAATGAACTTAAGTCTCCAGGACCAGATGAACTACATCCAAGGATATTAAAAGAACTGGCAAATATAATCTCAGAGCAATAATAATCTTTGAGAACTCCTGGAGAACAGGAGAAGTCCCAGCAGACTGGAGGAGGGCAAACATTGTCCCCATCTTCCAAAAGGGGAAAAAGAGATCCCAAGAATTATCGTCCAGTTAGTCTGACATCAATATCGGGAAAGGTTCTAGAGCAGATCTAGAGTAGGAGTGCTTGGAATCAACTTTGGCTGATTCGCCAACTGCGTCCCTACCTGGACCAAAGGGACCTTGAAGCAGTAGTACTTGCCCTGGTAATTTCTCGTTTGGATTTCTATAAAGCGCTCTACTTGGGGCTACCTCCTGTGTTCAGTTTTGGGTGCTTCACTTTAAGAAGGACAGAGAACAGTTGGAGAAGGTTGAGAAGTGCAACCAAGGTGATAGGATCTCTGGCGAGCAAAATCTATGAGGAGAGGTTGAAGGAGCTTGGCATGTGCAGCTGGTGAAGTGAATCATAGAATCCTAGAGTTCGAAGAGATCCCAAGAGCCATCCAGTCCAACCCCTTTCTGCCATGCAGGAACTCCCAATCAAAGCATCCCCGACAGATAGCCGTCCAGCCTCTACTTAAAGACCTTCAAAAAAGGAGACTCCATTGCCCTCCAAGGGAGTGTGTTCCATTGTCGAACAGCTCTGACTGTCAGGAAGTTCCTCCTAATGTTTAAATGGAATCTCTTTTCCTGGAGCTTGCATCTATTGTTCTGGGTCCTAGTCTCTGGAGCAGCAGAAAACAAGCTTGTTCCCTCCTCAATATGACATCCCTTCAAATATTTAAACAGGGCTATCATATCCCCTCTTAACCGTCTCTTCTCCATGCTAAACATCCCCAGCTCCCTAAGTCATTCCTCATAGGGATTCATGATTTCCAGACTTAGAGGTTTTTAGAAAGAGACTGGAGTGGATGGTCATCTCTCAGGAGTGTTTTAGTAGTGGACTCCTGCACTGGCAGATGGTTGGATTGGAGGGCCCTTGGGGGTGCCTTCCAACTCTAGGATTCATAGACTCAAGAATCGTAGAATCATAGAGTTGGAAGAGATCCCAAGGGCCATCCAGTCCAATCCCATTCTGCCATGCAGGAACTCACAATCAAAGTATCCCTTCAAAAGATGGCCATCCAGCCTCTGCTTAAAGACCTCCAAAGAAGGAGACTCTAAGACTCTTGGAGGCAGCAGCATCTTCCACTGTCAAACAGCCCTTACTGTCAGGAAGTTCCTCCTAATGTTGAGCTGGAATTTCTTTTCCTACAGCTTGCATCCATTGTTCCGGGTCCTAGTCTCTGGAGCAGCAGAAAACAGGATTGTTCCCTTCTCAATATGACCTTCCTTCAAATATTTAAAGAGGGTTATCATGTCACCCCTTAACCTTTTCTAGGCTAAACACACCCAGCTCCCTAAGTCTCTCCTCAAAAGGCTTCATGGTTTCCAGACTCTATGATTGTATACTATAAATACCTCAAAATGGAACCCAAGGCAGCTCACAATGGTTGCATCCGCACTGCAGAAATAATCCAGATTGACATTACTTTAACTGCCAGGGCTCCATACTATGGGGTTCTAGGAACTGTAGTTTGTTGTGACAGCAGAACTCTTTGATAGAGAAGGTCTTTGATAGAGAAGGTCAATATCTCACTAAACCACATTTCCCAGCATTCCATAGGATTGACCCATGAATAAAGTGGTGTCAAACTGGATTATTTCTGCAGTGTGGCTGCAGCCAGCATAAATTAAAATAAAACATAATGGAAACAATGGATGATACTGACGTTTTAAATTAATTCAGAACAGTTCAGAAGGACCATTAATGCAATAGAAATGCAACACATCCCAAACAATAGACAGTCTGAGCTTGCTCCCTTGGTCGAGATCCTCATTCTTTGTCGTGGGCTTATGGAAAATGGCAGCTTTGAGCTACCTGGTCCACCGGCAGGTAAGCAAACACAGGTGAAGGTCCAGGAAACAGGCCTCCAACTGGAAAGTTCACCAAAAAGCTCTTCCTAAGGTTGAGGTGGAATCACTTTTCCTGTGGTTTCAGGCAGCCAGCATGAGTTAAAATAAAAGACAATGAAAACAATGGTTCATACTGAGATTTTACAAAGTGAACAATCACACTAAAACATGCATTCAGAACAGTTCAGAAAGGCCATTAAAGCAATAAAAATCCAACACACCCCAGTCAAAAGATGATCTGCATGAGTGAACAGCAAGTTGGAAAGAGAGCAGAGAGGAGGTCCCAAACTAGTTTTTCATGGATGGGAATTCCAGTCTGGGAGCTGTCACCCAGAAGGCCCTGTCTCCTGTTTCCTCCCCAAATGTCACCAGAAGGCCACCCCATGTAAGGGGTTTCCGTCTTGAAACTGCAGGGGCTGGGATGGGACCACTCTGGCAATCCCACCAAAGCCAATAGAGATGGCTTTGGCCTGGGGTCAGATGCATCATGCAACACAAGGTGATGGAGCCTTCAAGCCTGCAAGGAAACAACAGTCCTGGACAGTTTGAGGCTCACTGGGTCATTTCACAAGCATTTGCCGAGAACAAATTACACTCCGTCCTTCAAAGACATTCCTTGCTTGGTATGTCTCCTGCAGTCTTCCAAATGGCCACCTCCCGATTGCATCACCTTTCAGCTCCTATTCCAAAAATAGCCTTCTCTCTACAAGGAAATGGTTTATAATGCCTTTGAGGAAATGGTTTATAATGCCTTTGCACGAGAGGCTCAACCATCGACATTTTGGCCTCGATCCCAGTTCCAGCCACATCATGAGACTTTCTGAGCTTGTTGTCTTCATGGGACTCCTCATTCTTTGTCCAGAGTTTAGCGCAGCCAGCGGCTTAAAGCCACGTGTTCTACCGGCAGGTAAGCAAACACAGGCAAAGGTCCAGGAAACATGTGAGGCCAAATACTGTGTCCACTTCTGGACACCACAATTTAAAAAGGATGTGGAAAAGCTGTAAAGTGTCCAGAGGAGGGTGACCCAAATGGTCAGGGTCTGGGAACCATCAAGACCTATGAGGAGCTGGATATGTTTAGCCTGGAGAAGAGAAGGTTAAGAGTTGATATGATAGGCCTGTTTAAATATCTGAAGAGATGCCATATTGAGGATGGAGCATACTTGTTTTCTGCTGCTCCAGAGGCTCTAGGAGCAAAGGATGCAAACTCCTGGAAAAGAGCTTCCATCTCAACATTAAGAAAAATGTCCTGACAATAAGGGCTATTCTACAGTGGAAGAAACTGCTTGGGAGGCTGGTGGACTCTCTTTCTTTGGAGGCTGTTTTTACGAAGAAGCTGGATGGTCAAGTAACCCAGGGAGGGCTTGAATGGTGTCTTCCTGCATGGCCAAAGAGGATTGGACTGAATGGCCCTTGGGCTCTCTTCCAACTCCAGAATTCTACGAAGATACTATGATTCCAAATCCAACTGTCCCCGTGGGTTTACTCTGGTCAGGGGTGACATTGGATTGAGGGCAAGGCATCTATGCTTTTTTCCCCCCAGAAGGCTGTGGACTCCCTTAGGAGGTTATTCATTGCATGATGCACATGATGGGGTTGCAGGATTCTGAGGAAATTCTGAATAAAGCTTGGGACTTTTTTTGGGGGGGGGGGGAATCTGGTTAAATGTTCCTCCCTCACTTGATTGTCACCCATCTCTTCCATTCCAGAGAAGCCTGATATGTGTCCCACTCCTAGGGGTCAACCCACGGGCTTGTGTCGGAACTGGTGCTCAAACGATGATGACTGCTGTGGAGAGTTGAAATGCTGTCCTAACCACTGTGGACGCAGTTGCCGATATCCAGTAGAATCTGGTAAATAGTCATCCCTCCACCCCACCTTACGTTTGCCTTGGTTAGGGACTGTAGACATACCTCCAGCTGGGTTCTATGTTGAGCCACTGGAAAGGGGCTCTGTCTGGGGGTTGGGAATGAAGTAAAGAGCTAGGAAACCTGACTCATACCTTGACCCAGTGGGTTGTCCTCCAGATACACTGGATTTCAATAATAATAATCATCATAATAATTTTTATTTATAACCCGCCCCTCTGCGTGGCAATCGGGGCAGGGTACAACAGTTTAAAAACAAACAGAGTTAAAAAACGTTCCCTCACCCCATAATCCCACTCTCCCATCCCCTTAAAATAGAATTAAACCACCATCAAATTAAAAAGTGCCACATTAATTAAATTAAAATTTGATAAAAACATATACTAACAATAAAACAGGAGTCGGAGGCTACGAGATTAAAACCTCATCTCTCGATTGTGAGTTATTCTGGGAAGGCCTGCCGAAAGAGATCCGTCTTTACTGCTTTCTTAAAAGCAGCAAGAGTGGTGATAAGACGGATCTCATCCGGCAGGCCGTTCCAAAGTCTGGGAGCGGTAGCGGAGAAGGCCCTCTGGGAGGTCTGAGACAGCCTAGTTTTTATTGGCTGTAACAGATTCCTCCCAGAGGACCGCAGGGCGCGGGGGGGATCATACGGGGAGAGGTGGTCCCTAAGATACGATGGACCCAAGCCATGTAGGGCTTTAAAGGTTAAAACCAACACCTTGTACTGCGCCCGGAAACTAATCGGCAGCCAGTGGAGGGATTTAAGCACAGGAGTTATGTGCTCCCTCCTAGATGCTCCTGTAATTAGCCTGGCTGCCATATTCTGAACCAGTTGTAGTTTCCGAGTTAGGCACAAGGGTAGCCCCATGTAGAGTGCGTTGCAGTAATCCAGACGTGAGGTTACCAGGGCATGTACCACAGTTTCCAAGTCGCTCATGTCCAGATAAGGGTGCAGCTGGCGTATTAGCCGAAGCTGATAACAGGTGCTCCTGACCACCGCATTCACCTGACTAGTCATGTGAAGCGATGAATCAAGGAGCACCCCCAGACTGCGAACACAGTCCTTAGAGGAGAGTGTGACTCCGTCCAGGACTGGAGACTGTATTCCCAGATCTGGTTTCGGGTCTGTCACTGCAAGTACCTCCATTTTGTCAGGATTCAACTTCAATCTGTTTTTCCTCATTCAACCCATTACCGCTCTGAGACAGTCATTAAGAGGAGAGGCGCCATCTGAAGTCTGAGTCGATGATCTGGTCATGGAGAGGTAAATCTGGGTGTCATCAGCGTACTGAAGGCACCGTGCTCCATGCCTCCGAATGATCTCCCCCAGCGGCTTCATATATATATTGAACAACATCGGGGACAGGATGGCGCCCTGAGGGACACCACAATTAAGCTCGATTTTAGATGAGCAACTGTCCCTGAGCCTCACCCTCTGAGATCTGCCCGAGAGGAAGGAACGGAACCACTGAAGAGCAGTGCCTCCAATTCCTAACTCTCTCAGGCGATCTAAGAGGATGGCATAATCTATAGTGTCAAAAGCCGCTGAGAGATCCAAGAGCACCAACAAGGTCACACTACCTCGTTGATACTCAAGCGGAGGTCATCGGTCAGAGCAACCATGGCAGTCTCCACTCCATATCCTGTCCTGAAGCCGGTTTGAAATGGGTCGAGATAATCGGTTTCATCCAAGACTGCCTGAAGTTGGGAAGCAACTGCCCTCTCGATCACCTTGCTCAAAAAAGGGAGCAAGGAGACTGGTCTGTAGTTGTTTCTGTCCAGGGGGTCCAGGGAAGGCTTTTTCAGGAGTGGCCTAACTGCCGCCTCCTCTATGATGAACAGCCTGCATTGTGCATTTCAACCTCTATGATGAACAGCCTACATTGTGGGTGTGTTGTAGTGCAATTTTTTGCATTGGTTGTGCTAAGCAACTCCTCTTATGAATGCAAAAAGTGCACAACTCAATGCACAACCAATTATACAATTGAATGTGCATACACACCACAAGCACATCTAGACATCCATACAGGTCCCCATGCATCTGTGTCCATTGCATGCACAGTTCCATTGCCACAACCTTAAATGAATATAGATGTTCCGCTTCAGAGAAAAACGTCCAACCACTTCCGTAGGGAGACTCACATATGGAGAAAATATCAAGAGGATTCCAGCCCACAACTGAGGACTATTGCCCATGATGCCTGAGAGTGATAGGAGCTGTAGTCCAACACCTTTGAAATGTAGAATCTTGGGGGACGTTTGCACTTGGTTGTCACTCTTCACAGAGGAACTCAGCAACAGGTGACGTGTCTCTAGTCAACTATGTTTCCACAATAGCTTTAGAAGGTTCCTTCTGCCTCAAGCCCATTGCCTAATGCATTTGCTGTTCCATTCTAAAAAAAATGCACCTCACACGTCAGGATTTTGCCTGCTTCTCAAAGTGAATGGCCCCAGCAAGTCAGTCACTAAAAATATAATAATAATAATAATAATAATAATAATAATAAAATTTATTTATACCCCGCCCTCTGGAATACCAATCTGGGCGGCTTACATATACATATCCATGAAACATATATATACAACAACCCCCCTCCCCCCCTTAAAACAGTATTAAATCAGATAATTTTTAAAATAACATACACAATAATCACATACTAAATTAAAATACTAATAGTAACACTAAACCCAGAGCATGTGCCCAGTCACAATAATCCAACCATCAATAATGGGGCCACGTGAGGATCACTGGGGGAGGGTTGTTTTTACCCAAGGCTGGGGTAATTAGTCTGGAAAGGCCTGCTGGAAGAGATCCGTCTTGACAGCTTTCTTGAAGCTGTCAAGTGATGTTAACTGATGGATCTCATCCGGCAGGTCATTCCAGAGTCTAGGGGCAACGACTGAAAAAGCCCCCCGGGAGGTAGCCGCAAGCCTTGATTTTTGGGGTTGCAGCAAATTCCTCCCGGAGGATCGAAGAGTGCGGGGAGTATTGTATGGGAGAAGGCGGTCCCTGAGATAGCTTGGACCCAAGCCATTTAGGGCTTTAAAGGTGATAACCAACACCTTGTACCTGGCCCCGAAGCTGATAGGCAACCAGTGGAGGGACCTCAAAACCGGAGTAATGTGGTCCCTCCGAGATGTTCCCGAAACAAGCCTGGCTGCCATGTTCTGTACCAGCTGTAATTTCCGAACCAGGCACAAGGGTAGCCCCATGTAGAGTGCATTACAGAAGTCAAGGCTTGAGGTTACCAGCGCGTGCACAACAGTCTCAAGGTCCTTTACTTCCAGGAAATACGCAGCTGGCGTAACAGCCGAAGCTGATAACAGGCGCTCCTGACCGTCGCATTAACCTGATTTGTCATCAGGAGCGACGAGTCAAGGAGCACCCCCAAACTGGGAACACAGTCACTGGAGGAGAGTGTGACCCCATCCAGGACTGGAGGTTGCAACCCAATTCCTGGTTTCGGGGCCGAGACCATGAGCACCTCCGTCTTGTCTGGATTCAACTTCAATCTGTTTTTCCTCATCCAGCCCATTACCGCCCCAAGACATTCATTGAGAGAAGAGATGCCATTGGAATTCGAGGTTGACGAACGAGACATGGAGAAATAGATTTGGGTGTCATCAGCGTACTGATAACATCCAGCACCATAACTCCGTATTATCTCACCCAGCGGCTTCATGTAGATGTTAAATAATGTCGGGGACAAAATAGCTCCCTGAGGGACCCCACAAGTGAGCTCCCTCTTACTGGAGCTATAGTCCCCGAGCAGCACCCTCTGGGACTGATCCGAGAGGAAGGACCGGAACCACTGCAAAGCAGTGCCTCCGATACCTAACCCTCTCAGGCGGTCCAAGAGGATGCCGTGATCTATTGTATCAAAAGCCGCTGAGAGGTCTAGGAGCACCAACAGGGTCACACTACCCCTGTCGATGCTCAGACGCAGATCGTCAGTCAAGGCAACCATGGCAGTCTCAACCCCAAAGCCTGTCCTGAAGCCGGTTTGAAATGGGTTTCGGTTTCATCCAAGACAGCTTGGAGCTGAAGAGCAACCGCCCTCTCGATCACCTTACTCAAAAATGGCAGAAGTGATACAGGCCTATAGTTTCTCATGTCCAGGGGGTCTAGAGAAGGTTTTTTCAGGAGCGGCCTAACAGCCGCTTCCTTAAGACAAGATGGTAAATGTCCTTCCCTAAAGGATGCATTGATAATATCCGTAAGGAGACTTCTCAATGCATCCCCCCCCTGGATGGCCAGCCATGATGGGCAAGGGTCGAGGGGACAGGTTGTCTTCCTCACCTTACCAAGCAGCTTGTCCACGTCCTCGGTACTCACAGATTGCAGCTGATCCAGTATAACTACATCGGTGGAGTCGCTGTGTTTATCTATCGACTCTGTTTCAATGGTGGCATCTAAGTCGGCTCTTATCTGAGAGATTTTATCTGCAAAGAAGTTATTAAATGCATCACAGCAGGCCGTCGTCGGGTTAAGCAAGGGATTTGGCGCAGGGGGGACCTGCATCATCTCCCTCACCACCCTAAACAGCTCTGCTGGACGAGACTCTGCAGACGCAATACGTGCAGAGGAGAAAGCTCTCTTCGCTGCACGTATTGCCTCCCGATAGGAACAAAGAAAGTTCCTATGGCGAGTTCTGTCGGATATGAGTCGAGTTTTCCGCCACCTGCACTCTAGCCGTTGTCCAGCCCGCTTCATCATCCTAAGCTCAGGTGTATACCATGGCCTACGATTTGAAGCGGTGTGGCAAGGGCGCTTGGGAGCGATCGTGTCGATAGCCCTGGTAAGGTCGCTGTTCCAAGTATTAACCAGAGCCTCGACAGGATCACCGGCATTTCCAACCATTAACCCCTCTAAGGCTTTCTGGAATCCAATTGGCTCCATTAGCCTTCGAGGGCGGACCATTCTACTAGGTTCCCCACCCCCGGCGGAGTGGATATTGGCTCTCAGTTCCACTTTGACCAGGAAATGATCCGTCCATGACAATGGGGAGGTACTTACTACCTCCGCCCACGGATATTCCTGTTCCGTACTAAAGACCGCATTGAGTGTATGACCTGCACAATGCGTAGGCCCGTTGACCAATTGGGATAGGCCCATGTTTGTCATGGTGTCCATGAACTCACGAGCCGCACCTGTTAAACTGGTCTCGAGCGGAATGTTGAAGTCCCCCAGAACCAAAAGCCTGGGTGACTCCAGCATGAGCTCGGAGACCAGCTGTGTCAGCTCGGTCAGGGAGTCTGCTAAACAACGGGGTGGTCGGTAGACTAACAGAATCCCTAAGCTATCCCTGGTCTTCAGGCTAAGGTACATACACTCGAAGTGGACCGTGTTCCGGACAGGTATCCTGGTCAAGGTCAGGGTATTCTTGTGAACCAGAGCCACTCCGCCCCCCCCCCCCGCCCACTTCCCCTCACCTGCTCACTAACAGAGTACCCAGCTGGGAGGGCCTGTGCCCATATGGCTGCACTATCCTCCCCCAGCCAGGTTTCTGTGATGCAAGCCAGGTCGGCATCCTCATCCAGGAGAAGATCCTGGATGATATGAGTCTTATTCCTTACCGACCTGGCATTGCAGAGGAGCAAGGTGAGGTTCTGTGGAATGGTTGGTCTGCTCCCCAACCCATTCTGGGAAACAGAGGGGACTGAAGGCGGGATAGCTACTAAACAGCGATCCCGTCTTCTTTTGTAACATTTGTCCACTCTGTTCCAGCCATATCTCCCTTTCCCCAACGCAACTCCTATAGTCGCCCCAGCCTCTCCTTGTGCCTCAGGAGAATTCACTTGCCCAGAGGGAGTGTTATAACCCTTACAAGGGTACTACATCCTTGTCAGAATGTTCCAAATCCTCTCAATAATAAAAAATTAAAGGCCAAGGAGTTGGTGAATGATGGTATAGGTCATCTTCATTTCCAATGTCTAATAACAGTTCTTAAAAAAACCCTTCCCCCTCCTAGGTTATCGATCCCCTGTGTCAGTTTTTATTTTTTTTCCCCTAACGGGCTCTGTTCTTCTTGGCAGGGCTTAAAATAGTCCTGCCCTGGGTCTCGGGGGCGTGGTCCTGCTGCTGCCGGCGCTGCGCCCAGGTGGAGATGGAGCCGGGCGTGTAAAGGGGCCAACGCCCTCCCTCCCGCGACACAGCCTCCGCAGCCGCCGCTGCCGCGTCTTCCGAGACCAGTTCTTCTTGGCAGGGCTTAAATAGTCCTGCCCTGGGTCTCGGGGGCATGGCCCTGCCACTGCCGGCGCTGCGCCCAGGTGGCGATGGAGCCGGGTGTGTAAAGGGGCCAACGCCCTCCCTCCCGCGACACAGCCTCCGCAGCCGCCGCTGCCGCGTCTTCCGAGACCAGTTCTTCTTGGCAGGGCTTAAATAGTCCTGCCCTGGGTCTCGGGGGCATGGCCCTGCCACTGCCGGCGCTGCGCCCAGGTGGCGATGGAGCCGGGTGTGTAAAGGGGCCAACGCCCTCCCTCCCGCGACACAGCCTCTGCAGCCGCCGCTGCCGCGTCCTCCCAGTTCTTCTTGGCAGGTCTCAAGTAAAATTGAATCAGTGTATCATTTTTGCCAAGCCCAGTCCAAGTCAAGACAATGAAGCCACTTGAATCCAAGTTTAATTTGAGTCAATTGACTCACGTCTACACCACTGCTGTTTGCACCAAGCTCTTGTTCCTCTTACCTTCTTTTTGGTATAAAACTGATATCAGAAGGCTGGCTGAGAAACGTAGCCACCAAGTCCCCCCTCCCCAGTATGGAGGAAACAGTCAGACCATATCAGGAGATCTGGGATGAGATTTGGTGATTTGGGAGGCTCATAATGGAAGAAGCTCTAAAGTATGTAGCCGAGGATAGATTGATCAAGATTAGAATCTGCATAATCCCTTCACTGATAGGAGATGTGGTGGCTGATAGACCTGGTGTTTGCACATGAACAGAAGTCCAAGAATACTTTCCTCTGGGGGTAATACTCCTTTGGGGTTGAGACTGCTATGGTTGTCCTCGATGCTGTTTAACATCTATATGAAGCCGCTGGGTGAGATCATTCGGAGTTATGGAGCTGGGTGTTATCAGTATGCTGCTGACACCCAGATCTATTTCTCCGTGTCTCATTCATCAGCCTTGAATTCCAATGGCATCTCCTCTCTCAATGAATGTCTTTGGGCAGTAATGGGCTGGATGAGGAAAAACCGATTGAAACTGAATTTGGACAAGACGGAGGTGTTCACGGTAGCGGCCCAGAACCAAGAATGAGGTTGCAACCTCCAGTCCTGGATGGGGTCACACTCCCCTCCAGTGACTGTGTTCGCAGTCTGGGGGTGCTCCTTAACTCATCGCTCCTGATGACAAATCAGGTGAATGTGACGGTCAGGAGCACCTGTTATCAGCTTCGGCTGATATGCCAGCTGCGCCCTTTTCTGGAAGTATGGGATCTCGAGACTGTTGTGCACGCGCTGGTAACCTCACGCCTGGACTTCTGTAATGCGCTCTACTTGGGGCTACCCTTGTGCTTGGTTCGGAAACTACAGCTAGTACAGAATATGGCAGCCAGACTTATTTCAGGAACAACTAGGAGGGACCATATTACCCCAGTATTAAGGTCCATCCACTGGCTGCCTATTAGTTTCCGGGCCCAGTACAAGGTGTTGGTTATCACCTTTAAAGCCCTAAATGGCTTGGGTCCAAACTATCTCAGGAACCGCCTTCTCCCTTATAATCCTCCCCGCACTCTCCGGTCCTTTGGGAGGAATTTGCTGCAGCCTCAAAAAGCTAGGCTTTCGGCTACCTCCCAGAGGGCCTTTTGGTCATCGCACCCAGATTATGGAATGGCCTGCTGGATGAGATCCATCAATTGACATCTCTAAACAGCTTTAAAAAAGCTGTCAAGACGGATCTCTTCCGGCAGGCCTTTCCGGGATAGATAATCCCGGCCTCAAGAACCCTTCCCTCTGGAGGGTCATCAAGTTCCTCCTGGAAGATCTAATTAGAACCATGTTGTAGTCTCAAGTCGCTGTTTAATAATTTTGCTGTTTTTAATTGTTGTTTAAACTAATTGTTGTTTTAATCTGTAATTGATTTAATAATCTTTTAAGGGGGGGGAGGGAACTAGATTTGTTGTATTGTATTGTATTTTGTTGTTGTTAGCTGCCCCGACTGACCTCAGAGGGGTGGGATGTAAATAAATTTTATTATTATTTATTATTATTTGTCTCTAGACATTTGCCTGATTGTCTCATCATTCACAAACTGCCCTTCCCCTTCTTCTGTCCTGGAAGCTCCACTTTGATCCCAAGTTCTGCCCCAGAATAGAGTTCTGCCCCAGGATAGCTAGAACAATTTGGTTTCACTTGAGGTCGGACAGATTCTCTGTCCATATCTTGCTTGACTTCTTAGCTTGCTGGCCACCCCACGATCCCCAAACAGCTGCTATGCTACTTCAACTTCCCAATGTCGCTCTCAATGGGAGCTCATCTTCTGGAAACAGTATATTATTGCCTTCTGCACCCATTTACTTTGCTGTTTGCTACCACCTTCTACATTGTTAGTTCTAGATGAGTGCTTGAGATAGTGTCTTTGGGTGGATGGTGATTTCCCTTGATTATTAGGGAAATAATCAAGGTTAATTTGGATTATACACTCTCGACTTCTGTTTTTGGAACTGGTATACACAGGTTTTATCCCCACTTTGAGTTGCCCAACCCCTCTTGGCTGCTTATAATTGAGCTAATAAAATTTCCAGAGAGCCAACATGGTGTCATGGTTTGAGCTTTGTACTATGACTTTGGAGACCAGGATTGAATTTCCCGCTGGCTGACCTTGGGGAAGTCACACTCTCTCAGCCTCAGGGAAAGGCAAGGGCAAACCTCCTCTGAACAAATCATACCAAGAAAACCCCAGGATAGGTTCATCCTAGGGTCACCATCTGTCAGAAACAACATGAAGGCACAAACAACAACAAAATTTCTCCCATTGAATATTAATTGTTGTTGTTCTCCTGGGACTCTGGGAATGGAGAAATGATAAAACAAAGGTGAATGGCTCTGCAAGATGGCAATGTGTCAAGTACCTAGCCACCCTGTTTCTTGCTTTGTCTTCTTTGTCTCTGCATTTGATGATTTCTTTCCTGGGCTCTTGTTTCTTTCAGTGGAAAATGAATGGTGTCCCATGTTCAAGATCGTGGGTGGGCTACCATGCACATTTGAATGCAAGAGGAACAAAGACTGCCCAAAAGGACGTTTGTGTTGCCGCTATGGCTGTGGAAAAATCTGTTGGAAATGACATTTTCCCCTTGTAACACCCCCCCCGTACATTTACATGCGGCCGTTGCATTCTCCCCTTGTTTGATGTAGCCTATGAATAAAAATATTCTGTTTGTTTAGTGTATGTATTTTCATTTGCACATTTATGTATATTTTACATTTTATAATGATGAAATAACATGGTTCAAATCAGAATAATTTTATTTAAATAAATCCAGTACTGAACACATGGGTGAATTTTACACATACGGTCTCACAAAGAGCCACATTCACATGCACCAATGCTCACAGATGTCTACACAGTCACACTTTCATTCCTTCCCTCTTTCCCTCTCACACATACTCATTTATTCTCTTTCACACACAGTCACTCTTGTGTATATGTGAGTATACACAAGTGCGTGTGTAAAACAGAGGTGAAGAGTGTGACTGAGTTTGTGTGTGTGTGTGAGAGAGAGAGAGAGAGAGAGAGAAGTTGTGAGACTGTCTGTGAAAGAGCATCAGTAAAAGAGCATTTCTGGGTGTGCAAGACAGAGAATTTATGTATGAAAGAAAGTCACTTAAACACTGAGGGACATACTGAGGATGTGTGAGAGAATTAATGTGTGTGGGGGACCGTGAGAGAGAAAGAGTGTCCCAATGTGCGTGTGTGAGAGGGAGTTGCAGACTGTATGTAAATCGGTGTCTGTGGAGGAGGAGAGCATGATTTGACAATGTGTGTGTAAAGATTAACTGGCTAGAAAAGTGTGAGGAAAGAGCAAAACAGAAAAGGCATGCAGATGAAAATGTGTGTGCACGTGAGTGAGCAAGAGAGAGGCTGATGTGTGTCACACGAAAGAGGTAAAAGATTTTTGAGACTGAAAGAAACTCTTCTCAGAAAAATGGGTCAGAGAATGAGTGTGAACAAACTCTAAGAAAAAGAGCAAGAGAAACAGTATGACTTGAGTGTGAGAAAGAACGAGTGCGCATGTGAGCGTGAATCATGAAATCACAGAATCAGACAGCTTGGGCGGCAGAGAAATGGGGCCTTTTGGGCCTCCAAATCCTCCACCAACCCAACATTTCCAGCAGCTGCCCAAAGGCCTCTTGGTTTGTTCGTCCCCTCCTTGAGCCATGTCCACCAGTTTGACCAGACCAGGCAACCAGCTTCCCCTGGGCCTCTGCCTATGAGTGGGAGACCCTACTTGGCCCACCAGGAGGATGAAAGGTTTCCAGCCGCTTACAGGAAGCAGTGCCCTTGCACCACTCCTGCTCCACCAGATGGCCCAATGCCCCATTTGTTCTGGAGCAGAGCCACCAAGGCCACTTCTCCTCCAAGGGGAACCAGCCACAAGCAGGAGTTGGCAGTGGCCCAAAGCAAGAGGCACCACCAACCTTTGCCATCACTAGCTGCTGGATGATGCTCTATCAATATCTCACCCAGGGGAGTGATGGCTTCTGGGGAGGAAGTGCTGGCGGCTCAAGATGGGCCCCACTAGAGGCCATGATCCAGTAAGCTTCACTGCTTTCTCCTCCTCCTCCATCAGGAGGAGGATGAGGACCAGACCCTCCAATTCTTAAGCCCAACTGTGCCTCCAATTCTTGAGCCCAGCACCACAGTTTGAGAACCTCTTAGTCATATCCCATTCTCCCTTTGCATTGTCCTCTTTCTTGTTCCATGTTCTTGTCCTTGCTGAAATCCTCCTTTTTGTCTCCTATGATCCTGCATGGTCAAAGGGGGTTGGACTGGATGGCCCTTAGGGCCTCTTCCAACATTATGATTCTATGAAGTTATAGGAGAGTAGATTAGAAGGAACCTCTTGAGGGTAAGAGTGGTTTGGCAACAGAACCAATTCCTTGCTGGAAGTATCCTTGCTGGAGAGTTGCTGGAAGTATCCTTCTCTGGTTGGCTTCCAAAAGAAAATCTTGAAAATCTTGAAAACCTGGATTGATAAAGACCAAAACAGCTTTCTACCTTTAAGAAGGATAATGGAGAACATTAGATTTGTGCTTGACATAATAGAGCTCCATGAGTAAAAAATTGATTAAAAAAATGGCTGTGATCTTTATAGATTTTGAAAAGGCCTTTGATAAGGTAAACTGGTTGTTTATAGGCAAAGTATTAGAGAAAATCAATGTAGGGGCAAATTTCACCAGTTGGATTAAGGCCATTTATCATAAACAAGAGGCCTGGGTGTTAGTAAATGACGAAAAAACAAAGAAAATAGAGATTGAAAATGGGACAAGACAGGGTTGCCCCCTGTCACCACTCCTTTTCATAATAATCATGGAAGTTTTAGCTAATAATATAAGAGGAAATGAAGGAATTAAAAGTATCAAACATAAGGGATACAAATTTAAATTAAAAGCAATTGCAGATGACCTACTGGTCACTATATCAGACCCAGAGAATAGTCTGACACAATTGTTGAATGTCTTAGAAAAATTTAGCCAGATATCAGGGCTAAAAATAAATAAGGATAAAAGAACAGTGTTAACAAAGAATACATCTAAAGAAGACAATAAAAAGATAGAAGAAATATCAGGCTATCAAATAGGGAAAAAAGTCAAATATTTAGGCATTGAACTAACAACGAATAATGTAGAGATATATATAAAATAATTATGAGAAATTGCTGAAGGAAGTGAAGAAAGACCTGATGAACCGGAACTGAATCTGTCCTGGTTAAGGAAAATTTCAGTAATAAAAATGAAAATACTGCCAACATTTATGTTCCTGTTTCAAATTATTCCAATAATAACCAATAATAAACCATTTAAAGTTTGGAATAAAGAAATCTCTAGATTTATATAAAGTGGCTGAAGACCAAGGGTCAGATTCAAGGTAATACAAGATAGGAAAGAAAGGGGAGGACTGACTCTACCGAACTTAAAGATTTATTATGAAGCCAACTGTTGAGAATGGTTAATAGAACGTTGTTGTTGAAGGATAAGAAATTACTTAATCTAGAAGGAGTAGACCAAAGATTTGGATTGAAGAAGGTTTTGGAGGTTTGAAAACATCCAAAGAAGGTCTACCACAATCTGACACAGCATACTCAGAGGTCCATCACTGGAGATCCTTCATTGAACAGAGGTTTGAACTCAATGGCCCATGAAACACCTTCACACTTGAAGATTCTTTGACTTTGGCTCTATGGCTCAATCATAGAATCAGAATCATAGATTATAGAGTTGGAAGAGACCCCAAGGGCCATCCAGTCCAACCCCCTTCTGCCATGCAGGAACTCCCAATCAAAGCATCCCCATTGACAGATGGCCATCAAGCCTCTGCTTAAAGACCTCCAAGGAAGGAGACTCCACCAAAATCTCCGAGGGAGTATGTTCCACTGTCAAACAGCCCTTACTGTCAGGAAATACCCCCTAATGTTTTTTTTTCTTAGAGCTTTATTAGTAAAATTGTCTTAATGTACATACAATTTTAAGATACACATCATTTTATACTTCATATCCTTTTACAAATAATATTGATATATGGTTTCCTAATCCCATGTAATCATTAGAAACTAAGGAAATAATAACCTTTTACATCTACTATTGGAGTTAATTAATCTGATAAATCTTTATGTTAATATATCAATCATTCAGCTATCACAATTAATTATGTCTCTCAAGCTAAATTCACCAAGGTGTCTTTGTTTTTGTTTAGTTACTTTTAAGTCTTTTTCATGATGCAAGAAAACTTTCAATTTTTTCCCATTTTGAAATAAAAGATTTCTCATGTTTATCCTTAATTAACATAGTCAATTTGTCCATTTGCATTAAATCTCTTATTTTCTCCTTC
This sequence comes from Phrynosoma blainvillii, assembly GCA_026167975.1. NCBI lineage: Eukaryota > Metazoa > Chordata > Lepidosauria > Squamata > Phrynosomatidae > Phrynosoma > Phrynosoma blainvillii. The sequence goes on along the minus strand of JANUYF010000004.1, from coordinate 317,368,200 downwards.
CATTCCACAAACATCTGCGTATTATTACTTTTCCAATATTTAGCTATAATCAATCTTGCACCGGTAATTAAGTACAGTATTACACTTATTTCTTCTTTATTTAATACCCCTTTCAGATTTTCCGTTATATTTAATAAATACAATTTGGGATCCATTTTTATTCTAATATTGAAAATTGTTATTATTTTGTTGTGAATGGTCTTCCAAAATTCATTTACCACCTTGCAAGTCCACCACATATGGAAAAGCTTGGCATCTTTTTGTTTGCATTTCCAGCACCTGCCAATTTCTTCTTTGTTTTGTTTGGCTGTCCTTGCTACTTTTAACGGGTAGAGATGCCATCTAAACAAAACTTTATAATAGTTTTCTATCAGGTGAGTGCATCTTGTAAACTTCGTGTTGTTCATCCAAGTCTTTTCCCAGATTTCTAACTCAATGTTTTCATTCAAGTCTTGCATCCATTTAATGATACAATCTTTTATACATTCCTCTTTTAACTCTATTTCCAAAAAATATTTATGAAGTCATGTAATCAAATGTTTATTCCCTTTATCAAAATTTGTTTCTAATTCCGTTTTATTCACTTCAATGCCAGGTTTGAATGTCTTTGTTATATCTGTTATGAATTTGGCAAAAATTCTACCAGTGGACTACTATCCCTACCTCTTGTAGTTCTTTATAAGATCTTAATTTTGTTTTAGATTCAGAGCTTTCCAATAAATCTCTATATTTGATAAAAACTCCTTTGGCAGAAGTATCAATTTTAAAGGCTTCCGTGGGTGAGGTCCAACCTGGAATTTTATTGCAAAGGATAGGCTTATATTTATTCCATGTTTTGAATAAAGCTTTCCTAATAATATGTCTATCAAACATCTTATCCGCTTTCCCCCCACTATAACTTAAGCACCAGTGCCAACCTTTCTCTAAATCAGCACCTTCTAGTACTAGTGTTTTTCTGTCTTTTAATGTTATCCAGTCTTTAATCCAGGTGAACACTGCAGCCTCATAATATATTTTAAGATTTGGCAGTCCCAAACCCCCTCTGATTTTTTCATCTTGTAATGTACTCATTTTTATTCTTGATTTCTTCCCTTGCCATATAAAATCTCTTAAATCCCTATTCCATGTTTTAAAACAGGATGAGGGGATATTTATTGGGATTGTTTGGAAGAGGAATAGAAATTTGGGCAAAACATATGACTATATAATGGCTATTCGCCCTAATAAAGAAACCTGTAATTTATTCCAAATATTTAATTTTACAGGAAATACCCCATAATGTTGAGGTGGAATCTCTTTTCCTGTAGCTTACATCCATTGTTTTGGATCCTAGTCTCCGGAGCAGAAGAAAACAAGCTTGTTCCCTCCTCGATATGACATTCCTTCAAATATTTAAACAAAGCTATCATATCACCTCTTAACCTTCTCTTCTCCAGGCTAAACATCCCCAGTTCCCTAAGTCATTCCTCATAGGGCTTCATGGTTTCCAGACCCTTCACCATTTTAGTTGCCCTCCTTTGGACATGCTCCAGTTTCTCCATATCCCTTTTGAATTGTGGTGCCCAGAACTGGACACAGTATTCCAGGTGAGGCCTGACCAAAGCAGAATAGAGTGGCACTATTACTTCTCTTGATTTAGACACTATACTTCTACTCATGCTGCCTAAAATTGCATAGGCGTTTTTCGCTGCTGCATCACACTGTTGACTCATGTTCAACTTGGGGTCTACCTGGACTCCTAGATCCCTTTCACACGTAGTCTGGGAAGTATGGTGCCTTGAGGGACGCTGTACTTGAGCTCCTTCCTAGCGGAGCTACTGTTCCTGAGCACCACCTTCTTGGATCGACCCGAGAGGAAAGAATGGAACGACTGCAAAGCAGTGCCTCCAATTCCCAGCCCCCTCAGGCTCTCCAAGAGGAGCACCATAAATTCTCTGTCTTGCACACCCAGCAATGCTCTTTTGCTGATGATTTCTCCCTCCGATATATTAATTCACAAACAGTCTCACAAATTGTGTGTGTGTGTGTGTGTGTGTGTGTGTGTGTATGTGTGTGTCTCACACACAAACTCTTCACCTCTGTTTTACATATGCACTTGTGCAGGGACTTCAGCTCCCAGAAGCCTCAGCCATGTTGACCAATAGTCCCATGTTGGCCAATAGCTTCTGGGATTCTGGGAGCTGAAGTCTCTTGGCCCTTAAAGGGGAAAGGTTGCCTACCCCTGCACTTGTGTATACTCACATATACACAAGAGTGAGTGAGTGTGAGAGAGAGTAAATGAGTATGTGTGGGAGGGAAGGAATGAAAGACTGTGACTCTGTAGACATCTGTGAGCATTGGTGCATGTGAATGTGGCTCTGTGTGAGACAGTATGTGTAAAATTCACCCATGTGTTCAGTACTGGATTTATTTAAATAAAATTATTCTAATTTGAACCATGTTATTTCATCATTATAAAATGTGAAAAATGTGAATTTAAAAAACACAAATATAAAATGTGAAAAATACATAAATATGTAAATGAAAATACATACACTAAACAAACAGAATATTTTTATTCATAGGCTACATCAAACAAGTGGAGGATGCAACGTCCGCATGAAAATCTAAGGGGCTGGGGCACAAGGGGAAAATGTCATATTGCAGACAGCCAAAGTTCCAAGCATCTTTTTCCACAGCCATAGGGACAACACACATGTCCTTCTGGGCAGTCTTTGTTCCTCTTGCATTCAAATGTGCATGGTATCCCAGGATCGAGCTTGAACAGGGGACAGTCGTCTTTTTCCACTGGAAGAAACAAGAGGCCAGGAATGAAATCATCAACTTCAGAGGCACAGAAGACAAAGCAAGGAACAGCTGTTTGGAGATCATGAAGTGGCCAGCAAGCTATGTAGTCAAGCAAGATATGGACAGAGAATCTGTCCGACCTCAAGTGAGACCAAATTGTTCCATCTATCCTGGGACAGAACTCTATTCTGGGGCAGAACTTGGGATGAAAGTGGAGTTTCCAGGACAGAAGAAGGGGAAGGGCAGTTTGTGAATGAGCAGACAATCAGGCAAATGTCTCGGGACAAAGGAGTATTACCCCCAGAGGAAAGTATTCTTGGACTTCTGTTCATGTGCAAACACCAGGTCTATCAGCCACCACATCTCCTATCAGTGAAGGGATTATGCAGATTCTAATCTTGATCAATCTATCCTCGGCTACATGCTTTAGAGCTTCTTCCACTATGAGCCTCCCAAATCACCAAATCTCATCCCAGATCTCCTGATACGGTCTGACTGTTTCCTCCATGCTGGGGAGGGGGGACTTGGTGGCTACGTTTCTCAGCCAGCCTTCTGATATCAGTTTTTTGCCAAAAAGAAGGTAAGAGGAACAAGAGCTTGGTGCAAACAGCAGTGGTGTAGACGTGAGTCAATTGACTCAAACTTAAGTTGGATTGAAGTGGCTTCAATGTCTTGACTTGGACTGGGCTTGGCAAAAATGATAGACTGACTCAATTTTACTTGAGACTTGTATATTTTTAGTGACTGACTTGCTGGGGCCATTCACTTTGAGAAGCAGGCAAAACCCTGAATTGTGAGGTGCATTTTTTTTAGAATGGAACAGCAAATGCATTAGGCAATGGGTTTGAGGCAGAAGGAGCCTTCTAAAGCTATTGTGGAAACATGGTTGACTAGGGACACGTCACCTGTTGCTGAGTTCCTCTGTGAAGAGTGACAACCAAGTGCAAACGTCCTCCAAGATTCTACCTTTCAAAGGTGTTGGACTACAGCTCCTATCACTCTCAGGCGTCATGGGCAATAGTCCTCAGTTGTGGGCTGGAATCCTCTAGATATTTTCTCCATACATGAGTCTCCCTACGGAAGTGGTTGGATGTTTTTTCTCTGAAGCGGAACATCTATATTCATTTAAGGTTGTGGCAATGGAACTGTGCATGCAATGGACACAGATGCATGGGGACCTGCATGGATATCTAGATGTACTTGTGGTGTGTATGCACAGTCAATTGTATAATTAGTTGATTATAGAGTTGTGCACTTTTTGCATTCATAAGAGGAGTTGCTTAGCACAACCAATGAAAAAAATTGCACTACAACACACCCACAATGCAGGCTGTTGATCATAGAGGTTGAAATCCAGTGTATCTGGAGGACAACCCACTGGGTCAAGGTATGAGTCAGGTTTCCTAGCTCTTTACTTCATTCCCAACCCCCAGACAGAGTCCCTGTTGCTCAACATAGAACCCAGCTGGAGGCATGTCTACAGTCCCTGACCAAGGCAAACTTAGGGTGGGGTGGAGGGATGACTATTTACCAGATTTTACTGGATCTCGGCAACTGCGTCCACAGTGGTTAGGACAACACTTCTGCTTTCCACTGCATTGATTGTCGACACGACATTGCCAACACAAGGTCGTGGGGTGATCCCAAGGATTGGGACAAAAACCAGGTTTCTCTGGAATGGAAGAGATGGGTGACAATCAAGTGAGGGAGGAACATTTAACCAGATCCCCCCCCAAAAAACCTCCCAAGCTTTATTCAGAATTTCCTCAGAATCCTGCAACCCCATCATGTGCATCATGCAATGAATAACCTCCTAAGGGAGTCCACAGCCTTCTGGAGAAAAAAAAAAAAGCATAGATGCCTTGCCCTCAATCCAATGTCACCCCTGACCAGAGTAAACCCATGGGGACAGTTGGATTTGAAATCATAGTATCTTCGTAGAATTCTGGAGTTGGAAGAGAGCCCAAGGGTCATTCAGTCCAATCCTCTTTGGCCATGCAGGAAGACACCATTCAAGCCCTCCCTGGGTTAGTTGACCATCCAGCTTCTTCGTAAAAACAGCCTCCAAAGAAAGAGAGTCCACCAGCCTCCCAAGCAGTTTCTTCCACTGTAGAATAGCCCTTATTGTCAGGACATTTTTCTTAATGTTGAGATGGAAGCTCTTTTCCAGGAGTTTGCATCCTTTGCTCCTAGAGCCTCTGGAACAGCAGAAAACAAGTATGCTCTGTCCTCAATATGACATCCCTTTAAACAGGACTATCATACCATCTCTTAACCTTTTCTTCTCCAGGCTAAATATATTTAGCTGCCTCGCTCTTCATAGGTCTTGGTGGTTTCCAGACCCTGACCATTTTGGTTGCCCTCCTCTGGACACTCTACAGCTTTTCAACATCCTTTTTAAATTGTGGTGCCCAGAAGTGGACACAATATTCCAGGTGAGGTCTGACCAAAGCAGAATAGAGTGGTCCCAATTGTTTATGTACTGACTTGCCAGTCAACAGTTCATTCAATATTTCTCTTCTGGCTTTGGTTAAATTCAGGCCACAGAGTTTGCATACCTGATCTGGATGGATATTAACAGATGTGTCAGTTACTTCCTCAATGAATAGTTTTTCTGAAGCCCCTTAAAAGCACAAATGCAAGAAGCAATTGCGGTCAGCTCAGTGTTTTCCATCTCAGATGTCAGAAAGAGCTCTTTATCCCGGGTGCTGGACAATCAGATGAAAATCTGTTTCCTCAGTCTGCCAAAGGTCCATTACTCCATTCTGAATATACGCTACTTTTTGAAAAGGGTGTCATATTGAGGATGGAGATGGCTTGTTTTCTCCTGCCCCAGAGATTAGGAAATGGAGCAATGGACTAAAACCACAGGCAAAGAGATTCCACATCAACATTCCTGGGGCAGGTTTCCTGGGCATAGGTTTCTTTGGGTTTTTCAGGCTATGTGGCCCCATTCTGGAAGAATTTATTCCTGATGTTTTGCCTTCATCTGTGGCTGGCATCTTCAGAGGGTGGTGTACGGAAGTGTGTGGAGTATATATATATATATATATATATATATATATATATCCCCGTGGGAGCCTTGGTTGGGAGGAGGTTGCTTTTTCCATGTTAATGGTGGAGTAAGTTGGTGTCTTCTATTGTGTTGAATGGCAAAGTCTGGAGGGGAGTTGAGGGGGATATGCGAGGGAGATTTGTGTCTGGTTATTCAGCAATCCCTTGTCTGTGGGGAAATCTCATGGCCCTGCCTGGTAGGTGTTCATTTCCATGTGCTGAGTCTGGGTTGGGGTGTTTTTCAGGATTGGCAGGCCAACTCCACACACTTCCATGCCATCACTCTCTGAAGATGCCAGCCATACTTGCAGGCAAAACGTCAGGAATCAATTCTTCCAGAATGCAGCCACATAACCTGAAAACCCAACAGAAAACTATGGAGGCTAGCCGTGGAAGTCTTCGACTTCACATGTTTCCTGGACCTTTGCCTTTGTTTGCTTACCTTCCGGTAGACCACGTGGCTTTAAGCTGCTGGCTGCGCTAAACTCTGGACAAAGAATGAGGAGTCCTATGAAGACAACAAGCTCAGAGAGTCTCATGGTGTGGCTGGAACTGGGATCGAGACCAAAATGTCGATGGTTGAGCCTCTCGTGCAAAGGCATTATAAACCATTTCCTTGTAGAGAGAAGGCTATTTTTGGAATAGGGGCTGAAAGGTGATGCAATCGGGAGGTGGCCATTTGGAAGACTGCTTTCAAGAAGAAAGGAGACATAACAAGCAAGGAATGTCTTTGAAGGACGGAGTGTAATTTGTTCTGGGCAAATGCTTGTGAAATGACCCAGTGAGCCTCAAACTGTCCAGGACTGTTGTTTCCTTGCAGGCTTGAAGGCTCCATCACCTTGTGTTGCATGATGCATCTGACCCCAGGCCAAAGCCATCTCTCTTGGCTTTGGTGTGATTGCCAGAGTGGTCCCATCCCAGCCCCTGCAGTTTCAAGACGGAAACCCCTTACATGGGGTGGCCTTCTGGTGACATTTGGGGAGGAAACAGGAGACAGGGCCTTCTGGGTGACAGCTCCCAGACTGGAACTCCCATCCGCGAAAAACTAGTTTGGGACCTCCTCTCTGCTTTATTTCCACTGGGAAACAAAGAGTTTGCTGTTCACTCCAGCCGTCGAGTATTGTTTAATTCAGATCTTTTTGTTGGATTTTTGTTGCTTTAATGGTCTCTTTGAGTGATTCTGAATGAATGTTCGGCCAAGAGGGAGCTGAGCTGTTCAGGGTGGTGAGGAATTTAACTCAATTGCCTCTCACCCAGAATTCTCTATTAGAACCAACTATTGCTTGCTATGATTATTTCACAAATAAAATCTCTCGGAGAAGAGCTGACCTGAATGCCAACTTTAAGTCAGTAGTAACTAAAGGGATATCCAGTGCCTCCACCATTACTGTTAGACTGGATCAATTTGAGTCGGTAAGTACTGAGGAGGTGGACAAGCTTCTTAGTAGGTTGAAAAAGATGACCTGCCCTCATGACCCTTGCCCAACTTGGCTGGCAGTCCAGGGGATGATACCATCAAGTTGTTGTTGAAAAACATAATTAATGCGTCCTTCAGGGAGGGGTCCCTGCTCTCTTGTCTTAAGGAGGCAGTGGTTAGACCACTCTTTAAAAAAGCCCTCTCTGGACCCCCTGGATAGAAACAACTACAGACCTATGTCGCTGTTGCCATTTTTGAACAAGGTGATTGAAAGGGCAGTTGCCAACCAACTACAAGTTGTCTTGGAGGAAACCGATTTTCTGGATCCATTTCAAACAGGATACGGAGTTGAAACTACCATGGTCGCCTTAGTCCAGGGGTAGGCAACCTTTCCACTTTAAGGGCTGAGGGACTTCAGCTCCCAGAATCCCAGGAGCTATTGGTCAACATAGGACTATTGGCCAACATGGCTGAGGCTTATGGAAGCTGAAGTCCCTCGGCCCTTAAAGGGGAAAGGTTTCCTACCCCTGCCTTAGTCGATGATCTCCATTGACAGGGGAAGTGTGGCCCTGTTGGTGCTCTTGCACTTCTCAGCGGCCTTCAATACCATAGACCACGGTATCCTTCTGGACCTGCTGAGAGAGTTGGGCATCGGCGGCACTGCTTTGCAGTGGTCCTGGTCCTACTCTTGGGTAGGTTCCAGATGGTGTCGCTTGGGGACAGTTGTTCAGCCAAGAGGGAGCTCAAATCAGGTGTCCCTCAAGGTGTGATTCTGTCCCCAATGCTATTCAACATTTACATGAAGCCACTGGGTGAGATCATCCGGAGGCATGGGGCGGGGTGTTATCAGTATGCTGATGACACCCAAATATATTTCTCTATGTCTCGGACTGATGCAGTGACTAAGGATGGCATCTCTCCTCTGAATGCCTATCTTGGGGCAGTAATGGACTGGATGAGGGAAACCAACTCAAGCTGAATCCAGGTAAGATGGAGGTACTTGTCATAGGAAACCCGAACCCGGGAATGGAGTTATGTCAGCCAGTTCTGGACGGGGTCACACTTTCCCTGAAGGACTCTGTCCGCAGTTTGGGGGTGCTTCTTGACTCGTCGCTCCACTTGACAGCTCAGGTGGATGCGACAGTCAGGAGCTCCTGTTATCAGCTTCGGCTGATACACCAGCTGTGCCCCTTCCTGGAGCAGGGAGACCTTGAAACAGTAGTACATGCACTGGTAACCTCTTGATTAGACTTCTGCAATGCGCTGTACATGGGGCTACCCTTGGGCCAAGTTCGGAAACTTTAGCTTGTACAAAATATGGCAGCCAGATTGATTACGGGTACTTCCCGTAATGACTATATAACACTGATCCTGAAGTCCCTTCACTGGCTGCCAATTAGTTTCTGGGCAAGGTACAAGGTGTTGGTTATTACCTTTAAAGCCCTACATGGCTTGGGACCAGAATACTTAAAGGAGCGCCTTCTTCCGTATTGTCCGTCCCGCACACTAAGGTCCTCAGGGAAGAACCTACTGCAGCCGAAAAAATCTAGGCTAACTTCGGTCACCCAGAGGGCCTTCTCCATTGCTGCTCCAAAGCTGTGGAATCACTCCTCTGCCGGAGGAGATCCGTCACATCTCCACTCTTACAGCCTTCAAAAAGGCTCTTAAGACATATCTTTTCCGGAGGCCTTCCCAACTTAACTCCTCTCTCTGTGCAAGGCGATTTGCATCACTCTGTCTGCGAATTATTTTCCTTTTTAAACTTTTGCATTTTTGGTTTTTAAATATTGTTTGTTTAATTGTAATTTTAGCATTGGGTGGGAGTGGGCCTGGGAAGGAATTAAATTTTAATTCTATTGTACTTTATGTATTTTTATTGTTGTAACCCACCTGGATTCTTTGTGATTGGGAGGGCTATAAATAAATAAATAAATTATTATTATTATTATTATTATTATTATTATTATTATTATTATGTTTTAAGTGTTTTGTTAGCGAATGTGCTCCATTTTTCTTATATATTTTAGCCACGTGGAGTTCCCTATGACCCCAGCCTGACCCTTGGGAGATGGCAGCCATAATTTCCTAGATGTAAGCTCAGGTAAGCAAGCTGAAGTTGCTCAAGACCACTAAAGATTTCCTGGCCAGGCAGGTTTTGGGAGTTGCCCTTGGAAATATCCCATTATACTGGAAAAGATACCTAATGGTGTTTGTTTGTCTTAGTCTCACACTTAATGAGACAGTGATCAGATTTGATTGCACCTCTTTCTCTAACTTCCTTTCCTTGATAGCTTTGAAACCAAATGCATTGTTTAGATTAGACTTAGGTAAACAATAGTAAACCACTCAAACCTTTGTCCACCTATTGTTTAACTCATGGCCAGGAGGCAGAAATTACCTATAAGAACCCCTGAATTTTAGCAGACCTTGTGCTACCTTGGAAGTGCATGCTGAATCTCTGTCGGTCTGCACTCTGAGATAGTTCCCACAACCCCCTCTCTTGCCGGTTGTGCCCCTTCCACTGAACCCATCCGCATTCGCTGCCAGAAGTCCCAAGGAGTCTCTCGGGCATAAGTATATCCCTCTCTATCCAGTTTTCCCTCTCTGACTCCCCCGCTCTCACTCTTCCCCGCTTATTCTTCTAGTGTGTGTGTGTGTGTGTGTGTGTGTGCGCGTGCGCTGCATTTGAATGTTTGCTTATTTTGTTAATAAATATTTTCAGACTTTAATTGGAGTTTGGTCCGTTTGAGTGTCATTCCTTGCCAGAACTCTTACATCTCTGGTATACAATTGGATAAGATCTCCGAAGCGAAGTTGGCCACTTCAATCTCACATTTAAGCTAATTATAAATTCCCCAAAATTAGGTCTTTCTTTCCCAACAGTTTGTTCACTTTTTAAAACTACAAATAGGTATATAAGTGGTCATGATAGGTTTATAATTAAAAGATGTCGTGATACTGCAGCAAGATGGAATAAAAGATCGAAGCATGAGGAAGGTTATTGCAGAGATGGAAGGAGGCATGATTTGCACCTCACTCTTGAAATTGGTGAACTCACATGTCTTGCTGTTAAACTGCCTTGGTAAGCACATTTTGGAAGGATAGTATGAAATCCCAGGCTTCATCAGTAGAAGCATAGTGTCCAGATCAAGGGAAGCCACAGTGCCATTCTATTCTGCTTTGGTTAGGCTTCACCTGGAATAATCCTGTGTCCAGTTCTGGGCATCACAATTCAAAAAGGAGGTCTTTTAGCATGATGCAGCAGCTAAAAAGGCCAATGTGATTCTAGGCCGCATCAATAGAAGTACAGTATCTAGACCAAGGGAAGTACTAGTGTCACTCTATTCTGCTTTGGTCAGGCCTCACCTTGAATAATCCTGTGTCCAGTTCTGGGCAAAACAATTCAAAAAGGATGTGGAGAAACTGGAGCATGTCCAGAGGAGGGTGACCAAATAATGAATGCTTCTGTACAGACTCTTTGTGTGAGTGAGTAAATGAGGATGTGTGTGAGTGAAAGAATGGTTTTAATTGGTTTGAATCTTAATGAAATCTTTTAATGTTTTTTTTTAAAAATCTGTGATCAGCCTTGGGTCCCTCCTTGGAGAAAGGCAGCATTCAATTGTAATAAGTAAACAAATACATAAATACATAAAATAAGAAGGAATGAGAGAGCATAAATTCATATCTGTGAGTATCAGTGTCTGTGCATATGGCTCCGTGTGAGAGAGTATGTGTAAAATTTACACATATCTTAAGTATTTGTTTAAATAGAACTGTTCTAATTTGTACCATATAAAATGTAAAAAATATATGAATATACATGAATAAGTGAAAGAAGATACACACACAAAATAAACAGGACATTTTTATTCATATACTGTGTCAAGTGAGGGGGGAGGCACAACATCTGCATGTAGACGTAAAAGGGAAGAGTCACAAGGGGAAGATGCCCTTTTGTGTCTTTTATGTCTTTCATATATTCATCCTCACTTAGAGGAAACAGGTTTTTCCACAGCCATAGCAGCAGCACAAACTTTCTCCTCTGGCATTCAAATTTACATGACCCACTAGGGATTTTGAATGTGGGACACCCTTCATTTTCCACTGGAAGAAACAAGAGGCCAGGAATGAAATCATCAAATGCAGAGACAGAGAAAACAAGGCAAGAAACAGGGTGGCTAGGAACTTGACACATTGCCATCTTGCAGGGCCATTCACCTTTGTTTTATCATCTCTCCATTCACAGAGTCCCAGGAGGGCAACCCCAATTCATATTCAACGGGGGAAATTTCCTTGTTGTTCTGTGCCTTCAAGTTGTTTCTGACTGATGGCGACCCTAAGGTGAACCTATCCTGGGGTTTTCTTGGCAAGATTTGTTCAGAGGAGGTTTGCCCTTGCCTTTCCCTGAGGCTGAGAGAGTGTGACTTCCCCAAGGTCAGCCAGTAGGTTTCATGCAGCTTCAAAATATAATTTAAGATTTGGCATGGCAAGTCCCCCTCTCTCGTTAGCATCCTGCAATGTTTTAGTTTCATCCTTGGTTTTCTCCCATTCCAAATAAAATCTGAGATCCCTTTTTGCCATTCTTTAATTGGAATCGTTTGAAACAGAAAAAGGAGTTTTGGGAGTACATTCATTTTTATCACAGCAATTTCCCCTAGTAATGAAAGTTTCAAGTTTCTCCAATTTTTAAAGTCTTCTTTGATTGTTGTCCAGAGTTTTTCATAATTATCTACATACAAATCAGAGTTTTTGTCAGTCAATGAAATTCCTAAGTATTTTACTTTTTTATGAACCTTCAATCCAATGTTTGCTTCCAAAATTTTAATTTCAGCCATATTCAAATTTTTAGTTAGTATTGCTGATTTGTCCTTATTTTTTAAATTTTTTATTTTAAAATTCTATAAACATACAAAACTACAACATAAATACTACAACATCAATAAACAAAAGAAACATATCACTAAAACATAAAAAACCCCAATTATATACATAAAATGCTTCCCATCCTTGATCTTGGTTATCTATTTAACTAAGACCGGAACGCCTTTCAGGTATCTCCACTTACTTCAGTTTTGTTTATAATATCATTTTCTTTGTAAGATCATGCAATATTTACTATTTATATATGTTTGTTGATAAATTTGTACTCATCAAAATCTCTTTAATTGACACTCAAATATGATTTCTGCTGCATCATAATCAGTTCTTTGTCATTCTTATAATATTTAACAACCTGCATATCTGAGCTTTAATAAAGATAAATTGTACCTTTAAATTTTCTAAAATTATATTATGACCATATTTTAGATAAATATTCAAAGACCGGTATTCATTTGTTCTTATTTATTTTCAGACCTGAAACTGATTCAAATACTTTCAATTCTCCCAATAACTCTTTGGGTCACAAATGTAAACCATTAAATCATCCACAAAAGCTCTACTTTTGTGTTCTGTTCCTTTGATTTTTATTCCCTTGACTTTTTGGTTGTCTTTTATATTCTGGAGGAGAACTTCCATGGTAATCACAAAAAGTAAAGGGGACAAGGGACAACCCTGTCTTGTGCCTCTTCCTATTTTTATTGGTTCCCTTATCTCTCCATTTATAGAATGCTTAGCTTGCTGTTTATGATCCAATCAATGAATTCCTCCCCGCACACTTATCTTATCGAGTACATGAAATAATAATTCCCAGGAGACATTATCAAAAGCCTTCTCAATATCAAAAGAGAAGGCTGCCAGCTTCTTTTCATTGTGTACTTCATGGAATTCAATCAGGTCTACAATGTATCTGATATTATCTCTAATATGTCTCTTAAATATAAACTCCTTTGATCTCTCTGTATGATAGATGTTAATATTTTTTTAAGTCTTTCTGCAAGTATACCTGCAAAGAGCTTGTAATCATTATTCAGCAGAGAGACTGGTCTGTAATTTTTAACTGATGTATCATCTCTTCCTTCCTCAGGGATCAGTGAAATTGTTGCTTCTTTCCAAGTTTGGGGAAACATTCCCTCTTTTAGACTATTCATAACTTCTTTTAGAGGTTCAACTTATTCTTCTTGTAGTGATTTGTAATATATTGATGGAAGACCATCAGGTCCCAGGGCCTTTCCAGTCTTGCTACTCTTGATGGCTTTCCTCACATCTGAAGAAGAGATGGGTTGATTTAACATAATTCATTGTTCTTCCGTAATTTCTACTAAATTGTTATTGGCAAGATATCGGTGTAGTTTGTCAACATCCACTGTCTCTTTCTTATATAATTTTGTAAAAAGCTTATACAATATTTTCTTTATTTCACTTTGCTCCATATGGCTGGTTTTTCCCTCACAAATCTTAGTTATGGTCTTTTTCTGCCTTTTCTCTCTTAGCTTGTAGGCCAGCCATCTCCCAGGTTTTCTGGAATATTATAATATATTTAGTCTGAGATATTTAATTTCTTTTCAATTTTTTCTGTTAAAAGTATCAAAATTTGCTTTCGTAGAATTTTAATTTCATTACTTATCTTTGAATTCAAGGGACTTTTTAATGTAATTCTTCTTCTTTCTTCTTTAATTCATCCATTATATTTTGAAATTTATGTTTCTGTTTTTTCCTGTGCTCAATATTTTGTTGGACCCTCCCCCCTCCATTATAGCTTTTGAAGCTTCCCATCTTATTCTATTATTTGTTTCTTTCTCTGAATTTTCTTCAAAATATCATTTTAATGTTTGTTTAGCTCTTTCCTGTATCTTTGAGTTTTGAAGTAGTTTTTGACTGAGGTTCCAATTATAATTCATTTTAGTTTTTTTTAACTTCAAAATGATGGGGTTATGGTCAGAGAGAGACTTTGGAATAATGTCCATTTTTACAGTTTGTGTACACAATGATTTAGTTGCTAGAAAAAAAAATCTATTCTTGAAAAAGTTTTATGTCTGTCTGAAAAAGAGTAAAATCTTTAGCATCCCCATACAATTCATTGTTCAAAAGGTGGAAGAGGCAACGAGGGAGTCAGCTATTTTGGATCTGATCCTAACTAACAGGGAAGACCTAGTTAATGGGGTGCAAGTGGTTGGATCTTTAGGCGGGAGTGATCATGTCCTCCTGGAGTTTATTATACAGTGGAAAGGAGAAGCCAGGCATAGTCAGACACGCATTCTAGACTTTAGGAAAGCTGATTTTACTAAACTTAGAGAAATACTGAGGGTGATCCCATGGACAGGAATACTAAAAGAGAAGGGAGTTCAAGACGGATGGGAGTTTCTCAAAAGGGAGATACTGAAGGCACAATTTCAAACTGTGCCAATGAGGAGGAAGAATGGGAGGTGTCTCAAGAAACCAGGATGGATAACTAAGGAACTTGCAACTGAACTATGTTTTAAACGGAACATGTATAAGAAATGGAAAAATGGGGAAATCACCAAAGAGGAATTCAAACAAATAGCTAGCACGTGTAGGGGTAAAGTCAGAAAAGCTAAAGCGCAGAATGAAATCAGGCTTGCTGGAGAGGTTAAGAACAATAAAAAGGGCTTTTGGGGGTATGTCAGTAGCAAAAGGAAAAAGAAGGAAATGGTAGGGCCACTGTGTGGAGAAGATGGCAAAAAGTTAACAGGGGACAGAGAAAAGGCAGAATTACTCAACACCTTCTTTGCTTCAGTCTTCTCAGAAAAAGCAAAGGGTGCTCAACTTGAGGATAATGGAGCAGAGGACAGAATAGGAGAATTTCAGCACAGAATAAGTAAAGAGATAGTACAGAAACATCTGGTTAATCTAAATGAATATAAGTCTCCAGGACCAGATGAATTACATCCAAGGGTATTAAAAGAACTGGCAGAATATCGGAACCATTGGCAATAATCTTTGAGAATTCCTGGAAAACAGGAGAGGTCCCAGCGGACTGGAGGAGGGAAATGTTGTCCCCATCTTCAAAAAGGGGAAAAAAGAGGATCCCAACAATTATCGTCCAGTTAGTCTGACATCAATATCCGGAAAGATTCTGGAGCAGATCATTAAACAGAGAGTCTGTGAACATCTGGAAGATAATTTCATAATCACAAAAAGTCAACATGGGTTTCAGAGAAACAGGTCATGCCAGACAAATCTGATCTCTTTTTTTGATAAAATTACCAGCTTGGTAGATGAAGGGAATGCTGTGGATATAGTATATCTTGATTTCAGTAAGGCCTTTGACAAGGTTCCCCATGACATTCTTGCAAGCAAGTTGGTAAAATGGGGACAAAGTAACTGTTACATGGATTTGTAATTGGTTAACTGGTCGAACGCAAAGGATGCTCAACAATGGCTCCTTTTCAACTTGGAAAGAAGTGACCAGTGGGGTGCCACAGGGCTCTGTCCTGGGCCCAGTGCTATTCAATATCTTTATTAATGACTTGGATGACGGTATTGGGGGCATAGTTATCAAATTTGCAGATGACACCAAATTAGGAGGAGTAGCTAATACCCCAGAGGACAGGATTAAAATTCAAAATGACTTGAACAGACTAGAAAGTTGGGCCAAAGCTAACAAAATGAAATTCAACACGGAGAAATGTAAGGTACTGCACTTAGGGCGGAAAAACGAAAAGTACAGATATACGATGGGGGACACCTGGCTGAATGAGACTACGTGTGAAAGGGATCTAGGAATCCAGGTGGACCACAAGTTGAACATGAGTCAACAGTGCGATGCAGCAGCTAAAAAGACCAATGCAATTTTAGGCTGCATCAGTAGAAGTATAGTGTCTAGATCAAGAGAAGTAATAGTGCCACTCTATTCTGCTTTGGTCCGGCCTCACCTGGAATACTGTGTCCAGTTCTGGGCACCACAATTCAAAAAGGATGTGGAGAAACTGGAGCGTGTCCAAAGGAGGGCAACTAAAATGGTGAAGGGTCTGGAAACCAAGCCCTATGAGGAACGACTTAGGGAGCTGGGGATGTTTAGCCTGGAGAAGAGAAGGCTGAGAGGTGATATGATAGCCGTGTTTAAATATTTGAAGGGATGTCATATCGAGGAGGGAACAAGCTTGTTTTCTGCTGCTCCAGAGATTAGGACCCGAAACAATGGATGCAAGCTGCAAGAAAAGAGATTCCACCTCAACATTAGGAGAAACTTCCTGACAGTAAGGGCGGTTCGACAGTGGAACACACTCCCTCGGAGAATAGTGGAGTCTCCTTCCTTGGAGGTCTTTAAGCAGAGGCTGGATGGCCATCTGTCGGGGATGCTTTGATTGGGAGTTCCTGCATGGCAGGGGGTTGGACTGGATGGCCCTTGTGGTCTCTTCCAACTCTATGATTCTATGATTCTATGATTCAAACAGAAGTCTCAAAATGTCCAATAAATTAAAATTCTCCATTAACTTTAAAAAAATCTGAGGTAATTTGCCTTGGTTTTTTCCCCTTTCATTTTTTGACAGATCTATCTAAATTAGGATCTAAGGCAACATTTCAGTCCCCCATCATGATCATTGTATTATAATTCAATTCTAACAAAATATTATATAAATGTTGATAATATTTTTCTTTTTTTCCTGGGGGCCATAAACACCAACTGACATTTAAAAAAAAAATTGAATAAGGATTTTGACTCCCAGATATTGTCCCTTCTCATCATTAAAGATTTCTTTAGCTGGAATTGAATCCTTAACATAAATTACTATCCATTTTTTTCTTTTTTGAGAGGATGAAATAAATTCATTTCCTAATTTCTTGTTCTTTAATAATCTTGTATCTTTCTGTTTTATATGTGTCTCTTGCAGACATACTACATTTTTTAAAAAATTTCTCTACGTAATGGTAGATTTTTCTCCTCTTTGTAGGTGAATTTGGTCCTTTTATGTTCCAAGATAAAATATCAATACCTAAGCTGTCTTTCCTTCTAGAATTTTGATTTTAAATTCTACTCATAATTCCTTTTTTCTTCTTTTTTTTTTTTGAGGAAATATGTATCTCTTATCTTATAATTTTTAATTACCTTTTTACCTGATCTTGATGCTGTTTTGTCTTCTGACAAGTAAACTTCTTCATCCTTGCTATTTAAATGTTGATTGTCTTCTTGGTCACTTAATTGTAGATCTTCTTGAGTTTCTGCTTCTGTTTCATTTATATCCTCTTTGTTTTCTTCATTATATTATTCTTGGTCATTGTGTTGTCCTTATTCAACCTCAAATTCTCTTTCCTTTCTTAGTGGTTTGTTTTTTTTTGCTTTCAATTTGTTTTCTAAATTTTCTCCAGAAGTCTTTTGCTCTTTGTACTGTGGTAGTTTATACCACTTTTGGTTCCACAGATATTCCCTCTTCCCCTCCATCTGTATAGGACCTTATTTTTGCTTAAGTTAGATGTAATGATCTGTAGTCCCCTCTTTTGCCCCCCAATATTCTCTTTGGGATGTCTTTATGAATTTTCATTTCATTCCCATCCACTTGTAATGTCTTCTCATAACTTAGAAATAATATCTCATCTCTCTCTTTTTTCTCACAAAAGAAATGACAACATCCCTTGGGAGGTTCTTTTTTCCTTTGCGACATGGGAGTTAATTCTGTAAGTCTTGTTTACCTATTTCATAAATTCTTGATATGGAATTTCCATAAAATCAGCTAGTCTGGAACTAGCTATTCATAAAGATTTTCATATTTCGTCTCTTTTAGTCCCCTTATCTTTAGTGAATTCCCTCTTTGCTTCAGTTCTTCTAAAGCTTTCAAGTCAAGTTGTATTTCTTGTTGGTGAATTATCCTTGTATTTCTTTCATCCAAGGTTTATGATTTCTCTTTTAATTTATCTATTTTTGTAATGGCTTGATTTTTACCACTTTCTCAAGGGATTCTTTGATTCCTTTTAGTTTTGTTTTCAGTTCCAATTTTATATCGTGTTTCAAGTCTTTCCTCAAATCCTTCATTTCCTGTTTCAGATTTCTTTCCATTTCTCCCTATTCTTTTCCATTTCAACTGTTAATCTTTTGATTTAATCCATAATTGAGAATTGTTCTGATGAGTTTCTTCTTTGTGAATGTGCAGCTGCTCTTGTTGCTGAGGCTGCTGTACTATTTATGGTTGTTTGACAGAGGGGTGGGGTACAAATCAAAATTAATACTATTATGATTATTATATTGAGGAGGGCTCTAGCTTATTTTCTGCTGCTCCAGAGAATCGGACTCACAACAATGGATGCAAGCTACAAGAGAAGAGATTCCACCTTAACATTAGAAGGAACTTCCTGACAGTGAGAGCTGTTTGACAATGAAACACACACTCGGAATGTGGTGGAGTCTTCTTTGGAGGGCTTTAAATAGAGGCTGGATGGCCATCTGTTGAGGATGGTTTGATTTGAGATCCTGCATGGCAGGGAGTTGGACTGGATGGCCCTTGTGATCTCTTCCAACTTTATGATTGTATGATTCTAAGCTGTTGCCTGCATCCCAGAAGGTGGTGATCCTGGTGCCAAACGTTGATGTGTTGCATCACATGCTGCACAACCACGCTAACAAGGGTTATGGGCCCAGTGTGTGCCAGCAGATCCACCTGGATGACTGTGTGAGTAGCTGTTTGTGAGCAGTTGTCCAGAAGAGCAGTTCTAGCTGTCTCAGTGCCAGAAGGTAGAGATTTAAGAAGCCACACTGCTTGTCGTGCTCTTATCTGAAATAGATAGTGAGAGCTGGGAAGGCTGCCAATGCGAAGTGTTTGCTTGTTTGCTGCCAGCATTGATTTTGTGAAGCTCCTGAAGTTAAATGATGAAAATTACTCCCAATGGGCAGTTTATGCCGAGGCGGTCCTGGTAAGGGAAGGACTCTGGGATGCTACTGAAGAAGGTTTAACTGTGAAAAATGCTGAACTCGATAGTAAAACCAGAGCCAAGTTAAAGCTTACTTTGGAACCCAGCCAACTAGACCATGTGAGAGGCAAGAAGTCTGCCCAGGAGGTCTGGTTTGCCTTGAGGAATGTGCATCAGCCAGACTCTGCTTTTCTAAGATGCTTTGGAGCCAGAGGTTGTATGCTTGTAAGATGCAGAAAGGACAGTCTCCAGAGGAGCATCTGGCCACCATGAAGCATCTGTTTTTGGAGGTAGAATCCAGAGGAATAAACCTTCCAAAAAAGCAAAAAGCACATATTTTGTTGGGCAGCTTATCCAATGATTTTGATCACATACTGTACAGTTTGCAGGGGGTGCCAGAGAGCTAGCTCACAATGGACTTGGTGTTGACGCGTGTCTTGGAGGAATTCCAGAGATGACATTTTGAGAAAGGCATTCAGAGACAGCAACATGCCGAGCCAAGGTCAGCAAACACATCATTGGAGGCAATTCAACAAGCTGAGAGTGCAGCTCTCTGCAAGGTCAAGCGATGCTACAACTGTGGACAACCAGGCCATTTCAAAAGGAACTGCAAGAAGACACCTGCTGCCAGACAGAAGGAACTACACAGGTCTCCTAGAAACAGGAAGGAAGTTGTTTCGGCAGTAAAGGGCAGTGACCAGCCAGATACCTTTGGATGATTGACAGCGGTGCAACTCACCATTTGGTGAACCAGAAGTCCTTGCTGAAGGACAGGAAGCCCTCATGTGTTTACTCTGTGGTTTTTGGCTGATGGGGATTGTAGCCAAATAAGGGATAGTGTATTTTCCAGGGTTTACCAAAGACTTTGAAAATGTGTTGTGTGCTCTCCACTTGAAAAATTGTCTGGTCAGTGTGTTGTCACTGACTTCAGATGGGTATGCCCTACACTTTTAGGGGGATGATTGTGTCATCACTAAGGGGGGGGGAGATTTATGCAAAAGCACACAAGCAGAACAAATTATACTACCTAGATAATCATGCAGAGTGTACCACAGTAGGCAATGTACCACTGCACTCAAATTGTGCACACTGTTTTCATAGAGTGTTGGGTCACACAAGCTTTACTAGTTTGGGGAAACTGGGAAGTGTTTGCCCAGAGATAAAGTTGAATGAGTGCAAAAATAATTTCGAATGCTCTGTGTGCAGCAAGATAAAGCTGAAAGCTTTTCCTGTTTCTAAGAGGAGCAAATGCACCACCCAGAGGACATTCCAAATGGTGCATGCTGATCTGGCTGGTCCCTTCACCAAAAGTGTAGGCAATAGTCGATATCTGATGGTTATAGTTGATAGGCACACCAGATACTCCTATGCCTATACACTCAAGGAGAAGAATGAGGCTGCTGCCACATTCAAGAACTGGGTGGAGATGGTGGAAAGGGAATTTGAGTACAAGGTTGGTACTCTGGTGACAGACTGTGAGAGTGAGTTTTTTTCCTCAAAGCTTGAGTAATAATTGGCTGAAACAGAAAGGCATCTGCCACAACACCACTAACACAGCCACTCCACAGGAAGACGGTTTGGCAGAAAGAAAGATTAGGGTGTTGAAACAGATAAAGAATTGGAAGTTGCTTGATGCAGGGGCCCCGGAGGGATTTTGGGGGGAGGCAATCCTGGCTGTCTGCCACATCATTAACTGTGTGTGGAACTCTGCAGTCAAACAAACACCTTATTTCATGTTATATGGGAGGCCACCTAGGTTTTACCTGGGAAAACTCCTGTTGTCCAGGAGTGCAAATTTTGAAAAACACTTTGGGTGGGAGAAGATCCACATGAACCAGAAGGTGCTTGTAAGAATGGGACAACAAGGAGTCAGTACTGGAACTGGAGGGGTGGAAACACTGGAGGTTATGTCAGAGGGCCAGCCTAGCACTTCCAGAGAACCCACAGGTACACAGACCTCACCCATCACTACCCAAAAGTTTGATCCACCACCATCCACAGAGGCAGGGGTACAGACAAGTAGTGACAGTGTGGATGAGAAGGGGCAAACCAAGGCCACCTGACTGTTTTGTTGTGCAGAATGCTAGAGTATGTGCTGTTGTGCCTGATGAGCTGGAAAGCTACCAGGAGCTTCTCATCTACCCTAGAGAGGAACAGGAGAAATGGTTTGAGGCCACTGACAGTGGGTTTTCATCTTTGGTAAACAGGGAGATGTTTGAAGTGGTAGATAGACCAGGAGACTGGAAGGCCATAGGTTGCAAGTGAGTGTTTAAGAGGAAGGAGATGCCAGATGGAACCCACAAGTATAAGGCCAGGTTGGTAGCTAAATAATTATCTCAGCAGCATTTTAAGAGTTTTGATAAGACATTCTCTCCAACTGCAAAGCCAGAAAGCCTGAGGTTGGTGTTGTCATTGATTGCAATAAAAGGTCAGGTGGTAAGGCATTTTGACTTTGAAACAGCTTACCTGAATGCACGGCTAGATGAGGAGGTGTACATGGAACAAGCACCTGGTTTTGATGATGCCAAGGAGGGCAAGGTATACAGGCTAAGGAAAGCTCTTTATGGGCTCAAGCAGAGTGCACACTGTTGCAATCTTTGCATCCATGATGAGTTGGTGAGGCTGGGATACAAGCGCAGCATAGCAGATAGTTGCATGTACATGAGTGGAGGGGTTACACTAGTGATTTATGTAGATGACTTGTGTGTGGCTGCTCGGACAGTTGTGCAGGAGGAGCTAGCAAAGAAATTTGTGCTGAAGGACCTATGTGTTGCGTCCTATTCCTCAGATTTTCTGCCTCAGACATAGCAATACAAGACTGTAAGTCCTCATGTACAACTGTTGGGCCTGTATCCAAATCTCAAGGCTTATTTTGGGATTGAAATGGAGAGAACAGAGGATGGTAAGATCTTGTTGAGTCAGACCAAGAAGATAGAGAAGGTGGTGTAGAAGTGTGGTTTGGTGACAGAGAGGCTGACAAGACTGGTCAGGCCTACCGACCAATACCCCATCCTTTTGGTCCACGTGGGAACGAACGACACAGCAAGACACAGCCTTCAGAACATCAAAAGGGATTATGAGGCTCTAGGAAAGAAGCTGAAAGAAATGGAGGCACAGATTGTCATCTCGTCTCTTCTGCCAGTTCAAGGGCATGGTCCAGGAAGAGAGAGGAAGATAGCAGATGTCAACAATTGGCTCCGCAGATGGTGTCGTCGAGAACGGTTTGGATTCTTGGATCATGGGCTGCGGTTCCATGAGGGCGGACTCCTAGCAAGGGATGGGCTGCATCTCACACCAGTTGGAAGAAATGTTTTTGCCAACGGTCTGAAGAATTTGATCAGGAGGGCTTTAAACTGAACTGTGTGGGGAAGGGAGACAACATCCTGGAAGACAAAAGGACTGGAGAATATAGTCAAACTGTCATAGAGGAAACAAGGCAAACAATACAGGGACCCAACAGTGGGAGGCAAAAAAATGTGCACAGGCAGCAAGTAAAGGGGACACATGGTCTTAGATGTCTCTACACTAATGCACAGAGCATGGGAAATAAGCAAGATGAACTTGAACTCCTAGCACAAGAAAGCAAATATGATATAATAGGCATCACTGAAACCTGGTGGGATGAGTCTCATGACTGGAATGTAGAAATAAAGGGGTATAACCTTTCTAAGAGAAACAGGACAAACAGGAAAGGAGGAGGAATAGCATTATATGTCAGGGATATTTACACCAGTGAAGAAATCCAGGACATCAATCCTGGAAGCCAAGTGGAGAGCATCTGGATAAAAATTAAAGGGGAAGGAAACAACAGGGATGTTAGTGTGGGAGTCTACTACAGACCCCCAACTCAAGCAGAAGAATTGGATAAAGCCTTTCTAGAACAGATGACCATACACTCAGAAAGGAGAAATATAGTAGTGATGGGTGACTTCAACTATCCGGATATTTGCTGGAAGTCAAACTCGGCAAAATCCTCAAGGTCTAGCAAATTCCTCACTTGCCTCGAAGACAATTTCATTGTTCAAAAGGTGGAAGAGGCAACGAGGGAGTCAGCTATTTTGGATCTGATCCTAACTAACAGGGAAGACCTAGTTAATGGGGTGCAAGTGGTTGGATCCTTAGGCGGGAGTGATCATGTCCTCCTGGAGTTTATTATACAGTGGAAAGGAGAAGCCAGGCATAGTCAGACACGCATTCTAGACTTTAGGAAAGCTGATTTTACTAAACTTAGGGAAATACTGAGGGTGATCCCATGGACAGGAATACTA
Organism: Phrynosoma blainvillii; assembly: GCA_026167975.1. Taxonomy (NCBI): domain Eukaryota; kingdom Metazoa; phylum Chordata; class Lepidosauria; order Squamata; family Phrynosomatidae; genus Phrynosoma; species Phrynosoma blainvillii. The sequence goes on along the minus strand of JANUYF010000004.1, from coordinate 317,344,932 downwards.
AAAGAGAAGGGAGCTCAAGACGGATGGGAGTTTCTCAAAAGGGAGATACTGAAGGCACAATTTCAAACCGTGCCAATGAGGAGGAAGAATGGGAGGTGTCTCAAGAAACCAGGATGGATGACTAAGGAACTTGCAACTGAACTATGTTTTAAACGGAACATGTATAAGAAATGGAAAAATGGGGAAATCACCAAAGAGGAATTCAAACAAATAGCTAGCACGTGTAGGGGTAAAGTCAGAAAAGCTAAAGCGCAGAATGAAATCAGGCTTGCTAGAGAAGTTAAGAACAATAAAAAGGGCTTTTGGGGGTATGTCAGTAGCAAAAGGAAAAAGAAGGAAATGGTAGGGCCACTGTGTGGAGAAGATGGCAAAAAGTTAACAGGGGACAGAGAAAAGGCAGAATTACTCAACACCTTCTTTGCTTCAGTCTTCTCAGAAAAAGCAAAGGGTGCTCAACTTGAGGATAATGGAGCAGAGGACAGAATAGGAGAATTTCAGCACAGAATAAGTAAAGAGATAGTACAGAAACATCTGGTTAATCTAAATGAATATAAGTCTCCAGGACCAGATGAATTACATCCAAGGGTATTAAAAGAACTGGCAGAATATCGGAACCATTGGCAATAATCTTTGAGAATTCCTGGAAAACAGGAGAGGTCCCAGCGGACTGGAGGAGGGCAAATGTCCCCATCTTCAAAAAGGGGAAAAAAGAGGATCCCAACAATTATCGTCCAGTTAGTCTGACATCAATATCCGGAAAGATTCTGGAGCAGATCATTAAACAGAGATTCTGTGAACATCTGGAAGATAATTTCATAATCACAAAAAGTCAACATGGGTTTCAGAGAAACAGGTCATGCCAGACAAATCTGATCTCTTTTTTTGATAAAATTACCAGCTTGGTAGATGAAGGGAATGCTGTGGATATAGTATATCTTGATTTCAGTAAGGCCTTTGACAAGTTTTCCCATGACATTCTTGCAAGCAAGTTGGTAAAATGTGGGCTAGACAAAGTAACTGCTACATGGATTTGTAATTGGTTGACTGGTCGAACGCAAAGGGTGCTCAACAATGGCTCCTTTTCAACTTGGAAAGAAGTAACCAGTGGGGTGCCACAGGGCTCTGTCCTGGGCCCAGTGCTATTCAATATCTTTATTAATGACTTGGATGACGGTATTGGGGGCATAGTTATCAAATTTGCAGACGACACCAAATTAGGAGGAGTAACTAATACCCCAGAGGACAGGATCAAAATTCAAAATGACTTGAACAGACTAGAAAGTTGGGCCAAAGCTAACAAAATGAAATTCAACACGGAGAAATGTAAGGTACTGCACTTAGGGCGGAAAAACGAAAAGTACAGATATACGATGGGGGACACCTGGCTGAATGAGACTACGTGTGAAAGGGATCTAGGAATCCAGGTGGACCACAAGTTGAACATGAGTCAACAGTGCGATGCAGCAGCTAAAAAGGCCAATGCAATTTTAGGCTGCATCAGTAGAAGTATAGTGTCTAGATCAAGAGAAGTAATAGTGCCACTCTATTCTGCTTTGGTCCGGCCTCACCTGGAATACTGTGTCCAGTTCTGGGCACCACAATTCAAAAAGGATGTGGAGAAACTGGAGCGTGTCCAAAGGAGGGCAACTAAAATGGTGAAGGGTCTGGAAACCAAGCCCTATGAGGAACGACTTAGGGAGCTGGGGATGTTTAGCCTGGAGAAGAGAAGGCTGAGAGGTGATATGATAGCCGTGTTTAAATATTTGAAGGGATGTCATATCGAGGAGGGAACAAGCTTGTTTTCTGCTGCTCCAGAGACTAGGACCCGAAACAATGGATGCAAGCTGCAAGAAAAGAGATTCCACCTCAACATTAGGAGGAACTTCCTGACAGTAAGGGCGGTTCGACAGTGGAACACACTCTCTCAATGGAGATTTTGGTGGAGTCTCCTTCCTTGGAGGTCTTTAAGCAGAGGCTGGATGGACATCTGTCAGGGATGCTTTGATTGGGAGTTCCTGCATGGCAGGGGGTTGGACTGGATGGCCCTTGTTGTCTCTTCCAACTCTATGATTCTATGATTCTAACTGCTAATTGGTTTAATTGGCTGGTTTAATGGCTACACAGAGTTACTGAATCTTGTGTATTCTGACAACTACTGAGCTAGAGCATCCCCCAAAGCAGGGATAGGCAACCTTTCCCCTTTAAGAGCCGAGGGACTTCAGCTCCCAGAACCCTCAGCTATGTTGGCCAATGGTCCCATGTTGGCCAACAGCTCCTGGGATTCTGGGAGCTGAAGTCCTTCGGCCCTTAAAGGGGAAAGGTTGCCTACCCATGCCCCAAAGCAAGGAGCTCTCCAGCTTCTTTTCGAAGCCAACCAGAGAAGGATACTTCCAGCAACTCTCTAGGGAATTGGTTCTGTAGCCAAACCACTCTTACCCTCAAGAGCAGGGGTAGGAAACCTTTCCCCTTTAAGGGCCGAGAGACTTCAGCTCTCAGAATTCCAGGAGCTATTGGCCAACATGGGACTATTGGCCAACATGGCTGAGGCTTCTGGGAGCTGAAGTCCCTCAGCCCTTAAAGGGGAAAGGTTGCCTACCCCTGCTCAAGAGGTTCCTTCTAATCTACTCTCCTATAACTTCATAGAATCATAATGTTGGAAGAGACCCTAAGGGCCATCCAGTTCAACCCCCTTTGACCATGTAAGATCATAGGAGACAAAAAGGAGGATTTCAGCAAGGACAAGAACATGGAACAAGAAAGAGGACAATGCAAACGGAGAATGGGATATGACTCAGAGGTTCTCAAACTGTGGTGCTGGACCCACAGTTGGGCTCAAGAATTGGAGGCTCTGGTCCTCCTCCTCCTCCTCTTCCTCCTGATGGAGGAGGAGGAGGAGAAAGCAGTGAAGCTTACTGGATCATGACCTCTAGTGGGGCCCATCTTGAGCCAGCAGCACTTCCTCCCCAGAAGCCATCACTCCCCTGGGTGGGACATTGTTACAGCCTCAACCAGCATCTAGTGATGGCGAAGGTTGGTGGTGCCTCTTGCTTGGGGCCACTGCCAACTCCTGCTTGTGGTTGGTTCCCCTTGGAGGAGAAGTGACCTTGGTGGCTCTGCTCCAGAACAAATGGGGCATTGGGCCAGCTGGCCGAGGAGGAGAGCTGCAAGGGCACTGCTTCCTGTGAGCGGCTGGAAACCTTTCATCCTCCTGGTGGGCCAAGTAGGGTCTCCCACTCACAGGCAGAGGCCCAGGGGAAGCTGGTTGCCTGGTCTGGTCAAACTGGTGGACATGGCTAAGGAGGGGAGGAACAAACCAAGAGGTCTTTGGGCAGCTGCTGGAAACGTTGGGTTGGTGGAGGATTTTGCCAAAACATGGAAAATTTAAAAAACAATGAAAACAAATTGGCAATTTACAGAATTAATAACAGGACAATAAAAATGCTAGTAATGATAAATATGGCTAAATGTGGTAGAATATAGCAGCGGATGGGGGGGGGGGGAGAGTAACTCACTCCTTGGCTAGGACATTATTCAGGAAAGGCCTGCCAAAAGATATCCATCTTGACTTCTTTTAAAAAGCTGTCTAAGCTGGTAATTTGACGGATCTCATCCAACAGGCCGTTCCATAATCTGGGAGCGATTGTCGAAAAAGTCCTATGGGAAGTTGTCGACAATCTAATTTTAACAGTCTGAAGCAAATTCCTCCCAGAGGACTGAAGTGTGTGGGTAGGATTGTATGGAAGGAGACGGACCCGAAGATGGGATGAACCCAAGCCATGTAGGGATTTAAAGGTAATAACCAACACCTTGTACTGAGCCCAGAAACTAATTGGCAGCCAGTGAAGTCTTTTTAAGACCCGTGTAATGTGGTCTCTTCTAGATGTACCAGAGACCAGCCTGACTACCATATTCTCAACTAGTTGAAGTTTCCGGACCAAGCACGAGGGTAGCCCCTAGTAGAGTGCATTACAGAAATCCAGACAGGAGGTTACCAGAGCATGTACCACAGTTTCGAGATCCCTTACTTCCAGAAAAGGGCGTAGCTGGCGTATCAGCCGAAGCTGATAACAGGCGCTCCTGGCCGTCGCATTCACCTGATTAATCATGTGAAGTGACGAATCCAGGAGAAACCCCAGACTGCGAACACAGTCCTTTGCGGTGAGTGTGATCCCATCCAGGCCTGGAGGTTGTATCCCAATACCTGGTTTCGGGGCCGCTACTGTAAGTACCCCTGTTTTATCTGGATTCAATTTCAATCTGTTTTTCCTCATCCAGTCCATTACCACTTTAAGACAGTCATTGAGATGAGAGACAACATCTGAAGTCGAGGCTGATGACCGGGACAAGGAGAAGTATATCTGGGTGTCATCACCTATGTCTCTGAATGATCTCTCCCAGTGGCTTCATATAGATGTTAAATAACATTGGGGACAGGATGGCACCTTGTGGGATGCCACATTTAAGCTCCTTCCTGGTAGAGCTGCTGTCCCCGAGCACCACCCTCTGGGATCTACCCGAGAGTAAAGAACGGAACCACTGTAAAGCAGTGCCTCCGATTCCCAGCCACCTCAGGCTCTCAGCAATGCTCTTTTTCTGATGCTCTCTTCTTCCGATATGTTAATTCACAGACAGTCTCACAAATTGTCTCTCTCTCTCACACACACACACACAAACTCAGTCACACTCTTCACCTCTGTTTTACACAAGCACTTGTGTATACTCACATATACACAAGAGTGACTGTGAGAGAGAGTAAATGAGTATGTGTGAGAGGGAAGGAGGGAAGGAATGAAAGAGTGTGACTGGGTAGACATCTGTGAGCATTGGTGCATGTGAATGTGGCTCTTTGTGAGACCGTATGTGTAAAATTCACCCATGTGTTTAGTACTGGATTTATTTAAATAAAATTATTCTAATTTGAACCATGTTATTTCATCATTATAAAATGTGAAAAATGTGAACTTAAAATACACAAATATAAAATGTGAAAAGTACATAAATGTGTAAATGAAAATACATACACTAAACAAACAGAATATTTTTATTCATAGGCTACATCAAACAAGTAGAGGATGCAACGTCCGCATGAAAATCTAAGGGGCTGGGGCACAAGGGGAAAATGTCATTTTGCAGATTGCCAAACTTCCCAGCATCTTTTTCCACAGCCATAGGGGCAACACACATATCCTTCTGGGCAGTCTTTGTTCCTCTTGCATTCAAATGTGCATGGCCCATCCACAAGATCGAACGTGGGACACCATTCATTTTCCTCTGGAAGAAACAAGAGCCCAGGAAAGAAATCATCAAATGCAGAGACACAGAAGACAAAGCAGGAAACAGGGTGGTTAGGAATTTGACACATTGCCATCTTGCAGAGCCATTCACCTTTGTTTTATCATTTCTCCATTCCCAGAGTCCCAGGAGGACAACAACAATTAATATTCAATGGGGGAAATTTTGTTGTTCTTTTGTGCCTTCAAGTTGTTTCTGACAGATGGCGACCCTAGGGTGAACCTATCCTGGGGTTTTCTTGGCACAATTTGTTCAGAGGAGGTTTGCCCTTGCCTTTCTCTGATGCTGAGAGAGTGTGACTTCCCCAAGGTCAGCCAGTGGGTTTCATGGCTGAGTGGGAAATTCAACCCTGGTCTCCAACGTCATAGTACAATGCTCCAAGCATGACACCATGTTGGCTCTCTGGAGACTTTATTAGCTCAATTATAAGCAGCCGAGAGGGGTTGGGCAACTCAAAGTGGGGATAAAACCTGTGTATACCAGTTCGAAAAACAGAAGTTGAGAGTGTGTTATCCAAATTAACCTTGATTATTTCCCTAATAATCAAGGGAAATCACCATCCACCCAAAGAACTATCTCAAGCACTTATCCAGAACTAACAATGTAGAAGGTGGTAGCAAACAGCAAAGTAAATGGGTGCAGAAGGCAATAATATACTGATTCCAGAAGATGAGCCCCCATTGAGAGCGACATTGGGAAGTTGAAGTAGCTTAGTAGCTGTTTGGGGATCATGGGGTGGCCAGCAAGCTATGAAGTCAAGCAAGATATGGATAAAGAATCTGTCTGACCTCAAGTGAGACCAAATTGTTCTATCTATCCCTGGGCAGAACTCTATTCTGGGGCAGAACTTGGGATCAAAGTGGAGTTTCCAGGACAGAAGAAGGGGAAGGGCAGTTTGTGAATGAGCAGACAATCAGGCAAATGTCTCGGGACAAAGGAGTATTACCCCCAGAGGAAAGTATTCTTGGACTTCTGTTCATGTGCAAACACCAGGTCTATCAGCCACCACATCTCCTATCAGTGAAGGGATTATGCAGATTCTAATCTTGATCAATCTATCCTTGCCTACATGCTTTAGATCTTGTTCCACAATGAGCCTCCCAAATCACCAAATCTCATCCCAGATCTCCTGATATGGTCTGACTGTTTCTTCCATGCTGGGGAAGGGGGATTTAGTGGCTATGTTTCTCAGCCAGCCTTCTGATATCAGTTTTATACCAAAAAGAAGGTAAGAGGAACAAGAGCTTGGTGCAAACAGCAGTGGTGTAGACGTGAGTCAATTGACTCGAACTTAAGTTGGATTCAAGTGGCTTCAATGTTTTGATTTGAACTGGGCTTGGCAAAAATGATACACTGACTCAATTTTACTTGAGACTTGTATATTTTTAGTGACTGACTTGCTGGGGCCATTCACTTTGAGAAGCAGGCAAAACCCTGAAGTGTGGGGCGCATTTTTTGGAATGGAACAATAAATGCATTAGGCAATGGGTTTGAGGCAGAAGGAGCCTTCTAAAGCTATTGTGGAAACATGGTTGACTAGGGACACGTCACCTGTTGCTGAGTTCCTCTGTGAAGAGTGACAACCAAGTGCAAACGTCCTCCAAGATTCTACCTTTCAAAGGTGTTGGACTACAGCTCCTATCACTCTCAGGCATCATGGGCAATAGTCCTCAGTTGTGGGCTGGAATCCTCTTGATATTTTCTCCATACGTGAGTCTCCCTATGGAAGTGGTTGGACATTTTTTCTCTGAAGTGGAACATCTATATTCATTTAAGGTTGTGGCAATGGAACTGTGCATGCAATGGACACAGATGCATGGGGACCTGCATGGATATCTAGATGTACTTGTGGTGTGTATGCACAGTCAATTGTATAATTGGTTGAGCAGTGAGTTGTGCACTTTTTGCATTCATAAGAGGAGTTGCTTAGCACAACCAATGCAAAAAATTGGACTACAACACAACCACAATGCAGGCTGTTGATCACAGAGGTTGAAATCCAGTGTATCTGGAGGACAACCCACTGGGTCAAGGTATGAGTCCGGTTTCCTAGCTCTTTACTTTATTCCCAACCCCCAGAAAAAACCTCTTTCCAGTGGCTCAACATAGAAGCCAGCTGGAAGTATGTGTCTACCAAGGCAAACTTAAGGTGGGGTGGAGGGACGACTATTTACCAGATTCTACTGGATATTGGCAACTGTGTCCACAGTGGGTAGGACAGCACTTCTTCTCTCCACTGCAGTCATCGTCGACAGAGCATTCCCAACACAAGGCCGTGGGTTGATCCAAAGGATTGGGACACATATCAGGCTTCTCTGGAATAGAAGAGACGGGTGACAATCAAGTGAGGGAGGAACCTTTAACTAGATCCCACCCCCCAAGTCCCAAGCTTTATTCAGAATTTCCTCAGACCCCTACAACCCCATAATGTGCATCATGCAATGAATAACCTCCTAAGGGAATCTACAGCCTTCTGGGGAAAAAAAAGCATAGATGCCTTGCCCTCAATCCAATGTCACCCCTGACCAGAGTAAACCCATGGGGACAGTTGGATTTGGAATCATAGTATCTTCGTAGAATTCTGGAGTTGGAAGAGAGCCCAAGGGCCATTCAGTCCAATCCTCTTTGGCCATGCAGGAAGACACCATTCAAGCCCTCCCTGGGTTAGTTGACCATCCAGCTTCTTCGTAAAAACAGCCTCCAAAGAAAGAGAGTCCACCAGCCTCCCAAGCAGTTTCTTCCACTGTAGAATAGCCCTTATTGTCAGGACATTTTTCTTAATGTTGAGATGGAAGCTCTTTTCCAGGAGTTTGCATCCTTTGCTCCTAGAGCCTCTGGAACAGCAGAAAACAAGTATGCTCTGTCCTCAATATGACATCCCTTTAAACAGGACTATCATACCATCTCTTAACCTTTTCTTCTCCAGGCTAAATATATTTAGCTGCCTCGCTCTTCATAAGTCTTGGTGGTTTCCAGACCCTGACCATTTTGGTTGCCCTCCTCTGGACACTCTACAGCTTTTCAACATCCTTTTTAAATTGTGGTGCCCAGAAGTGGACACAATATTCCAGGTGAGGTCTGACCAAAGCAGAATAGAGTGGTCCCATTTACTTATGTACTGACTTGCCAGTCAACAGTTCATTCAATATTTCTCTTCTGGCTTGGGTTAAATTCAGGCCACAGACTTTGCATACCTGATCTAGATGGATAATAACAGATGTGTCAAAGTTACCTTCCCAATGAATAGTTTTTTTCTGAAGTCCCTTAAAGGCACAAATGCAAGAAGCAATTGTCATCAGCTCAGTGTTTTCCATCTCAGATGTCAGAAAGAGCTCTTTATCCCGGGCGCTGGACAATCAGATGAAAATCTGTTTCCTCAGTCTGCCAAAGGTCCATTACTCCATTCTGAATATACGCTACTTTTTGAAAAGGGTGTCATATTGAGGATGGAGATGGCTTGTTTTCTGCTGCCCCAGAGATTAGGAAATGGAGCAATGGACTGAAACCACAGGCAAAGAGATTCCACATTAATATTCCTGGGGAAGTTTCCTGGACATAGGTTCCTGTGGGTTTTTCGGGCTATGTGGCCCCATTCTGGAAGAATTTATTCCTGATGTTTTGCCTTCGTCTGTGGCTGGCATCTTCAGAGGGTGGTGGTACGGAAGTGTGTGATTGATACACACACACACACACACACATACACCTGTGGGAGCCTTGGTTGGGAAGAGGTGGCTTTTTCCATGTTAATGGTGGAGTAAGTTGGTGTCTTGTATTGTGTTGAATGGCAAAGTCTGGAGGGGAGTTGAGGGGGATATGCGAGGGGGATTTGTGACTGTTTAATTAGCAATCCCTTGTCTGTGGGGAAACCCCATGGCCCTGCCTGGGAGGTCTTCATTTCCATGTGCTGAGTCTGGGTTGGGGTGTTTTTCAGGACTGGCAGGCCAACTCCACACACTTCCATGCCACCACCCTCTGAAGATGCCAGCCACACTTGCAGGCAAAACGTCAGGAATCAATTCTTCCAGAATGCAGCCACATAGCCTGAAAACCCCACAGAAAACTATGGAGGCCAGCCGTGGAAGTCTTTGACTTCACATGTTTCCTGGACCTTTGCCTGTGTTTGCTTACCTGCCGGTAGAACACGTGGCTTTAAGCTGCTGGCTGCGCTAAACTCTGGACAAAGAATGAGGAGTCCTATGAAGACAACAAGCTCAGAGAGTCTCATGGTGTGGCTGGAAGTGGAATCGAGGCCAAAATGTCGATGGTTGAGCCTCTCGTGCAAAGGCATTATAAACCATTTCCTTGTAGAGAGGAGGCTATTTTTGGAATAGGAGCTGAAAGGTGATGCAATTGGGAGGTGGCCATTTGGAAGACTGCTTTCAAGAAGAAAGGAGACATACCAAGCAAGGAATGTCTTTGAAGGACTGAGTATAATTTGTTCTGGGCAAATGCTTGTAAAATAACCCAGGCAGCCTCAAACTGTCCCATCCCAGCCTCGGCATTTTCAAGGCTGAAACCCAAGGCCAAGGAATGGTACTGGTGATAGCATAGGGAGAAGCTGTTGGTGACCTTACATGGGGTGACCTTGTGGTGACATTTGGGGAAGAAATAGGAGATCACTCCCAAACTAGAATTCTCATCCCTCATTTTTATCACAGCAATTTTCCCTAGTAATGAAAGTTTCAAGTTTCTCCAATTTTTAAAGTCTTATTTGATTGTTGTCCAGAGTTTTTCATAATTATCTGCATACAAATTAGAATTTTTGTCAGTTAATGCAATTCCTAAGTATTTTACTTTTTTATGAACTTTCAATCTAATGTTTGCTTCCAAAATTTTAATTTCAGCCATATTCAAATTTTTAGTTAGTATTGCTGATTTGTCCTTATTTATTTTTAGACCTGAAACTGATCCAAATACTTTTAATTATCCCAATAACTCTTTGGGTCACAAATGGAAACCACTAAATCGTCCGCAAAAGATCTAGTTTTGTGTTCTGTTCCTTTGATTTTTATTCCCTTGATTTTTTGGTTGTCTTCTATATTCTGGAGGTGAACTTCCATGGTAATCACAAAAAGTAAAGGGGACAAGGGACAACCGTGTCTTGTGCCCCTTCCTATTTTTATTGGTTCCCTTATCTCTCCATTTATAGAATGCTTAGCTTGCTGTTTATGATCCAATCAATGAATTCCTCCCCCCCCCCCACACACTTATCTTATCGAGTACATAAAATAATAATTCCCAGGAGACATTATCAAAAGCCTTCTCAATATCAAAAGAGAAGGCTGCCAGCTTCTTTTCATTGTGTACTTCATGGAATTCAATCAGGTCTACAATGTATCTGATATTATCTCTAATATGTCTCTTAAATATAGACCCCTTTGATCTCTCTGTATGATAGATGTTAATATTTTTTTAAGTCTTTCTGCAAGTATACCTGCAAAGAGCTTGTAATCATTATTCAGTAGAGAGATTGGTCTGTCATTTTTAACTGATGTATCATCTCTTCCTTCCTCAGGGATCAGTGAAATTGTTGCTTCTTTCCAAGTTTGGAGAAACATTCCCTCTTTTAGACTATTCATAACTTCTTTTAGAGGTTCAACTTATTCTTCTTGTAGTGATTTGTAATATATTGATGGAAGACCATCAGGCCCTGGGGCCTTTCCGTTCTTGCTACTCTTGATGGCTTTCCTCACTTCTGAAGAAGAGATGGGTTGATTTAACATAATTCATTGTTCTTCCGTAATTTCTACTAAATTGTTATTGGCAAGATATTGGTGTAGTTTGTCAACATCCACTGTCTCTTTCTTATATAATTTTGTAAAAAGCTTATACAATATTTTATTTATTTCACTTTGCTCCATATGGCTGGTTTTGCCATCACAAATCTTAGTTATGGTCTTTTTCTGCCTTTTCTCTTTTAGCTTGTAGGCCAGCCATCTCCCAGGTTTTCTGGAATATTGAAATATGTTTAGTTTGAGATATTTAATTTCTTTTCCATTTCTTCTGTTAAAAGAATCAAAATTTGCTTTCATAGAATTTTAATTTCATTATTTATCTTTGAATTCAAGGGACTTTTTTTGTAATTCTTCTTCTTTTTTCTTCAATTCATCCATTATATTTTGAAATTTATGTTACCTTTTTTCCTATGCTTAATATTTTGTTGGAATCCCCCCCCCCCATTATAGCTTTTGAAGCTTCCCATCTTATTATATTATTTTTTTCTTTCTCTGAATTTTCTTCAAAATATCATTTTAATGTTCGTTTAGATCTTTCCAGTATCTTTAAGTTTTGAAGTAGTTTTTCACTGAGGTTCCAATTATAATTCATTTTAGTTTTTTTAGTTTCAAAATGATGGGGTTATGGTCAGAGAGAGACTTTGGAATAATGTCCATTTTTACAGTTTGTGTACACAATGATTTAGTAGCTAGAAATAAATCTATTTTTTGCAAAAGTTTTATGTCTGTCTGAAAAAAATGTAAAATCTTTAGCATCCCCATACAGATATCTCCAAATGTCCAATAAATTAAAGTTCTTCATTAACTTAAAAAAAAAATATGAGGGAATTTGCCTTGGTTTTTCCCCCCTTTCCTTTTTTGACAGATCTATCTAAATCAGGATCTAAGACAACATTCCAGTTCCCCATCATGATCATTGTATTATAATTCAATTTTAACTAAATATTATGTAAATGTTGATAATATTTTTCTTTTTTTTCCCCCTGGGGGCCATTAACACCTACTAACAATTTTTTTTTAAAATTTTAAATAAGGATTTTTGACTCCCAGATATTGTCCCTTCTCATCATTAAAGATTTCTTTAGCTGGAATTGAATCCTTAACATAAATTAGAAATCCATTTTTTTTTTCTTTTTTGAGAGGATGAAATAAATTCATTTCCTAATTTCTTGTTCTTTAATAATCTTGTATCTTTCTGTTTTATATGTGTCTCTTGCAGACATACTACATTTTTTAAAAAATTTCTCTACGTAATGGTAGATCTTTTTCCTCTTTATAGGTGAATTTAGTCCTTTTATGTTCCAAGATAAAATATCAATACCTAAGCTGTCTTTCCTTCTAGAATTTTGATTTTGAATTCTGCTTATAATTCCTTTTTTCTTTCTTTTTTTTGAGGAAATATATATATCTCCTATCTTATAATTTTTAATTACCTTTTTACCTGATCTTGATGCTGTTTCTTCTTCTGACAAGTAAACCTCTTCTTCATCCTTGCTATTTAAATGTTGATTGTCTTCTTGGTCACTTAATTGTAGATCTCCTTGAGTTTCTGCTTCTGTTTCATTTATATCCTCTTTGTTTTCTTCATTATGTTGTCCTTGTTCATCCTCAAATTCTCTTTCCTTTCTTAGTTTTTTTGCTTTCAATTTGTTTTCTAAATTTTCTCCAGAAGTCTTTTGCTCTTTGTATTGTGGTAGTTTATACCACTTTTGGTTCCACAGATATTCCCTCCCCCCCCCCGCATCTGTATAGGACCTTATTTTTGCTTAAGTTAGATGTAATGAATCTGTAGTCCCCTCTATTTTTTTTTAATATTCTCTTTGGGATGTCTTTATAAATTTTGATTTCATTCCCATCCACTTGTAATGTCTTCTAATAATAATAATAATAATAATAATAATAATAAATTTTATTTATATACCGCCCTATGGCGAGTCAATCTGGGTGGTGAACAACAATAAAATAGTTACAACTTAAAACAGTATGATACCCTTCTCCCCCCCTTAAAAAATTATTAAATCACATCACAATTAAAAACAGTCCACAATTAAAACACAACAAAATTAATTTAAATACAAACCAATAAACCCCTGCGACTTCTGTTTTAATGGGGGCTACAAAGTATTCCTAAGAAGGGGAGGGGGCGAGGTCCCAAGGCCGGGTGGTTAGTCTGGAAAGGCCTGCTGAAAGAGATCCGTCTTGACAGCTTTTTTGAAGCTGTCCAAAGATGTTAATTGACGGATCTCATCCGGCAGGCCATTCCAGAGCCTGGGGGCAACAACAGAAAAAGCCCTCATAACTTAGAAATAATATCTTGTCCCTCACTTTTTTTTCTCACAAAAGAAATGACAACATCCCTTGGGAGGTTTTTTTTCTTTTGTGATTTGGGAGTTAATTCTGAAAGTCTTGTTTACCTATTTCATAAATTCTTGATATAGAATTTCCATAAAATCGACTAATCTTGAACTAGATATTCATAAAGATTTTCATATTTCATCTCTTTTAGTCCCCTTATCTTTAGTGAGTTTCCTCTTTGCTTCAGTTCTTCTAAAGCTTTCAAGTCAAGTAGTATTTCTGTTGGTGAATTATCCTTGTAGTTCTTTCATCCAAGGTTTATGATTTCTCTTCTAATTTATCTATTCTTGTAATGACTTGATTTATCTCTTTTACCACTTCCTCAAGGGATTCTTTGATTCCTTTTAGTTCCATTTTCAGTCTGATTTTATATCTTGTTTCAAGTCTTTCCTCAAATCCTTCATTTCCTGTTTCAGATTTCTTTCCATTTCTCTCCTATTCTTTTCTATTTCAGCTGTTAATCATTTGATTTCATCCATAATTGAGAATTGTTCTGATGAGTTTCTTCTTTGTGAATGTGCATCTGCTCTTGCTGCTAAGGCTGCTCTACTATTCATGGTTGTCATTTTCTCAATCTCTTACAGGATATAGTCCTATTTTCAACTTTGTCCTTTTATAATTATTTTATGCGGTGCACCTTGTCCTTAAGTCTTCCAAATGAACAAATTAAACAAGTGGATCAAATATTCTAATAATTCAGATTAATTTTTTTAATTATGAAATATCCAGTTTTCAGGTAGTTCCTTTAACAACCCAAATTGAATTTGGAACAACAGCTGTAGTCCTCAAAACTTTAGATTGTTTTCTTGTATGCTTGTAAAATCAGAAATGTAAAGCTTTAAATCATCCTTTCCATATCAACCAAAACAGCACCACAGACTTTTTAGATTGTTTTCTTTGGAATTATTCTCCTTCTTTTTCTTGGGAAAAACCAAAGCAACACAGAGAGAAACCTTGTTTCCTTTCTTTCTTGTTTTCTCTTGTATTCCTTGTTTAATATCCAATATTCAATATGTAGTTTGCAAACCTTTGCAATGCTTCTCCACAAGCTTCTACAGTACTTCTCCACTTAGAAGAGATTCTTATTAATTCTTATTAATTCTTGACTGTGGAGAGTTGCTCCTCAGTGTTTTTAATTTACATGTAGCTGCAGTTTTCCTTAATTTCTCTTCTTGCTTTCTTCTTCACTCTCTTGTTTACTACCTTCCTCTCCTTTTCCCCTTTAAATCTTTCTTATTGTTACTCTTCACTTCTCCACCATTCTTTAATTGGCAGCCAATTAATGAGTTGTTTAAAATTGTTTAGGGTTATTATGTGTTGTTAACTCCTATTTACTTCTGATATATTTTAACTCTTCAAGAAAATCAGCCTGGGTGCAGCTGGCAATTAAAATTCCACTCACTCACTCACTTCTAATGATTACCTTTACTGCAGCTATAGTGGGAGTTGTGATTCCAGCTTTGTATCCTTGCTTAAAGAGGTCTCTGTTCTTTTGCCACTATAGAAGGGTGATGTTGTAGATAATTATAAATACATCTCAGACAACAGTAAACAAACATGAAATGAAGCTTGTCTGGTTTCTTTTAAAGTGAATTGGCAGTGGAGCTTCTAGCCAGTTCTTCTAGCTTCTAGTGGAATGTTTTAATCATTTAATTTACAATGACTTTATTCTGTTTTAATTGTTAATGGATTTTAATCATGTTATTTGTTTAATAATGTTTTAAGGGGGGGATTCTGTTTTTTATTGTAATTTGTTTATGTTGTAAACCGCCCTGATTGGGCAACCATTGGGCAGTATATAAATTATTATTATTATTATTATTATTATTATTATTATTAGCCTAAAAGGGCATTCGTCAGTGGCTTAGCTCTCTCAGCTCCCTCTGTTTCTTCCCAAACCATCTCTGTCATCTACCCTCTGGTTTTCAGCAGAGATGGAATTGTTCCAAGGCAGGTATCGAGCCTCTATGGGGGTCCCTTTGAACTCCCTATGCTGAGGGAGTTTTGTCTCCAAGATAATTGAGTTGGGAATCAAAATACTTGGAAAAAATTGCCTCCAAATGAGAGGTTTTGGCAGAGCCCCAACCAAAACACTCCTCGCACCTCCATTTGCCAACCGGAAGTCAATGTTGTTTTGTCCATTGTGAGTGGGAAGCTACAGATTCACATCATGCCAATTGCTAGACTTTCCTGGACAGTAAATGTTAATGGCCAAAGCGCAGGAATTTAAATGATTGAGCTACACCAGCTTATGAGGAGGGACATTGCTATGTTTTATAAAAGTGTTTCAATATGCTTTAACTTCAGACTTGTCAAAGAACTCACGGACCTGTTATTGTTTTCTTTACTACAATAAAAGCTGTCCTTTTGACTTTAAGTCTTGGATCTGTTTTTATGATCTGAAAGAAGACCTATGGGCATGCTGTACCTGACAGCTGGATGGCCATCTGTTGGAGATGCTTTGATTTTGAGTTCCTGCATGGCATAATGGGGTTGGACTGGATGGCCCTTGGATTCTCTTCCAACTCTATGATTTTATGATATCTGGTTTCTTGACTGCACTCTCTGTTATGATCAATGTTTGATGCAGTGTTTGGGAAATCTTTAACTATTTTGATTCCCTCTAGGCTAAATTTATGTAAATCCTTTGTGTTCATTACTTTTATTTTCTTTTGTTTAGGAGTAGGCCTGCCTTTGCACTTTCTTCTTTGACTTTCTTTAGTAGTTCCAAGTCTATGATGTTTTCTGTTATTACTGTGGTTTCATCTGCATATCTTAGCTTGTTGACTCCTATTTTCACTCCTCCTTCTGTCACTTCTAAGCCTGCTGTTCATATAATATTTTCTGCATACAAGTTGAACAGATCGGGTGAAAGGATGCAGCCTTGTCTGACTCCTTTGCCAATTGGGAACCATTCTGTTTCTCCGTCTTCTGTCCTGACAGTAGCCTCTTGTCCTGAGTATAGATTCCTCCTCATCAGGACTATCAGATGTGTTGGCACTCCCATCATGTCTTTAAGGGCATTCCATAGCCTTTCATGGTCTACGCTGTCAAGGCCTTTGCTGTAGTCTATAAAGCACATGATGATTTTCTTTGGGAATTCCTTTGTGCGCTCCATTAGCCATCATATGTTTGCAATGTGGTCCCTAGTGCCTGTTCCTTTCCTGAACCCCACTTGGACCTCTGGGATATCTCTTTCCATGTATGACTGGATATGCTGCAGAATTTAAAGTTTAATTTTGCTGGTGTGGGAAATTAATGGTATGGTCCTATAGTTGCTGCAGTCTTTGTGTCTTCTTTTTTGTGGATGGAGATGTATATTGATCATTTCTAGTCTGCTGGCCACCATTTTATTTTCCATATTTCTTTCTATATTTTACTTAACACTCAAATTGATTCTGTTTGTGTGGTCTGAGGCAGTTCAATTGGGATATCATCTACTCCTGGTTATTTATACTGTCCAATCTATCTGAGTGCTGCTTCCACCTTGCTTCCTAAAACTTGAGTTTCATCTTCATTTGGATCATTGTTGTTGGTAGCTGCCCTCCAGTTGACTTTGACCCATGGTGACCCTGTGTATGAGACATCTCCAAGACTCCCTGTCTTCCACTGCTCTGCTTGGGTCCTACAAATTCATGCCCATGCAGCTTTCCTCTTTCTACTACACTCCACTTTTTTTGGCGTTGTATTTTCCAATGAGGCATGCCTTCTCAAGATGTGGCCAAAGTACATCACCCTCAATTTGATCATCCAGGGATGATGACGATGATGATGATGATGATGATGATGATGATGATTTTTATCCTGCCCCTCTTCCAGGTTGATCTGTTCAAGGACACATCTGTTTGGATAGCATTTGGATCACTAGGTGGCAGCAAAACCAAGGGTTTGGATTATTGAGTAAGACTGGACAAGGCAGTGTATATGGAGCAGTGGCCTGGGCTGACCATTAGGCACATATCCCACGCTGCTCTCAAAAGTGGCAAGAAAGCGATATGAGCATCATTCCAGTACTATAGCGCTAGTATAAATATGGCGCTAGCGCTATAATAGCGCTATGGATCACCTCGCGCTATTGCAATGCCCGCTGAAACCGACATTCAAAAGAATGCGAATGATGCTGCATTCCGAGCGGTTTCTTGCTGGATTCTGAGCAACGTCGTGGGATCACGCGGAAAACTATAGCGCTATAGCGCCTGATTCTTAGCAGATTCTGAGCGGCGTCGTGGGATCACGCGGAAAACTATAGCGCTATAGCGCCTGATTCTTAGCGGATTCTGAGCGACATCGTGGGATCACGCGGGAAGATATAGCGCTATAGCGCCTGATTCTTAGTGGATTCTTGCTGCTTTTGGCCCCGTGGGATAAGGTCCATAGAGGCTGCTCTCTTTCTCTGGGAGCCAGGTTCCAAGAATGGGCAAGCCACCCTTCTCCCTTCCTAGGACAATCCCTGCCTCTCCTACCTTGCTCTCTGAAGATAGCAGAGCCCCATGTGTTTGTCCTAGGAACAGACAATCCCCCCCACCTCCAGCAAAATCCCCATGGGGCACCAGGGACAGTGGGAGGACAGAAGGGGTGGAGGGGGAAGGATAGGTGGAGGATATGGGGCGCAGAGTGCAATACTCAGACTGTGCACTTCCATGTTCCTCCTGTCCCTGGGAGGCAGCTCCATGGGCTGGGAATAAATAAATAAATAAATAAAACTTTCATTTGCATCCCACTTTTCTACTATAATAGCAATCAAAGTGGCTTACATGTTAAAACAAACCAATACAATACATAATAACAATACATGATAATATATCTAACCCCCCCCTTAAGAAAGAATTAAACTTAGCACAGTTTAAAAAATATATAATCTGTTAAAATCTTTTAATAGCACATGGTCTATTGGGCAGAGAGGCAGCATAATACAAGTGTAAGGGGTTTGTTTATAGCTGAGGAAGTCTATTCAGGAAAGGCCTGCCAGAAGTGATCCGTCTTGACAGCTTTTTTGAAGCTATCTAAGTTGGTAAGTTGATGGATCTCTTCCAGCAAGCCATTCCACAGTCTGGGAGCGGTAGCAGTAATAATAATAATATAATAAAATTTTATTTCTACCCCGCCCAATGGGTACCCAATCAGGGTGGCTTACAAGTTTTAAATCATAATCCAGATAAAACATATTTACACAGAGCCCGACCCACCCCCCTTAAAACAGTATTAAATCAACAATTATTTAAAACATAATTTAAAAATTAAGGTCCACACAGAATAAGTGAGACTGGCTCGATGATCCCTTCCATCTCACGATGGGGCCACGTAGGGGCATCCAAGCACAGGTCCTTCTGTCCGGGGTGGGTAGCTAATCTGGGAAGGCCTGCCGGAAGAGATCCATCTTAATGGCCTTTTTGAAGCTCTCCAAAGATGTTAATAGACGGATCTCGTCCGGCAGGTCGTTCCAGAGCCTGGGGGCGACAACTGAAAAAGCCCTCCGGGAGGTGGCCACCAGCCTCGATTTTTGAGGCTGTAGCAAATTCCTCCCGGAGGATCGAAGAGCGCGGGGAGGATTGTATGGGAGTAGGCGGTCCCTGAGATAGCTTGGGCCCAAGCCATTTAGGGCTTTAAAGGTAATAACCAACACCTTGTACCTGGCCCGGAAGCTGATAGGCAGCCAGTGGAGGGACCTTAAGACTGGAGTAAC
This sequence comes from Phrynosoma blainvillii, assembly GCA_026167975.1. Taxonomy (NCBI): domain Eukaryota; kingdom Metazoa; phylum Chordata; class Lepidosauria; order Squamata; family Phrynosomatidae; genus Phrynosoma; species Phrynosoma blainvillii. The sequence goes on along the minus strand of JANUYF010000004.1, from coordinate 317,325,867 downwards.
GTGATCCCTCCGAGATGTTCCCGAAACAAGTCTGGCTGCCATGTTCTGAACCAGCTGTAATTTCCGAACCAGGCACAGGGGTAGCCCCATGTAGAGTGCATTACAGAAGTCGAGGCGTGAGGTTACCAATGCGTGCACCACAGTCTCAAGGTCCTTTACTTCCAGAAATGGGCGCAGCTGGCGTATCAGCCAAAGCTGATAACAGGCGCTCCTGACCGTCGCGTTAACCTGATTCGCCATCAGAAGCGACGAGTCAAGGAGCACCCCCAAGCTGCGAACACAGTCACTGGAGGAGAGCATGACCCCATCCAGGACTGGAGGTTGCAACCCAATTCCTGGTTTCGGGGCCGATACCGTAAGCACCTCCGTCTTGTCTGGATTCAGCTTCAATCTGTTTTTCCTCATCCACCCCATTACCGCCCCAAGACATTCATTGAGAGAAGAGGTGTCATTGGAATTCAAGGCCGACGAACGAGACATGGAGAAATAGATTTGGGTGTCATCAGCGTACTGATAACACCCAGCACCATAACTCCGTATTATCTCACCCAGCGGCTTCATATAGATGTTAAATAACATTGGGGACAAAATAGCCCCCTGAGGGACCCCACAAGTGAGGTCTCTCTTACCGGAGCTACAGTCCCCAATCAGCACCCTCTGGGACCGACCCGAGAGGAAGGACCGAAACCATTGCAAAGCAGGAAAGGTCCTCTGGGAGTTTGCAGTTAATCTGGTCTTTATAGGCAGCAATAGATTCCTCCCAGAGGACCTGAGGGTGTGGGGTGGATTATATGGAAGTAGGCGATCCCTTAAATAGGTTGGAATGCACTGTTCCAGCCATTTTGTAGCTGGGGAAGGGGAGAGGAGAGATGCCAGAGCAGTTCTGCAGCCAAGAGAAGAGAGCTGAATGGGCAAGTTGTAGAATCATAGAATCATACAGCTGGAAGGGATCCCAGGGGCCATCCAGTCCAACCCCATTCATCCAGACAGCAAGAAACCAAGCCTTCCCTGGGACAGATGGTCACCCAGCCTCCACTTACAAACCTTCAAAGAAGGAGACTCTCCCACTCTCCCAGGGAATACATTCCACTGTCCAACAGATCTTACTATCAGGAAGTTTATCCTAATGTTGAGGTGGAATCTCTTTTCCTACCGCTTGCATCCATTGCTCCATTTCTCAGTCTCTAGAGCAGCAGAAAACAAGCTTGCTTCCTCCTCAATGTGACACCCCTTCAAATATTGAAACAGGGCTGCTGTGTCCCCTCTTAACCTTCTCTTTCCCAGGCTAAACATACCCAGCTCCCTAAGCTGCTTGGAGAGTGGTGGAGTCTCCTTCTTTGGAGGTCTTTAAACCAGGGGTAGGCAACCTTTCCCCTTTAAGGGCCGAGGGACTTCAGCTCCCAGAAGCCTCAGCCATGTTGGCCAATAGTCCCATGTTGGCCAATAGCTCCTGGGATTCTGGGAGCTGAAGTCCCTCGGCCCTTAAAGGGGACAGGTTGCCTACCCCTGCTTTAAACAGAGATTGGATGGCCAACTTTGGGGTGGGCTTGGATGGCCAACTTTGGGGTGGGCTTGGATGGTGTCTTCTTGCATGGTGGAATGGGGTTGGACTGGGTGACCTTGGGGGGTCTCTTCCAACTCTGTGATTCTAAGTATCTGTCATGCTTGGTAGCAAGAAACTTGAAGAACCAGGAAAACATTTTCAAGTGTAAATTCACTATAGCTTTATTCTAGAAGCAAGACACTTTGCCTTTTAGAAACAGCTCTGAGTATTTCTCACTAAATCAGTACTTTAAAGTCCTCTGACCAACCCCCTTCCCCCCTCCCCAGTTGTCTGGTTGTCCATATCAAAGGATCTTTGAAGTTTAGTTCTTCCAGGTTAGGACACCAAGTTAGGAGGAGTAGCTCATACCCCAGAAGACAGGATGAAAATTCAAAATGACCTTAATAGATTAGAAAGATGGGCCAAATCTAACAAAATGAATTTCAACACAGAGAAATGCAAGGTACTGCACTTAGGGCAAAAAAATGAAATGCATAAATATAGGATGGGGGACACCTGGCTTAAGGAGACTTATATGTGTGAAAGGGATCTAGGAGTCCTAGTAGACCGCAAGTTGAACATGAGTCAACAGTGCAATGCAGCAGCTAAAAAGGCCAATGCAATTTTAGGCTGCATCAATAGCAGTATAGTATCTAGATCAAGGTAAGTAATAGTGCCACTTTATTCTCCATTGGTCAGGCCCCACCTGGAATAATCCTGTGTCCAGTTCTGGGCACCACAATTCAAAAAGGATGTGGAGAAACTGGAGTGTGTCCAGAGGAGGGTGACTAAAATGGTGAAGGATCATGCCCTGCGAGGAATGACTTAGGGAACTGGGTGTGTTTAGCCTGGAGAACAGGAGGTTAAGAGGTGATATGATAGCCTTGTTTAAATATTTGAAGGGATGTCATGTTGAGGAGGGAACAAGCTTGTTTTCTGCTGCTCCAGAGAATAGGACATGGAACAATGGATTCAAATTCCAAGAAGAGATTCCATCTTAACATTAGGAAGAACTTGCTGGTGGCAAAAGCTGTTCAACAATGGAAGATGCTGCTGCCTCGGAGGATAGAGGAGTCTCCTCCTTTGGAGGTTTTTAAGCAAAGGCTGGATGGCCATCTGTCTCAGGATGGTCCTTAGATGGTGGATTCCTGGATGGCCAAAGGGGGTTGGACTGGATGGCCCTTGTGGCCTCTTCCAACTCTATGATTCTATGATTCAGGTCCATCTCCCTTCATCTCCTTAAACCTGCCTCAATGTCCCAGCTCCTCTTTACAATGCCCATCTGCCATTCTCTTTGATTTCTCCCAATACATGCATGACTCCTTCTTGGTAGTGGTCAGCTTCTTATGATGAGAAGCATAGAATCCTGACAGTACTCTCTCCATAACAAAAAGAGCTTTGTTGGGAAGCTCCTGAGCTGTGTATTGCTATTTCTCTGGTTGTCTCTCCTGTGCTTGACTCCTAAAACAATATTCTTTCTTTGGCAGATCCAATATAGTGAGGACGCAACTGAAATCTGAAGGAATGAAAGAACTAATGCGTAAAGGCAATGAATTGACTTCATCTTAATCAATGGCTCTGATCCAGCATCATTCCCTCTCTGTGGTAAAGGTGCCCACCTAGAGACTGGACTGTCTTCCTTTGGATTCTCCTTTACCTGCATCTTTTCAAATTGGGACTAGAATTCTCTCATTCCCTGCAAAGACTGAAATCCAAAACATACCAATGCTGATCATTACCCGATTATCTGTGATCATTGACAAACAGTCGTTGGGTGTTAGCACAGACTTCCTAGCACAGAATCATTGATTAACACCTGTGTAGTAGTAATAATAATAATAATAATAATAATAACACATTTTATTTATTTCACGCCTCTCCTCAAGGCTCAAGGTGAGGTCTAGCTTTGTAGCTTTATGGGATATTCAGCCTTCTCTGTCAGAGAGCTCTGGGGCCACAACAAACTACAAATCCCTGGGTTCCATAGCATTGAAACTACTACCCAAGAACCAATATGCAATATTGAAAGATGTAAAAGGTATATTACATCTTTCAATATTGCATATTGGTTCTTGTGTAGTAGCTTCTAGGTTATTAGGGGTTTTACAGTAGTTTTTGCTTGACTTTCCATAGCATTGAGCCATGGCAGTTCAAGCAGGGTCAAACTGCATTAATCTCTTTGTGAGCCACTTCAGGTTCCTTTCTGGGAGAAAAGCAGCATAGAAATGCAATGCAATGCAATAAATGCTGCTGTGCAGATGCAGCCTCAGTCATTCAATATTAAACTGGACTGGTGAGCGCAGACCCTTCCTTGAGGTTTTCTCAACCACTGGACCAAACCCCAAACTCCATCCCCACTGATGCCTTTGGAGGGCCGCTTCTTCACGGCTCCAGTTTAGCCCCAGGTGAGGCTGCATTTCCTCCTTTAACTTTGTTGTCAGGTTTGGAAAGGTTGACCCAAGGACCCCTCCTGCTTAGAGGTCTATGGCAAATCAAGTTCTTCTCCAACCTTTATTCATTCCAAATGTCAGTCAATGCAGCCTCAGCATCAGCTCTTTCCTCATCTGCTTGGTAGTTATATTGAATATTTGGAAATGGTCCATCAGACATGCAGCATCCTGGCTTGGCCCATGGATAGCTAGAGCTTCCAGACTGGAGACACAATCTGAGCCTCACTCTTTGGGGCAAAGACAATGAAGAGATCTCCTTTTCATGCCGCTCTCTCACCTGGAGCTTTGTTATGTGCTGTAGCTTCTGTGTTCTAAAATCATAGAAATGGAGAGTTGGAAGAGATCCTCAAGGGTCATCCAGTCCAATCCCATTCTGCCATAGGAGTTTATCACACGGGATCAATCCCATGCAGAAACTAGACTTGAAGTGAAAACAACACCCTTTTGTAGGTTGTTTTTCAAATGACGTTCGGGGGTAACCCAAACAGAAAGTAGACAAAACGTGCAATTGTGAGTTGTTTTTCAGACAACATTTGCGTGAAAGAGAAATAATGCAAAAATAACCTGAACAGAAAGCTGACAAAACCTGCTCCTTTTAATTTTGGGAAATTATGAAAGTAGAAAGGAGTGGGTTTTGTTGACTTTCCATTCATGTTATTTTCGTGTTATTTCTATTTTTGCCAACGCGTCTGAAAAACAACCCACATTTGAGGGTGTTTAGTGGATTTTGAAATCCTGCTTCTGCACAGGATATGCCTCCATGAGATAAACTCCATAGAATAGAATAATAGAATCCTTGAGTTGGAAGAGACCCCCTAGGGATATCTAGTCCAACTCTGTTCTGCCATACAGGAAAACATAGTCCAAGCACTCTGTTCACCTTCCTTTTCCAATACTTTCCTAAACCAGCACTATCATAGGATCCTAGAGATGGAAGAGACCCCCAAGGGCCATCCACTCCAGCCCTCTGCCATGCAGGATGCCATGCCTCCTTCCTTGCTCTTTCTATTTGTTGAAGATCAATGTTGGTCTTCAATGCTGTCTACACACACACACACACACACACACACGAAATATATGATTATTATAAATATCAATTCTTTTATGCAAGTTAGAATTAGATTGGATTTTGTATACTGAAGTTGAAAAACAGTTTGGGAGAATTAGGGATAACACTAAGTATTGCTAGCAAAGGAACTTAAGCATAGAATGTTGGAATATGGATGGGATATACAGTCAAAGTGAAATGTAGAGATGTGTGTGTGTGTGTGTGTGAAAAAAATTCTTATGGGAAAAGTGTCTAAAGGAAACAATGAGAACTCAGCCAGCAGGTGGTTTAAAGCCAAAACAATTTTACACACAGTACAGAATAACAAAAACACTTTGAGCCTGGGAACAGGATGCTGGATAGCGAAACACATGAGCTCATATGGTTCTCATGAGAACCAGGTCACATGGGGAATGACATACGGTTAGAGGATGGGATACAGAAGATCATCCAATCATCATATAGGTTAACACCCAGGAGGTGGAGGATGGGATGGGCCAAGAGTTCCTTTGTTCACCTTTGTTAAATACTTGTTATATGTCTTTTCAACTTAACTGGATAACTACAACAACAACATCTACAAGATGTGATCCTATGGTCTTTGCCATCGGCAAGATGGATTGTATATATTTCTTTTCTGTTGTTATTATGCAACAATAAAGCTTTACTTTGGATTTACAAAGTGTGTCTTCATGGAAACAGCATTTCCAGCATGGCTGGTGAAAGGAAGCAGGCTTCTAAACTCTGCTGCATTTACAATCACAACACACAAATCAACATAGAAGATTTCTCATGAAGCTGGAATAGATAATGTAGAAGATAAATGCAAATTAAGTAGAGTTGTATTATAAACACACACATACACACACACACACAAATAATTTTCGTTTTATGTGGGGGTTTTTTGTGCTTTGATTTCAAGGAAAAAGTACTAATTTAAAAAGCCAGACTAAAGTTTGGGGTGTCACCTGGTGTGACCCATGCCTCCTGCACCCCATAATGACGCCCCTGAGCATGCTTAATCTGTCGCCACAGCCCATGTGTTTTGGCTCCATCCATTATTTTGTGACATGGAGTTACTGGGCATGAACCAGTTGTACTCCTGGAAGACAACTGGGGTGCGTCAAATTGGCACTGGCTGAGACAATATGTTCTTGCACAAAGCTGTTTGAAGTGACGCACCCACTACTAATACTTGCAGGAGGAAGGGATCACTGAGATCTAATTTTGCCCATCTACAGTGATCATATTTATGAAATATATCAGAGACCTTAGGGAAGCAAACAGATAAAACAATGGGCTCATTCACGCTTACGTTTTTGCACAGGGAGATTTGAATCTGTGAATCAAGTCAAAATCGATTCGCCCTTCCCACTACGTTTTAAGACAGCAAATCTCTCAGTGGCATTTAAATCCAGTCTGAAGTTCCCATTTGCCACCGTTCTGGATCAAAATGGAGGTGCCTCCATTTCCTGAATGGTGGCTGTGCGATCCAAATAGATCTGATATCTTACTCACACTATTGGAGATGTGGATCATTGCGGTTCTTAAAAAAAGAACCTCTAAGGGATCCGGTACCAAATGCACCATTTTAAATGGGCTTTTGGTGTGCCCCCCCCAAACTGGACCAAGTGCAATCAGTCCAAATTTGAACGACCCTGAAATAATCCGGTTCCCACACCGGGTTATTTTGTAGTGTGACTGGGGCCAATGTAAAGAATTTTAACACTTCCAAATTAAAATCACTAAATAGTTCTAACCAGATAAAAATATACAGGTTGAGTCTCCCTTATCCAGCCTTCTGATATCCAAAATATTCCAAAAACCAAGTTTTCTTTTTCATGGGTGACTGAGATAATGACACCTTTGTTTTTTGATGGCTCAGCGTATACAAACATTGTTTCGTGCACAAAATTATTTAAAATGTTGTAGAAAGTTACCTTTAGGCTACGTGTATAAGGTGTATATGAGACATAAGTTAATTTCGTGTTTAGACTTAGGTCCCATCTCCAAGATATTTCATTATGTATGTATTTAGAAATACAGATATCACAAAATCCAAAATAATCCACAATCCTAACACCTCTGATCCCAAGTATATTGGATAAGGGAGAGTCAATCAGCTCAAACAAATTAAAATTGCTTTTAAAAGTTAAAAGAAGAGTTAAAAGATTTGTACAAGTGAGACCATTGTCTACCAATATGGAATTATAGTAATGAAGGAGTAGCTCATACCAAGAAAAAATTGTAATAAAGGTAGAATTCAAAGATATAGCCATCTTAGTCTGTAGAATCAGTATGTAGAGAGCTCTTGTAGCCCCTTTGAGGCTAACGAAAGAAAGAAATTGGCAGCATGAGTTTTCCTAGACTTCAGTCTACTTCCTCAGATGCATTTGGTGGAGTGGAGCCCAGGCACAGGGTTTAGGACGGTGTTAATACCGATTAAGAAGATCTACCTATTAGGCAGCGCTAATCGACAGCCTTTGACACAAACTGTGGGTTACATAGAGGGATATTTCTTAACAACTAGTTTCAGCCTAGGAGTTACTTTTTGGGCTACAGAGAAAAACTTTGCATCTTCGTAACCTAGTAGAGTTCATTTTATGAAGCCTTCTGGACAAATGTAATTACTCTGCAGTTTGCTGAAATCCCTTTCCTTCCCAGAAGCCACACCACATTCAAAGCAATCTTGACCTATTTAATGCTTCCTTGTTCCAATTAGGAAAGAGAAAATGGCTCCTGTTGACATTAACTAGTGGCATGACCTCTGCCTTCTTGTTTCATCAGTGTGTGGCATCCAACAAGTCCATTTCCCAAGGCATCCTCTGTTTTTCTTCTTTGTCCAGCTCACAAGGGTGTGGTTGCTTAGCCTCTTTGGGAAGGGGATATAAAGCAAAGCAAAGCAGCTTCATTTATATACCGCTTCATATCACACCTCAGAGCAGTCCTGCCTCAACATGAAGCCTTCTGGAAGCCTTGTCTTCCTCCTTGTGGGACTCCTTGCTCTCTGTGCCATGATGCCCTCTGCCTCCGGGAAAGGTGAGTGACACCTGGCCAAAGAGAGGGATGCCTTTGCCTTTCTTCTTGAAGGGGCAACGCTGTCTAGACCAGTGGTTCCCAACCTTTGGTCCTACAGAGGTCTTGGACTTCAGTGCCCAGCATTCCTGACCATTGGCCAAACTAGCTGGGGCTTCTGGTAGTCCAAAACACCTGGCAGATAACTGACCCAGGAGTGTTTAGAAGGCCAGGTCAAGAGGTTCCGGACCAGTAGCCAATCCTACTGTTGTCTTCTGGGAATCAGTAATAGCAGCTCTTGTTCCATGCAAAGCAATCCAGAGATAGATAAGAAGGAGGAAGGAAGGAAGGAAGGAAGGAAGGAAGGAAGGAAGGAAGGAAGGGACAATGGGCAAGAGTCGAGGAAGTGAGCAAAGGTACATCTACACAGTAGCAATAATGCAGTATGACACCATTTTAAGTGCTGTAGCTCCATCCTAAGGAGTCCTAGTATTTGTAGCTTCGCAAGGTCTTTAGCCTTCTCTCCCTCACAAAACTACAAATCCTAGGATTCTGTAAGGTGAATCCATGGAAGTTAAAGAGGTGTCAAACTGCATTATTTCTACAGTGTAGATCCACCCAAGCCATTCTTTTGTGAACTGAATATGCCACGGCAATGGAAGGGGATGTGAAGGAACAGTGCTTTATGTTATTCCACAGTCACACACACACACAGGATTAGTAGTGCTTTATGTTGTTGTATAGTGGCTATGAAAGAACTAGAAAAGATCCTAAAATGCAAAGACATACAACTCAGCAGAAAAGTCAGAACCATACAAGCCATTGTATTCCCTATTATTCCCATGGATGGATGTGAGAGCTGGACAGTTAAGAAAGAAGATAGGAGTAAAATCAACGCATTTGAGAGAATGTGTTTCTGGAGAAGAGTGCTGTGGATCCCATGGAGAGCCTAAAAGACCAACAAAAGGGTCCTAGAGCAGATCAAGCCAGAGATATCCCTAGAAGCCAAGATGAGAAGACTTTAGACTGTCGTACTGTAGACGCATCATGAGAAGAGAGAACTCTTTGGAAAAGGCAATAATGTTGGGGAAGATGGAGGGAAAGAGGAAGAGAGAAAGGCCACAGGCCAGATGAAGGGACTCTATGAAGGAGGTCATTTGCAGGAATTAAGCAGAGCAGGGGAGGACAGAGGGTCTTAGAATCATAGAATCATAGAGTTGGAAAAGACCCCAAGGACCATAATAATAATAATAATAATAATAATAATAATAATAATAATAATAAATTTATTTCTACCCCACCCCTCTGTTAAAACAATTGGGGTGGCTTACAACAGATAAAATACAAAATACAGAATAAGACCCCCAGACCCCAATAACCCCCACCCTCTCCCACCTCTCCTTAAAAAAGCATTAAACTCAGCACAGATTAAAACCAACAATTAAAAAAAACATCATTTCAAATCAAATTACCAGTCCAACCCCCCTGCCATGCAGGAACTTCTTGGAGAGGTCTTATCCACAGGGTCGCCATGAGTCAAGATCAACTTGAGGGCAGTTAACAACAACAAAATAGTGATGCATATGTTGTTAAACAATGGCTAGGCTTCATTTCTACAGAAATACTGTGGAAAAGTTTCTAGAGAATAAAAGGTGAATGCAAAATGATGGTAGATAGGGGAGCCAGGCCTAGGAGACAGAGCCGATTTAGGAATTGGAAGGAAGGTGGAAGTGGAGGCTGAAATGAAGCTGTGGAAAGAGCACTTAGAATTAAAATGGAGGTGGGAGAAGGAAGGCAGAGACAGGGATGACCAGCAAGAAAGAACCCCCCCAAAGGAGATGGGAGCAGAAAAATAGCCAGCGAGGGAGGCTTGTCCTGTGGGAGGACAGGTCAGTTTGGGGCTTGTCCAAAGAGGGGTCACTAGGGATGTTGTCACCCCAGTGGAATAAGTCATTCTGCCATTCTGCCCTAGGCTTCCTGGCACACACGCCAGCTGCCCCCCTTTGCCAGGCAGGCTACCTCCGCTGTGGTAGATATGGTGGTGGGCTATTCCTGACTCCTGGCACCCTTTGGGGGTCTAGTGGGGCTGCTGGGCAATGGGAAAGGAGGTGACTTGTTGGTTTGCCCGCAGGCCCACCAGCCCAGAAGGCAGACACTAGTATAGGTGGGCTGCTGCTGCTGCTGTCTGGCAGCCTTTCCCCTCTTGGACTCTTGGCAAGGGAAGGCCTCTCACAGTTTTTGTGTGCTCTCTCTCTTCCAGAAAAGCCTGGGAAATGCCCAGTAGCTCCTCCAGGCATAATAACTCGATGCGTTCATATGTGCCAAAGCGACTCTGACTGCCCTGGGAAGATGAAGTGTTGTCAGTGGGCATGCATGAGAGCCTGCTTTCTTCCGTTCTTTGGTGAGTCCATTTCCATCAGCCAGGAGTCTCCCGAGGACCCAGAGTTAGACGAGTCAGGAACTCTCCCACATACGCTCCCTCACAGCACTGGGGTGGCCCTCTTGCACCACCATTATTATTATTATTATTATTATTATTATTATTATTATTAGTTTCTTTTCTCTTTTCCTGTCATTTGCATACATTGCTCCATGTCTCAGTCTCTGGAGCAGCAGAAAACAAGCTTACTCCATCCTCAATATGGCATCCTTTCAAATATTTAAACAGGGCTATCATATCACCTCTTTTAACCGTCTCTTCTCCAGGCTGAATATACCCAGCTCCCTAAGTCTTTCCTCATAGGGATTTATGCTTTCCAAACCTTTCACCATTTTGGTCTCCTCCTCTGACAAGCTGCAGCTTGTCAACATCCTTTTTGAATTGTGTTACCCAGAACTGGACACAGTGAACAACTGATATTATTACTCATTTATATCCCACCTTTCTCCCAATTATGGGACTCAACTCAAGGCAGCTCACAACATTTTAAATAATGCAGGTTAAAACACTAAAAAAAGTAAATAAAAGTATAAAATATACAATAAAACATTTGTATGTTAAAACAATTCAAAACACTAAAATGCAATAAAACAATACAAATACAAACTATGTTGTTGTGTGAAGTCGAAGGCTTTCATGGCTGGTATCCATCAGTTTTTGTGGGTTTTCTGGGTGTGAGGCCATGTTCCAGAAGAATGAATTCCTGAAATTTCGCCTGCATCTGTGGCTGGCATCTGCCAACCACAGATGCAGGCGAAATGTCAGGAATACATTCTTCTAGAACACAGCCTCACAGCCCGAAAAACCCACAAAAAACTATGTTGATGTGCCTTCAAGTCATTTCTGACTTATGGAGGCAAACCAAACATGGGCGTTTCTTGGCAAGAGTTGTTCAGAGGAAGTTTGTTTTCCTCTGAAGCTGAGAGCATGTGAGTTAAGTTGCTAAAGTGGTTAAGAACAATAAAAAGAGCTTTTTTGGGTATGTCTGCAGCAAAAGGAAGAAGAAGGAAATGGTAGGGCCACTGTGTGGAGAAGATGGCAAAAGTTAACAGGGGACAGGGAAAAGGCAGAATTACTCAACACCTTCTTTGCTTCAGTCTTCTCAGAAAAGGCAAAGGGTGCTCAACCTAAGTATAATGGAGCAGAGGACAGAATAGGAGAATTTCGGCACAGAATAAGTAAAGAGATAGTACAGAAACATCTGGTTAATCTAAATGAATATAAGTCTCCAGGACCAGATGAATTACATCCAAGGGTATTAAAAGAACTGGCAAACGTAATATTGGAACCATTGGCAATAATATTTGAGAACTCCTGGAGAACAGGAGAAGTCCCAGCGGACTGGAGGAGGGCAAATGTTGTCCCCATCTTCAAAAAGGGGAAAAAAGAGGATCCCAACAATTATCATCCAGTTAGTCTGACATCAATACCGGGAAAGATTCTGGAGCAGATCATTAAGCAGAGAGTCTATGAACTTCTGCAAGGTAATTTCATAATCACAAAAGTCAACATGGGTTTCAGAGGAACAAGTCATGCCAGACAAATCTGATCTCTTTTTTTGATAAAATTACCAGCTTGGTAGATGAAGGGAATGCTGTGGATATAGTATATCTTGATTTCAGTAAAGCCTTTGACAAGGTTCCCCATGACCTTCTTGCAAACAAGCTGGTCAAATGTGGGCCAGACAAAGTAACTGTTACATGGATTTGTAATTGGTTGACTGGCCGAACCCAAAGGGTGCTCAACAATGGCTCCTTTTCAACCTGGAAAGAAGTGATCAGTGGGGTGCCACAGGGCTCTGTCCTGGGCCCAGTGCTATTCAACATCTTTATCAATGACTTGGGTGATGGTATTGGGGGCATAGTTATCAAATATGCAGACGACACCAAATTAGGAGGAGTAGCTAATACCTCGGAGGACAGGATCAAAATTCAAAATGACTTGAACAGACTAGAAAGCTGGTCCAAAGCTAACAAATTGAAATTCAACACGGAGAAATGTAAAGTACTGCACTTAGGGCAGAAAAATGAAAAGTACAGATATACGATGGGGGACACCTGGCTGAATGAGACTTATACGTGTGAAAGGGATCTAGGAGTCCAGGTGGACCACAAGTTGAACATGAGTCAACAGTGTGATGCAGCAGCTAAAAAGGCGAATGCAATTTTAGGCTGCATCAATAGAAGTATAGTGTCTCGATCAAGAGAAGTAATAGTGCCACTGTATTCTGCTTTGGTCAGGCCTCACCTGGAATACTGTGTCCAGTTCTGGGCACCACAATTCAAAAAGGATATGGAGAAACTGGAGCGTGTCCAAAGGAGGGCAACTAAAATGGTGAAGGGTCTGGAAACCGTAAAGCCCTACTTTGGGAACTGGGTATGTTTAGCCTGGAAAAGAGAAGGTTAAGAGGGGATATGTTAGCATGAGTTTTCATAGACTTGAACTTTCTTCCTCAGATGCATATTTGAAGTAGGCTCAAGTCTATGAAAGCTCATGCTACCAGCTTCTTTCTTTCAGTTAGTCTCATAGGTGCTGCAAGATCCCTTTGCAGACTGATATTCCAGATTAACACAGCTACATCTTTAATTTGTGCAAATTTTGTGTGCAATAGATCCCAACTAGAAAGATTCTCATAAGTCCAGAAGTCTTCCTTCTTAGGGTTTCTCAACCCTGCAGAAAACCAAGTTTTCAACCTTTTTGCGGAGAATATTTTCAAATATTTTCACCTTCCCTCTATAGCAAAGTATAGTGGAAATGGCTGGGCCATGCAGGTTTTGAAAAATGGCAGACCCAGAACTATTTAAAAAGGCCAGTGAAGAGGTCTAGGATAGGAAGCCTGTTTTCTTCTGGATATGAGCAATTGCTGCTCCTACCCCTCGTAAAGCAATCCGGATGGTGGTAAAATGAAGGGACAATGTGGGAGAAGTGGGATGGACCAGTTCCCAGGAAACCAAAGAAGTCTCTACTACAACCCAATGAGAGATGGCAGCAGGAGGCAGTGGCATCACTAGGGTTGGTGCCCAAAAAGGGCTGCCAGGGGGCAAGCGAGGCAAGAGAAGGGGATGGAAGGGAGGGCAGGGCTCTCCGGTGCCTTGGCTCCTTCAATGGAGAGAGCCAGGGCAGCAGAGAAGCCAGAAGGCCATGCCCCTGCACCTTCTTCTTCTCTGCCTTGGCTGCCTTGCCCGAGATAGCCACAGCAATGGAGAAAGGGGTGAGCACCCATGGCTTCAGTGATTTGCAGCTGAGTAGGAAAGGGAACAAAAAGAGCAGGGAGAGGAGGAGTCCATGGCATCACTGCTGCTGCTGGCACCTCTCTTTCCTGGCTGGCCAGTAGCTCCACCAGAACTGGAAGTGGCTGCCAGGTGGTAGAAGCATTGCACACTCCCTGCCATGGACATAGGGGCTGACCAAGTGTCACCCCCTGAGACGTCACCCAGTGAGGTCTGAGCCTCCCGCACCCCCCTAGTGATGCCCCTGGGGTCACTTTCATGGGAAGGAGGTGCCTGAGGACATGTGAGAGCCAGGAAGAGCCTGGCATCAAGCCCAAGGGTTGCGCATGGCAGCAGATGGAAGTCTGGGGACATCTCAACATCAACGGTTTTCGAGGAAGGGCAATAGAGGAGATGAGTGCCCCATGCCACACTCTTGTGCCCACTGACCATGGAAATACTGGGCTTCCAAGGGAGGGTGTCTCACAGTATTTGGGTTTCTTTTCTGCTGCAGAGAGACCAGGAAGATGCCCAACACCTCCTCCAGATAAAGTGGCAGTCTGTCTTGCCAAATGTGCTGCAGATTATGAGTGCTCTTGGCCTGAGAAGTGTTGCAGCTGGGCATCCACGAAAGAATGCATGATTCCTGTCTATGGTGAGTTGCTTTCACTAACCTTGGAGATTTTCTGGACAGGCCGGAGGAGTATCAGGACTTGCACTAGGAGCAACATGAAACCCTCCTTATCATTCAATGACATTGAGACCTCCATCTTGCTACCCCTGGGCTCCATTCCTTCTGGGCCCTTGCTTTTCACCCCAGCCACCTCTCTGGGGCCACAATGGAGGGAGATGGACAGGGAGCAAATGGCCAAAGGGTGAGCGACAGCCAGGGATGCTCTGTCTCTCCACCAAAAAAGGGAAGCCCTAAGCCTCGGTCTCCTAGCCTGAGTGGGAAGGGACTGGCCTTTGGGACCCACCTGGGAGGCTTTGTGATCATCCAGATGGTTTCTGAGAATCTACTGCAGGGATCCTTTGGTGGATCTGCCACCACCTCTCAGACCATGTCCCTTGAAAATGGTTCTAGGAGGGAATGAATTGGCCTCATTTTGCCATAAAAGAGATTTTATGCTTGACTGGGTAGCATCAATGGATGTAAGCTCCAGGAAAAGAGATTCCACCTCAACATTAGGAGGAACTTCCTGACAGTAAGGGTGGTTCGACAGTGGAAGACACTCCCTTGGAGAGTAGTGGCGTCTCCTTCCTTGGAGGTCTTTAAGTAGAGGCTGGATGGCCATCTGTCGAGGATGCTTTGATTGGGAGTTCCTGCATGGCAGGGGGTTGGACTGGATGGCCCTTTGGGGTCTCTTCCAACTCTATGATTCTATGATCATCCAGAGCATACTGATATTTGCTGTCAGGGTCCGAGGCGTGGGCGGCCTGGATTCCAAGGCAGTCTGCAAGGGCCAGGGCCAGGGCCAGGGCCATGGATGGTGAACTTTAGAGAGTCTAATGGACCAGAGGCAGGTGATAAGGTCAGGAAATAGACCAGGTCTAAATGCAGCAAGGCCGAGTTCCAGAAGTCCAATGAGCCAAAGATAAGAGGCAGAGGCAGGAGACAGACCAAGGTCTAAGCATAGCGGTGCTAGCAAGAGAAGGCAAAATGCAAGCAGAGCAGCTACAAGCAGTACAGAAGACTGCATTGCTATGGCCAGGGTTGAGGGGGCAATGGAGCCCTTCAATGGTTGTATCTCCACTGCTCCAGTTGTCCTGAATGAGTAGAGCTATCTGTGTTTGTTGCCTTAGCCCTGATCCTTCTAAGACTCTGGGGGAGCTGGGGCCTTATCCTGCAAAGACTTAGGGAACTGGGTATGTTTAGCCTGGAGAAGAGAAGGCTGAGAGGTGATATGATAGCTGTGTTTAAATATTTGAAGGGATGTCATATTGAGGAGGAAACAAGCTTGTTTTCTGCTGCTCCAGAGAATAGGACCCGAAACAATGGATGCAAGCTACAGGAAAAAAGATTCCAGCTCAACATTAGGAGGAACTTCCTGACAGTAAGGACTGTTAGACAGTGGAACACACTCTCTCAATGGAGATTTTGGTGGAGTCTCCTTCCTTTGAGGTCTTTAAGCAGAGGCTGGATAGCCATCTGTCGGGGATGCTTTGATTGGGAGTTCCTGCATGGCAGAAGGGGGGTTGGACTGGATGGCATTTGTGGTCTCTTCCAACTCTATAATTCTATGATTCTATGATTCTATGATTCTATGATTCTATGCCCAACCATGGCCGGGCCATGACTCAAACTCTGGCCAACAAATTGTGCCAAAAAAACCCAAAACACCTGTGATAGGTTCACCATACGTTGGAAATGATTCGAACACACCCAACAACAACAACAACAATCAAGGTAGAATATTCCAAAGATTATTAATGGGGGCCTTAATAAAAATGATAATGTTTAATCACTTTGGGTAAGGTGGCAGTAGCAAAGATGATGGGATGCAGAATCCCAGGAAATTGGTTGAGATTCCAGCTTTCCTTGGTTTGTTCTGTATCTCTTTCTTCCATTCCTCCTCCTGTCTCTGACACCTTCTTCTTTTCACAGGCTGATCTTGATGGAGGTCCAGATCCATGGACAGCAACCCTTCCTGAATTTATCCATCCCAGCCACCAGCTCTGGATCCTGTCCTGTTTTGCCAATTCATGGTTCCAGTTCTGCTCTGTTCAAACCCTTCCTTCCCTTGACAATAAACACATCCTTTCTCCTGCACCTCCAGCGTCTGGACTTTGCCCCCCAAAATGATTTGATTAATACAAAAATTAAATACAAAAACTTAAACACAAGACAGCACATGCAACACTTGAAATCACTGAGACATGGTCACCCCTTTCTCCTGCTGCCTAGAAAGACAGACCTCAAGTTACTCCACAATCTAGGATGAAACACTTGCAGGAACTGACATTTTGGCTGCAAACCATCCTCATAGTGGGGCACTAAAGGAGGAAGGGGGATTTAGCAAACTGTGCAGATTACCGTATCACACGGGGTAAGGAGGGATCGCTCCTGTCCTTATCCTGTCCTTATCACACCTGTGCTTATCCCTTCCTTCAGCATCAGTGGCCCCATCATTGTATTAACAGGAGTTTCCCTTAATACACAGTGACAGGGCCATGCCACTTTACTAATGGGAGAAGGACGGGATAAGCATGGCGTTGTCTGAAAATCTTATCACAATTGCATGATAAGAACAGCAGAAAGATGGGATAATGATAGATGTCATGTGATAATCTTCATGCAATCGCGCCATAAGGACGGGGTAAGGATGGGAGCGTTTCGTCCTTTACCCCATGTGATATTCTCCAGAGCTGTTATGGCCAGAACAAGAAATCCAGTGTTGTTGCATTGGGAGGTGCAGAGGGGGGTCATTTGACCTGGTGGGGTTGTGGCTCCTGTCCATCCCAAGACCGCCCCTGCTAGTCTGCCCCCCCCTCCACCAGCCGGGGCACCGCTGCCATCCATCTGTTGCAGCCACTGATGGGGTGGGATGCTGTTGCTGCCCAGGAGCTCCTTCAGGTTTGGCAGGTCTGTTGGCCAAGCAAGCAAACAATATTCCTGCAAAGCAGATTAAACTGCAATGCCATGATTGGCTCAGGTCAATGAGTTTTATGGGGATGATGGGATTTTCAATTGATATATTGGCAAAGGAGTCAGACAAGGCTTCATCCTTTCACCCTACCTATTCAATCTATATGCAGAACATATTGTAAAGAAAGCAGGCTTGGACATAGAAGAAGGAGGAGTGAAAATAGGAGGAAGGAATATCAACAATCGGAGATATGCAGATGACACCACAATACTAGCAGAAAACCTCACAGACCTAGAACAACTACTAAAGAAGATCAAAGAAGAAAGCACAAAGGCAGGCTTAATGATGAGCATAAAGAAAACAAAAATAATGCCCACCAAGGACCTTCACAAGTTAGTAGTATAAAACCCCCACCTTTTGTCAAACTTAAAAGTGACAGGTGCCCCGCCCCCTTTTTGGTACTAGCCCCACCTTGTTTTTGGGGTGATTCTAGGTTTTTGGGGTGCCAGTGTTTGGGGGGGTTCTAGTTTTTTGGGTTCTAGATTTTTGGGGTTCTAGATTTTGGGCCATCAATTTTTGGGGGTTCTAGATTTTGGGATTCAATAGGAGCCTACCCCCTGAACCCCAAAAGTCTAGCCATTTTGATTTTTTGCAGAATATGTTTTCAGGTCTTTGTGTGACCCCGCTACAGATTTGTCTCGGGCCCGCTGACCACTAGGAGCAGACCCCATCCCTCTCTGATCAACGGCATAGCCACAAGATGTGTTTTGAAGGTGGCAATCAGCGGCCATTTTTTCTGCGCCAAGGTTAGTTTTCGGGGTGGGTGTGACATGTCTCTGGACTCATCTTGAGCTCCCAAAGCGAATGGTTCAGAGGTCTGTTGCGCTTTGAGCTTTGGAAAGGCGTGACGGTCAGCCCACTTCCCCTCGTCCCTCCCCTGGGGGTGTGTTTTCAAAAACGGCACACTTTTGAGAGAAGTGGATTGGCCCCAAAGACTCCCAACCCTCTGACACCAACCAATGAGTTCTCGCATAGAGAGGAGCATGGGTTTTGGGGGGCAGTGGCTTTCACTGTCACAAACCTGTTTCTTCAGGGTGGAGTGTTACACATTTTGGAGCCGGTCTCAGCACCTCCGATAGAGAGAGAAAGAGAGAGGGTAGAGCTCAGAAGAGGGGAGAGGTCCTTCACTCTTCAGCAGTCGGTCTGGATCTGAGCTTCACAGCTCTGAAGTGCAGGGTGGCTGAGAAGAAGAAGGGCTGGGACCCTTTTTCTCCTTCCCAGGAAGGTGTTTTAAAGTACGGCGGTGCCCTTTTGAGCATCGCTGATTGGTCCATTTCCCTCTGCCGCAACCAATGGAAGGTAGTGAGTTAGGAGCATGCCCTCCCTTCAGTGTCAGGTGTGTGGCCCTCCCTTGGGCCCCTGCTCTCTTCGCCCGGATGCTGCATTCTCCCTAAGCTCCCAGGGCTTTCGCCTTTCCCTCCCCAAGAACTGTTTCCTCATAGAGCAGCCCCATGTGTGTGTATTTTGTGTGTGTTCTCCCCAACAGAGCAGCCATTTTTCATGGAAATACTCATTTTGGGGTGAAGTGTGAACCCTCCCTGTGGTCAAACAAAAGCCCTTGACCAGTAGTAACAGATTCCAACCTCCTGGATGCTTCATCATTCAAAGGAAAACCGCTTCCCATTTTTGGGAATATCCATTTTGCAGCCCATATTTTGTTCTTCTTCTTGCACAAACGTGCATTTTGAGGCAAGGTGTGAGCCTTCCTTCACACTCAGGCTACCAGCGGTGACCAAAAGGAAGAGCTTTCCTTGCTGCCATGGCAGGATTTTTAATTTTGGGAAGTGATAGCTATCTTTTTCTTTTGCAGAAGTGTGTATTTTGGAGCAATGTGTGCTTATTGGTCCATCCGGGACTCCAGGAGCTGTTTTCCAGTTCACCAGAGGCTTTTCAGTTTTCACAGCAATACACAACTCACAAACATGAGCTATTCTCCTCAAAAGGGTGGATTTGGAGTAGGACGGGTGTCTTGCCTGTACATGCCCCACCACCCATGACTGATGTTAGGCTTCCATGGGGATAGGCAAAGAGGGTCAACCCCTTCACTCCAGATGTGTCTTTGAGAAGAACCAAAAAGAAGTTTGTATGTATTTCACAACTTTGAAGGGGAACATAATAAGGCAGGGCTCCCCAAACTACGGCCCGTGGGCCAGCCCCGGCCCATCGAGGCCCTTTTACTGGCCCATGGCCAGTCCTGGCACCGCCGCCTCCGCCGCTGCTCATGTGCGCCGCCGAGTACTATTTTTATTCCAAAATGGCTTCCTAGTCGTGCGCATGCGCCTGGAGTCACGCTCTTGTGCACTAGTCTAGCTGCCATTTTGGAACACAAAATGGCACCCAAGTAGTGCGCTTGCGCCCGCGCGCTTCCACCCCCCCGAAGATCTGGGGGCCAGAGAACCGGCCCCCGGATCAAAAAGCGTGGGGACCCCTGTAATAAGGCAAGCTGCTCCCTATCCATTCCCACAATAATTTGTGTCTGCTTTTTACAGGTCTTTTGTTTTCAAGTGTTCCTTTTAAGATAGAATGTGGCCCTTCTATACAGCCAACCCAGACCCTCCTTCAACAGGAGCATGTTTCCACCCCACCATATCTGGCCCATTATTTTGAAAACATACAGAGCACAAAGGTTATTGATCTTGCCTATACACATACCCCCCCTCCCCTGTTTTTACAAACTGGGTACGTGAGAAGTTAGTAGCAGAGTCCCCCCTCAAAACACTATGCCCCTCCCTTGGAGATAAATGCGTTCTGGCCCCTGCTCCAGACCACAGACCACAATGGCTGCAAAATGTCTAGGCATTTCTATGAAAAAAGGTCCCAGGGTAGATATTGGAATGAGGTCTGAGGATAGTAGAGATACAGAGGGGTTTAGGGCACTACTGTTTGGGGGTCTGGAATGGCCAGGGAGAGGGCTGGCTGGCAGAGGGTCATTTTCTGTTCCCACAGCAGGGCAGGAAAAACAAATGTGGATGGAGGCTCTGTCAAGGGCGATGATCATGGGAGGCTATAAGGGTTGTCTGCTGTCTGTTTCAAAGCAGGAGGATGGAAAAACAGTAGTGTTTAATTTACAAGTATAACAAGAGAGCAGAGAGTTATAATAAAGGGAATTTATCAGTGGGAAGACTAAAAACGAGGGAAGCTAGGAGTAGGAGCCTTTTTGATAAACTTTGCAAACCCAGAAAAACTCTGGTTTGGAAGTCGTGTTAAGAAGACTAACACAAAAGAGTAAGGTGTATCAATCCCACAATTTAAATAGATACCGTTTACAAATTTTTTATTATGTCAAAGCCTGCCAGTTTTGTGAGAAACTCTTTATACAAGACATAAAACACATCTTTTGGTGCAAGAGGAGGGATGGATGCAGAGAAGGGACAATGTGTCAAGGGGGGGGGGGAGAGGCAGTGATCAGTAGCTGATAAGAAACTTTTTCCTTATCTCATGAGGGCCACATGGTGGGCTGCAGATGTTCAAAGCTGAAAGATAGAGGAACAGTGGGGCTAGAAACAAGGGCAGGAGAGAGGAACAGGTCAATAGTCAGGTCACAATGATAATATTGAATAGCCTCTTCAAATTAACCCAGAAGGGGCCCCTTTGAAAGACAGGGGACCAAGGGAGGGCTTTCAGGAATGTTCAAAGATCTCCATCAGGCTTTTCAGAGTCAGGACCAAGAAATAATAATAAGCCTGAATGTAGAACGTTCTTCTATCAAGTAAGGACTGTTTTGTTTGTTAACTCAGCATAAAGGGAACTAGTAGTCCAGCATAAAGTTAGACACAGAAGTTAATTATCTGGGTTGCATTGAATGGTGGTGGTGGGGAGCGTGTTAAAAAAGGAAAAGGAAAAAGAAAGATCATGAAGTATGCAGACGGATAGGTGGTTTTTGAACAGTATGGTTTGTTGTTTCCTGGGCAGTTTGACAGCCACGAGGAGCACCAGCGCTCTTAATGTCCCTGCGCTGTTAGATGGAGGATGGAAGAGGTTTGCAGGCTCCTACTGTTGCTTATTTAGCTGTGTACTTTTGTTATGTATAAAGAGCAGCATCTGATCTTTTCCCAGGAGCTGTGGATGCAGGATCATAAATGTCTTGGGCGTTTTAACCACTTTTTAATCTCCACAGCCTCTGAGGATGATATCCCTTTCCTCTTCAGCTTTTGCAAAAGGTCTTAATTTACACTCCTCTGAATTTGGAGGAAGAATGGGGCAGGGAGATCTTCTGCCAAGTATTAACTCTTAGCTTATACAGAGCCATATGAAGTCCAGTGGTCTTCAGAAGGGAATGTAAGGCTTGCCATGTGCCAAGTAGCTGACTTCTTTTAAAAAAAGGTTTTATTGGTCTTTAAGGCAGCCAAAACAGGCTCACTGCTGGCCTGTCCCATCCACACTCGACGGATAAATCTAAATGCATACTCCTAATTACAATGAACTCTTCAGCATACAGCTCACATATGAATTTAAGCAGGGGTAGAAAAGAGAAAGGAAGCGAAGTCCCACAGGCTGTTGATGATCCACAAAGTTTATTATTTTCAAAAGCACAAAGTGTTTCGGCCATGGCACAAATTGGCCTTTCTCAGGGGCTATTGTGAAATAAATAAAGTACATTAATTATAGTTGTGGTATTGGGACAACATATAAAGCGTCTCCAAACACATAATTTCTTAAAAAGCAAATAACTATTATCCATATTATCATATACATACCTATTATGAGAGAGTTCAGGAGTTGCAGGCTGAACGTTCAACAAAGTGGACACTCTGAGTATTAGAACAAAGGGACTAGGACTATGTACATTGCATTCATATTTATGGATTTTCTGAAGGAGGGAGTTTTTAATGTGCTGTATGTCCTCAAAGTGATCTGGTAGCACCTTGGAATTAAATGAAAGAAATTGATAGCATGAGCTTTCCTAGACTTAGATCTACTTCCTCGGACCCACCCCTTGGTATACTGATTTCCAGACTAACACAGCTATGACTCTGAATCATGTATGTATTGTTAAAAATGTCACATAGACATGCAAACACAAAAACAGATAGAGAACATAACACTAGTCAGAATTTGATGATGTCTTACCCACATGGAAGTTCCCCTATGAAAGCAATGGGTCATTTCTGTCTGATGGAAAATATCTTCATTCAGTTTAAGGTTTAAACTTTTATAAGGAGAGTTTCGCATATAGTGCCACTGTTCATACAGATGCACATTAGTTTGCGAATGGATGGTGCTTTGCATTTTGCATTTTGTTGTACATTAGATTGCACATTCAGTTGTGCTTGCAAGGGTTTTCTAGCATGATAAACACTTAATCACCATACAGAGAACTATATGACACAATAATGTGATGGTGAATTATATGTGGGTCTCCCCCCCCCCCCCAATCTATGCTGCAACTCTGCCTGGTCCTTTGGTATGTGTTCTTTCTTTTCTTCTTGACTCTTATTCCTTCTCCCTTTTTTGCCACATAATCTTGCAATCCATAGTCAGACCAGTGATCATTTGGACCAGTCATCCATCAATCTGTACCTACAGCCCCCAGATCCAAAGTACCAGGGCCCAACCCATGATCCTGAATCGTCCCCACATTTTTCCAATGATGGAGATTTCACTGGACTAAGATTCTCCCTTCCTTTGACAATAAAAATATCCACCTAGCCTGAGAATTTGGAGAGTCTTTCTCTGTCTGCCTCCTTTTTGTAGTTTCTCCCCTTTTGGCTGTTTATGAGGGGACCAGAAGCTTGGTTTTGTATGTTTGTGTGTTGTTGTTTTGTGCATCCAAGTTGTTTTTGACTTATTGCGACTCTAAGGTGGATCTATTATGGTGTTTGTGAGCACCCTTGCACTCATAGAATCATAGAATCATAGAATCATAGAAGTGGAAGAGACCTTAAGGGCCATCCAGTCCTACCCTCTGCCATACAGGAATTCACAATCAAATCAACCCCAACGGGTGGCCATCCAGCCTCTGTTTTAAAACCCTTAAAGAAGGAGACTCCACCACAGTCTCCAATATGGCATCTTCCACTGTCCAACAGCTCTTACTGTCAGGAAGTTCTTCCTAATGTTGAGTGGAACCTCTTTTCGTGTCGCTTACATCCATTGCTCCATTGTGTCCTATTCTCTGGAGCAGCAGAAAACAAACTTGCCCCCTCCTCAATATGAAATCCCTTCAAATACTTAAAGAGGGCTATCATATCACCTCTTAACCATCTGTTCTCCATGCTAAACATACCCAACTCCCTAAGTCCAGGGGTAGGCAACCTTTCCCCTTTAAGGGCTGAGGGACTTCAGCTCCCAGAAGCCTCAGCCATGTTGGCCAATAGTCCCATGTTGGCCAATAGCTCCTGGGATTCTGGGAGCTGAAGTCCTTCGGCCCTTAAAGGGGAAAGGTTGCCTACCCCTGCTAAGTCTCTCCTCATAGGGCTTTATGGTTTCCAGACCCTTCATCATTTTGGTCACACTCTTCTGGACATACTCCAGCTTGTCAACATCCTTTTTGGATTCTGGTGCCCACTTTTTTAAATAAAACCTTTCTATTTACTGAAACTGGAGTCTCTCTGCAGTTAGTATAATGGGCCCTTGGTATCCCCTGGGTTTTGGTTCTGGGCTTCCCCATGGATACCAAAATCAGTGGATGCTCAAGTCCCATTAAGTACAATGGAATAGTAAAATTGTGTCCTTTATATAAAATTGCAAAATAAAGCTTTGCTTTTGCGGATTTATATATTTGAAATAAATAATTTCAAACCATGGATGCTTAAATCCATGAATTAAAAAGTCTGTGGACACAGAGGGCTGACTATACTGGTATAGACAGGTGAAAAGATCCCCAAAGTTACCCTTTTCCTCATAAGTATCCCTTTGAGATAATAATTCTTCCTAAATTCCAAGGAGATGCTGCCCCCCAACATCCCCCCCACTTTTTAGGGTAACACTTCCTATACTGCTGGACAGTTGTTAATATTTGGCCATGATGATGGCAAGGATTCTAAAAGTAATCTGCCAGGTGGCAGAGGGCATCATCCACTTTGTTGTTGTTAACTGCCTTCAAGTCAACCTCCACCTATAGAGACCCTATGAATCAGAGACCTCCAAGTCACCTTGTCTTCAACTTCCCTGCTCAGCTCTTGCAACCTTAAGGCCATGGCTTCTTTGATGGAGCCCATTGCCGTCTACCAAGCATTATTGTGAAGTCGTAGGCTTTCATGGCTGGCATCCATAGTTTTTTTGGGTTTTTCGGGCTGTGTGGCCATGTTCTAGAAGAGTTTCTTTCTAACGTTTCGCCATCATCTGTGGCTAGCATCTTCAGAGAAAACTGAAATGGAAGAGCATGGGTGTATATATACTGTGAGACCCTGGGTAGGGAGGAGTGGTTCCCAGGTGAACTGTGTGTTGTTCTGTGTTGAATAAGTATTGTTCTGTTGTTAATGGCATAGCTTCAGGGTATGCAATCAAGGATATTGTCTGCTATTCCCATGTAAACTGTGTATTGTTCTGTGTTGAATAGGTATGTTCTGTTGTTAATGGCATGGCTTCCAGGTGAGGATATGCAATCAAGGAGATTGTCTGCTATTGTCTGCTGGGAAAGCCCCTGACCCTGGTTGGTTTCCCATTTGCATTTGCTGAGTGCCAATTTTCTTATTTTGTAGGACTGGTAGCCATATCTTGTTTACTTTAAGGGTTTCTTCTTTCCTGTTGAAGTTGTCCAAGTGTTTGTGGATTTCGATGGCTTCCCTGTGCATTCTGACCTGATAGTTGTTGGCATGGTCCAGAAGTTCAGTGTTTTCAAACAGCATTTTATGCCCAGGATGGTTTATGATGTGTTCTACTACTGCTGATTTTTCTGGCTGGCCCAGTCTGCAGTGTCTCTCATGTTCCTTGACTCGTGTTTGTACACTGCATTTGGTGGTCCCTATGTAGACTTGTCTGCAGCTGCATGGTATGCAGTAAACTCCTACGGCTGTGAGAGGGTCTCTCCTGTCCTTCGCTGAATGCAGCATTTGTTGGATTTTCTTGGTTGGTTTGTAAACCATTTGGAGGTTGTGTTTCCTCACTACTTTCCCAATTCTGTGACTCCTTTGATATATGGTAAAAATACCTTCCCTTTGGGTGGCTGCTTGTCTTCAGTCCTCTGGGTTTTTCTGGGTCTGGCAGCCCTTCTGATGTCTGAGCTGGAGTAACCATTTGCCTGTAGAGCCCAGTCTAGGTGCTTCAATTCCTCTTCCAAGAAGTGGGGTTCATTATTGTCTTTTGTAAGGAGTCATTTCTTCTCATGATACATCCAAAGTATGACAGCCCTAGTTTAGTCACTTTTGCTCCTAGGGAGAGTTCAGGCCTAACTTGCTCCAAGACCCAATTCTTGGTCTTTTTAGCATTCCACCATGTCAGTAGAACTGTCCTCTAGCACCACATCTCAAATGAGTTCATTTTCTTCCTATCAGGTTTCTTCACTATTCAGCTTTCACAGCTGTTCATAGAAATTGGAAATATGATGGCCTGGACAGTTGTAACTTTAGTATTAAATAATCTATCTTGACACTTGAGGATTTTGTTGAGTTCCTAGGAGCATCTGTGGTTGTGGGGCATACAAAGAGGTGGGGTCATCCTAATTTTAATAGGAGGATCCATGGTTATGGGATAAAGCCATTCCTACAGAATGAATATGAGCCACCGAGTGTCACCCCTGCTTGGAGGATGCAATCCACTCCTCACCCATTTCTTGCCTGGTGGGGAGTGAAAGGCATCCCTTCCATGGGGATCCATCCCAGGATCCTTTGCATCCTTTGCACTTTTGCTTCCATGTTTTATTTATTTATTTATTTATTCATTCATTTGTTATTTAATTTCTATCCCGCCTTCCTCCGTGAAGGGACCCAACACCATGACCTGAAAACCAAAGAGCCCTTGGAGCAATGGGCTTCTGTGAGGAATTCTTCCTCCTCATGCGAATACCAAGAGGAGGTTTGGAGGATGGTCCTCTTGCCCTCCTTGGAGTCTTAAGACACTTGGGAAAAGGCAATTGGCTCTGAAGGTTTTTTTTTTTTTTTTTGCAATCACTCTTTGCAAAGATATTGCCAAAGAATTTACAGTCTGTCCATACTGCATCCAATGGCTTCCTTAATCTACCTGTTTGCTGGTATTTAAAAGAGGAGCTGAGCTTGGTGGGCATTGCGATCCCAGACCTTCTGCATCATGGAGTCTGTTGGCTTTGTCCTCCTTCTGGGACTTCTCACCTTCTGCGCTGAGCTGACCCTCATTACTGGTCAGCCAGGTAAGACAAAGACCTCTTCTCCCCTCAATTAGGGAGGTAAAGAATATCCCCAAACACTCCACAAATCTTCTTTCTTGGGTGCTTTGATTGTTTGCTCCTGCATGGCAGAATGGAGTTTGACTGGATGACCCTTGGGGGTCTCTTCCAACTCTGTGATTATATGATTCTAGGTTAATTGATCGGCCAGCTAACCTTGGTCAAATCTGCACTGCAGAATTAATGCAGTTTGAGACCGCTTAACTGCCATGGCTCAGTAGTATGGAATTCTGGGATTCCAATGCTATGATTCTATGGACCTTATCACACAGAGGCAAATTGGTTAGATCCTGTGCAGAAACAGGATTTAAAAATCTGAAAAACACACACGAAAGTGAGTTGTTTTACAGACATGTTTGTGTAAAGAAGAAATAACGCGACATTAACCCAAACATAAAGTCGCCACAACCCACTCCTTTTTACTTTCTGAAGTTCCTGAAAGTAAAAAGGAGAGGGTTGTGGCAACTTTCCATTCGGATTAATGTCACATTATTTCTCCTTGATGCCAACCTTGTGTGAAAAACAGCCCGCTTTTGTGGGTTATTTGTACTTTATGTTTGGGTTAATCCCAAACGGCTTGTGGAAAAACAACCCACTTTTGTGGGTTGTTTTCACTTTAAATCCACTTTCTGCATGGGATCCGTCCCGTGTGATAAAGTCCTATGATTCTATCTTGGATAGTTGAAATGCTGGGAGGTTATATGAGTTTACACATAATGGCTATTTTCAGCCAGGTCTTTCAAGTAGGAAATATTTTCTCTCATTGCGCATAAACACTCAGCACACCATTTCAATAAAGTTTGTTATGACCAGTCCAGAGTTTAGAAAATGAAGGTAGGGTAAAAGATTTAGAGCCTGTGTAAGAGATAATCACAGGGAAGGATTGGTTCAGGTGCCACCGGAAGCTTCTCGATTCTTTTTCCTCCCCACAGAATTCTGCCACCTTCGTCCAGAAGTAGGTCCATGTGGGCGAACGTGCTCCACTATTTTGAAGAATTCATTTATGGAGGCTGTTTGGGGAATGAAACACAATTTCCAGATTTTGGACCAGTGCCGCCTCAACTGCACAGAGGTAAGAAAGAAGGAAAGCCAAGTGAAAAGCCACCCACGCGGGCTCTTCTCTCTCTGCAAGGTCCAAGATTGGGGGGGGGGGAACATCATCATCTGGGATTGTGAAGTCTCACCTAGTCAATGGAAGATGGGAAGCCACTTTATATAGGGATGGGAAGATTTTTAAAAATGGTCAGAAACATCTTTCTCAAGCCACCAAAAACCCCGACCAGAAGGACTCTGGATTGAAGAGCAGCTTTGCAGTTTTAGACCAAAAATCTATATAAAATCATAGAATCCCAGAATCCTAGAGTTGGAAGAGACCCCAAGGACCATCCAGTCCACTCCCATTTTGCCATGCAGGAACACACCATCAAAGCCAACAGAACTCGTCATAGGAAATTCCTTTATTCTTATCAAGAGGCAATACAGGCAGTGAAGAAGTCTTTCTCCTCTGCCCATATCGCTTCTGCGGAACCTCGTCCGGCAGAACTGTTTAGGGTGGTAAGGGAACTGTCACAGGTTCCACCTGTGCAGAACCCTTTACTTAACCCGACAACAGCCTGCTGTCACACTTTTAACAACTATTTGGCAGATAAAATCTCTCAGATAAAAGCCAACTTAGACGCTGGGATTACAACAGAAGTGACTGATGAAGTGTCCAGTAAACCCGTTTATGAGATTAAACGGGATCAATTTGAGTTAGTGAGTACCGATGACATAAACAAGATCCTTGGAAAAGTTAGGAAGACAACATGCTCCCTCAATCCTTGCCCATCTTGGCTGGTCGTCCAGGGGGGCAATGCATTGATGGCCTTCCTTAAAGAGGTCATCAATGCATCCCTTAGAGAAGGAATAGTTCCACCTAGTCTAAAGATTTTTCGCAGTTAAGGTAATTACGTGTGAAAGCCATTTGCAGAATCAAGGTTTATTTTTGGTTTATTTTCGGGATTTCTCATTTCCACTTATTATCGCTTTGGGGCCCACGTGTGATAACGTCCCAGGAGTGCTTTTGCACATTTAAAACTTGTGTTCCAAGTGTGCCTGTTCCTTGAGATGTAAGATGCAGGAAGACACAGGTTCATAGAAAGCAAGAGGTGGAAGGGACCCCAAGGGCCATCCAGGCCAACCCTGTTGTGGCATGCAAGAACTCTCAATCAAAGCATTACCAACAGCTGGCCATCCAGCCTCTGTTTAAAGGCCTCCAATGGAGGAGAGTCCACTACTCTCCAAAGGACAGTGTTCCACGTCGAACAGCTCTGACTGTCAGGTAATTCCTCCTAATGTTGAGCTGGAATCTCTTTTCCTGTAGCTTGCATCCATTGTTTCGTGTCCTAGTCTCTGGAGCAGCAGAAAACAAGCTTGTTCCCTCCTCAATATGACATCCCTTCAAATATTTAAAGAGGGCTATCATATCCCCTCTCAACCGCCTCTTCTCCAGGCTAAACGTACCCAGCTCCCTAATTCTTTCCTCACAAGGCTCTATGGTTTCCAGACCCTTCACCATTTTGGTCATCCTCCTTTTTGAATTGTTTTGCCCAGAACTAGATGCAGGATTATTCCAGGTGAGGCCTGATCAAAGCAGAATAGAGTGGCACTATTATTACTTCCCTTGATCTCTAGACACTAAACTTCTATGGATGCAGCCTAGAATCGTGTTGGCCTTTTTAGCTGCTGCACAAAAGTATAGCACAAGATAATTTTTTAATGTGTGTATCTGCAGGTGTAGCACAAAATCCTTATTTATGCTTGGAGAAATGCTGCCCAAAATCCTTATCCACGTTTTGTGAAGAAGATGGCAAAATCCCTTTGTGGCGATGCTTTGAGCGGTCAAAGAGGAGGAGGCTGCAGCCAAGTCATGGCGAGTCTGTGATCCTTTCATCATTTTGTCACAGGATTGGAATAGTAAATGGGGGTGCCTAGATATTATTATTATTATTATTATTATTATTATTATTATTATGTTCATTTATATCCCACCTTCCTCGCAATCCAGGGACTCAAGGCGGCTAACAAATCTAAAACAGTCCAAGTTAAAACTAAAACTGTTGGTTATTTATTGTTTTATTCCATTTTTATGCCGCCTTTCTCCCAGAAAAGGCACAAGTAAAAACCTTTATCTTATGAGTTTACATTAAAAACTACAATATACCTATTGCCCATGAGATTAAATGCTGTGTACAAAACTGGAAACATCCAAGTGTTGGAAATGTCAATCCTCTCAAGGTTTGTTCTATGATATTTGGATTTATATGATTTATATGATACTTGGATTGCATGATAATAAATATGTTACCAGAAAAAAATTAAAGCTCAAGTTACAGAAAGAAAACACTGCCTATAATTAGAACTCTTTTCTTTTGAACATAACTAATGTGATCAACTATCAAGAAGAAGACCAGAAGCCAATAAAAAAATTACATGTATTAAAAACTACAATACCTATCACTCACGGAATTAAATGCTATTTTCCAAACTGGAAATGTCAAACCACCCAAGGTTCATTTATTTCACATTTTGTGGAATGGTGCTTCAGCAAATTTAAGATATTTTATAATATTGCATAGGATGCTTTTTCTACTACAAATAAATAAACTGATTCTTCATGTAACCAAGAATTGGTGTCCTTTCTTTTCTTGAGCCTCTCCCTGAATGCAGCTGAGTCTCAGCCTTGACCCCAAAAGCTCTCCTGACCCTTTTTCTTTAGAGAACTTCTCTCTATAAAGAATCAGCAAGGCAAGCAAACCTCAGGGAGGTGCACTTGGATCAGGGACTGGGGTCTGATTTGCAGGGCTGGGATTCACGAGTTTTGCTAAACAGCCCTCCCAAGGTGTGTGTGTGGGGGGGGGGGGGGGGAGAAAAATCATAGAGCCCTAGAGGTGGAAGGGAACTCAAGGAACATCTAGTCCAGGGGTAGGCAACCTTTCCCCTTTAAGGGCCGAGGGACTTCAGCTCCCAGAATCCCAGGAGCTATTGGCCAACATGGGACTATTGGCCAACATGGCTGAGGCTTCTGGGAGCTGAAGTCCCTCGGCCCTTAAAGGAGAAAGGTTGCCTACCCCTGATCTAATCCAACCCTCTTCTGCCATACAGGAAGACATTCATAGAAACCTAAGGGTGGAAGGGAACCCAAGGGCCATCCAGACCAACCCTCTTCTGTCATGCAGGAAGATGTAAAATCTTAGAGACGTAGAGGTGGAAAGGAACCCAAGGGCCATCTAGTCCAACCCTGTTCTGCCATGCAGGAATACGCAGATTCATAGAAACCTAAAGATGAAAGGGAACCCAAGGGCGATCCAGGCCAACCCTCTTCTGCCATACAGGAAGATGCAGAATCTTAGAGCCCTAGAGGTGGAAGGAAACAGAAGGGCCATCTAGTCCAACCCTATTTTGCCATATAGGAAGACGCAGATTCATGGAACACTAGAGGTGGAAGGTACACCCAATGGCTATCTAGTCCAATCCTCTTTTGCCATGCAGGAAGAAACAGATAGATAGAAACCTAGAGGTGGTAGGGAACCAAGGCCGTCTAGTCCAACTCTCTTCTGTCATGCATGAAGAGACAGGAAGCTAAACAATCCCCTCCCCCAATAGCCCCCCCAATACAATTAAACCATTGAAGTTTAAAAACAAATAAAAAACAACCAACTGTAATAAAATACAATAAATCACAGATAAATTAAAATAATTGTAGTTCTGGGCAACACAATTCAAAAAGTATGTTGAGAAGATGGAGTGTGTCCAGAGGAAGGCAACCAAAATGGTGAAAGGTGTGGAAACTATAAAGCCCTATGAAGAGAGACTTAGGGAGTTGGGTCTGTTTAGCCTGGAGAAGAGAAGGTTAAGAGGGGATATGAGAGCCCTGTTCGAATATTTGAAGGGGTGCCATATTGAAGACGGAGCAAGCTTGTTTCCTGCTGCTCCAGAGAATAGGAGACAATGGAGCAATGGATGCAAGCTGCAGGAAAAGAGATTCCAGCTCAAAATTATGAGTCTACGCTTTGGTCAGGCCTCACCTGGAATAATCCTGTATCAAGGTTCTGGGCACCGCAATTCAAGAAGGATGCGGAGAAGCCGGAGCGTGTCCAGTCATGGATGACCACAAAATGGTGGAAGGTTTGGAAACCACCAAGCCCTATGAAGAGCAATGCAGAGAGCTGGGTATGTTGAGCCTGGGAAAGAGAAGGTTTTAAAGAGGGGACATGGTAGTCATATTTAAATATTTGAAGGGGTGTCATATTGAGGAGGGAATAAACTTATTTTCTGCTGCTCCAGAGAATAGGACACAGTGGAGCAATGGATGGAAGCTACAGGAAAAGAGATTCCAGTTCAACATTAGAAGGAACTTCCTGACAGTGACAGCTGTTCGACAGTGGAACGCATTCCCTAGTAGGGTGGTGGAGTCTTCTTCTTTGGAGGTCTTTAAACAGAGGTTGGATGGCCATCTGTTGGGGATGCTTTGATTGTGAGTTCCTGCATGGCAGAATGGAGTTGGACTGGATGGCCCTTGGCGTCTCTTCCAATTCTAGGATTCAATGAAGGGGCTTCTGTGGGGAGTTCTTTCTTGCTCATGCAAATGTCACAATGATGTTGGGAGACTGGTCCTGTTGCCCCTTTGTTGAATATTAGGACACTTTGAGGAAGCAATTGGCTCTGAGGGAGGGTTTTTTGCAATCACTCTTTGCAAAGATATTGCCAAAGAATTTCCATTCTGTCCACACCGCATCCAACGGCTTCCTTAATCTACCGCTTTTGAAATCCCCAGAGGAACCTGTTTGCTGGTATTTAAGAGAGGAGCTGAGCTGGCTGGGCATTGCGATCCCAGAGCTTCTGCATCATGGAGTCTGTTGGCTTTGTCCTCCTTCTGGGACTTCTCACCTTCTGCGCTGAGCTGACCCTCATTGCTGGTCAGCCAGGTAAGACAAAGACCTCTTCTCTTCCCCCCTCAGTTAAGGAGGTCAAGAATATCCCCAAACACTCCCTGCTCATCTCCACACATCTTTCTCAGGTTAGCTGATCTTCCAGCTCACCTTGTCGCCTGTTGTATGGGATTGTAAAGCCCAGCAACATTGGTGGAATTTCTTCAGCATTGAGTGGATCGGGGCCCTGCTTAAAACCTTGGCCCTGGCTGCAGATTTCAGACTAGAGAAACAGGGGCAGTCCCACAGAAAAGGCACCATGCTTGTGCCATATTTTTACCTCTGCAGAACGGGGTCTCTCTGGATTCAGTCCAAAGCTTTAAAACTTCCTTTTCAGAAGATTGCATGCCATATGCCGATGGGCTGGTGGGTCCCACGTCAAACAGTTAAGAGGGGATATGATAGCCTTGTTTAAGTATTTGAAAGGTTGTCATATTGAGGAGGGAGCAAGCTTGTTTTCTGCTGCTCCAGAGAACAGGAACTGGAGCAATGGATGCAAGCTACAGAAAAAGAGATTCCACCTCAACGTTAGGAAGGACTTCCTGATAATAAGAGCTGTTGGACAGTGGAAGATGCTCCCTCGGAGATTGTAGTGGAGTCTCTTTCCTGTCAGGTATGCTTTGATTGGGAGTTCCTGCATGGCAGAATGGGGTTGGACTGGATGGCCCTTGGGGTCTCTTCCAACTCTATGATTCTGTGATTCTATCCAAAGGGCTTCATCCAAAGCATTTTTCCAAGACAGTGAAGCTATTGTGGAGATAGGGTTTAATATATTTGACAAGTCCTATAGAATTCAATTAAAATCCAGAGTGAATTCACTCCCTCCACCGACATAAGAGCCAAAACATTAGCCAACAGAGGTGGAACTCTTTTCTTCCCACAGACTTCTGCCAACTTCCTCCAGAACCTGGTCCATGTGAGGCTCACATGCCCCGTTATTTCTACAATACGGCTTCCAAGAAGTGTGAGAAGTTCATTTATGGAGGCTGCAGGGGGAACAAAAACAATTTCAACACTCTGGAGCAGTGTCGCCGCACCTGTGCAGGTAAACAGAAAAGCCAGGTGAAAGCCACCCACTCCCATCTCCCTGCCAGGTCCGAGATTGGGGAGGGGGGAAGTCAGCTGGGACTGTGAAGTCTATTTTAGTCATGGGGACATGGGTGAAAGTATTTTTTAAAAAAGAAAAATGCTCAAAATCATCTTTCTCATGGGTCCAAACACGCCTGTGAGAACTCTGGAGTGATGACTGCCTTCACAGTTTGAGACTTCTTCCTACCATCTTCCTGACATTGATTGCTGTTTAACAGTGGAAGACACTGCTGCCTTGGAAAGTGATGGAGCCTCCTTCTTTGGAGGTCTTTAAACAGAGGCTGGATGGCCATCTCTCATAGGAGGGCTTGGATGGTGTCTTCCTTAATGAGCTTACAGTTGTAAACTGCTTAGACACTGCATAGCGCGGTATGAAGCGGTATATAAATGAAGCTGTTTGCTTCCTATATGGCTGAAGGAAGTTGGACTGGATGGCCCTTCTTGGGGTCTCTTCCAACTCTAGGATTCTATGATTTTCCCTAAAATTTGTACACAGTTATTTTGTGCAAAAAACAACATATTCTGATAGAAATATCTGTGCACAGAAAAAGATAAGCATATTTTTTTCTGTCCATACTAGTCTTCACAGAATATGCAGATAGCAGTTCTTCAGCAGATCTTATCAGGCAAAGATGTGGTTGTTGTTATATGCCATCCATGCATCAAACCTCCAGAAGAGCCTGTGCAGACCTTGCAGACTCAGGGCTGCGGATTCCTTGACATATTTCGTCAACCTGTAACCTGACCTTCTTCTTTTCATGTTGTCTTAAACTTTACCAAGTGTTGTCCTCTTTTGCAGCGACTTGTGTCCTCTCATGATGTATCCAAATTATGACAGCCTCAGTCCAGTCTGAATTTTGGCTTTTATGAATTGCCCAGATTTGCTGTTCGATTCATTGCTCTTTTTACCCATTGTTCTTGGACCCGTTAAACCTTGAGACCCAGGTTTTTCTGGTGGCCAGGAGTGCTTTTGCACATTTAAAACCGGTGCACCAACTGTCTCCATTTCTTGGGCTGTTAGATCTGGCCATAGTGGTGGTACATGCCTTCGTTTCATCCCATTTGGACCACTGCAATGTGATCTTCTTGGAGCTGCCTTTGAAGAGTGTTCAGAAACTTCTGCTGGTCCAAAGACTTGCAGGCAGCCTAGGGGATCATTTTGAAAAGCAATTTCACAGCTTTTTGTGGGTGTTTCAGGGTGTGTGGCCATGTTCTAGAAGAGTTTCTTTCTGACATCTGTGGCTGGCATCTTCAGAGAATACTGGAATGGCAGAGAGTGGGTCTATATATACTGTGAGACCCTGGGTAGGGAGGAGTGGTTCCCAAGTGAACTGTGTGTTGTTCTGTGTTGAATAGGTATTGTTCTGTTGTTAATGGCATGGCTTCAGGGTATGCAATCAAGGATGTTGTCTGCTATTCCCATGTAAACTGTGTATTGTTCTGTGTTGAATAGATATTGTTCTGTTGTTAATGATATGGCTTCAGGGTGGGAGGAATTTCACAGCTCTCTTTTCTGCTGCAGAGAAACCTGGCACCTGCCCCAAAGCACCTCCAGGAACCATCACCATCTGTCTAGTATCATGTGGGAGTGACTGGGAGTGTCCTGGGAAGGAGAAATGCTGTCCTTATGCATGCATGGTGCAATGCATGAAACCCCTCTAAGGTGAGAAGGCTGTTTGCCCTGAGGTATGTGTGTGCATGCAAGAACTATACTGTTAGCAATGGATTCGGATTCCCTTTCTCAAAATGTCTGCAATCCATTCTCTCCTCTGATTGCTAAAAGGAAGGACAGAAATAACTCTGTCTGTCTGTCTGTCTGTCTGTCTGTCTGTCTGTCTGTCATCTCTCTCTCTCTCTTTCTCTGAAATTGCTAAACCCAGATGAACAAAGCCGGGTTCTAGTTCACTTGCGTTTTGCCCAGGGGTGTCACTAGGAGATGCTGGGATACGAGGGGTTCAGTCCATGCTGACAGCCCAGGAAGGGGGTGAACCCTTGGTGGGGGGTTGTGACCCATTGTCCATCCCTCACATTAAATGCTGCTGTGCCCCACTCCAGCCACAGCACCTCTACAAATGGAGAAAGAGGGGAGTGGAAGAGGAGGAGGAGGATGCCACCATTACGCCCTCCTCCCCCTTAGCCATCCCTGGACCTTTCTGGGTCTGTCTGGACAGGCATTGAGTGGGGGGTGGGCAGGTGGGTAAGCAAGGCAAGGCAAGGGGAGGGGAGGCTACCCTCATCCTCAGCAGCCTTTTCTGGGTCTGGAAGGCAGGCAAGCGAGCAAGCAAGTGAGGCAATGGGGGCAAGGAAGGGAGAATTGTGTAGGTTGCCCTCACTGCCCCCATCAGCCCTCCCTGGGTCTGGGTGTCTGCTCAAGGCAGCAGGGGAAGATGGAGAATGGGGCAGTCCACCCCCACCATCACTGCCCCCCCAGCCCTTTCTGGACCCATGTCCCAGGTGACAACAACCCTAGTGATGCCACTTGTTCCACCCTCGATTGTTGGACATCACTCCCAACTTGGCTCTTGTTCAACAATGTTTGCCAATCTACTGAAAACTCTTGGAGATCTATAGGTCTTGAGCTACTTTCTTTTCTTCATTGAAGAAGAGAGCTGAGTCTTCTTTGGAGCATCCTTGTAAGTCGTTCCAGTTTATCTTCCCATCTAGCTGTAATTCATTGTACCAAATTGGAATTAGCCATTGCATGTCCAGAGATCAAATAAAGCGACTGAATCACGGTAGAGGCCCTGGGACTCCAGCTAAATCAGAGTCCTCCTAGGTCATGTTTAGGCTGCCTTTCCCAAATATTAGGAACGCTTGCCCAGGCACCAATCCAAAGCAGCTCTGAGCATAAGCTGATCATCTTACTAATGTCTCTTTCTTTTCCTTTTTTCAACAGGAGAGATCCCAAACTGTTTCCGAGGCTCCGGAGACCAAGGCAAAGAAGCACCAACCTGGACCAAGGATCTTCTCATCTGCATCCATCATGGTGACCCACCTCTTGCTGGCTTCCTCCCTTCCTCCCTTCAATAAAGGCATTCATGACATGTATTCCAGCCATGTTTGAATCTTGGGGGTTCTTTCCTTGCCCATCTGAAGCCATCTTCTCCCATGTTGTGATCTCTGGGGGAGGATGAAAGTGGTCAAGAGGGGGTCATCTCAATGCAATTTTACTTTTTTAAAAGAAAAAATAAGTTAAATAAAGGGTTTCTCAGTACCAGGGGTATGGGCATATTGAATTTTAGACAGCAGTTGAATGCATTTTTGCTGGGCACCAAAACCCCTTTGAACCTTATGGGATTTGTGGGATAGATGGAGGTCACCAGATCCACAAGTCTCCTGTCCTGCAGGGATACAACGCAAACGGTCCGAATGAAAGGAACAATGTAAGCAAGCAGGGGTGGAAAGACTATTGTTTTTTTTTGCAAGTTGGTAGCTCTCTTGGAGGAGAAAGTACAGCAGCT
This sequence comes from Phrynosoma blainvillii, assembly GCA_026167975.1. Taxonomy (NCBI): domain Eukaryota; kingdom Metazoa; phylum Chordata; class Lepidosauria; order Squamata; family Phrynosomatidae; genus Phrynosoma; species Phrynosoma blainvillii. The sequence goes on along the minus strand of JANUYF010000004.1, from coordinate 317,288,695 downwards.
GGAGGCGCGGGTAGCTACACTTCAGAATATTAGGGAGCAAGAGGCTTTCCTAGACAGAACGGAACGAACGGTCTTGGACAGGGACCACACAGTGGAAGGTGCTGGGGAAGAGAACGTCACACCACATACACAGGAGGTAGACAGCTGGAGGAATGTCACACGTAGAAGTAGGGAGACCAGAGATCGTTCTGGGAGCTTGCAGCTACAGAATCGTTTTCAAGCTCTTTCCCTTACCAAGGAGGACGAGGAAGAGCAGCATGAACAGACTTCAGGGAAAGAGCTGGGAGTACCACCACAGGGAACAGTCGCTGCTAAGCCTCGTAGGAGACGTGTGGTCGTGGTGGGGGACTCCTTGCTGAGAGGGACAGAAGCAGTGATTTGTGGGCCTGACAAGATGTCTCGGGAGGTGTGTTGTCTCCCTGGGGCAAAGATCCGAGATGTGACAGAGAGGCTGAGAAGACTGGTCAGGCCTACCGACCAATACCCCTTCCTTTTGGTTCACGTGGGAACGAACGACACAGCAAGACACAGCCTTCAAAACATCAAAAGGGATTACGAGGCTCTAGGAAAGAAGCTGAAAGAAATGGAGGCACAGATTGTCATCTCGTCTCTACTGCCAGTTGAAGGGCACGGTCCAGGAAGAGAGAGGAAGATAGCAGATGTCAACAATTGGCTCCGCAGATGGTGTCGTCGAGAACGATTTGGATTCTTGGATCATGGGCTGCGGTTCCATGAGGGCGGACTCCTGGCAAGGGATGGGCTGCATCTCACACCAGTTGGAAGAAACGTTTTTGCCAACAGTCTGAAGAATTTGATCAGGAGGGCTTTAAACTGAGTTATGTGGGGAAGGGAGACAGCACCCTAGAAGACAAAAGGACTGGAAAAAATAGTCAAACTGTCATAGAGGAAACAAAGCAAACAGTAGAGGGACCCAACAGTGGGAGGCAAAAAAACGTGCTAAGGCAGCAAGTAAAGGAGACATATGGTCTTAGATGTCTCTACACTAATGCACAGAGCATGGGAAATAAGCAAGATGAACTTGAACTCCTAGCGCAACAAAGCAAATATGATATAATAGGCATCACTGAAACCTGGTGGGATGAGTCTCATGATTGGAATGTAAAAATACAGGGGTATAACCTCTTCAAGAGAAACAGGCCAAACAGGAGAGGAGGAGGAATAGCATTATATGTCAGGGATATTTACACCAGTGAAGAAATCCAGGACAACAATCCTGGAAGCCAGGTGGAGAGCATTTGGATAAAAATTAAAGGGGAAAGAAACAACAGGGATGTTATTGTGGGAGTCTACTACAGACCCCCGACTCAGGCAGAAGAACTGGATGATGCCTTTCTAGAACAGATGACCACACACTCAGAAAGGAGAAATATAGTAGTGATGGGTGACTTCAACTATCCGGATATTTGCTGGAAGTCAAACTCGGCAAAATCCTTGAGGTCTAGCAAATTCCTCACTTGCCTCGAAGACAATTTCATTGTTCAAAAGGTGGAAGAGGCAACGAGGGAGTCAGCTATTTTGGATCTGATCCTAACTAACAGGGAAGACCTAGTTAATGGGGTGCAAGTGGTTGGATCCTTAGGCGGGAGTGATCATGTCCTCCTGGAGTTTATTATACAGTGGAAAGGAGAAGCCAGGCATAGTCAGACACGCATTCTAGACTTTAGGAAAGCTGATTTTACTAAACTTAGAGAAATACTGAGGGTGATCCCATGGACAGGAATACTAAAAGAGAAGGGAGTTCAAGACGGATGGGAGTTTCTCAAAAGGGAGATACTGAAGGCACAATTTCAAACCGTGCCAATGAGGAGGAAGAATGGGAGGTGTCTCAAGAAACCAGGATGGATGACTAAGGAACTTGCAACTGAACTATGTTTTAAACGGAACATGTATAAGAAATGGAAAAATGGGGAAATCACCAAAGAGGAATTCAAACAAATAGCTAGCACGTGTAGGGTTAAAGTCAGAAAAGCTAAAGCGCAGAATGAAATCAGGCTTGCTGGAGCGGTTAAGAACAATAAAAAGGGCTTTTGGGGGTATGTCAGTAGCAAAAGGAAAAAGAAGGAAATGGTAGGGCCACTGTGTGGAGAAGATGGCAAAAAGTTAACAGGGGACAGAGAAAAGGCAGAATTACTCAACACCTTCTTTGCTTCAGTCTTCTCAGAAAAGGCAAAGGGTGCTCAACTTGAGGATAATGGAGCAGAGGACAGAATAGGAGAATTTCATCACAGAATAAGTAAAGAGATAGTACAGAAACATCTAGTTAATCTAGATGAATATAAGTCTCCAGGACCAGATGAATTACATCCAAGGGTATTAAAAGAACTGGCAAATGTAATATCAGAACCATTGGCAATAATCTTTGAGAATTCCTGGAAAACAGGAGAGGTTCCAGCGGACTGGAGGAGGGCAAATGTTGTCCCCATCTTCAAAAAGGGGAAAAAAGAGGATCCCAACAATTATCGTCCAGTTAGTCTGACATCAATACCCGGAAAGATTCTGGAGCAGATCATTAAACAGAGAGTCTGTGAACATCTGGAAGATAATTTCATAATCACAAAAAGTCAACATGGGTTTCAGAGAAACAGGTCATGCCAGACAAATCTGATCTCTTTTTTTGATAAAATTACCAGCTTGGTAGATGAAGGGAATGCTGTGGATATAGTATATCTTGATTTCAGTAAGGCCTTTGACAAGGTTCCCCATGACATTCTTGCAAGCAAGTTGGTAAAATGTGGGCTAGACAAAGTAACTGTTACATGGATTTGTAATTGGTTATCTGGTCGAACACAAAGGGTGCTCAACAATGGCTCCTTTTCAACCTGGAAAGAAGTGACCAGTGGGGTGCCACAGGGCTCTGTCCTGGGCCCAGTGCTATTCAATATCTTTATTAATGACTTGGATGACGGTATTGGGGGCATAGTTATCAAATTTGCAGACGACACCAAATTAGGAGGAGTAGCTAATACCCCAGAGGACAGGATCAAAATTCAAAATGACTTGAGCAGACTAGAAAGTTGGGCCAAAGCTAACAAAATGAAATTCAACACAGAGAAATGTAAGGTACTGCACTTAGGGCGGAAAAACGAAAAGTACAGATATACGATGGGGGACACTTGGCTGAATGAGACTACGTGTGAAAGGGATCTAGGAATCCAGGTGGACCACAAGTTGAACATGAGTCAACAGTGCGATGCAGCAGCTAAAAAGGCCAATGCAATTTTAGGCTGCATCAGTAGAAGTATAGTGTCTAGATCAAGAGAAGTAATAGTGCCACTATATTCTGCTTTGGTCCGGCCTCACCTGGAATACTGTGTCCAGTTCTGGGCACCACAATTCAAAAAGGATGTGGAGAAACTGGAGCGTGTCCAAAGGAGGGCAACTAAAATGGTGAAGGGTCTGGAAAGCAAGCCCTATGAGGAACGACTTAGGGAGCTGGGGATGTTTAGCCTGGAGAAGAGAAGGCTGAGAGGTGATATGATAGCCGTGTTTAAATATTTGAAGGGATGTCATATCGAGGAGGGAACAAGCTTGTTTTCTGCTGCTCCAGAGACTAGGACCCGAAACAATGGATGCAAGCTGCAAGAAAAGAGATTCCACCTCAACATTAGGAGGAACCTCCTGACAGTAAGGGCGGTTCGACAGTGGAACACACTCCCTCGGAGAGTAGTGGAGTCTCCTTCCTTGGAGGTCTTTAAGCAGAGGCTGGATGGCCATCTGTCGGGGATGCTTTGATTGGGAGTTCCTGCATGGCAGGGGGTTGGACTGGATGGCCCTTGTGGTCTCTTCCAACTCTATGATTCTATGATTCTATGATTTTTAAAAAATGTCAAAAAACATGCCTTTCAAGTGTCAGGATACCCCAAGGAAAAGACTCCCGGGTTGATTAAAATCTTCTCAGTTCAGGACTGCACAAAATTCACAGGTGATTATTTTGCTGGAAAAAACAAACAAACAAATTTTCTGCTCAGAAAACAAGACACTCTGCACTCTATGCAGAAATGTTATTTAATATACAGAAAAAGCTGTAATTAGGGATATATTCCATGTCAAATTTTCATGCAGGTAATTTGCTTAGGAAAACCATTTAATGTACAGGAAACAGCAGAAAAAAATAGAAAAAACCCAGAACTCAGACTGATGTCTTGGTTTTCTAAGAATTCCTCACAGCAGGGAGAACATTGCTAAGCTTACTAACTGCTTCTACCGAGAAGAAATTTAATGGAGAATTAAACCCCTGTAAGTAAACCATTTTGTATCTCATTTGTCTGGTGAGGCAGGGCAGCCAAGGATCAAGAGGACCCAGCCACACGCTATCTGTGAGAAACAAGTCCAATGGGGGAAAGGGACCCACATCTACAAAGACTTGTGTTTGTGTGTGTGTAAATACAAACATCTACAAACACACACACACACACACACACACACACACACACACACCTGGGCTGTAACAGAGGCGCTTTGGGATCCTAGAACCCTAGAGTTGAAAGACACCCCAAGGGCCATCCAGTCCAGCCCCATTCTTCCATACATGAAGACACAACATCAGGATGAGCTGGAGAGGGCAGAGGTCCCTCTGGGAAGGAAGGAAGGAAGGAAGGAAGGAAGGAAGGAAGGAAGGAAGGAAGGAAGGAAGGAAAGAAGGAAAGAAGGAAGGAAGGAAAGCTATGCAGGGCTCTTCCTTATGGTAAGAATACTTAGAGGAAGAACCATGTGTCTTCTTCCCAAAACATCCATTCGGGGGTGTCTATTGTCTGTGGATGGTTAGAAGCACAGAATCATAGAACTGGAAGGGAGCACAAGGGCTGCTCAGGGGAAAATGACCTGCAGATGCTTGCCTACCCACTTGCGTGAATAAGTCCCCCATTGGCACGGAGTTGTGCTGGTGAATGTCTTTACTTTCTCCATCTTCTTTGGCCCTGTCAGGATGGAGATGGGTCTGCTCCAGCCCCATCATCTTCACTGGTCTCATCCACTAGGTCCCCCACTCTTAGTGCATGCATGCCCTTTCTTCCCTCCATGCATCTGGTGAAGGAGAACCAACCTACAAAGCTCATCATGCTACAACTCTTTTCTCCCAGTTGGCATCAAAGGTGCTGCAAGATCCCTTTGCAGACTGATACTCCAGGCTAACACAGCTATCTCACTGAATTCCCTACTGGAGCGTATCTTAGTCAGAGAGAAAGAGAGAAGTGGGAGAGAAAAGGGAAGGAAACCCCCTCCAGCCTACCAATGGGTCCATGGTGCCTATATTACTGGGAAGAAGGAGAGGGGAGCTGGTGATGGAGTCAACCCAGAATCAGGGGACACTGCTCCGAGGAGAGGAAATGTTCCTTTGGACACCTTGACCGACTGACACAGTCCAGGGGTGAGCAAGGGCCTTTGCAGACTGGCAGAAATAATGCACATTAAATTGAGGCACTGCCCTGGCTCAGTGCTAGGGAGTCATGCGAATTGTATTTTTTTCTGAGACATTGAGCCTTCTCTATCAGAGAGCTCTGGTGTCACAATAAATTACAGTTCCTATGATTCCCTAGCACTGAGCCAGGGCAGTGCCTCAATTTAATGTGCAGTATTTCTGGCAGTCTGCAAAGGCCCTAAGTCTTTCAGCTGGAGAGAACCAGCTCTGACCCAGGTTTCTGGGCATCCTTCCATGGCCAAGAGTGGAAAGAGAGGAATGTTAGCCAAGCAGATGGGACCCATCCTAGGCCCAAGCCACCAGGTTCAGCATTTGGAGAGCTTCTTCAAGCAAGCCAATGTTGGGATTGCTCAGTCTGCCCAGAAGTCAAGGGCCTCTTGCAATCTTGCCAGGAGCTGCTGGGGAGCCCCTTACAATGACACCCAGTGCAGAGACCCAGGCCAAATGCAAAATGGACTCCTCAACACACTTTCTGGAACTGAATGCATCCGATTTCTTGTGAGAAATTGCAGCTTGCTTTGGGCATTGGCCCCATGAGATCCGCCCTACCTGCCCCTAAAGAATATGGAAGTGGAGGTTGCATCCATGCTTGTCTCTGTGAGAATTAGGAGCATAGAGAGAACTTCTTTAATAGCTTGACTCCTTTCTCTCACTCTGCGCTGCTCCTTCGGACAGTGTGGGTTCAAAGATGTCGCTTCCTATCTCCTCCCCTTCTCTCCTGCAGGTTTTAAGAGTTGGATTTTATGGCTCTTTGTTCTCTTCTTCCTTTCCTTATGTCCCAGAAGGATGCAGGCAGGAGTCACCACCTCAGAAGGCCTCCCCTCTCTTATATTCACACATAAGAACCAGCTTTTAGGGACTCTTTTATCAAAGGATAGGTTTTTCTATTGCCTTTCTATTTTCCTTGGAGAGATATCTTATAGCACCTGAGCTTTGTTGACAACGCTGCTTTTAGCAGAGACTACTCCCGAAACCCCTTCAATTTCAAACACTTCAATGTTAATTTTACAGCCCTATATGTAGATGGGGTCCAAGTGCCATCTAAGCCCCTCCAACCCAATTATGCCGAGGAGCAGTTTGTGAGGGAGTTCATGCAGCTAGTACAAGTAACAGGAAAAGAAATGATAGGCTGGGCCCTTCTAATTAATTGTAATGAGTTTTTGAACAGGTATACCTGTCTCCAGGACAGAGCTGTGCTGACCACTATTCTCTAATAAAAACAGGAAACCTCAGAGCCGAGATCCGGTTTGCTATTCCCCTGCCAAATACTATTAATATGTTCCTTTATGGAGTGTTTGACAATGTGATTGAAATCAACCACAGCAGAAACATTCTCTTTGATTATATGTGAAGATGAACATGGGGCAGATATCAGAACAAGTATTTTCTAGACGTATACCCCAGTGATCTGCTTCCAAAGAGATTTCTCACCAAAAGGCCTGTCAGACTAGTGGTGAACACCCACCCTCACCATTTACGAGGAGAACATTGGATAGCTATCCATCTGTCATCAGAGGGTCCAGGAGAATTTTTTGATTCCTACGATATGGCCCCCGATGATCCCCACCTTCCTAAGACCATTCCAGAGTTTTTAGAACACCAGACTGAGGAGACGGTGTTCCAGCAGAAACAGCTGCAGCACCCCCAGGCAGTGACCTGCGGGCACCACTGTGTGTTCTTTTTAGAAAGCAGAACCAGGGGATTATCTTTTGACCAGATTTTAAAGCTGTATTCTGACGATGTTTTAAAAAATGATCGGATGGTCATAAGGTTTGTCAGAGACAGAAGAACCCAGCTATACCAGAAGCCTTGCGACTTTTTTCATCATGTTCAGACCTGCTTCCCACTATGTAAAAATCAATTGTATGCCTGATACAATAAAAGAGAGACCGATTTATGATTAAATATTGTGGCATTTATTTATTTACGCAGGCTAGAAAGTTAGCCATTCAGGTTTCTTAACGAGTGCTGTTGAAGGAGTCTCAGGGATCGTTTCCAGCTTTAACCAAGGAGGTCTCTTGAATGGTCTTTTTGTTCGGGAACGGGTTGTCTTTGGTGGTAAGGAGGGTATTTTCAAGTTCTCTACTGTTTGTCTAACTTCCATATTCCCTACAAGAGAAGTGGGTATATTTAGCTCTGCCAGAGCTTTCAGAAAAATAGCCCATCCTATGGGTTTTCTCTTCTCGGGAACAATGTTAGAATGAGTGATGCCTCTGATCAAATTGATATTGGACCCAGGCAGGGCTTCTCCTCTATACAGAATTGTTCCTTGCTTATCCCACAAAGAGATGTCTTTATGCTGGTTTAATTTGTTTAGCAGAAGCTCAGCATTTTTCCTACAGCGACCGTGGACACCTTCCAAAATCTCTTTAATGGAAGCATCCTTTTCACAAGGAGCTGGGGTTGGTGGTGGTGGCAGAAAATCAGGGAGAATGGGATTTTTCTCCATTTCACCCATCCTGTTTAGGGTAAGAAAATGCTGCAGAACACTGGTGTAGAGCTTAGCCTTTTCATATTCAGACAAGTCTGTCCTTAAGAAAATCTCTCTCGTGTCTGAGTCCAGGCGCCTAACCTTAGCGTTTCTGATATTTTCTGGCTCTTCTTGCAGGGTTTCCAATTGTTTACTGGGAACCAGATAAATTTTCTCAGTATATTCCATCTTTACTTTGTGAGCAGACTGGTCAAGAGAGGGATAGCAAAACCAAGCAAGGGGCCGATGAAGCCCCCGCTCTGCTCAATGAGTTGCTTTTTCTTTTTTAATGACAGCTTCTTATTGCTTAGCTGCTTGATGAAGGCCTTCTTTTTTTTCAGACCTTAAACTGCCTGGGCTTTAAGGGGACGTTACCTTTTACAGTATTAAGGGCTATCTCGGCAATAGTCGCTATGAGACTCTCAGAAGCCCCACATAAAATGGTTCTTCTCTGCTTGGGATCCACTTTAATAAGAATTTTCAAGAGGGCCAAGTTTTTCTTTATATTGGCAGACATGCTGCTGCTGCTGCTGCTAATAATAATAATATTTATTCATACCCCGCCCCTCTGGGAACAATCGGGGCAGTTAACAGCATATTAAAATTCCAATGCTGCAGATGTCAATGGCAGCTTAAAAGTTCACTATGTAGGAATCAGCACCTTTTATAAGTGCCTAAAGGCTTTTTTGGAACATAGACTGCCAGAAGATCAGGTGGAAAAAGGCCTGATCGTAATCTGTGTGTTTCAGGAGTTGTCTCTTGGAGATCTATCAGTAAGTAGTGATAGGGCTTTAGGGTAGCATCATTAAAAGCATCCAAAAAGAAGGCTGTGTTTTTAGGATACATTTGGTGAGCCAGAATCAATATTTGCAATTTGTGTCTAGGATTCTTAAAGAGCACTATATATTTAGCATTGAGGCTGATTGTTCGCCCTGTTTCCCAGAGCAAAATAAATTCTGAATGACATATATGATACTCAGATTTTTACGATGACACAGTTTTGTAAAAGCCACCTGAACAAATTCATTTTCACAAGCTTTTCCCATTAAGTCATCCAATATCACCAGATTAACTTTATTGACAGGAAATAAAACATTATCATCCAAAGTGAGAGGTAATCCCTCCACAAAGCAAATAAAAGTTCCTTATACAAAGGTTTCCAGCATGAATAGAACCATACGACATTAACCAGTTTGATAGAAAGCACATGATGAGCATGCAGCAATACATTTTTAATAAAGTAACTTTTCCCACAATTGCTAGGTCCTGTCAAAATCATCGAGAAAGGATGCTGCAAGAGTGTATCCATATTTTCAATAGGCGTAGGGTACAGTTTTGAAATAATCCACAATGGCACGTTTGTCAAACAACCTTCTGCATTTTCCTGAGAGTTTTGGCTTCTATCAGAAACTGATTTTTATTCCTAACATTTCCATTTTGTTCTACCACTATCTCTAGATGGGGCTGTCCATCCCGTTCTGAGACATATAAAAAAACCAAATCTTTGAGACTGTTAAAGGTGATCTTCTCATTGTTGGCTGAATTCAATGTGATCCCTTTAACTTTTATACACACAGAGTTATCTGACAACTTGTAGGCATAACTTTTGGGCCCTGCCGCCACATACTCTGTAATGTGCTGATCTGAAGGGACCTCATTCATCAGATCTCCTAAGTAGTCCCCCAACATTGGAACCCAGTCACTGGGCTTGCTCACAAAGATGACAGAATCTGTATCGTGATACAAGCAATTTTCCTGCAGTTTATGGAACAGATTGAAATGTTCCACACGAGCATAAGCATTTGTGAAGGCTGCAATGAACACATTGGTGTTAGAAGGTGGTACGACTCTATCTTTACTATGCTTCCAACTTACACACACAGCCTCATCATCTATAAAATCAAATGAGGATACTTCATATTTCTCAGAAAAGAGAAGCTGGAAGAGATAGTCTGGATCCCTCACAATTTCTGTGTTTGGGAGATTCACTCTCTGAGCAAATTTACCCCATAGTGAATTTAAAAACAGTTTAGCAATCTGCCTTTTTTCAGGATTCTTACATACCTGCTCAGAGTCAAGTTTTTGCCCTCCTTCTTTTAATAAGACTGAATGTACCTGTTTTTATCTTCAGTCACACACCAATCAGGATAGCCTGAAGCTTCTTGTTTCCTCCTAAGATGTATTTTAATGTACTCTGAAAACATTAGCTTACCTGCTATTTTTAGGGATAAAATGGGAAAATACAGCCTTCTGGGGGGACCAACCTAACTTTAGCCAGTCCAAAATAGTTTTCAAGATCTTCAAAATTGTCATAGATGGTGGTTGGATGGCCAATTGGATAAGCTTTTGTCTTATTGACAAAAGGATATAGACTGGTAAAGTCATAATAATGTATTTGCTCCCCTGGTTTAGGTTTGTAATACAGACAAATGGCATTGGTTCGGCCACCATAGAGCACATCTCTTGGGGATAGAGCCTCTGGGAATTGCACTGTAGTAAGAAAGCTTTGAAGGTTAGAATCTGTTTTGATCATACAAAGCCACTGGTGCTCCCAAATAGTTCTAATTTCAAAACCAAATTTTTTCAAATAATGGAGCTTCCTCTGAGTAGTGTTCTAAAGATGCTCAAAAGAGGAACCAGTCATGGGGTTCCGATCTGTTAGGAAATAACATTGCCTGCACCCATGAAAAAAGCAGCCAAAATATTCGAAGGCAAATTTCTTGTTATTTACAACAGCATAGCCATCTAGAAAATAAGAACCTATCTTGACTTTGCTACCCTTTAAGGTGTGATGAATCTGAATATTTTCTGTATGTTCAATGTATGACAACCACTAAATGGAAGCAGTGGAGAACCTTTTAACCTGGCCATGATAATCCCTACAGTCAGTGATGGCAATTGTTTCAGGCTTGAGAAAACAGAACCTGTACATTTTCAGGCAGACACTAGCTAAGGTGAGGTTCTGAAAAGGATCTATAGCCATGATTTGTTTTTTAACTCTCCCCTCACTATCTTCAATAATATGCTCAGATCATGTCATAGATATGATTTCATGCCTATATCTAATACAATCTTGTTCCAGAATTTTAACATCCTGTTTATAGTAAAATTCCAGTTCTCTTTGAAAATTGAAAGTCTTGTTCTTGTTCTCCCCATACCACTTAACAATTTCTGACCTCTCCTTACTCCTCATTGCATCTATACCATAAAAATGGGGAGCAGGTAGGGGCCCTACATAATTTTGATTTGCAGCTGTGTTAAAAAAATGGGGAAAGTAGCCTTTTGAAGCAGCAAACACCAATGCCTGAGGAAGCTTTGCTAGGGCCATTGGTAAATGATTAAGGGCAGGGGTAGGCAACCTTTCCCCTTTAAGGGCCAAGGGACTTCAGCTCCCAGAATCCCAGGAGCTATTGGCCAACATGGGACTATTGGCCAACATGGCTGAGGCTTCTGGGAGCTGAAGTCCTTCGGCCCTTAAAGGGGAAAGGTTGCCTACCCCTGATTAAGAGAATCGATAAAAGTTATTTTCAGGCTTTTCAACATGACAGCCTGCAGCTTTCTTCCCCAAGTAAATAATTCAGGATCCAACTTTTGTTGGATAAGTTCTCTAACAATAAAGTAGCTGTCATAAGATTTTGCGTTATGCGCTATAAAAACACTGTTCTTGAATGCTGCTTTTTTGATGAATGTCTCAATGAATTCTGAAACACAATTTCCCCCTGAAGCTCCATTCCTTATTAAACTGAGACCATTTCTTTTTACATTCAAACTTTCACTCCTAAGGGTCCTAGATTCGTTGCTTCACATGACTAGTCAGGTGAATGCGACAGTCAGGAGTGCCTGCTATCAGCTTTGGCTGATACGCCAGCTGCACCCTTATCTGGATATGAGGGATCTGGAAACTGTAGTACATGCTCTGGTAACCTCATGTTTGGATTACTGTAATGCTCTCTACATGGGGCTACCCTTGTTCCTAACCCGGAAACTTCAACTGGTACAAAACATGGCAGCCAGGATAATTACCGGAACATCTAGGATGGAGCACATAACACCGGTGCTTAAATCCCTCCACTGGCTGCTGATTAGTTTCCGGGCACAGTACAAGGTGTTGGTTTTAACCTTTAAAGCCCTAGATGGCTTGGGTCCATCTTATCTCAGGGACCGCCTCTCCCCGTATGATCCCCCCCGCGCACTCCGATCCATTGGGAGGAATCTGCTTCAGCCTGTGAAAACTAGGCTGTTGCAGACCTCCCAGAGGGCCTTTTTGGCATCCGCTCCCAGACTATGGAATGGCCTGCTGGACGAGATCCGTCTTATTACCACTCTTGATAGCTTTAAAAAAGCAATCAAGACAGATCTCTTCTGGCAGGCCTTCCCAGAATAACCTCCCAGCCCAATGAAAATGGTTGCTCACCCGTCTCCCCCTTGCTGCTATTGTTTGTTGCCCCAAGTTGGTTTTATATATTATTTTATGTGCTATTTTAACTATGCTTTAGTTTAATTTAGTGTTAAGGGGTGGGAGGGTTAGGGATTGGTTGATGAAAAGTTTTAATCTGTATCAGTTTTAACCTGTTGTACGCCGCCATGGTTGCTGAAGCAGAGGGGTGGGTTAGAAATAAAATTTATTATTATTATTATTATTATTATTATTATTATTGCATGAATAAAATTGGGGATATGTACCCCAGTATCCTGCATTGCTTCAAAATCATAAAAAAATATCTGTGCATTCACTTTCAGCTTTTCAATCTTTTACATAAAGCACCTATAGGTTATACTTCCCTCAAGGAGAGCTCTGCATATTTGACACTGTTTCCCAGGGCATCTATCCCCATGATTGGCTTCAACATAACTATTGCACCCCACACACCATTGTTGGGGTTGGCACACCTCTACTTGTTCCAAGGGTCTATTCATGTGCTCATGCAGATATTTTTCGGATTTACAGAGCACCTTACATATATCACAGTGCAGGGGTGCCTCCTTACCATATTCAAAATTGTTCCTTCTGCATGCATAACACATATACAAGCACCTGTGGTTATTGTGATATAGGCAATGACAGAGACTGCAATACGATTTTGAGCCAAAAAAGCCCTATATATATTTTTATACCATAAAAATGGTTTTCATTGAAGAACATAAAACAAGTTTTTGAATATATAGGTTTCTGTGTTTTAAATAAAGACCATCGCCTTTCAGTCTACCAAACGACCTGAATGTTAACTTTTTCAACTTGTGGTATGTCCGTTAGGGCCACCTTTCTTTGAATAGACCACCCCAGATCCATATGCAATTTTCTAGCATTAGCTAACAACTCTGCATCTGTATATTCCTCAGAAGACATAGCCCCCAACAGGCCACCTGCAAAACAAAGATTATGGTTTTCATTATTGAAATCTATTAAATAACGCCTTTTAATGTGTGCAATTTTGCCAGAGGGTATAGATTTCAGGCGTCTACGGGAACTGGCCCTGGGGGGGCTTATTATGGTAACCATTAAGCACAAAGAATTATCTGCACAGATCTCAGCTTTGCTCTGCATGAGACTTTCAACATAACTTAGGTCTTCAGCATTAAAATTATCCCTGGCTCTTCTAACAGAGAACGGTGGATTTTCTAGCCTGGCTGCCTCTAACCACACCTGTAATATGTCCCCCCCCCACCCTTCTCAGAAAAGAATCAAGAACCTTTTGAATTGATGTATGTAGAATTTCTACAGCTTGAGTGAATGAATTTATTTGATCTAGATTGTGAAACCTGAATTCTTCTGTAATAACTGTACCATTGAATCTTGGAATATTCCTCTCCCAGCTTCTTACTCTTTCAATATAGACACTCAGGGCTTCCTCTTCAGGTTCAGGGCTTATACTGCAGCTTCCATGAGGGTCAGCATCAGGGCCATGTATTGTCCTTAAAGAGGCTGGGATTGGACTTACAGAGGAGGAGATCCCTGCTTCCCTATTCCCTCCCCCCATTGCAAAGAGGGGTTATTTGGGTACTCAGGGGTGGACCTGACAGATTCCTCCCCTGAAGAAACAGCCTCCTGTGTTTCTTCACTCCCTCCCCCCCCATTGCAAAGAGGGGTTGTTAGGGTACTCAGGGGCCAGGTCAGGGGCTGCCCCTATAGGGGCTGGGTTTGGGCTTACAGCCCCCCCAGATTCCGTCTCTGAAGTGGAAAGCTCCTGACATTCCCCTCCCCACAAGAATGACAAAAACCATACTTCAGACATCTTCTAATTTTAGCCACAACCTCCTTCACCTCAACCTCAAAACAGTTTTCATTCCCTCCTGAACCACCACATATCAAATCTTTAATTTTCTGAAGATGCTTCTTAAGAAACTCTATCTCCTTTTGATAAAACTCCATTTTTGACATAGTGTCATGGCCAGCCATGAGGAGGACTCAGAGGATGAGGAGGAGGATGGGTCTCCTCCAGAGAAGGAAGAGATACAGGCTCCACCTGGCTCTCATTCTGCTCTGCCTGAGCCAAGCCCTGTTCTCCCAGCCCCCGAGCAGCCAGGTCCAAGTGCTACTCCTATGGAGGCTCAGCTGTCTAGTGGGGAGAATCAGGAAGATACAGCAGGGCCAGTACCTTCCTTTAGGCAGAGGAGAGCTGAGAGTGCTGGCGTTCGCAGGTCCATGAGACTGGCTGAAAAGCAGCTGCTCAACAAGCCTCAGCTGGCACTGAGGTAGGATTTGGCTATTTAAACATCTGCAAAAGGCTTCCTCAGTGCCAAGGTTTATTGTAGTTTCCTGGTGAGACTACAGTTGGTGTGGCTCCTTGTTTCCTGCTTTGTACCTCTTGCCTTGTGGAACCCTGTTGCCTTGACCCTGGACCGGACTGGACTTCTGTTGATTGCTGCCTGCCCTGATCTTAGACTGACTGACTTTGAATTCTGGACGCTGCTTTGGTTGTGCTTGACTACAGGAAGGTTTGTAGCTGGCTTTGCTGTTTGATGCTCATCTTCACCATCCCTTGCAGCAGTTGTGGGAACTGAGGCTGTCTGTAGTCCAGGACAGAATAAGTCTTGGCCATAATCCAAGCTGCTAACAGGATGGCGGAGGGAGCCCTAATCAAAGATGTCTTGGAACAGAATCAAAAGCTAATTGCTCAAGTTGCGGTGCTTACACAGGCTGTCTCAGAACTCCTGGCAACTCCTCAGCCTCCTGCACCCCCCCCCCAGCCCAGGCCCAGGGTAAAGTGCCTGACTGCCCTGCCTGAGAAATTTTCTGGGGACCGAACTTTGCTGGATGGCTTCTTGGCTAGCTGCCAGCTGCATTTTCAAATCAGGGAGGCAGATTTCCCTAGTGACTTTCATAAGGTGGCTTTTGTCATTGGACTGTTGGCTGGTCCCGCTCTCAAATGGGCAACACCCTATCTGAATGCCCAGAGCCCAGTGCTGGCTAACTGGCAAGCCTTTGAACGGGAATTTAAAGAGACGTGGGGGGACCCCGTGAAGACTGAGACTGCTGGACACAGGCTTTTGACCCTGAAACAAGGCCAGGGCTCGGTAGCAGATTACTCCGTGGCCTTTTGTCTCCTCGCACAGGATGTGAATTGGGGAGACAGTGCCTTGCAGACTGCGTTTCGGCATGGTCTGTCGGCAGCCATTCTGGATGTACTGGCCCGCTCTGAACCACCACAGACCTTGTCAGCCTTGATTGCCCAGGCCATCCACCTGGACTGCCGCTTGACAGCCCGAAGGGAGGCTCGACACGCTGGCCTTCCGTCTCCTTCTAAGTCAGGGCCGTCCTCTCTTGCAGTTATTCCTGAGGCCGCTGCTCCTGAGACATCATAGGAGCCAATGCAGCTGGGAGGAGCTTGGCCACGGCTGTCAGGGACGGAGAAGGAGCGGAGGAGAGGGGAGGGCCTGTGCTTGTATTGCGGCCTCTCTGGACACTTTGCAAGGGCTTGCCCAGCCAAGGGATGGTGAGCCAAGCTGGTGGGAAATGAAGCATCCCAGGTGTAGAGTGGGTGGGGCACCTGGAGACTGCTTGGAAACCCACCTCTGCTATGTTGGTCTCATGGAGGGACCCCTTGCTGGTTGCTGCCAACCTGCAGCTGCCATCCATGGAACTGTTGCCGGTGGGGGCTATGTTGGATTCGGGGGCCTCCAACTGCTTCATGGACTTGGGGTTTGCGCAACGTCACAGGATTCCGATGGAGGCACTGCTCGAGCCCCGGACAGTGGAGACCATTGATGGAAGGCTTCTCCGATCGGGCCCCGTGACGCACCAGACTCCGGTACTTCACCTGGAGATCCAAGGACATGTTGAGGAGCTGCAGTTTTTGCTGGCAGCAGTTCCTCACTTCCTGCTGGTGCTGGGCATGTCATGGCTCTCACGGCATGACCCACATATTTCCTGGTCCTGGCGGGAGGTGCTCTTTGGTTCGGAGTACTGCCAGGAGCATTGTTGGCCAGAAAGGATCCCAGCTGCGGTGATGGCAGGGGCTCAGGACAGCACCGTGTCATTGCCAGAGAAGTACCAGAACTTTGCAGATGTCTTCGACAAAAAGGAGGCGGACCGGCTTCCCCCGCACCGGCCCTATGATTGTGCCATTGATCTGGTGCCAGGAGCCCCTATTCTGGTGGGGCGCCTCTACTCTCTCAGAGCCTGAGCTGGTGGCTCTGAGGGAGTTTTTAGAGAAGAACCTACAGCGGGGCTTCATCCGTCCTTCTAAGTCCCCTGCAGGGGCGCCGGTACTTTTTGTCTGCAAAAAATCGGGGGAGTTGCGCCTCTGCAATGACTATCAGGCCCTGAACAAGATCACTGTCTGGAACCGCTACCCCTTGCCATTGATTCTGGAATTGTTGAAGTGGCTCCGCCACGCCAAGGTCTTCACCAAATTGGATCTTCATGGGGCTTACAACTTGGTGAGGATCCGGGCTGGGGATGAGTGGAAGACGGCCTTCCAGAATCGCTATGGGCATTATGAGTACACAGTCATGCCCTTTGGACTCTGTAATGCCCCCGCCATCTTCCAGCATTTTGTGAATGACGTGTTCTGGGACTATTTGGATTGGTTCGTCATCATATATCTAGATGACTTCCTGATTTACTCCCCAACTCAGGATGCCCATGATGCCTATGTGCGTGCCGTGCTCCAGCGCCTGAGGGAACACCGCTTGTATGCCAAGCTGGAAAAGTGTGCCTTTGATCTCAGGGAGGTGGACTTTCTGGGGTACACTGTTTCGGCACAGGGCGTGGCCATGGATCCAGCCAAGATCGAGTCGGTGCTGTCTTGGCAGCCCCCTCGCAACAGGAAGGATGTGCAGCAGTTCCTGGGGTTTGCTAACTTCTATCGGAAGTTCATCAAGGACTATGCAGACCTCACGAGCCCCATCTTCCAACTGTTGAGGGGGAAGGGCCGGTTCCAGTGGACGGCGGCGGCACAGACTTCGTTCGAGGCCCTGAAGGTGTGCTTCACGTCAGCCCCGATTTTGCAGCACCCAGATCCTCACACGCCCTTTGTGGTGGAAGCTGATGCTTCGGATGTGGCCATCGGGGCGGTGTTGCTCCAGCCCACGGGTCCCCAAGGGCATTTGCTACCGTGTGCCTTCTACTCCCGGCAGCTCTCTTCTCCAGAATTGAACTACACCATCTGGGAGAAGGAGATGTTGGCAATCAAGGCAGCATTCGAGATGTGGCGGCATCTGTTGGAGGGGGCGGCACACCCAGTGGTGGTCCATACAGACCACAGGAACTTGGAGCATCTGCAGATGGCCAGGAAGCTGTCTCAGAGGCAACAGCGCTGGTCATCCTTTTTCGCAAGGTTCCGGTTCCAGCTCCAGTACATTCCGCAGTCACAGAACCAGTAGGCGGATGCTCTCTCCAGGAAGCTGGAATATGCCATGGGACCAGGGAAGGAATTGCGGTCCACCATCCTCCGTCCAGAGAACTTCGCTGCTGCTCCAAGGGAGGCTG
Source organism: Phrynosoma blainvillii (assembly GCA_026167975.1). Classification (NCBI taxonomy): domain Eukaryota; kingdom Metazoa; phylum Chordata; class Lepidosauria; order Squamata; family Phrynosomatidae; genus Phrynosoma; species Phrynosoma blainvillii. The sequence continues at coordinate 317,270,857 of JANUYF010000004.1, read as the reverse complement.
CGCTGGTGGACCAGATCCATGACCTTCAGCGCCAGGATCCACTGGTGGTGCAGCATTCGGAGGATGGGGAGGCCTCGCCATTCACCATCCACAATGGTCTCCTCTTCCACCTGGGCCACCTGTATGTGCCAGCAGGTCCGTGTCGGGAGGCGGTCTTGCGGCTGTGCCATGACTCCAAGCCGGCAGGACACTTCAGCTTCTGCAAAACTCTGCACCTCCTCACCCGGGAGTTTTGGTGGCCTCGAGTTTGGGAGGAGGTGGCCAAGTATGTGGACACGTGCCCTGTGTGTCATCAGGCCAAGGACCATCTGGGTCGGCCTGCGGGGTTGCTGATGCCACTGTCAATGCCGTTGGGTCCCTGGAAGGTGGTGTCCATGGACTTTATCATGGACTTGCCCCCCTCTGCTGGCTGCACCACCATTTGGGTCGTGGTGGATCTGTTTTCCAAGATGGCACACTTTGTGCCATGTGCAGGTCTTCCCACGGCCAAGGAGACGGCTCGGATGTTTATCCACCACATCTTCAGGCTCCATGGCCTGCCGGAGGGGGTGGTTTCTGATCACGGCAGCCAGTTCACCACCCGGTTCTGGACCAGTTTGCTCCGGCTCTTGGATGTCACGCCCCACCTGTCTTCGGCTCACCATCCAGAGTCGGACGGTCAGATGGAGAGAACCAACAGCACCCTGGAGCAGTACCTCCGCTGCTATGTGAGCTACCGCCAGGACAACTGGGTGGATTTGCTCCCGTTGGCAGAATTTGCCTATAACAATGCCGTGCACGCCTCAACTCTGCAGACGCCTTTCTTTGCCATGGGAGGCTTTCATCCGCATGGTTTCCCGGCAGTGGTGCCCAGCTTGGATGTTCCTGCAGTGGACCAGTGGCTCCAGGAGCTCCGGGCAGCGCAGTCTCTGCTGCGAGAGCAGTTGGAGGTGGCCAAGGAGGCTTACAAGAGGGGTGCAGACTGGCACCGTCAGGAGGGGCCTCCGTTGCAGGTGGGGGACTCGGTCTGGCTCTCTACGCGTCACCTGCCCCTGCAGCGGCCTTGTCGGAAGTTGGACACAAGGTTTGTGGGGCCTTACAAGATTGTGGCCCAGGTGAATCCGGTGGCGTTCCAGCTCCAGCTGCCTGGGACATGGAGGATTCATCCGGTGTTCCACCGCTCTTTGTTAATCCCGGCCTCGGAGGTTCAGCCTGACGCTGGCCCGACACGCCCGCCCGAGCCGGTGTTGGTAGATGGGGAGCAGGAGTTCGAGGTGGCCCAGATCTTGGACTCTCGTCACCGTCGGGGGCGCCTCCAGTACCTGGTGGACTGGGTTGGCTACGGGCCAGAGGAGCGCTCCTGGGTGGACACTGTGGATGTCCATGCTCCACGTTTGGTTCGGGCTTTCCACCGCCACTGTCCAGACAGGCCACATTCCCTGCCGCCGGAGGGGGACCATTATGAGGGGGGGAATGATGTCATGGCCAGCCATGAGGAGGACTCAGAGGATGAGGAGGAGGATGGGTCTCCTCCAGAGAAGGAAGAGATACAGGCTCCACCTGGCTCTCATTCTGCTCTGCCTGAGCCAAGCCCTGTTCTCCCAGCCCCCGAGCAGCCAGGTCCTAGTGCTACTCCTATGGAGGCTCAGCTGTCTAGTGGGGAGAATCAGGAAGATACAGCAGGGCCAGTACCTTTCTTTAGGCAGAGGAGAGCTGAGAGTGCTGGCGTTCACCGGTCCATGAGACTGGCTGAAAAGCAGCTGCTCAACAAGCCTCAGCTGGCACTGAGGTAGGATTTGGCTATTTAAACATCTGCAAAAGGCTTCCTCAGTGCCAAGACTTATTGTAGTTTCCTGGTGAGACTATGGTTGGTGTGGCTCCTTGTTCCCTGCTTTGTGCCTCTTGCTTCTTGCCTTGTGGAACCCTGTTGCCTTGACCCTGGACCGGACTGGACTTCTGTTGATTGCTGCCTGCCCTGATCTTAGACCGACTGACTTTGAATTCTGGACGCTGCTTTGGTTGTGCTTGACTACAGGAAGGTTTGTAGCTGGCTTTGCTGTTTGATGCTCATCTTCACCATCCCTTGCAGCAGTTGTGGGAACTGAGGCTGGCTGTAGTCCAGGACACATAGCAAGATGGTGAATTTCAGTTAACATGAGCAAATGCTCTATACACCCTGTATTTTCTAGGTTTACATCTGCACATGAAGATGCAGAAATCAGTTGTTGGGAAGAAGGGGGTGTTACAGGATCAGGCTGGGGGGCCTTTGCAGCTGCCACTCGTGGGTCTTTTCTGTGGGTGGGCATGCTTCCAGAGGGGTCTGGCATAGATGAACTTGCAGGTGTACTACTGACTGACTTCACTGTCGCAGGAGTAATTTTTCACTTCTTTGGGGAATACACAACCGCCACAATGGTCTCCCTTCTGTTTTTAGCAGAGAAGGGGGGGCTCTTAGATCACCTGCCTCAACACTTTCTTTTTTGATGACAATATCTGAAAATTAAAAAAGCAAACTGATGATTTTCTTGCATAATACTCGGATAATAAGTGCATCATCCAAGCAGCATGCAGCTCTGAAAACAATCTACCCCTCTACAAGAAACATGCAAAATAAGCTTTTACATACAGGCATTTAACTTTGCACAGTTTGTTCCCCACCTCCCAACCAAAATGGACAAATTAGTATTTCTGACAGCGCTAACATGTAAAACATCAGAGCTCTACATGTAGTAGCCCTGAGCAGCATGCAACTCTGAAAACAATCTACCCTTCTACAAGGCATTTAACTTTGCACAGCTTGTTCCCAGTCAAAACCAGCAAATTACTATTTCTGATAGCACTAACACGTAAAACAAGAGTTCTGACACAAACACACTAATAATAATGTTTTCATTATTGCTACATAAATGATATAAGAAGTTTTACCTTTCCCAAAAGAATTCCAGTTTTGTGCCCTCAGTTTTGGATCAGTTTTGCCCTTGCCCTATGAATATTGCACATAAATAAATAAATAAATACATAAAATCAGTAAATACATCACCTAGAACCCCAACTCTGCATCAGTGTTCTTTCCCTTGGGAAGGAAGAAAGGAGTTACATATATCTTTCTCCTTAGGGAAAGGGCCTCTGGGGGTTTCTCCATTGCTGTGGCTATTTTGGGCAAGGCAGCCAAGGCATAGAAGAAGAAGGTGCAGGCACATGGCCTTCTGGCTTCTCTGCTACCCTGGCTCTCTCCATTGAAGGAGCCAAGGCATCGGAGAGCCCTGCCCTCCCTTCCATCCCCTTTTCTTGCCTCGCTTGCCCCCTGGCAGCCCTTTTTGGGCACCCACACCGGGTGACACCAACCCTAGTGATGCTACCTCCTCCTGCTGCTATCTCTCATTGGGTTGTACTAGAGACTTCTTGAGTTGCCTGGGAACTGGCCCATCCCCTCTCTGTGTGATAAACTCCAGCGTTGTTAAAAGGAGGTTAATCCAAACAGAAATTAGACAAAAACTGCTTCTTTTTACTTTCGGGATCTTCCGAAAGTAAAAAGAAGCAGTTTTTGTCTAATTTCTGTTCGGATTAACCTCCTTTTAACAGCGACGTTGTCTGAAAAAACACCTGCTTTTGCGGGTTTTGTTTAATTTAAAGCCCCGTTTCTGCATGGGATTTCCCCCATGTGAAAAATTCCCAAGTCAGGAAAAGCACATGCGATAATAAGCAGATGTCTTTTACCACTTGGGGGAGCAATTCTTCTAATTACTTTCTGGATTTCCCATCTAGCTTGAGTCCATAAAAACTTCTCCCAGATCATTCCTGTCCACAAATGTATTGACTCTTTTATTGACCAAATGAAGATTGGACTTACCTTTCTAGATGCAATGTTTGTTCCTCCAATTTATCTGAAACAGGCATTACGTTTACTGGCATTTGTTGGCAGGATCTCTCCTCTATGTTCTTTCAAAAATTCATGTGATGTTACCAATTTTCCATTGTTCTGGAACAATGAGACCAGTTTGCTAATGGAGAATAGGTTACATATTTTTGTTGGAAGATCAAGAAGTTCACATGTGGGTTTTGAAAGGAGTTTTAGATGGATTCTATGTTGTCCAAGCAATTAAAACAACAACAACAACAAACACCTGCAGCCAATGTCCATGATAAAATATAACAGCCAATTAAAAGCAGATGAAGTGAAAATGCAACTCTGCTTCCAGGTCTGTGTGACAAAGACAAAGTGTTCTGTGCCTACAATGAGATTCCTATCAATTGCACAAAACATCCCAATGCCCCGGTGATGCGATGCCATCCTCAGCACAATGCAAATTCCAAAACAATGGGAGATATTCCAATGCCCTGGGAAAGTCTCTGGAGGAGAGAAACGCTGTGGGCCCAAGGGTCTTGGAAGGAATAGCTCTGGATGCCCCTTTCTTTCCCCTTCTTCCAAGATCAGGAACAATTTGGCTCTGGAATGTGCCACCAATCCCATCTTTAAAATGATAGGAGCCCCTCCATATTCACAAATGGAGTCTGCAGTCAAGAAATCAGAAGAAGATCAGGAATGGGAAGGGCAGCCATGAAGGAACTAGACAAGATCCTGAAAGGTAAAGATTTACAGCTGAATTCTAAAGTTAGGATTGTTCAAGCTATTGTATTCCTCATTACCATGAATAGGTGTGAGAGCTGGACAGTGAAGAAAGAAGATAGGAAGAAAATCCATCCATTGGAGACACGGTGCTGGAGAAGAGTGCTGAGGATAGCATGGAGGACCAGAAAGACAAACAAATGGCTCCTGGGACAGATCAATCCAGAAACTTCATAGAGTTGGAAGAGACCCCAAGGACCATCCAGTCCAACCCCCTTCTGCCATGCAGGAAATCTCAATCAAAGCATCCCTGACAGATGGCCATCCAGTCTCTGTTTAAAGACCTCCAAAGAGGGAGACTCCACCAAAATCTCTGAAGAAGGAGTGTGTTCCACTTTAGAACATCTTTTGCTGTCAGGAAGTTTCTCCTAATGTTGAGGTGGAATCTCTTTTCCTGGAGCTTGTATCCATTGCTCCATGTCCTATTCTATGGAGCAGCAGAATACAAGCTTGCTCCATCCCCAATGTGACATCCCTTCAAATATTTGAACATGGCTATCATATCCCCTCTTAACCGTCTCTTCACCGGGCTAAACATACCCAATTTCCTAAGTCTCTCCTCAGTGCTAGGGAATCATGGGAACTATAGTTTATTGTGGCACCAGAACTCTCTGACAGAGAGGTTCAGCCCTGGTGGCGCAGTGGTTAAATGCCTGTACTGCAGCCACTCATTCATAGACCACAAGGTTGCGAGTTCAATACCAGCCAGGGCTGAGGCTTGACTCAGGCCTGCATCCTTCCGAGGTCGCTAAAATGAGTACCCAGCTTGTTGGGGGGCAATCAGCTCACAGTTGTAAACCGCTTAGACATCCCATAGCGTGATATGAAGCGGTATATAAATAAATAAGCTTTTGCTTTCAGTGTCTCAGAAAAAACTACATTTCCCATGATTCCCTAGCACTGAGCCAGGGCAGTTAAAGTGGCCTCAAGTTGCATTATTTCCGGCAGTCTGTAAAGGCCCTTAGTTAGTCTCAACGGGGCTACAAGATCCCTTTGAATAGATTTTCTAGACTAACACAGCTATATCTTTGCATCATCATCATCATCATCATCCATTCATTTATTTATACAGTGCCATCAATGTACATGTACATAAATTAGGTCTTACATGAGTTGTTTAATTCAATGCACGTTCATTATCTGGGGCATCTATGCTGGAGCGAAGGGGAACACTCCCATCCTTATTGTGCAATCGCACAAAAGACTATCACAAATGTCGCACTTAACCTGTCATCCTGTCAAGGAAGTGGAATTGTCCTGTCACTTTTGAATAAGGGAAACTTCAGTTAATGAAAAATGACAGGACTCCACTTCAGTGACAGGATAATGACAGGATAAGCTTGACATTGTATGATTGTCTTTCACGCGATCACAGACACGGATGGGATAGTGACAAGATAAGCACAACATCAACAGATAGTCTTTTGCATGATCGCATGAAAGGACGGGAAAGGGATGTGTCCTTTCCCCCATGTGATAATCCCCAATGAGGCAGAGAAATGCTTCCACATTTCCTAATATCCATAAAGTGTTGGATTTCCTTATATCCTGAGCTCCAAATATCTTCCGATAGCTTTCCACAGGGACATTTGAGTGGGAGACTGGCTTGCCCATGGCTGTGTATTCTTTCTTCCTGAAGTTCGGTATGTTTTGTCTCTTTGCAGCAAAGTGCCTCTAATTCCACTAATTGTTTTCTTGGACACACCTTCCTGAATTTTTGGTTCAGCTAAGGTTGTTGTTTTTTTGGCTGGGCTATATATAATGATGCTTGATCCTCATGTAGGTGAGGGCTGGGGTAAACCAGCCACCAAATATCCAACCCGGATCCAATAGCAGCTGCAGGTAAGGAGGCCTGGGGAGTGATAGGAGATGGAGGAGGTTGGTGGCAGAAGGAATTGCATTGCTATACAACGTTGTGAGTTTGATCCCTGCAGGGCTCTAAGGTTGACTCAGCCTTCCATCCTTTCACACGTGAGTACAATGAGTCCCCATCTTGTTGAGGGCAATTGGCTCACACATTGTAAACCACTTAGAGCAGGGGTCGGCAACCTTTCCCCTTTAAGGGCTGAGGGACTTCAGCTCCCAGAAGCCTCAGCCATATTGGCCAATAGTCCCATGTTGGCCAATAGCTCCTGGGATTCTGGGAGCTGAAGTCCCTCGGCCCTTAAAGGGGAAAGGTTGCCTACCCCTGACATAGGGGGTTGCAGACTGCCAGAAATAGTGCAAATTGAGTCCACTTTTAGGGTTAGGGTTAGGGTTAGGGAATCATGGGAACTGTATTTTATTGTGGCACCAGAGCTCTCTGACAGAGAAGGCTCAATGTCTCAGAAAAAAACAAAACAACAATTCCCATGACTCCCTAGCACTAACCCTAACCCTAAAAGTGGACTCAATTTGCACTATTTCTGGCAGTCTGCAACCCCCCTTAGAGAGTGCTGGGTTCACTATTAAATGATATAGAAATGTAAATGCTATTGCTATATGAGGCCCATGCTAGCAGTCAGGGAGGGAAAGGGCCCTTCATCTGGGACAGAAGTCCCTTTACCCACTTGCAAGAACACTGCTATGGCCTTGAGCAGAGTTTTCAGCACTCCAGACCATTGCACACCTTATCTGCATTGAACCCAGGTCTGTCAGTGATTGGATTTGCATTAGCCAGGTGCAGGTAGCCAGTTCCATGTACAAAGGATATATGTGCTGTGCCCATATTAACAGTCCTGCAAGGTAGGACAAGCTGCTGCTCTCAATTAACATGTTATCCAAAAAAAATCTTCTAGTGTGAAAATTTGCCTCCACCTCAGTCAGAGCAAGCAACAATCCTTAGTTTGCATGAGGCGGGGAGTGACTCTCTTTATTTGGATCAACTGTGGATGGACTGTGTTCAGGTTTTCTTGCAGGTCTGAGAAGAAAGAGATGTGGAAGATTCTGGGACTTCTCGTCTTCTGTAGCCTTCCAAACCTTCCACAAGGCGTAGTACCTGGAGTCAAGCACGTTTCCAGAGTTGCATTAATAAGGCAATGTAAGGAAGTCCATTGCATTATCGTATGCTGTCTTTCATCAAGAACATTGCTGCTGAAAGGTCTCAACTCAATGTCTCAAGCCAGCGGGATTTAGGGTTGCGTGTTTGGATGTGAGGAAAAGCTGAGAAAAAGAATTTGTGTGAATAACCAGTTTTTAAGACCAGTTTTCAACAGCGTGCTAGCTTTTCTTCCATCATCTGAGTCTAGTCTAGTCTAAGTCTATCTGATTCGAATGATGAATATTTTAACAGTGTAGACAAGCCCCTCGTTGCTGCATTATAAACCTTATCTGACTAGTCTGGATTGTAGGACCAAACCACCGTGCCACTCAGATGATGCAAGAAAAGCCAGCAGGCTCTCGAGAAACTAGTCTTAAAAACTGGTTATTCACACAAGTTCTTTTCTCAGCTTTTCCTCGTATGCGAATACCCAGCCCTAAATACCGCTGGCCTGAGGCACTGAGCTACATACACCTTGGAAGAAGTCGGGATTTTTGCAGGGGAGGGCTGAAAAATTCAGCTGAAAATGGATTTGTGGTTTGTACTGGAGTATCCATGAGGATGCACATTTTCAAATATCTCTTCACTTTGTATGGATTTGCATAGATTCACATGTCTGCGCATTTTCAGCAGAGGGAGGGCAAACAGATATGAATTTGTGCAGGACAATCAAGCATCGATGCAAATGTGTGAAAAATCCGCAGCAATTTGCACAATTCACTTACATGTAGACTAGCGCGAGGAGTGTGCTTCTGATTTGGATCCATCCTGAATTCACCCAGAACAGATTTGGATAGATTTGGGAAATATCAGAATCCAGGAAGGGTTGTACCACAAGCAAATCCTGAAAGCTCTCAACAATTCTTTAACTATTTATATTTGGAGAGATAAGAAGAATAGGTAATAGGACCCTAAACATTGATACATTTCTCTCCATAAGGAAAATGTCAAGAGAGAAGTCACTACAGGTTGTTAACTGTAGCTCTGGTTTCTAATGACATTGAACAGTTTTACAAGGCATTGCCAACCCTAGGATTTAGGAGAGGGATGTTCAAGTGTTATAGTATTATATTCAAGTATTCAGGTATTATATTCAAGGCTTCACTTTCCTGCACAAATTTGCATCTATTCACCTTCCCACTGCTTGGTCAAATGTCACCTAGAATATTATGTCCAGTTTTGTGCACCACAATTCAGGAAGGATGTGGACAAGCTGGAGCGTGTCCAGAGGAAGGTGATCAAAATAGTGAAAGGCGTGCAAATCCCTTTCCCTATGAGGAGAGTGGTGCTTCAGGCCCTTACTAAACGGTCATTTGAACTTCTGCATTTGGCTCCCTTAAAGTTCCTGACTTGGGAGGTGATCTTTCTTGTGGCCATCATCTCAGCTCACAAGATCTCTGAATTAGGACCTCTGCCAGCAAGACCAAATCTGTGCAGATTTAACCTGGATTTAGAGCAGCTGGTTCTGGACTTTTTATTTATCCCCAAGATGAACCCTTCCACAGGTCCAAGGACCTGATCTTGCCTTTCTTCTTTCCTAAAACAGGCTGCTAGAAAAGTGGCACAAATTGGACAGTAGTAGGGCAATCAAGATCTACCGACTCATTTCTCACCTTCCAAGGGGCATTCCTGGGATGTAAGGTGTCCAGGAGCAAGCATGCTGCCCAGATGGCTCAGATCTTGTATCTTGCTCTGCTGCAAGCAAGCTGGCCTAAAGGCTCCTTAGGGGGTTATTGCACCTTCTACCAGAACTGCAGCTATTTTGCAAACCTTCTATATAGGTGTTCCACTATCGGATGTTTGTAGAGGTGCTACATGGAAGTTTGTCTGTGGGTTTGTAAAGCATTACAGACTAATAATAACAACAATAACAATAACAAATACTTACAAAAAAACTTACCCTCCTGTCCCCAAGGCTCGAGGTGGGGTAAAATATAGTTTCAGGCACATAAAACCATTAAGTTAAAATACATAAATATAGGACACATTAATTGATCCATCATAAATTTTAAAATATACCAATTTTAAATTCATAGTTTAAAATCAACAGGGTAGGCTTGTTGGAAGAGACTGGACTTCAATACTCTTTTACATTTGGACACTGTATTCAGCTGTCAAATGTCTTCTGGCAGGTTATTCCACAATCTAGGGGCAGCTGAAGAAAATGTCCTCTGGTTGACTGTTGCCAACCTAGTCCTGGCTGACTGGAGCAAATGTCCGCCAGAGGACCTGAGCATATGGGGCAGATTATATGGGAGGAGGCGATCCTGTAGGTAGCCTGGACCCAAACCATGGGGGGCTTTAAAGGTAATAACCAACACTTTGTACCTTGCCCTGGTGGCACAGTGGTTCAATGCCTGTACTTCAACCACTCACTCATAAACCATAAGGTTGTGAGTTCAATCTCAGCCCGGGGCTCAGGCTTGACTCAGGCTTGCATCTTTCTGAGTTTGCTAAAATGAGTCCCCAGCTTGTTGGGGGCAGCTGGCTTACACATTGTAAACTGCTTAAGTGCACTGATAAGCAGCATAGAAATGTACTTGCTATTGCTATTGCCCAAAAACTAATTGGCAGCCAGTGGAGTGATTTTAATACTATTAATAATAAATAATAAAAGTTTTATTTATACCCCGCCTTTCCAGAAAACTGATCAAAGCGGCTTACAACATTGAATAAAACAGTCCAAAAATACAATACAAGTTAAAAAACAAGTTAGAAAAATCAACGGGGAGCAAAGGTAAATCACGACAGTTAGGGGTAGGACAAGGAAGATCAATATCAAGTCCAGGGTCATACACAGGGGCAACAGACAAGAGTTTTTACATCTAGGGTGGGAACGCTTGCTGAAACAAATATGTTTTTAGGTTCTTTTTAAAAGAGACCAATGACGCGGTGGAGCGAAGTTCGGCCGGAAGCCTATTCCAAATTGTGGGGGCTACGATGGTAAAAGCCCTCTGAGAGGTCCTGACTAGATGTGATTTTGGGACCTCTAACAATTTAGTCCCTGATGTTCTGAGTGTACGGGGCGGATTGTACGGAGAGAGGCGGTCCTCCAAGTACCCTGGGCCCAAGCCATTTAGGGCTTTATAGGTCAAAACCAACACCTTGTATTGAGCCCGGAAGCGGATGGGCAGCCAATGAAGGTCTTTCAAAATAGGTGTTATGTGGTCAAACCTGGACTTACCGGCGACCACCCTGGCTGCCATATTCTGCACCAATTGTAGCTTCCGGGATTGGTACAAGGGTTGCCCCATGTAGAGCGCATTGCAGAAGTCCAATCGAGAGGTTACCAGTGCATGTACAACAGTTTCAAGGTCCTTAGGGTCCAGATAGGGACGCAGCTGGCGTATCAGCCGAAGCTGATAACAAGCGCTCCTGACCGTCGCGTCCACCTGAGAAGTCAGCTGGAGCGACGAGTCAAGAAGCACTCCCAAGCTGCGTACCGAGTCCTTCAAGGGGAGCATGACCCCGTTCAGGACCGGATGACAGATCTCACTACCCGGAGCTGGGGAACCTACCACCAGTACTTCCGTTTTCCCTGGATTCACACTGAGTTTGTTTTCCCTCATCCAGCCCATTACCGACTCCAAGCAGGCATCAAGAGGAGAGATGCCATCCTTAGTTACTACATCAGTCGGAGATACGGAGAAAATTATTTGGGTGTCATCAGCGTACTGATAACACTGCGCCCCGCATCTCTGGATGATCTCTCCCAGCGGTTTCATGTAAATATTAAATAGCATAGGGGACAGAATCGCTCCCTGAGGGACACCAGATGTAAGGGCCCTCTTATCAGAGCGACAGTCCCCCAGCTCCACCATCTGGAACCTGTCCGAGAGGTAGGACCGGAACCACTGCAGAGCAGTGCCTCCGATGCCCAACTCCCTCAGGCGGTCCAGAAGGATACCATGGTCGATGGTATCGAAAGCAGCCGAGATGTCCAAGAGCACTAACAGGGACACGCTTCCCCTGTCCGTGCTCAGACGGAGATCATCAACTAAGGCGACCATGGCAGTCTCAACTCCATAGCCCGCCCGGAAGCCGGTTTGAAATGGGTCCAGAAAATCGGTGTCATCCAGGATCGATTGAAGCTGAAGGCGACTGCTCTCTCGATCACCTTCCCCCAAAAAGGTAGCAGCGAGATGGGCCGATAATTATTATGGATCAGGGGGTCTAAGGAGGGCTTTTTTAGCAGGGGTTTAACCACTGCTACTTTCAATTGAGATGGAAATTGGCCCTCACTTAGAGATGTATTAATGATCCGGTGCAGCATAGCTAGCACCGCATCTCCCCCCTGAGCTGCCAACCATGAGGGACAGGGATCAAGGGAGCAAGTCGTCCTCCTAACACTTCGAAGGATCTTGTCCACTTCCTCAGTACTAACAAACTCAAAGTGATCCAGTAAAACAGGGGCCACGGACGCTCTGGACACCTCTCTTATGGGAACTGTAGAAATACTGGCATCAAGATCAGCGCTTATCCGAGAGATTTTATCCGCAAAGAAGTTGTTAAATGTGTCACAGCAGGCTTTAGATGGTTCTAGAATAGAGCTCAGGGAGGGGGGCAGTTGTGTCAGCTCCTTCACTACCCTGAACAGCTCTGCTGGACGCGATTCTGCGGACGCAATACGTGTAGCAAAGAAAGAGTTCTTTGCTACATCTATTGCCACCCCGTAGGCTCTTAAATGAGAGCGTAGGAGTGTCCTGTCGGCTAAGCGCTGATGTTTCCGCCAGTTGCGCTCTAGTCGTTGCACGACCCGCTTCCGTTCCCTGAGGTCTTCCGTATACCAGGGATGTTTATTGGAAGCAGGCCGGAAAGGACGCTTGGGAGCGATACTGTGTATAGCCCTAGAGAGATTAATATCCCAGATGTTAGTTAGGGCATCAACAGAATCGCCGTCAGTGCCAGTCATATGCCCCTCTAGGGCTTCTTGGAACCTTTTGGAACCATCCTAATAGGTCCGCCACCCCCGGGGGGTCTTAAGGTAGAAGCCTTGATCCGAGCCTCAACCAGGAAATGGTCCGTCCATGACAGGGGAGAGATGTTTAAAATCTCTACCCACGGAACCTCCATATCCGTACTAAAGATCACATCGAGGGTATTACCAGCACAATGTGTAGGCCCTGAGACTAATTGAGACAGGCCCATGACTGCCATGGTAGTCATGAACTCCCGGGCTGCACCTGTTGGAACATCACTGGCCTCGAAAGGGATGTTGAGGTCCCCCAGGACAAGAAGCCTAGGGGACTCCAACAGTAGTTCCGAGACCAGTTGTGTCAGCTCGGCCAGGGAGTCTGTTAGCGCACGGGGTGGCCTGTACACCAACAGAATCCCCAGACTGTCTCTGGCCTTCAGGGTCAGGTAAATACACTCAGTGTGAACTGTTTTCCGGATTGGGATCCTGGTTAAGGAAAGGGTGTTTTTATGAACCAAGGCAACACCGCCCCCCCGCCCACCTAACCTGATCTGGTCCTTGACTGAGAACCCAGCTGGGAGGGCCTGGACCCATACTGCCTCGCTCTCAAGCCCAAGCCAGGTCTCAGTAATGCACGCCAGGTCGCAGTTCTTATCATGTAATAGATCATATATAATATGGGTTTTATTTTTTACAGACCTGGCGTTGCACAGGAGCAGGGACAGGGTTTGTGGTATGACTGGGCTGACCCTCAGATCTCTTTGGTTAGGAGAGTGGAAGGAAGGAGAGATAGGTATTACGCATCGATCTCGCCTTCCCTCAGAACGATAATCCACTCTCCTACCGCCATACCTCCCCATGCCCCGCACAACCTCAATAGGAGCACCCATAACATTCGCTTTAACATCCACCACGTCCGCGAGCAAAACGTCCCAATCCCCATCCGCCCCAAGACCCAAAAAACCAACATTACCCCATAACAAAACCAACCAAAGAGCACACAGCATTCCCCGGTAAACAGACAGCATCAAAAGAGGACCCAGCTGCAACGCCCCCCCTCCTCCGTGCCGAGCCGGAGCAGCTGGAGATGGCAGACAGCTGAGGCTGCAGGAGTCTCTCTCTCCCGGCAAGCGGCGGCGGCGTTGGGGAAGCCGGAGGCCGGTTTTAGTAGTTGCCGCTCCCACCGGCAACTCCCCCCTCCTCCACGCCAAGCCAGGGGCAGCAGATGACACTCAGCTGGGCTCAGCTGGGCTGCAGGAGTCTCTCTCTCCCGGCAAGCGGCGGCGGCGTTGGGGAAGCCGGAGGCCGGCTTTAGTAGTTGCCGCTCCCACCGGCAACTCCCCCCTCCTCCACGCCGAGCCAGGGGCAGCAGATGACACTCAGTGGGCTCAGCTGGGCTGCAGGAGTCTCTCTCTCCCGGCAAGTGGCGGCGGCGTTGGGGAAGCCGGAGGCCGGCTTTAGTAGTTGCCGCTCCCACCGGCAACTCCCCCCTCCTCCACGCCAAGCCAGGGGCAGCAGATGACACTCAGCTGGGCTCAGCTGGGCTGCAGAAGTCTCTCTCTCCCGGCAAGTGGCGGCGGCATTGGGGAAGCCGGAGGCCGGCTTTAGTAGTTGCCGCTCCCACCGGCAACTCCCCCCTCCTCCACGCCGAGCCAGGGCCAGCAGATGACACTCAGCTGGGCTCAGCTGGGCTGCAGAAGTCTCTCTCTCCCGGCAAGTGGCGGCGGCGTTGGGGAAGCCGGAGGCCGGCTTTAGTAGTTGCCGCTCCCACCGGCAACTCCCCCCTCCTCCACGCCGAGCCAGGGGCGGCGGATGACACTCAGCTGGGCTCAGCTGGGCTGCAGGAGTCTCTCTCTCCCGGCAAGCGGCGGCGGCGTTGGGGAAGCCGGAGGCCGGCTTTAGTAGTTGCCGCTCCCACCGGCAACTCCCCCCTCCTCCACGCCGAGCCAGGGGCAGCAGATGACACTCAGCTGGGCTCAGCTGGGCTGCAGGAGTCTCTCTCTCCCGGCAAGCGGTGTGATATGCTCACTCCTAGATATACTAGCAATCAATCTAGAGAATGTTGTCTCTGCCAGAGCTCCCTTGGGCTTAGAGCGCCCTCCTTCCAACTGATTTATCACAGCTGCTTCCACTTTTATGAGATCAGCTTGTGCATATCACAACACAAGATGTCCTCTACCCCTAAAGGAGAAAGAATGGCTGGCTCTTATTGTAAGACAGTGATTCCACCCTAACAGATGTTGTTTTAATAAGATTGCTTGTTGGATTGGGGAATGATCTCTCCTTCCCACTATCTTTCCAATCTACCTCCTACAGCCCAATCTACAGTTCAGAAACAGGGATATCACAGTTGTATTAGTTCTTTCACTCGTTCTATACTTTCTGGCTCAGATGAGGCACTTATTTCCCCACCAATAGCCATAGACATTTTCTGCATCATGCAGTTGGAAAGAAATGGGACAAGGTTGTTCAAAGAGTAGTAGTTTTGGCAGATCAGATAAATCCATGGTGCAGCCTCTCCTCAATGGAGATCCAAGCATACTTTGCAATCTGCCTCCTTCACTTGGTCTCATGGATATTTGTATTTCAGGGTTTTTAGCAGAACTGGAGCAAGGAGGGATTCTTAAGAAACAACTTCAAACCCTGAATATTTCAGACATTGAGACTGGGAATGGGCTACTTGGTTTGAAACACGTTGGGTGAGTAAAGAATAATAGCAATTTGTGGAGTGTTTATGTGCTTGCTATCTTTGAACATCTCTACTATGTGCTAGAGATAATAAGACTATGGATGATGCTGTGAACAATGCAAAATTGAAGGTCTGGGAAGATATGAGGGCTAAAAAAATGCTAACCAGGAAAGTCAAGTGTTTAACAATACTAAAAAAAATCTCTTTAAACCATAAATTGCATGTGTTCACTACAATAATACAATTTTAGGCATTATGGTTACTTTACAATATTTTTACTGTGTGATCATTTTCTAGATGGTTTATATAGGAGCTTATTGCATTGCCTTTTAAATTGAAATTAGCTTCCTGGGATGCAGCTGGGACATGACATGGAAGCAGGAATTATTGTGCCGTAATTTGCCACCGAATCACTGGGTGACTGCAGCCCAAGTCCCAGTTGTGCTCACCTGACTGACATTTAAAATTCTGGAGCTTGCCGGCTTCAAAAAAGGTCTGGCTGAGCACGGCTGGGACCCGGGCTGCAATTGCCCAGTGATTTGACACCAAATTATAATGTGATAATTCCTGCCTCCATGCCATGTCCCAGCTGCATCCTGGGAGGTTCATTTTGATTTAAAAGATAATGCAATAAGCTCCATAGTTTCATTATTCCACTGGGTGCCTACAATTGTCTTATTGTAGTAAACACATGCAATTTATAGTTTAAATTTTTTTTTTGGTAATATTGCTAAGTACCTGACTTTCACGGTTAGCCTTTTTCTGTTCTCATTTTAAAGACCTTCTGTGTGTAAGGGTACACTCCCTGTATTTCCCTTTAAGGTATGATGGTAACCTTGAATACCAAAGTCTTACAAAGAGCTTTTGGGAAGCCATTCAAAGCTGGCCAGATCTCTCTGGCCACAACCCTTGTTTGATTCTTTTTTGTTGTTGTTGTTGTTGTTGTTGCCTGGGACCATTGACTGTTTCTCACTCTCTGCCATCCTTCCCTGTTCAGGTTAAAAATTGCAGATGTCAGACTTAACGAATACATACTGACAGCTCTGCCAAAGATAAATGGTGCTGACATGATTTTTGACCTTGCGCTGAACATAACTGCTGAGTGAGTATTTGTGACCCAAAGTTTTGGAGCTTCTCCTACACTGCTCCCCTCCTGAATTTGGAAGTGACTAAGTAGATTTTGCCACTAGAAGAGAATAATTAATTAAACAAGGAAGGATCTTGACCAGTTAACTAAAGTACTATACTTTGATTTCTATATTGTGAATGCACAACACATAGACAGGAACCATCTGAGCTGAAGAATTCCTGGTTCCTCCCATCCATGACAGACTTTGCTTCTTCAAATGCCTTCACAGCTATTTTCTAAAAATTTCTTTTCTCATCCTTCAAGAAATGGAGGTTACCCCCCCGAAAAGATAATTTGCAAGAATTAGACCTTTCCTCCCCTCAATTTTTCCTCTTTATCTCTCTCTCTGTCTCTCTCTCTCTCTCTCTCATTCTTTAAACCCACCCTATAGCCCCCATCACTATTACTGGAAAGGAAGTCATTTGGAAAAGACCAAGGAAAATGTCATAGTAGAACAAGAAACTCAGCTCCCCCCCCCCCGTTTTTTTTTAAAAAAACCTTGTACAAATGGCATTGAAAACAGGGCATTGTAAAGTAGGATGTTTGTGTGCCTGTCTTTCTGTCTTTTTAGACTGCTTGGTTCTCTGGAACTGGTTGAACTTTCCCTGCCTCTGAAGACGACAATCAGATACAAGCTTATAAACTTTTCGGGAGGCTCCTACGATATTGGCATTCTAAACTGTTCTCCTGTGTTTGGAGCGCTAACCATCAGTGCCTTGAACTTGAAGTGAGTATTGGGGCAGTTCTGACTTGAAGGGTGTTTGCTTGTTGGTGCAACTGGGGGCTGTCAATTTTTTTGCATCATGAAAAATTATGGAGTCCACCTCACAAATTCTCATGGTTGTAGAAGTCCTGTTGACTACCTATGTTTCTTTCCAGTTTCTGGAAACCATTGGCTTGGCACCTCCCTATCTGCAATTCTAGGAGCAGGCTTCTCCAATCTGGGATTGTCTAAATGGAGTCCCAGGATCCCCTCACTATGGATGATGGGAACTGGAATCTCACACATCCAGAGGGTACCAACTTGGGGAAAGGTCCCATGGGACAACATAAGCCTCAAAGATGCTACAAGAGCCTTATGCTTAGTGGAAAAGGGCTAATGAGTTTAGTTAAGCTAGAAAATCTAATTCAGTCAGAAGTACATGAGAAGAATGGAAAAATTAACTATTCAGTTTATGTTAAATTACTGTTAAAATTAAAAGCCTGTATTAAAAACCTTACCATAACGAAGCTGAAAAAAGAATGCTATCTATAATCCTTGCCCCCAGTGATTTTTGGTCTTTGCATTACATAGATTTCAAGAACTTCTGTAGCTTCTAAGCTTTATAGATACAAAGGAACGTATGGTTTCAGTAGTATGGTTCCTTTGCTATGTTTAGAAATATGTGGGGATAGGATCAGTTCTTGAGACTTGTAACCTCAAAAACCTTGATGAAAATCATCCCATTGCAACCATTCGTGAGTAAATGGTTTGAATCTTGTGACTCAAGCAGTGTAATTCCTGAACTCTGGGGGACAAGGAAAAAGCAAGAAATAGTTTTGCAAAATTCCAAGAGAGCTAGGTAAAGAAGCAACTGAGAAAGGTAAAATGTAAAATGTATTGGCTCAGAAACATGGGCTCTCATTTAATTAGTGAATCATCATTCATAATGTGAATCTACAATTAAGTTAATGGTGAAATTCCAACACAAACAAGTCAATCAATTAAAAAATTTATTTAATTTGTGTTACCCCTTTTCGTAGAAAAAAATCTCAATTAATTTTAAACTTAATTAATAGCTTAATTAATTATTAATAGCTTAGTTGATTTTAATTTGCTAGTTTCTATTGCTAGCCGTTAGTTCCTATTTTGGCCAATGTAGGAACCTGGAAATGATGGCGGCAGGATATGAAGCATTTATTCACACCTCATCCAGTTAATATATGGAATTTCTTACTACACAAAATGGCAAAAGTTGCCAGCTTTGGACAGTTTAAAAGGGAAACAGGAATCCATGGAGGGTGGAGCAATAAGGAACTACTAAACATGATGGATACGTATTCCCTCCAGTTCTGGAGAGCACATGCCTCTCTATTTCCATTTTAGAGGAGCAAGCACATCATGAGAAATTTAAAAAATTCTTCGAGGAGTCCCATCATGAAACATAGGCTTCTCAGTCCAAAGAAAAAGAGAGAATTTTTTGTATTATTATATTCATTTATATCTTGCCTTTCCTGCAGTATTGGGACTCAAGAGGGCTTATAGAATATAAAAAATAACAGGACAGATTCAAAACATCAGCCGATAATGTACTACCTCTTGCAATGGAAGTGCTATGTGCTTCTTAAAATACCTGTTTTTCAAAACCTCAAGTAGCCTTCTGACTATTTCTGAGTTTTTTTTTCTGGGTAGAGGGCACTCTTGACTGTCTACATGCCCTCGGAGGTTCCTAAAGGCAGAAAACTGCCCCATGGGTGCACTGTAGTTGCCAGCTTCTTTACAAATGAAAATGTCCTAGTTACATATAGAGTCATCATGCATGCAGCAGCTCACACAGTCAGAGGCATGCACAAAAAATGGAATTGCTACAACAAGAAAGCACTGCCATCCCAGCTTTATTCAGGTCCTCCCCTTCCATGGGTTATGAACAACATCTGCATTCACTCTTCTTCCTGTCACTCAGGTGCACACCCTAGATACTGTACAACTGACTGTGTGAAAAAGATGAATGCATTTATTCAGTACTTAAAGTTTCACAGCAAGCAGTCCACAGAAATAGCTAAGTTCAAAGGACAACTTTCTCACTGGATGTGCTTGAAAAGATCCATACATATTCAATTCAACCAGTCTTTGTTTTATTTCACAGTTTGCTTACATTGCCAGTGAAAGCTTCAATACAAGATTCTCTCATTGGGGACATATCCAGACAGGTAAGCCTTCGGACAAAAGTCCTAGATCAGGTTAGTACAGGGTCCAACAGTGGTCAGAAAACAACAAGGATTTAACTGAGGAGAATGACCCATGGACTTATATGGCTCTTATATGGCTCCACATTAGTCGCCTCTCCGAGATTATGGAATGGCCTGTCGGATGAGATCCATTTTATTATCATTAAAAAAGCAGTAAAGATAGATCTTTTCCGACAGGCCTTCCCGGAATAACTCTCCCGACCAATTTGAGTTTGATTGTTTCTTTGCTCCCATCCTCCATTGTTTGTTTAATGGTTTTAATTTACTGCTGGTTAATTTGTATTTTAATTCTTATACAGTTTAATTCGGTTTTTATGGGGGTTGGGTGGGTCAGGGATTGGGGGGGAGTTGGAATTGTTTTAACTTTGTTCTGTTTTAATCTTGTTCACCGCTCTGATTGCCCAGCAGAGGGGCGGGATATAAATAAAATTTATTATTATTATTATTATTATTATTATTATTACAGAGCGTGGGAAATAAACAAGATGAACTTATTCTCTTAACACAGGAAGAAAAATATGATTTAATGGTCATCACGGAAACATGGTGGGACGAGTCTCATGATTGGAGTATAGTAATGGAAGGGTATAACCTATTCCAAAGAAATAGACCAAACAGAAAAGGAGGGGTAGAAGCATTATACATTAAGAATGTGTATACTTGTGAGGAGATCCATGACTTTTAGAGCATGGAAACGAGCCTGAGAGCTTTTGGGTAAATAATAAAGTGGAGGGAAACAAAGTAACCTTATTGTGGAAGTCTACTATACCTTCCCCCCAAGTGATGATTTAGATGATGGCTTTCAAAAACAGATGACCAAATATTTAAAAAGTGATACATAGCAGTAATGGAAAACTTTAACCACCCAGATACTTGGTGGAAAGAGTGTAGAGCCAACCAAAATCCTCACTAGCCTTGCAGATAATTTCATTGTATAAAAGGTAGAGGAAGCAACCAGATTGGCTACTTTGGATTTGATCCTAACCAACAGATAAGTGATGAATACTGGGACCCTTGGATAGCAATGTTATATGGTGGAAACGTGAAGCAAACATAGCCAGACAAACACTTTGGAATTCAAGACAGCTATTTTCAGTATGCTTAGAGAAATACTGGGTGAGATCCTGTGGTCAGAAATATGGAAAGGGAAGGGAGTTCATGATGCATGGGAGTTTGTTAAAGATGAGATACTGAAGAAACTGTTGAAAATAATTCCAATGAAGAAGAAAAGTGGGATGTGTCTAAAGAAATTAGGGTGAGGATACAAGAAACTTTTAGATGAGCTGAGATTTAATTGAGATGTGTATAAGAAATGGAAGAAGGGGGGGAACTACCAAAGAGGAATACCAATGAATAGATAATGCTTGTAGGGGAAAGGTAGGAAATGCTAAAACCAAAATGAACTCAAGCCTGCTAGATAATTTAAAAATAACAAAAGTGATGGGGGGGGCTATGTTCAGAGCAAGAGGAAAAACAAAGAAACAGTAGGGGCACTGAATAGGGAAGACTGTGAAATACTAATAGGATAGACAGAAGACTGAACTGTCCAATACCTTCTTTAACTCAGTCTTCTTCCAAAAATGAAGAGACTGTTCTAATGTTTTTTGTGGGTTTTTATTGGGCTGTGAGGCCATGTTCTAGAAGAATATATTCCTGACATTTTGCTTGCATCTGTGGCTGGCATCTTCAGAGAATAGTGCCATGGAGGTGTGTGGGGTATATATATACTGTGTGACCCTCTGTTGAGAGGGTTAGCATGGAAATCTGTGTATTGTTCTGTTGAGGCAAGGACTCAAGGTGGGAGGATATGCGAAGAGAATTAGTGTCTATTTAATTAATGGTCCATTGTCTACTGGGAAACCCCTGGACCTGGGTGAGGTTTGTTTGCATTTGCTGAGTCCTGACTTTGGCGTTTTTGAGGACCATTATCCAAACTTTAATTACTTTCAAGGTTTCTTCTTTCCTTTTGAAATTGTCCATGTGTTTGTGGATTTCAATGGACAATTTCAACAAGAAAGACGAAATCTTGAAAGTAAACAACAGAACAATGCACAGATGTACATGCTAATCCTATCAACCAAGGGTCACACAGTAGATATACCCCACACACTTCCATGCCATCATTCTCTGAAGATGCTAGCCACAGATGCAGGTGAAACGTCAGGAATATATTCTTCTAGAACACTGCCTTACAGCCCGAAAACCCCCACAAACACTTATGGATGCCAGCCATGAAAGCCTTCAACTTCAGACTGCTCTAACTGAAAAGGAGGTAGTAAAAGAATATCTGGTTACTCTAAATAAACCCATGTCTCCAGGGCTGGATAAGCCCCATCTGAGAGTACTAAAGGAATTTACAGATGTAATCTTAGAGTCACTATCAATAATCTTTGGAAATTCCTGGAGAAGAGGAGAATTCCCTAGAGATTGGAGGTGGGTAAATGTATTTCCAAAAAGGAGAAAAAAGAAGACTCAAATAAGTACTGCCCAGTCAGCCTAACATCAATACCAGGAAGGATTCTAGAGCAGACCATGAAACAGAATATCTGTAAGAAAGGAATGCTGTGATCAGTAAAAGTCAATATGGATTTTTAAAAAATAAGGCATGCCAGAATAATCTTATCTCTCTTTTTTGAAAAAGTTACAAGCTTGGTAAATGAAGGGAATGCTATGGATGTAGCATATTGTGATTTCAGTAACACCCCTGATAAAGTCCCCCATAATATTATTGAAAAAAAAGCTAGTAAAATCTGAGCTAGACAATGCTACTCTTAGGTGGCTTTGTAGTTGGTTGAGCGACTGAACCCAAAGGGTGCTCAGCAATGGCTCCTGGAGACAAGTGACCATTGGGGTGCCGCAGGGTTCTGTCCTGGGCTCAGTGCTATTCAACATCTTTAGAAACGATGTGGATGATGGAATAGGGGGCATACTTATTGAATTTGTGAATGACAGCAAATTAGGAGTTGCACCAGTTGATACATCAATGACACAGAACCCAGAAATGGCATGGAGCCCAAAACTTTATCTCAGAAGCTGTTAATAACAATGTACAATTGTCCCTCCTCATTTGAGGATTTCAAGTCCGTGGTTTCACTCTTTGTGGGGCAAGATGCTACAGATAAAATGGTGGCATGCACACCATTATTTTTGATGGGGAAATGGAGAGTAGTGGCTTTCTCTGTGCCTTACTGTATGATGTCAGAGATCAGCACCTCTCTTTTAATGGTCCTTATACCTGATAGGATAAAGGCACATTTATCTTTAAAATGGGTTTTATTGCATTCAATGTGAATGCATCCCATTTACAGCCTGAATGCCAGCTGGACTTATCCCATGCCTTTTCAAAAACGGGAAAATCCCACTTGAAAAGTTGCAGAATAAGCCCGGCTGGCATTCAGGCTGCATATGGGATGCATTCACCCGGCCATGGGCAAATACAATAAAACTCATTT